>CM066032.1:1110430688-1111086286 GCA_033557465.1 Ichthyophis bannanicus | reverse complement strand
CCTATGTGAACCCTGGAGCTGATAGGTTCAAGGCTAGATACCTGACAAACAAAGACATACCTGACTCAGCCTCAGTGTCATGGCATTGTGCAACGTGTGTGGACAAACATACAACAGACGCATCTCGCACCTCATGAGATGCATGAGTTGCTGGGTCACATGGCATCTACGGTGCATGTGGTTCTCTACGCGTGTCTCCATATGAGACCAGCGCAGTGGGTACACGATCTACCTAGTGAATGCAAACATCAGGCTGTCTCCCAGATGTCACAGTGAATGGAAACCCCATACCATGTGCCTGGACTGATGGTTGAGATCACTGACACTGATGAAGGGCACAGCTTTGCAAAAATATTCACACCTCAGATAGCATGTTAAACAGGTGTGGGCAAAGTGGCCTGTGCTGCACATGTTCTCAAAACCTACAACCAAGGCACCAGCATATGTCAGTAGAGGCAGCTCGAAAACAAGCTGTTTGAGGTCGGAGATATTATCCTTGATATTTATGTCTGTCATTCACGTCTACAGGCCACTGGAATGCGACTTTGCGCCAACAGTGATGTAGCTATGGTATAGGTAACATAACAAAGAGGACAGACCTCTGTGTCACTTTGTAAAGATGCACCTCAACTGTGTGTGTCCAGAGAGGTATGCTGTCTGCCTGGTGCCAAAATCCAAGATGTTACGGAGAGTTTGCCGAGACTCATCAAGCCCACAGACTATTACCCAATGTTGCTAATCCATGTTGGAACAAATGATACTGCCAGGTATACCTCGGAACGTATCAAAAGTGACTTCATGGCTCTGGGACAGAGGGTGAAGCAGTTAGGTGCACAGGTGGTGTTCTCTTCAATCCTCCCTGTTGAGGGTAAAGGCCAAGGCAGAGAGGCTCGCATCCTGGAGACAAATGCATGGCTGCGTGGATGGTGTCATCGAGAGCGTTTTGGTTTCCTAGACCATGGGATGCTTTTCCAAGGGTTGCAAAGCAGAGATGGCATCCATCTGTCCAAGAGAGGTCAACGCATCTTTGGTAGTAGACTGGCTAATCTACTGAAGAGGGCTTTAAACTAGATTCCTTGGGGATGGGTGAAGAAAGCCCCCAGGTAAGTGAAAGCCCCCAGGTAGGTGATACATTAAATACCTTTATGGAAATGGGTAACAGGGGTAACATATGGAAAGCAGTGTGTATTAATGCCCGTAGCATGGGAAATAAGATCCCTGAGGTTGAAGCTTTGGTGGGAGTGGCTGACTTGGATTTAGTGGCAGTTACAGAAACATGGTTCACAGAAAACAATGACTGGGATGTAACTATACCTGGCTATACTTTATTCAGGAAGGACAGGGTAGGAAGAAGAGGAGGAGGAGTGGCACTATATGTAAAAACTACTATTAAAGCTTTGGAATTACAGAGCTTAAAAGGGAGAGAGGAGGCATTGTGGGTTAAACTAGAAAGAGGGAAAGAGAAATCTATTTGCATTGGAGTGATATACAGACCTCCCTCACAAGAGGAAGAGGTGGACAGAGAGTTAATTGAAGACATACGCAGCATTGCTAGGAAAGGGGAAGTGCTACTGATAGGAGATTTCAATATGCCAGATGTTGATTGGCACATTCCTGCTGCAGTATCATCTAGAAGTAAGGAGATCCTGGATTCTCTACAGGGAGAACTATTCAGGCAATTGGTAACAGACCCCACACGTGAAGGGGCCATACTGGACTTGGTGCTTACCAATGGTGAAAGTGTTTCTGATGTTGTAGTGGGAGATCATTTTGCATCCAGTGATCACCAGATGGTGTGGTTCAGTATTAGGACTAGGGCTGTTAGAATCCATTCCAAGGTGAGGATCTTAGACTTTAGGAAGACTAACTTTGCGAAGATGGGCCAATACCTCAGGGAGTCGTTAGTGGGATGGGAACAGCTGGGGGATGTAGAAAAACAGTGGGCAAAACTGAAAGGGGGTATTTTAAGGGCAACCAACCTTTTTGTTAAAATGGTAAATAAAGGCAAAAGGAACAGGAGACCGCTATGGTTTTCGAAGGAAGTAGCTGAAAAAGTGAAGAAAAAGAGGGAGGCCTTCATGAAATACAAGAGATCACAGAGAGCAGAAGACAGGCATCTGTATTTGGAAAAACTTAGAGAAGCTAGCAAAGTAGTCAAGAAGGCAAAGATTCAAAAGGAGGAGGAAATAGCCAATGCAATAAAATGGGGGGATAAGACATTTTTCAGATATATTAGTGAGAAGAGGAAGAGCAAAAGTGGTATTGTCAGACTCAAGGGTGCAGGGGGGGAATATGTAGAAGCTGATAAGGATAAAGCGGAATTGCTTAACAAATATTTTTGTTCTGTGTTCACAGATGAAGAACCAGGAGCAGGACCTCAGAAAACACCCACAAATAAGAACAGAAGCGAGGGACATCTTGAACTATTTTCAGAAGACTGTGTTCGTGAGAAACTAGCTCAACTTAAAGTAGACAAAGCGATGGGACCGGATGGGATACACCCTAGAATACTGAGGGAACTTGGGGACGTTCTAGCAGCTCCACTGACTGACCTTTTCAATGCCTCGTTGGAGTCAGGAGTGGTGCCAAAGGACTGGAGAGAGGCTCATGTGGTGCCTTTACACAAAAGCGGAAGTAAGGATGTGGTTGAAAACTACAGGCCGGTTAGTTTAACTTCGGTGGTGAGTAAATTATTGGAAACGCTGCTGAAAGAGAAAATAGTGAGGTTTCTGGAGTCCAGCGGATTACAGGATCCGAGGCAGCATGGATTCACCAGAGGCAGGTCTTGTCAGACAAATCTGATTGATTTTTTTGACTGGGTGACCAGGGAGTTGGACCGAGGGAGAGCTCTAGATGTGGTGTATTTAGATTTCCGTAAAGCCTTTGACACTGTTCCTCACAGGCGACTTATAAACAAACTGAGCACCCTAGGGATGGACCCTAAAGTTACTGCTTGGGTTAGAAATTGGTTGGGTGGGAGGCGACAAAGAGTACAAGTAAATGGATCTCACTCTGAGGAGAAGGATGTTACCAGTGGTGTGCCCCAGGGATCTGTCCTTGGTCCGATTCTTTTTAACATCTTTGTTAGTGATATAGCGGAAGGGCTGTCGGGTAAGGTTTGCCTCTTTGCGGATGATACCAAAATCTGCAATAGAGTAGACACCCAGGAAGGGGTAGATAACATGAGGAGGGATCTAGCTAAGCTTGAAGAATGGTCTAGAATTTGGCAGCTGGGATTTAATGTTAAAAAATGTAAGGTCATGCATTTGGGCTGCAGCAATCCAAGGGAGCAATACAGTATAGGAGGTGAAGTACTTTTGTCCACTAAAGAAGAGCGGGACCTAGGCGTGGTTGTGTCTGATGATCTTAAAGTAGCTAAACAGGTGGAAAAGGCGACAGCAAAAGCTAGAAGGATGCTTGGGTGCATACGGAGAGGAATGGCTAGCAGAAAAAAGGAGGTGATAATGCCTCTGTATAAGTCTTTGGTGCGACCTCATTTGGAGTATGGTGTGCAATTCTGGAGACCGCACCTTCAAAAGGATGTGAACAGGATGGAGTCGGTGCAGAGGGTTGCTACCAAAATGATTAATGGGCTTCATTATAAAGCATATGAGGACAGACTTAAGGATCTTAATATGTACACCTTAGAGGAAAGGCGGGATAGAGGTGATATGATTGAGATGTTTAAATACCTCCGTGGCATAAATGTTCAGGGAGAGAGCCTCTTTCAATTGAAAGCAAGTTCTGCTACGAGGGGACATGGGATGAGGGTGAAGGGAGATAGATTCAGGAGTGATATGCGGAAATATTTCTTTACGGAAAGAGTAGTGGATCCGTGGAATAGTCTCCCAGTGGAGGTGGTAGAGATGAGGACAGTAACTGAATTCAAGAAAGCATGGGACCAACACAGAGGATCTCTAAAGGCAAAAAGTGGACTGTTGTAGTTGTTATGGAAGGACAGACTAATAGCCATGTGGTCTTTTTCTGTCATCATATTTCTATGTTTCTATGTAAAACAGCAGCAAGGATTCCATTTGTGTGTTTTTGTTCAGAGTCGCCCGCAAAAGCACTATTCTTAGCATAACAAACTTTGGGTGTTGTGCTGTTTCAGCACATCTTTTGAAAAACATTTACCCACTTTGGGAGGAGTTTTCAACTCTGGCAATCTCAGGGAGTCATACATCTTTGTAACGTCCGGAATATGCAAATCCGTAATGTTTCGAGACAAGCCCTCCCAGCTCAGAACTAATAAAGCACCGGATGAGGCCCCCCTCAACTGGGTCACTAATTCCTATATTGCTTACATGCCATTGCGTTGTCTGCATAGACCCCATTGCAACCCCTGAGGGGAGGGAGAGGCCATGCTCATTAAAGACCTATACATGCACTAACTTTTGTGATGCACTCTGTTAACACATATGATCCAGGTGTATCCACCTGTATGTGTGGTTAGCTTCAGACGTATTGTTGGGGGAGGAAGGAAATGTATGGCAGAATGATCCCCCCGTCACAGCACCACAAGAGGACTGTCTACTGATTGGCTGTAGGTGCTTTGCCCCTCCCGCTTGGTGTGAAAGCGTAGTGTTGTGGGTTGTGTGTTCTGTCACCTTCCATAGGCACCTCATGTGCCATGGGGTGGATGTGATAGCTTATGTGTGCCACTCAACAGGTCTGGAACCCCTTCTCTCATGCATATGGAAATATGTTTTTGACGTACCCCATTACTTACAAACATTGGTCTCCAAACAGAGTGAGTTCCCTGGTCCACTGAAGCTGCATTGCTGCTCCATCAAAAACCCCTCACTGCCCAACCAATGTCATCCCATACTGTAGAATACAATACTCATGAGAGGCCTGCAACATGCAAGTACTCGACTTACTACACCTCCAGAGACATGTGACCCCATCTGCTGCCTGGCCAGCAGATGCTGACGCACTTGGTACCCGTACAGACTACATCCATAGGGTGTATGACTGTGGTTGTGAAATAACATCCTGCAATCACATCATCGAGTCATAGTAGTGGAGAAAATTCTACACTGCCTTATGCACCCCACACAACATTTACACATGAGCATGTCATGCTACGGTCACATCCACACATTTGGCATAAGGTAGATTCACTCTCTCATTGAAAACATGAAATGTCGGTACCTGTAGTCTGTCAACAGTCGCATGCTGCAAATGCACACAGGACACTTCATACCCTTGAACTGTGCAGGAGATGTGACTTAACATCTGCAGAGTACGCACCAAAGGCCACTGCCTCATCAACTATTCAGACCTTATGAATGTTTGAATGTGGGTTCATTATTGCCCCAACTATCTCGCAAACGACTGGACCACTGAGTAGTTTAACCTGTTATTTAACGTAGATAGCAGCATTCACTGTTAGCCCATGTAGAGACACACAATATGAGAGTCATGGCAGAGTCATGGTGTCAAGTACACACCTGAACATATAGACTACATTTGTGACGCAGCTACCTGGACCAGCTTACATGGGCACGGTAAAGCTCAGATAAGGGCACCTGCAGGTGTTCTATGTTTGTTTAGGCTGCTCTACCAAACCTACCCCATACATACTACACCCCAACCTGACTCTCACACAGGATGGCCAACCAACATGGGTGGAGGTACAGACCCTCCACAGCACATGATCAGTTTTAACCCTTTCCTGCCCTCCTCATCCCACTGTTTCCCACATGTGTGACTTAGCCATGTTTGGTAGCTGCTGATAGCATAGTTAATTGCCTGTAACAGGTGGTCTCGGACACAGTAGGATGACAAAATTAAAAACATCCCTCTCCCCCTTGGGTTCTGTCTCATTCAGCAACTGCTCCAATGTATCCCTTCACCACTCCTGGTGTGCTAAACATACACAACAAGAGATACGCATTGTGGACAGCTAGTAGCATCAGGCAAGCACCATGGGATGGCTCCAGAGACTGACATATGTGACGATGACCAACATTGGTGAATAGGCTCAGTTGGTAATGCTGTTGTCCACATGTGATAACCCATTCATTGTGTTGTGCCCATGGAGATCCCCCTGTGACAGGTGCTGAACTATGCTATACATGAAACACAACATCAGTGGAGCTGAAGTGTCCAGACCCTGGACACACTGTTGTATGTTTATGTTGCCCACCCACCAGAGGTGAGTGCTCACTCATGCTCCCACCCATATTTTCTCACACACACAGGTCGAGGATCTTAGAAAGAAAGGAAGGGAGCTGCACCTGCACCATGGCCCATACCTTGAGCGCCTGAAGAATGCAGAATCATCACATGGTGATGGTGCGTCATTGATGACGTGTCTGCCCACTATCAGAGATCACAGTGGCCCATCAGTGTGCGTGGTACCTGCATGGGTACATGTGATGTGTCACACACATCTACGTGTGCTGATGACTGTCATCTTCCACAGATGGTGATGACAGTGATGAAGACCCCTGCACCTCTGCCTATGCCCTCCGAAGGCCCACCTCCCGCGCTGCCGTGGAGGTGGTAGTTCCTGGACACCAGTGGGGAGGAGGCGGAGGGTCCTGAGGACGAAAACAGCGGAGGGGGGCATGGGGGATGCTGGGCTGGAAGGTGTGGGTGCCAGGGTCACAAGGGGGGGAGAGGGTGCAGGTGATGTGTGGGGGGGGGGGAGGTGGTGGTGGGTGTTGGGGAGGAGTCAGGGGGGGAAGAGTGGCCGCAGGGTGTCTGGGAGAGCGACATTGAGGACAGTGCAGCACAGGGCACTGTGGGCTTCTGCCATCAAGGGCAGGTGGCTCCAACATCCAGGGCCCCACACACAGTGCACGCAGATGCCACCACACAAACACCAGGAACTATGTGTGTGTGTGGTGGCAGATGCGTTGTACATCTGTGTGAGGCTCTGGATGCACTGGAGCAGCGGGTGCACCGGTTGGTGCACCTGCAGGAATTGATGGCGGGAGCCATGGAGAGGGTGGTTGCTAACATGGAGCATCTGCCATGTCGGCAGCCACCCCCTGAAGGGCGTCACAGGCATTATTGATGGTGCCTGTGACGTCCACACATGTGCCCTGTGCTGCCCTGTCCGCCATCATGGGGCAGGCTGAGGGAGGGTGGGGCTCATGTGGGGGTTCGGGGGTAGTGTGTGGGAGTGTGTTCAGGGCGGGTGTGTGTGTGCGGGGTGGGGAGGGTGTGGTTTGGGGGGGTGGTGATGGCATTTTCCCCCTACCCAAAATATAATATAGTTTTCCTTTTGTTTGTAAATATTAAACTCTTTTTTCCACAACCCTGTAATGGTCACGTGTCTCACGTAGCATATGACTATAGATGCCAGCATGTCATATGTGTGCAGCCACATACATTCCTGACAGGTAAACATGCGTGTGATACCTCAATTGGCACCACATGCAGTTTGTCTGGAGAACCATGTGTGTAGGTGTGTGATAGCAGGGTGCTGCATTATATGTTACAATGTAGTGGCTGCCCCAGAGACGTACATGCCACAGGGATGGATATACATGACCCACATGTTCTCACATATATGAGCAGGCAACATATGCAGCCCACCCATGTCTGCCTCTGTCACATGCATCCCTATGGTGGGTTGGGGGGCATGTGACCACTAATATAGGCAAGGGCACGGGTCACACATATGCCACCAATGTGTCGTGTATGAGGGGTTGCAGACGGTGATGTTTCTGGAACGTAAACAGGCCATTTATAACACAGTCCCCCTGTGTCCACATCAAGGGTGGTGAACCCTGGTTCTGTAGAGCCGCAGAACAGTCAGGTTTTGGGAATATTCCTAATGACTATGCCAGAGATATATATGAATTGGAGATATCTTGTCAGCGTGACTGATTTTTTGGCCCTCCAGGGCTGAATTTTGAGAGACCTGGATTACACCTCTGGCATTTAGGATTGTGAGTGGGCAAGGCGCAGATGTCCAAGACATCAAAAAAGTTACTTAGAGTGTGTCATATTCCTCCTCACTTCTCACCACCAACAACATATTGCCTTGACACCACCTTTTGCTGCTGGTGAGAATCAAGGAGCAATGTTACGCATTCCAAATACCCTTTCGATGTCTATGACATCTGCACCTAGCCAACAACAATCTTACATGACAGAGGTGTAATGCAGCGCTCTCCAAATCCAGTCTTTGAAGGCCACAAACCAGTAAGGTGGTCATGATATTTGTAATGCTGATATATATCGCCTGCATATACATTAGGGATATCCTCAGAACCTGACTGGTCTGCGGCTCCACAGTAACACGGTTCCCCACCCCTGTTCTACATGGATGTCTGTGCACACTGTGCCGCTGCAGCTCAGAGGCTGTGGTGACACATTGTGCTAGTGAAACATTACATATGTGTGCATCCTTAAAATAGTATATGCCTGTGCCAAAGTAGCTTATGCAGTGGACATGGGTGCAGATCATATGGTCTTCCCACCCCCCCTCTCAAAGATACACATGGGACCACATGGACACTCTTTGGAAAGACACAGTGTATCTATTGTTGGACAGCTGTTTATTGTCACAGCTATTCTCTCATATGTAACTATTGTTACAAACATGTCTGTAATACATTTCAAAGATCCTCCAAAACCATTTACATAACACACACAACATAATAATCGCATATGTCATTTTTTCACATATAACCCAAACCAAGCCGCAAAAACAGGAAGAACTATGTACATAGTTGCTAAAAATGAGCAGTGCAACAAAGAGAAACCTTTGCTTTCTTGCTGTACATTTCTATATTATCATAGGTTACTGACGGCGTGGTCGGCCACGTCTGCCACGTCGGGCCCCTCTCCCTGGCAAGGCTATACCCTCCTCCGGATACATTGGTGGTGGTGGTGCAGGTGCAGCTCGGATCAGAACATCACGTATGCCCTCAAGGGCCTCACACATGCGAGTTAGTGGCATGGCTACGACCCCCTCATTTAATTGCCGGAGCTCAGCACAAACCTCCCTGGTGTTCTGCTCCACAGCACTGCGAATCCGCTCCAGAGCACGTCGATTGGCTGTGAATGGGACACAGGGTGGTCTATGAGATACCTCTCCACTAATACACCTTCATAAAGCAACATGTCATGCACATCCCACACGAATGCTAATGTGATAATGCTGAGTCATATGGGAACATGGGTAGGGGTAGAATACATAAATCTCACTGTACTACAAGTCATAAAAACACAGAGGACACTATACAGGACGAAGATGTATGAGGCCAACACAACAGTCAATACATAGCCTCTGCATACACACCCACATACTACTGACGTGGCAACAGAATTGGGCAAGGACAGTTATCTCATATGCATTATTTAGGGCAGGTGCAGCATGCAGTAGGCAGAAACACCTCAGATGGCCAGCAGCAGTGTTGAACCGAGGACGGTTTGGAAAAGTCTGCACAGGTGAAGCCACATTCAGAGACATATACTCAATATGTACAGGTTACAGGAGATGTGTTATGAACTCAGTGGTATGGAATGACAGCACAGGAATGTCACACCTTACCTGCACAGGTGCACTGCTGGCGTGCGTGTGTGACACCTGAGAGGTTCATATACACCTTGTGTACCACTGATGAGGGCTTGGGGATCAGATCTGGTACACTTTGGAAAAGATTTGGAGGGTTCAGACAGAGCAAGGGAAGCAACAGAGGAGGCCATCAGAGGTGGGCAACAACCAGGAAAATAGTGACGGGGTATGTTGAGGGAAGCACATCTGGTGGTACTGACTGGTGAAGGACAGTGATAGCCTGAGTTGGCGGGGTATATGTCTGATTTCAGTATCCATCAGGGGTTTGAGCGGGGGGTTGTGTATTATTTAGGAAATACACATAGGTAGTTTGCTCAGCTATGTGCTTACGTGTGTCAATCCAATACAGGTCCAAGCACACCTTTGCTCACGTGTGTATTTGCACTGGTCATGCTCTTCCAGGGGTTTGCACGCAAGGAACATTGCTGTTTTCTGCACCCTTCGGAAAAGGATTTGAGAATCTGGCTACTGCCGCTGCTGCACCAGCAATGGCAGAATGGAGTGTAGTCTAGGTCCCCCTGTTCTCCTATCGTGTGTGCAAGTATTTTATGATCTGTAAAGGGATAGTGTCTACCTTCTGTTTCTGTTTAGGCCACATGTGCTTTTGGTAACTGTCGTCTTGGCTTCTTTGGACACAGGGGTGTGATGGATAGCGTTTCAGTAGGCACGTTGCCTTAAGGGAGACGCAATGCAGACAATGTTCCCTTTCCATGATGTGTGGCTCTGCAGAGGGGACCAGCAGACAGAGGGTTTTTTTCCGGCCCCCCCCCTCGGACACTCCTTTCTGCTACAGCTACAACAACATCACAATAAAGCAGTGGATTTTTGCAAAACATCACATAGCCAATGGTGGGCTTGTGGTCATGACGTTACGTCATGTGGAGGAGTAGCCTAGTGGAGGAGTAGCCTAGTGGTTGAGTAGCCTAGTGGTTGGGGCAAGGTACTTCAGGCCGGAAGGTCGGGGGTTCAAATCCCACTAGAGGACAGCAACCTTGGGCCGGAAGGACTGGGGTTTCTAGTCCCACAGGTGCTCCTTGTGGTCTTGGGCAAGCCACTTAACCCTCCATAGCCCATGTTCCCTGTAAAATAGTTATCTCCAAGTTATAATACCCTGTTCAATGTAATTTCAGTTCGTTCAATGTAAACCGCACTGATGTAGAATAGCGCGGTATATAAGAGAATGTAATAAAAATAATAAAAAAAAATACGTGCGTAGGGCTGTGGGTTTTTTGGGTTACGACAGGATATGTGTTTTTAGTGAGTGTGTAGGGGGTAAGGGGGCATTTGTGGGGGGCGGAGACCTTTAACCGACAATAGCTGATTGACACCAGTAATGAGGTGTCGGATGACGGGTCATGTATGGGTCTACAGTTTTGCAGTATTTGGCATAGAGATGCACATGAGCTGTTGGGGAATGTTATGACAGGAACTGTGTGTTATGGGTTTATGGGATTTGCTAGTCTCCATGAGGTGTTTGTACTGGATGTAGCCTCATGGGATGCCTTATTCTTGGGTCGGACTGTGTGACGGGTAATCAGGTTTGACCTGACCTAATGATTGTTTTAGGACAGGACTATGTATGGTCTGATGGGTTACATTGTCTGTAGAAGGGCTGGATGTGGGGATGTAAACATTATCCGGATGGATGTGCTGGTCCTTGGAATTGCCTGGTGCAAGGACTAAACAGATTTGTATGCTTGGTGATGTAGAAAATGTATGGGAGCTGATGTTGGGGAATGACTAGAATGTGATGGTGCTGACACACGTTAATCCAGAGAAGCATTTACGTGTTTTGTGGGAGTGGGTGATACCTTAAGAACATACTTGCTTATGTGAGTGTAGTTGAGGATTGACATTGGCATGATGAAAACGTCATTGACAGTGTGGGATGTGAGAGACTTACTACAAGGAAAAGATGGTTATGTTAAAGCAAATGTGACAATGTAGAGCGGATAAAACAGTACAATAGAGCTTTTTTAACACATAAACATCAGACAATGGTGAGTGAGCACAACTCATGAAGAGGCATGGTGAACGTGGATGCAGCAATTAGGACTTGGAAAACAGACACAACAACTAGACAACATATGTTTTCCGATTTCTCATTTGACATAGCATATGGATCCTTACAGGCTGAGCTTCAGTATGCTTTTTTTTTTACCTTGCTGCAAGGGATAATTTATGTATCACTGTACTGATTGGTCATATATTTCTAACTCCCCACTGGCCATTGTACTTATAGTTTAACTTATACAGTGTTGTATCAAATTCCATGGTTGCCTTTTGTGGCTCCAAGAACACTTTTTGACTAGGTTTATGTTTTCTTTGGTTGTTTGCTCTACGATGATGTATCTTGTGATTTCGTACAGGAGCTGAGGTATTTAGTTTATGTTATTCCTCATTGGCCTTGACAATTGCTGTCATTCACCAGTATGTTATGTAAGGTCTTTGTGTAATGCTCTAATTTTTGCATTTGGAAAGGTGGGGTAGGGTGATGTGCCAATTCTGGTCATGTTGTCTGGATACGTGGTGTATGATATGGTCTCAACATGGCAAGCTTTTGTTGTAGTTACTCATATGTGTTTAAGTTTTCATTGCAGCACAGTAATTGTTAAAGGTTTTAGTCCTTCTTTAACCATTTGCTGATAAATAGACATGCTTCATACTCATTACTGTATGGTTGCATACAACACATATTGCAAGTATGACACTTATGATAATGGGGACCATCACAAAGTATGGGGACATAGGCCCGCAATCCAACTGGGACACACATGCTCACAGCCTATGCAATCTGGTGATGGATTGTTGGCATTACAGTAAGGGGACATGGTGTTTTCCTTTTCTGTCTGGATTGCAGTCTATGTTATTTCTTTATGTACAGGGGAAATTGAGGGATGTCTTCTCCAAACAAGCCAACATGTTATTTCTGTACGTTTGAGACCCCTCTGTAGATCCTTGTCTATGGGTGACCTTACATATTTTCACACCTCTCTCCATATGCTATGTATTTTGACACCTGCAGATGCAGACTGTGGGGAATGGAGTCTTTGTGATGTTACATCACAGAGGAAGGTTGAATTGCTTTATATATGCTATTTTTGTTTCTTTAACTATCATTTAGTTGTCATCCTGTGGTTTACCAGACATCTGGGTGTCTGCAATGAGGTAGACTGTTGCAAGGGCAATTTTTGGTTTTTCTCATAACAACAACATGGTGGCCCTTATACAACATTCCTCTTAGGTCTGCATCTGTGGGTGTCACCTGACCTTAGGTGGTTCTGTTGTGTGACACAATAACACCATATATTATACCCCACACCGTTCTTTACAGAAACAACATCCCAACAACATGAGCCATACATGTAACATCTGTGGCGGTAATGTTGCAACATTCACCACACAAACACCAACTAGTGACTATTGGTTTCTGTTTTGAAATTATGACTGTCGTTTGTCACCCACCTTCAGCATCGCGACGTGCTGATGCGCCATGGGCCCTCAACTCCGCCATCATCATCTGAGGGTCAGGTCTATCAGTGTCTACTTGCGGCCTGGGTCCTTGGATGTTCTCCCTTGATGCTGCCCCTAGTGGTGATCTACTGGTTACAGATGGCTCTATGGGCTCATCAACAGCACTTGTGCTGCCCCCTGAGACAGCAGGTTCATCCTCCAACAGACTCATTGGCACTGTGATGTCAAAATCACCCTCTTCCTCCACCTCCTCCTCCTCCTCCTCTTCCTCTCCCATTTTACTGTAGTCACCTGCATATTGAACAATAACAGAGAAAACACATATGTTTCAACATCAACATATGTATAGATGTGTGGTACAGACACCACAGAGATGATGGGGTGGGTATGTGCGTGTGTGCTGCATACCCGACCCATAACACCCTCCCATACATGTTTGTCGACGCCATTCAGCTGTTTCTGGGGCACATGTGTGTCGTGTGGCCATGCACATGTTGCATGTTTCCCATGTGTATTTTCTTAGTCCCATTCCACATGTGTCCCCCATCACATCCCTTCCCCTATCTGTGCAACATATGTCCACACATGTGTGCGAATACAACACCCTTATACTTGTTTTGGCCATACATTGCCTGTTTATGTTTAATTATGCATAGGGAATATTGTCTTTAGACATACTATATGCTCATTGCTGGATATGTTTGGCTGTGACCCACTGTGCCGTGGATTCCAAATAGCCAGCACCTGTGGGCCACTGAGAAGCACATGTAGCACTGTGCAAATAGTATGTCACACACACGTTACCTGATCAGTGTGCCAGAAAATCATATGGTGTTTTGCAATCACAGGTGTGGAGGTAGGGTAAGGATTCTTGGGTGGATTTTTGGAAACAGATGGGGAGGTTGCTGTTTTCGAGGGACACATTTGTAATGTTGTGCCAGGACATGGCAACAACACAGTTTGTGCATGGCCATAACACACACATGTGACACCAATTTTAAAACATGGTATGGATTGGGTCACAGGTATGGGAGTGTCTGTGCAGATGACTGATGTGTACTGAAGGGACATTGTGAACATGAATTTATACCTGGCAATTACTATACATACCTGCATCAGGATGTGCCGTGTCGAGGGCCTCCAGCAGTCCACGGAGATAGATGTGGCCCAATCTTGTTGCCAGCTCTTGTTCCAAGGGTGTGAGTGATGGGATAAAAGGGCCCCCACCACCTGTGCCAAGCGCATGTTGTCTTTCAGTCACCATGTGCTGGCGCACCCCTTTTTTAATATCAGAGAACCTCTTTTTGAGGCTTTCCACATCACGTGTGGGGCCCCCTGCCTCTGACAGTGCAGCACGCACTTCCTCCCATACTGCCATTCTGGTGGCCACTGTTGTGCGGCTGCTGAGCCTGCCAAATAAGAGGTCATAGTTTTCAATTACATGGGAGAGTAGAATATAGTTCTCTCTATCACTGAAGCGTAAAGCTCTTTTTCGCTGTGGACCAGGCACAGGTACCCTTTTTCTCTTCCCAGTTTAGACATATTGTGCAGGCTGTGGCCCAACAGATGGTCCTGCCTGTCCCTCCCTAGGATGTGCAGTCTCTAGCGTCGGTGTCTCACCCACCACAGGTTGCCCCACATCCTCCACACCCTCACCCTCACCCTCACCGTCTCTCTCCCTCTCTCTCTCCATCTCCGTATGCTTCAAATGCTCCTTTCAACACACCAGCACTCACTTAAACACAACAAAACACAGCATACAATACAGACTTACAAAAAAGTACAATACAGGACACAATAACAAAGGAAACGTTAAAATTATATTAGCACAAAGTGAGGAACCTACTCTGCTCCTAACTCTCTTTGGAGAAAATTGTGAAGGATTTGGGCGAATCTAAAGGAGGTCGTTTGCCTGAGGATAAGCCTAAGCCATCTAGAGGTGCAGGAGGTTTTCGGGGCTCCGGTCGCGACTCCCGCAGATTTTGGGGGGCACGCTATACGCCCTATGCCAGGGGCCGTGCTAGTTTTCGGGGACAGTCCTTTCGTGGAGCCAGAGGCTTTGCCCGCTCCTACTTTGGGGCCTCCCAGCCTTCCGTCAAGAAACCACAATGAAGGTCCGCCGGTCCAGGCTTCCGTTCCTGTTGGCGGTCGCCTACGGAATTTTCTGGCAGCCTGGACCACTCTTACGACCGACAAGTGGGTGTTAGAGGTCATTCAGAAAGGCTATGCCCTCGATTTCGCATGCCCTTTGTCGCCCACTTTTATGATGTCTCCCTCGGTGCCCGGTCCAAAGAGCCGAGCCATTGTGGAGACGCTCGATCGTCTTCTTCGTCTGCGAGCCATAGTTCCCGTTCCTCTAGACCAATACGGTTGCGGTCGATACTCGATCTACTTTGTGGTGCCCAAAAAGGAAGGTTCTTTTCGTCCCGTGCTCGATCTCAAAGCAGTAAACCGTACTTTGCGGGTTCCTCACTTTCGAATGGAAACGCTCCGTACTGTGATTCGAGCGGTGAGGCCGGGCGAGTTTCTCTCGTCCATCGATCTCACGGAAGCCTACCTTCATGTTCCCATCAGAACATCACATCAGAAATTTTTGCGTTTTGCTCTTCCTCAGGGTCACTTCCAGTTTCGAGCGTTGCCGTTCGGACTCGCTACGGCTCCACGGACGTTCACGAAGCTGATGGTTGTGGTGGCAGCGGCACTTCGCAAAGAAGGTATTCGAGTGCATCCTTACCTCGACGATTGGTTGATCAGGGCCGACTCTCGTTCGGCTTCGGTGGAGGCGACCGCTCGCGTGGTTCAACTGCTCCAACAACTCGGTTGGGTAATCAATCGGGTCAAGAGTTCCCTCGAGCCACTGCAACAACTCACTTATCTCGGGGCGTGCTTCGACACCAAGAGCGGGAGAGTTTTTTTACCCGAGGTTCGGGTCGACAAGCTTTTACGACAGGTGCAGGGATTTTTACGTCTCCCGGCTCCGTCGGCATGGACCTATTTACAGGTCTTAGGGTCCATGGCGGCGTCTCTGGATCTAGTGCCGTGGGCCAAGGCTCACATGCGACCTTTGCAACAAGCGTTGCTGTCCCAATGGTCTCCGCAGCTTCACACGCTCTCTCAGCGTCTGCCTTGTCCGGACCTCGTGCGACACAGTCTCGGTTGGTGGTTAGTTCGGGACCATCTGACGGCGGGTATGCCCTTACAAGAGCCCTCGTGGGTGTTGGTCACCACGGATGCCAGCCTTTCCGGCTGGGGAGCGCATTGTCAGACACAAATTGCTCAGGGGGCTTGGTCACCGGCAGGGCCGGATTTACCTTGAGTGAGGCCCTACGCCAACAAAAATTGTGGGCCCCCAGCAGGGGCGGCCCAAGGGGGGTGCGGGGCCTCATTTGCATAAGGGGCCTCATTTGCATAAATATTTGCATAATGTTACATATACTAACTTTTAGTAAACGTGCCTCTTAATGCGTGTATGGATAAAGAAAGACTAAAAGATTTCTACATTACTATAATCCAGTGCCAACTGCCAGACACATTAGGAACTACTACAAACACTGCCCATTTAGAACCCATAGTAAACCCGCCGTATCCTAACAGCACTACCAGGACTCACAAAGCACCATACCCTACCAATCAAAAGGCAACACTGCAAATATTAAAACTATAAATTTCAGAGAACATCAATACATGATCTACTGGTTATAGAGAACAAGTGGATATGTCAAATAGGAATTATATAAAAAGAACACCTCAGCTCAGTTAAACATGCAGTTCATAGACCATCAAACAAGTAATCAAATTTAGAAACAGGAAGACAATAATTAAACTGGGAATCCCAAAAGCCAAACTTGGAAAGTACAACACTGTAGAAATAAAACTATACATTAATTTGCTCTTGTACTAAACAAAGCGCAGACGTTAATGAGGCACATTTACCAGAGCTGACATATTCCAATTAATAAATTCAAAATAAAGAGATATTTTTTCTACCTTTTGTGAATTTTTTTCAGCTGCAATTGCTCCAACCACTTTCTTCTGGTTTCTTCGTGTCTTCTGCTAACTCTCCATCGTCTGCTGTCCATTTGTCCTTTCTTCTCTCTTCTAGATTTTTTCCATTCTCTCTCTACATCTGCTTTAACATACTAATCTTTTCTCCTTTTGCTCTTTCCTCATTCCTATTTCATCCACTTCAAATTTTACCCCTCCATCCTCAATCCCCACTTACTCTCCCAATACCCCGGCCAATTGTAGATTTTTTTACCCACCCACACAAAAAATTTTTCCATTCTCCATTTACTCGTCCAGCCCCATCCCATTCTAATCCTCCCCCCAACATCAGCTCCCTTCTAGTTCCAGCCTCACCCAGCATCCATTCCCTTCTAGTCCCTGCATCAGCCCATTTCCAGTCCTAGCCACCCATCAGCCCATTTCCAGTCCTAGCAACCCCAACCCCATACCAGTCCTAGCCCCCATCAACCCACTTACAGTCCTAACCCCCCATCAACCCATTTTCAGTTTAAGCCCCCCCCTATAACCCATTACCAGTCCTAACCCCCCATCAGCCCACTTCCAGTAATAACCCCATCAACCCATTTCCAGTCAGCCCCCCATAGCCCACAGCCCATTACCAGTCCTAACCCCATCAGCCCACCTCCAGTATTAACCCCCCCGCCCATTTCAGTCCCAAGCCCCCCATAGCCCATTACCAGACAGCCCCCATCAGCCCACAGCCCATTACCAGTCTTAACCCCCCCAAAGCCCATACCAGTCTTAACCCCCCCCCCCCCCAAAGCCTATTACCAGTCCTAACCCCATCAGCCCACCTCCAGTCTTAACCCCCCAGCCCCTTTCCAGTCCTAGGCCCCCCATAGTACATTACCAGACAGCCCCCATCAGCCACAGCCCATTACCAGTCTTACCCCCCCCAAAGCCCATTACCAGTCCTAACCCCATCAGCCCACCACCAGTCTTAAAACCCCCAGCCCCTTTCCAGTCCTAGGCCCCCCCATAGCCCATTACCAGACAGCCCCCATCAGCCCACAGCCCATTACCAGTCTTAAGCCCCCCCCCAAAGCCCATTGCCAGTTCTAAGCCCCCCCAACAGCCCACAGTCCATTACCAGTCTTAACCCCATCAACCCACCTCTAGCCTTAACCCCCCACCCAGCCCATTTCCAGTCCCACCCCAGCCCCCCCCCCCCATAGCCCATTACCAGTCCTACCCCCCCACCCCCGTCGGCCTAAAGTAAAATGTAATTTTAAAAAAAAAACCTTCTGGCTGCCGCCGCGGGGCCCCCTCTGCTGCCGCGGCAGCACCGACTGACCGCGGGGGCCCCCTCTACAAGCTAAATCCGTGGGTCGGGTCGGGTCGTTCCTTTCCTTCCGCCCTCCCTCCGGGCACGCGGTGAGAGGCGCGAAGGGAGAGTGTCTCCGTCGCGCCTCTGTTAAGCCCGCAGGGGCTGATGGGAAATTTCCCATCAGCCCCTGCCGGCTTAACAGATTCAGCCTGCATGGAGGGAGAGAGGGAGGAAGGAACAGCCTGCACGGAGGGAGAGTTGGAGGAAGGAACAGCCTGCACGGAGGGAGAGATGGAGGAAGGAAAACACTGCACGGAGGGAGAGAGGGAGGAGGAAGGAATGACCCGACCCGACCCGACCCGACGGATTTAGCTTGTAGAGGGGGCCCCCCGGGTCAGTCGGTGCTGCCGCGGCAGCAGAGGGGGCCCCGCGGCGGCAGCCAGCAGCTTTTTTTTTTTATTTTATTTAAAAAAAATTAACTTCTTCTTTTTTTGTGGGCCCCTGCCAGCTGTGGGCCCTACGCCATGGCGTACATGGCGTATAGGTAAATCCGGCCCTGGTCACCGGTGGAGAGTTCATGGTCCATCAATCGCCTGGAGCTCCGTGCAGCTCGTCTGGCGCTACTGCACTTCGCGCCAGTCCTCTCCGGAAAGGCAGTAAAAATATTCTCCGACAATGCCGTGACGGTCGCATATATCAATCGACAGGGCGGAACCAAGATTCCGTCTCTTCTCTCCGAATGTCAGGAGCTGATGGAGTGGGCGGAGTCTCACCTCCTGGCGATTTCAGCAGCGCATGTGGCTGGCAAAGAGAATGTTCACGCGGATTATCTCAGCCGCCATCTCCTCGATCCCGGGGAATGGGAGTTAAACGCGGCGGTGTACCACGAACTGACGTTGCGTTGGGGGCAACCGATCATGGATCTGATGGCGACCTTCAGCAATGCCAAGGCAAACCGTTTTTTCAGCAGACGCAGGGAGCGCATGTCCGAAGGACTAGATGCTCTAGTGCAACCCTGGCCCCAGGACTCTCTCTTGTACGTTTTCCCGCCGTGGCTGATGCTAAGTCGTGTTATCCAGCGCATAGCGCAACACCGCGGAGTAGTGATTCTCATAGCTCCGGATTGGCCTCGTCGTCCTTGGTATGCCGATCTCATTCGACTCCTCGTGGCTCCTCCCTGGCCTCTACCAGTCCGCATCAATCTCTTACATCAGGGGCCCATTCTCATGCCTCGAGTGGATCGATTCTTACTTACGGCTTGGCTCTTGAGAGGGTCCGCTTAGCACGTAAAGGGTATGCCAGTTCAGTTGTCACACCTTACTTCACTCTAAGAGACCTGCCACTTCTTTGGCGTATGTACGCGTCTGGCGTCTTTTCAAAACTTGGTGCGGTCAGCACCATGTTTCTCTGATGGAGTCTTCTTTGCCTCAGTTGCTCCTCTTTCTTCAGCATGGCCTGGACAAAGGGTTGGCTCTTAGTACCCTTAAGGTTCAGATAGCCGCTCTGTCGTGTTTTCGGGGATCCGTCCAACGGCGCCGTCTTTCGGCGCATCCAGACATACATCGTTTTTTGCGAGCGGCGAAGATTATTCGTCCGCCAGTGCGTTCCCCTGTCCCTCCTTGGGATTTGAACGTCGTGTTGGAGGCTTTGTCCCGGTCGCCTTTAACTGCCCTTTGCTCTCACAATCTTCGGGAATGTTCATGGAAGACGGCTTTCCTGGTAGCGTTATGTTCGGCACGCCGCATTTCGGATTTGCAGGCGCTGTCTTGTCAGGAGCCTTATCTTCAATTTTTTCCTGAACGGATTTTACTGCGGACGGTTCCGTCCTTCTTGCCGAAAGTGCTCTCGGTTTTTCATGTTAACCAGTCTGTGGCGTTACCGGTATTCTCTAAGGTCGCGGAGACTCCTCTGTATCGGGCTCTCAAACATTTGGATCTTGAGCGTGTCTTAAAGACTTATCTGCGAGTGACGAAACCGTTTTGGAAGACGGATAGGCTCTTTGTCCAGTTTGCGGGTCCTCGGAAAGGCCAAGCAGTGTCTAAGTCCACCATTGCTCGTTGGGTTCGCGGAGCTATTGGAGCAGCTTACGCTGCTCAGGGCATTCCACCTCCGGTCGGTTTGAGAGCGCATTCAACTCGAGCGCTAGCAACGTCCTGGGCGGAATATGCTTTCGTGCCACCAGTTGATATCTGTAGAGCGGCGACGTGGTCTTCGTTGCATACATTTACGAGACATTACCGGTTGGATGTGCAGGCCCGAGATGATGCGAAGGTGGGCTCCTCGGCTCTTATAGCAGGTCTGGCGGGTCCCTCCCGAGTATAGGTATTGCTTTGGTACTGCCCTACCTTTCCCTGGACTGGCCCGGAGAAGCGATAAGGAAAACGAAATTAGGTCTTACCTGCTAATTGTCTTTCCTTGAGCTTTCTCCGGGCCAGTCCAGGGTCCCACCCTTTTCGCGTTCCGAGCGCTTCCTGCCATATTTATCAGAATTCCACCATTTCTGCGTCTTCGGCTGCGAAGGGTTGAGTGTGGGGTCTCTGCTTTTCACTCAGTGCAGAACTTCTCGCTATCAGTGTAAAAAAACAAAACAAAAAACAGGGCACACAATGTAAGCACAACGGAAGTGTATTTCCAGCTTCCGAGTTTTTGAGGGCTATGAAATGTTTTCAGTTTTTCCAGGGTTAATCTGTGTTTCTCAGTTCTTTCACTTTAGTTGCTTTGTCAGAAGGAGACTGCTGGTTCTCTAGCAGGGGGAGTGGCTTCACCTCAAGAAAACTTGAAGTCATCAGTCCTCAGCTGCTATGGGGGATTGACAACCCTACCTTTCCCTGGACTGGCCCGGAGAAAGCTCAAGGAAAGACAATTAGCAGGTAAGACCTAATTTCGTTTTTGAATCTATGTTTACCTGTTGATGAATCATATTTGTCTCATATGCATGTAATGTTTCCTCTATGTGCACATAAACAGATGCATGTCGTGTGTAGCTGTGACACACCTGTGTGACACGAGCATGGACATGACCATATCCATGTTATACCCGTGTGTGTGTTTAGGATTAATGATGTCATCACCAATGTTTTGTTGAGTAATGTTATCATGTACTGGGTGGTTTAACATACTTTTCTTGTGAATTTGCAAAGGTGTAACGGTGTGCATTGTGTGCTGTTTTTCAAAGGTGGCTAACAATAACATACGTATCCTCTCATGACACAGGGCTGAGTACATACCGGACATGTCTATTACAGTGCATCTGGTGTCACCATCACCCACCTTTTGGAGAAAACAACACCATAGAAATTTTACACCAGAAAGTGGCCCATTGGATGTTTTACCTCTGAGAGTGAGACATATGACTGCGATGGACAGTATTACTGTTAACCTACTGAATTCTCCATGACAGAGGTGTTCTATGCACTGTTTGTGTGATGGTTCTGCAGGGAGTCCTGCTCATTGTTGAGAACACACATGAACTTTCAAGGAATGTGGAATGTTGACATGTCACGCTTGACTATTCCTAGCCATATTTGGTGGAACACTATTAACCTCACCTGTTGGATTGCACATAGTATTTTTACTTTTGGCAGTGTTCCCCCCGTGTGCAGCAGCAAATGACATGGACAGTGCAGCTGATGCATTCGAACACAGTTTTAGTATTGTTGAGTTTTGGCCCTGGGTGTGACATGCCACCCAGGATACGCTCATCTTTTTCTTCCTAATCAAGCATACAACCATGTTTGCGCCATAGGGCCAACGATGGAGCACTCCTATTGTCTATGTCCACATGCTTTCCACCTGCACATGCTACAAGTGTTACCTCAACAATGATTTTAAACACACGACCATCTTAAATTAATGTGGTCAATGTGACAAGGGTGTTTACGTGCATGTGTGGCATCACTGTATCATGTTGCAATGTGGATGGTGCTTGTGCATATGACGGACTATGTTTGTGAGACAAAACATGTGGACCTAAGACTTCTTTGTGGCTCTGTGTAAGATGTTTGGCCCTCATTTCCTTGTTCAGATGCTGCTTATTGTGTTTGTTGAATGTGCAGACGTGACAGTCTGCATGTATGTCAACACCTTGCATTTCCCATGTGCACAGTCCAGGCTATGCCCTGTGGTAGGGACACTCACATTGCGACATGATGTTTGCAGTGTGGCAATGTGGGTCACCGTTGCACTTCTTCAATTGTGCATTCCATGTATCATGTTATATGTGGCCAAACACTGTCTACTCTGAAAATGTTGCAGGGCCACCTCCTTCATGGTGGTATATGTATAGGTTTGAGATGGTCGTTTAGTTTGTATTTTGTTTGTGTTCATGTGCCTGTGCTACCTGTTAGCATATACTCATTGTGATTTTGAGGAGTGTTTGTGTCTACATTGTTGCAGCTTTGATTCCTAGCTCAGCCATTATGTGAGACCTCACACATTACTTTCCCAGCGTGTTTTTCAAAATAAAACATTTTATCAACACAGGCTTTTTTGGTTTGGTTGTCTCCTGTGTTGCAAGATGGATATGGTTTGAGGAACACATGATGTGTGTTGTGTCCTCAATATGCAGTGCCAACTCTCTACATGCACTCATATGTGCATTACACCTTTGCAGCATAGTATGCAGTGAATGCACATTATATCTCCTGCTCTTCATTTGTGGTGAATGAAGTAACTTTTCTGTGTGAGGTGGATTTATGCCCTATTAAAGGGGTTTCAATATTCCATCAGAGATGCGCTCACCTTCATATTATGATGGCAGTGACTACACTATCTGTGATGTATAAACCAAATAAAGATATTTATTCCACAAACATTTGACTCTTTTGGTGATTGAGCAGGGTGATAAACATGTAATGCAATGTATGCCTTTGTATCAGTCCTGCGTCTTTGTGACCCAGAGACTGCATTGTTTTTTTGTCAATGTCATTGGATGAGGATTAACTGGTCTTTGTTCCAAGGTAATGAGGGGTTACATGACTTGACTTAGGCCACATGGGGTGCTAGTGGGAATTGATCAGTGTTTGCTTGGGTCCAAGCCAGTTTTGTTACCAGTAGGTTAGTCCTTCTCTCTTTGATCACATTGACACTTGTCTGGGGCCATTTGCCACACATGTACATGTGCCACCTGTGCTCACATCCTTGTACAGTGGCAGCTGTGTATCTGGCAGACATATGTAACTTCACTGGGTATTAAAGGTTGCCATACAGTGTGCTTAGTATGCTTGGCTCAGTGTGCTCAGTGTGTTACAGTGTGCTCTGTGTGCTGTTTCTGGGAGTGGCTACAGTCATGTGTTTTTACTCTGTAGTTTTTTGGTTTGATCAGCACATGTGCTATATCCTTTGTTTTCTAATCTGCTAACTGTACCATGAGGTAACAGCAGGTTCCTCACCTCTACAAACACCCTTCTCTCTCCTCACTGTACATCAAGGTGCATCCTGTGTGCTGCATAGCCATCGCATATTCTTTTTTTTCAGAGGTGTCTCACTTTAGGGTGTTTGCATGGCAGCGCAGCAGGGGGTTTTGTTTTGCTGTGATTCAGGTGGTGTGTGTTACACCTGATTACATGTGGAACTTTCTCGTGTCTTGATCCAAATTATTAACATGATCCACATACCGTCCTCTGTTGCCCTTGTGGTATATTTTTCCCCTCTTTTGCATGCTGTATCCACTGCAGAACATTTCATTGTGTGTGCACATGTGCACCACATCACAAATACAGACTGCAATTGTATGAGTAATTAGCAGATCTGCATGTGCATTTCCTCATGCTTACTTTTTGGTGTTTGCTTGTCCTGACAGTCAGCAGGCGGTTTGTTTAATGGACTGCACTCTTTCTTTATGCAGTCTTTGCTAAAGAGCTCACATTGTTGGTGTGGCATGCCGGTTTAGCCATTGTGATTTGTGGTAGTGGTCATTAGTGTGCTTCCTCTCTGCTGTCTTATATTTGTATGCTTGTCCTTAAAAGGTGGTTAACATTTGTTTGAGCGTCATATATGTGCTGATGTGTGCTGTGAGCATATTGTACCCTCATCTGAGTTGTTACCCATCCTTCCGTACAATTTTCTGTAATGGCAACTGTGTGCCATCCTACCCTGATGTGCATGCTGATAACCCACATCCTGGCCTCCTACACATTCCAGCATTGCAGCTGTCCCTGATTGCCTCTCCTGTGTGTGCTCTGCATAGCACCTTTACTCCACAGTCATCCTGATATGTCACCTATTCTGCCATTTGAGCCTCCTCTGCTGGCCACATCTTACCATCCTCTGTCACACACAGTCATTATAGCACGGTACATTAACATCACTCTGTGCATGGCTGTAGCTAGCCAGAATATGTTTGTCCATTTTAATGGGTGCCACATGGGATGGAGCTGCTTTCTGCAGTACAGCAACTGATCTTCATCCCTCTTTTACTTTTGTATTGTTTGTGTGTTTTAGCTCTGTGCAGTGCTTGTGTTACGTGTGTGTTTGCCACATCCCTCCTTTGCCATTCAAACTGAGGGATGTTACTGCTAGTGTGTAACGTTTCTGAGTTCATCTCTACATCCTTGGGGCATCTTTTGCCATGCCTTTGATTGACACAGCTTATGGGTTACGTACAATAGTGCCTTGGGAGTTGACAGCCTTTCAACATGGCCTCTGTGGAGAATGAGGTTTTCATTTCCTGGCAACGTATGTTTATAATGTGCCTTCTGAAACACCATAAAAGCTGCATTAATATCTGGCACAAGGGAGTAGTTCTTTTGAGACAGCATCACAGATTGCTGTACAGTTGCACACAGACAAATGACATACCTCTGCCAACCTTATTCACTGGAACATTCAAACCTTGAACACCCCTCCATCATTCACTATCTCCACCAGTTGTCAGCATACACGACAGAGGAGTATTGGCTTCTTCCCCAGAGCTTGAGTTTCATGGAGCTGTACTACTCTTATGATTTCAGTCTCCAAAGGGAATTGGGCAGTTTACAAGATAAGATAAACTCTAATCCCCTATTGATATCAGTCGACAGGGTCTGTGTGCAGTCGCTCCTTGCTACATCAAGAATGGCTGACCCAGGTCTGCCATACCTGATTTAGCAGGGAGTGACTACAGACAGGCCCTGCGACTGATTACCATATGAGAATAACTCTGAACCCCTGTTGATATCAGTCGCCTGCCCCTGTCTGCAGCCCCTCCCTGTCAAATCAAGTATGGCAGACCTGGGTCAGCACACCTACTTACAATTCCCATATGTTACAATGCACACTGCTGCCATCTGAGACAGTGCTCTCACCTTACCCTGCCTCATATAGCACACTTGGCTACACTTTCAGCAACATTGTAGGGTGCCATGGCGGACATTGCATTTTCACATGTGCCCTCTGCATTAACCGATGGGCGACGTTCTGTTACACTGCTTTGAGAGTGTATTTGCTATCAGTTATAATTCTACAAATATACAATAAGGTACTCCTAAAACAATATTACCCCTAACTGCTACTGCCTCAGCCAGCTGTCTTCATTTTGCACTGTGGGGCATCGAACCCCTGATCCCTACAGCATTGATTGGTTGGTGTTGTAACCATTGTGCTGCAGCTTTGCTCTCTGAGTTGCACATCAGCACGCCACTTATGCCTTTCAGTATTAACATAACTCAGAAAACAGTAGCACGACGCTTTCTGCCCAGCAAACCACCGCCTTATGCCACCCATTATTTATCAGCCTCCTAAAATAATGCAGCAAACAGCAGTCTGCATTGGTCACTGTGGGGATTGAACCCCTGATCCCTGCAGCATTGGTGGGAGGTATAACCATTGTGCTGTGGCTCTGCTCTTCTAATTTAACATCCATGCGCCACTTATGCAAGCCAGTATTACATTGCGTCAAAAACAATTGCGTGCCGCATTATGATGTCCATTATTTATATGCCTCCTAAAAAAAAACAACCTCAGCCAGCTGTCTACATTGTGCACTGTGGGGATCAAACCCCTGATCCCTGCACCATTAGTAAGTGCCTTAACCATTGTGCTATGGCTCTGTGTTTCTGTTTGCACATCAGCGCCCCACTTATACCTTCCAGTATGCGATTGCCGCTGAAACCGGCGTGCCGCCTTATGCCGCCCAGTAGTAATATGCCGCCAGAAACATCAGCGCGCCGCTTTATGCTGCCCAGTATTAATATGCCACATAAAAACATCAGCGCGCCGCCTTATGCCGTCCAGTATTGATGTGCTGCCAAAAAAAATCAGTGCGCTGCTTTATTCGGCCCAGTATTTCTCTGCCTCATAAACTAACACCTCAGCAAGCCATTGAGCATTGTGGGAGTTTGAACCCCTGATCCCTGCACCATTGGTCAGTGCTTTAACCATTGTGCTGTGGCTCTGCTCTTCTGTTTGCACATCAGCGTGACACATATGCCTCCCGTTCAGCTCTCAGTTGCGGTAAGGTGTGGGGCGCACACGGGCGCCGCGCACCTTAGCGCATCTGTCAATCACGGCTTTTCTTCTTCAGGACGGAATGCCCACTCCTTATACCGCACACGCACTCTACCGCGGCCCGCACTTTACCGGGCTTTTAGTAAACATACCCCTGTGTCCAAAAAGGGGTAACCTGATTGCCTACTAGGACAAGAGCAATCGCAACTGATTTGTGACTTTAACTTCCAAAAAATATATTATCACAATGTTATAACAAAAAAACATTTAAATGAAACATAAAACTAAAAACCAAAAATGCTTTATATATCCTGTACAACGATTCTACTTGAAATGACAATGTGGCGTTCAAGTTGAAAAAGGACTTTAGACGTCGGCATTTTACCACCCATTTGGGTAAAGAATTCACAAAAACCAAAAAGATTATAAAAAAACTTATATAGTTAATTATGAGCATGAGTGCTTAAGATTTATTGTACTCATAAATGTGGAGAACCAAAGGAGGCTGATGAATTGCAATGTATATCTTTGAAAAAGTCCTGAAAGCCAACGGAACATTCAAACCTCAAAAGAAACGAACCATAAAACTATGATGTAAATCTTTGTAAATGAAGACAAGTACAGTGTAGATGACTGTATAAAACCTTTAGAAAAAACTAAAAATATGGAGGCTTACCGTGAGAAACGTTCTGCACAGCGTTGCTGCTCAAAATAACATAGTATTGCCAAATACAAACAAAAGCTTAAATGCCGGCACATTCCCGATCTTGTAGTTAAAGGTCATCAAAGCCAATAACTTATAAAATCTAATACTTTTAATGAAAACCTTCAACGAACCTGTTACAGAACATGTTTATTGTATTTGTACATGAAAATTAAAAAAAAACAAAAGAAATGCTATTAAGCCCGCTGTGCACAGCGATTCTGCTCCTAAGGACACGGCAGCGCTCAACACAAAACTAAGATAAAAAATGTCAACGTTATAAATCGGGAGTCATCATAACCAAATAACTTATTCTAAAGTATAAGAAAAACATTGCTAAATCATATATATTGATGTTTAAAAATATGAAGGATTAAACCAAAATTTTGCCATGAAGACCGTTCAGCACAGCGATTTAACTCGTAGTGACAGGACTGCATTCAAAACAAATGAAACCATGAAATGCACGTGTTGTCCCATTTTTAGGAATTAAAAATCAACAAAACAAAATGAGTTGTTCTAAATTATATTAAAAACAATATTGCATGAAATGTAGTATATAGGGGGGAGGGAGAGAGAGGAGGGAGGGGGCGGAGGGGGGAGGGGGAAGGGGAAGAAGGAGGGGGAGGGGGGAAGGAGGGGAAAGAGGGATGGGAGAAGAGGGGAGGGAGGGGGGAGAGGGAAGAGGGAAAAAGGAAAGGGGAAAAGAGGAGAAGAAAAGGGGGGGAAGGGGAAGAGGGGAGGAGGAAAAGGCTAGAGAGGAGGGAGATAAAACCAAAATATTAACATAAAGACCATTCAACGCAGCGATTTAACTCGTAGTAACAGGACCGAATTAACAAGGTTTTCTTATTATTGTTGTCAGTCCGGGTTCTGCTTCTTTTGTGTTCTTCTAGTCAAGTATTTTAACCATAGCCATTGGAATGAAGTGTTTGGATGTCGGTGAGATGTTTCTACTTCTGGTGAGGGTCCAGTATCTCCCATTAGGGGGGTCTTCTTCTCTTGCTGGAAGTGGGTCCTGAGGGATTAAACCTTACTGACTTAAGTCCTTTCTACAGGTGGTTACCCAAAGGACTGCACTTATTGCCACTTGCACTAGAGTTTGACCCCAACTCTGTTCTGTGTTTTTCTGCAATATTAATAAGCTGTTCTTTGGTACAAAGATATATATTTTTCCGGATCCTTCTAGGTCAAAGCAGAAGAGATGACAGGATTTCCTGGCACTATGACCAAGGGTTTCTGCCCTTGACCTTAATTGTGCTTTATGATTTCCTTGTATGTGTCTATGTCAGGGTAAAAGGTTTGTATTTTATGAATCGAGACAACTTAATAATTTTCTTGTGGCAAGAGAGGGAGCTAATGCATAGGTGGTCCATTGATTTATTGGAGGTGGTCCTTTTGAGGGAGATGTTAGACCTTGTAACTTTTTGCTTTGCTTCCTATGAAAACATTTTCCTTTCTTGGCTCTCTGTGTGTTCTGGGCAGGACCATTGTCTCTGTGAACTAATGACCACATTACAGCTCATTATGCTGTGGATATAGAGAGGCACTTTATAAGAGGAGCCCAGGGCAGAAAGGGTACATCAGCACATCTATATGCCTGTATAGAGCAGCCTTCGAAATCTCCTACTACACAAATGTATGCCTGCTCCAAGACAGTAGTAAATTTGTGTATGTACAATGCCGATAAAAGCTTTAGAAGTGATTTACTGGGTCAGACCAAGATCCATCAAGCCTAGTATCCTGTTTCCAACAGTAGCCAATCCATGCCTTAGCACATAGGCATGTATTTTAGAATTAGCACTTTGGGGTGCATTTTATATCTTTGCTCCTCCAATTCTCCAGATCCAGGAACCCCTGTGGTGTAAAAGGAGGCACTTTCTTTTCTGAGCACCTACATTTATATATGTATGCAGATGGGGGATTGTACCAGTGCTTACTTAATTGCCCAAAGAATGTTCTACATACTTAAAGATACAGGTAATTTTATAAGTGACTTATCAGTAGTATTTTATAGGCTGGGCATGTCAAAGTTCAGGCCTCAACATGCCAGATTTTCAGGATATGTCTAATGAATATGCATGACATAGATCAACATGTGTACTTCCTTCATTGACTGCAGTAACCTGAAAATCTGACTTTACTGATCTATGAACAGTTGATATATCTATCGCCTGGTCAATAGAAAGACCATCAGGGTAGCTTACAATTTAAGGACCAGAAGAGTCCGGAATGAAGCAGAGAAAAGAGCAAGGGGGGGGGGGGGGAGGGGAACAGGAAGAGAAAAACAGAAAGAGGAAGACTAGCAGGCTGAGCGATGAAAATGTCCAATAAATGATCTGCTTGATGCCTATTGATTTTAAATCATCAGGGTTAAAAAATAAACTGCTTGTTTGTTATCAAGAGAATCCAAATGATAATTGAAGTCCCCCAAAACCATAAAGAACCTGAATTGGAGTAAGTGGGAAGTAATATCTATCAAAGGGGTATGTTTACTAAGCAGTCTTAGGGGTATGTTTACTAAACTGCGTTAGTGTGATTCGCATTAGGAGCCGCGTTAGTGGAAGAAATGCCAAAAAAGGACATGGGCGGTACATCGTTAGTGATAACGCGAGCTATAACGCACCGCACAGCAACGATCGTTACAGGGCGCGTTACTGCGCGTTAAGCACAAGATGGCGCGCAGACACCCAAATACAAAAACAGAGCTGTAGCACAATGGTTACTACACAGACTGATGGTACAAGGGTCATGGATTCGATTCCCCAGTGTGCCTAATGAATAAGGCTGGCTGAGGTGTCATGTGTAACCCTTTGAAAGCTGACTATAATATTTTAATCCACAGTCTGCAGCCGGGTTAAAGTTTGCATATGTCAGGAAAATTGTACCCGTCTTATGCAATATGTTCCAATAGTGACGTTCCCTCTGACATGGTCATGTATTATATACCATTTGATAGGAATATTTAGGCGTGCCCTATAGGGCAAAGTGTAAGGCGTGCCCTATAGGGCGACTTGTAAGGCACGCCCTATAGGGCGAAGTGTAAGGCGCGCCCTATAGGGCACCTTATGAGCCACCCTAAGGTGACAGTACCCTGAGGGTGGTTCTGCTGGCAGCACTAATATACAATAAAAATAGACAATGCCTAAGACAGCCCTATCGATGAACCCCACTGTGGGTTGTGAAGCTATGACCTCTGGCTCCATGGGCAGTGAAGTAACCAGTGGGCTAGAGCTGCTAATAAACACCTGGCTGGCTACAGGAGAACTGCACGGCACCACACCCACATTCTGCTGTGGTTACCAGAGAGATTGCATACCACCACCCAACACACCCTCTGGGGCTCAGGGTGGGGGACAGGATCTCCCACCAACAGAGCCACTTTCAACCCCCTGCAATGGTGGCAGTAGAGGGGACCATCACCCCAGTCCTACTAGGGATCAAACACCCTACAGGGTAGGCAATGCAGAGCAGTACACATCCATAACGCAATAGCAGACAGACGGCAGGTCTGGAAATGCTCAGCTGCCCCCCCACCATTATCTGACATTCTCCAGCACAAAGCCTCCAGCCGCTGCACCGTACACGGTGTTCCAGCAAGACACATACTAGCTGCAGACAGTCCGCCAGCTAGTCCATAGTGCAAGGTCCTAGAGAAGATGCATGTACCCAGAACGGGGATATCAGCATACACACCAAGCAAATAAGTCAGTGATTGGGCCCCAAAAGGAAACCCATAAACATCACATAAAAAAAAATACTATATAGCACTATGGGGGAACCTAGCCATGCCATGGTCACTGCTCAGTCAGGGTGAGAGTGACCTCCCAGCAGGACATGCTATGGCCACCCTGTCCGTGCAGGTGGTACCGGGCACTACAATGTCCGGCCATTGCCATATGCCCTGTGCAGATGCGGACAGGCCAGGCCACCCTATCCAGGCTATTCCCACAGTACCTTGCTCCTCATTATGCACATTAGCAGGCCAAAACTGGCAACAGTGCTAGCAGTGTGGGCTGTGGAGTGTGTTGGCAGCCACCACACCAGGGGTGGGGAACCCTGGTCCTGGAGAGCCGCAGACCAGTCAGGTTTTCGGGATATCCCTAATGAATATGCATGAGATATATATGCATTAGAGATATCCTGCCAACCTGACTGGTTTGTGGCCCTCCAGAGCTGGATTTGGAGACCCCTGCCTTACACCTCTGTCATTTAAGATTGTGAGTGGGCAAGGTGCAGATGTCCTAGACATCGAAAGGGTATATAGAATGTGTCACATTCCTCCTCGATTCTCACCACCACCAAAAAGTTGTCTAATAGACAATATTTTGGTGGTGGTGAGAAGTGAGAAGGAATGTGACACATTCTATCTAACTTTTTTGATGTCTTGGACATCTGCACCTTGCCCACTCACAATCTTAAATGACAGAGGTGTAAGGCAGGGGTCTCCAAATCCAGCCCTGGAGGGCCACAAACCAGTCAGGTTGGCAGGATATCTCTAATGCATATATATCTCATGCATATTCATTAGGGATATCCCGAAAACCTGACTGGTCTGCGGCTCTCCAGGACCAGGGTTCCCCACCCCTGCACCACACACTGGATAGACCAGTGGTTCTGAACCAGTCCTCCTTGAACCCCTAGGCCAGTCGGGTGTTCAGGATAGCCCTAATGAATATGCATGAGATATATATGCATTAGAGAGATCCTGCCAACCTGACTGGTTTGTGGCCCTCTAGGGCTGGATTTGGAGACCCCTGCCTTACACCTCTGTCATTTAAGATTGTGAGTGGGCAAGGTGCAGCTGTCCTAGACATCAAAAGGGTAGATAGAATGTGCCACATGCCTCCTCAATTCTCACCACCACCAAAACGTTGTCTAATAGACAATATTTTGGTGGTGGTGAGAAGCAAAGAAGCATGTGACAAATTCTATCTAACCTTTTAGATGTCTTGGTGATCTGTACCTTGCCCACTCACAATCTTAAATGACAGGTGTAAGACAGGGGTCTAAAAATCCAGCCCTAGAGAGCCACGAACCAGTCAGGTTGGCAGGATATCTCTAATGCATATATATCTCATGCATATTCATTAGGGCTATTCTGAACACCCAACTGGTCTAGGGGTTCAAGGAGGACTGGTTCAGAACCACTGGGATAGACAGACACACACTCCCCACACCTATGCCAGCATTGTGCAACTATAGAGGTGTTGGGCAGCCCAGGCCACCACACCAGTTCTGGGCACAGTGCAAGCATGGCTATGGTACGCAATACTGTAGGAGTCACTCCTCAGGTTGGTAAACACTGTCAGACACAAGACCTGTAGCACACTCCACAGACATCAGAAAGGTTGCTATGATGCAGCTCACTCCGAAAATTGTACTTAACCTAGGAACTGCTATCTGCCAATACTCATAGCAACCTTTTGATAGCTGTGTACCATATTCCCAGGTTTAGGGTGGCATTACTAAGGTATGCAAGTGCTAGTATTGGGAGATGCACGCAGAGCCCAAAGTCCTGCCTCTCCAGGAGGCTTTGGATAATGGGGCCTGTGGGTGCGGGTGTGTCTGACCTTGTTGGCTGCTGCTTTACGGCAGAGGTTCCCAACTCCAGTCCTGCGGTGCAAAACACTGTTCGGGTTTTCATGCTGTCCCTCATGAATATGCATGAGATACATCTGCATTCCATGGGGGTGGCGCATAGAAATGCAGCACAGGCATCTTTATCAGAGGCAGCATGGAACCTGAATGGTGTTTGGCCCTCCAGGACTGCATTTGGGAGGCTCTGCTCTAAGTAATGTGCATGTTTATGGTGTCTGTGCTCTGTAGGGTAAAATGTAAGTGTTTTGGGCATGTTCACGTCATCTGCAAGAAAGGTTCTGTCTGTATTATCACGTTATAGTAGTGGGTAAAATATGAGGACTGGGTTAGCGGAAACCACAGCTGGGATTTGAACCTGTGACCTTCTGCTTCTGAATACACTGGTTTTGTGCACTGCACCACCATGTTATCACTGAGATGGTGCATTCCCTGGTGATACCATGACTGTTGGTCAGACAGGGCCTGTCTGTTGCAGTGCATGGCACCCACCTACACAGGGCTAGGCCACGGTCTGCTCTGGGCAGCTGCCACTGCACCCTCCACAACCAGTATCCCTCAGCCACCATGCTGACATGCCCTTCTGCTGGTGGAGCTGGTGGTGCGCAGTCTCAGGCCATCCAGTGTGCAGGTAGGCGGCTGCCTATGGTGCGGGTTCTGGGGTAGGGGTGCCTGCATAGACGTCCACGCTCCCCCCCAGCCCCGCCTGCAAATGTTCCGTGCCCTTGGGGGTAGCTGTTGGGTACTATCCCCTGTGACACTTTGGGAAACCCACTCGTGCCCATGTTGGGCCTTCAGCAGTTGCTATCTGGCTGCTCCGCTGTTTCAGCATTCATATGGGCCACCAAGGCATCACCCTAGTCCGCACTGTGGCTCAGCTCCACCACAGCATGTGCCGCCTGTGGCCCTCTGTATCCCCTTCTCCGGCATCTCTCCAGTTGCCATTCTGACATGCCCGCCCTGCTGTTGCGGGACATGTGCATGCCATAGGAACCCTGTCTGATGGTGGAGAAAACCCTGAGCAGTGCTATTTCACTGTGGGCCCATTCACTTTGTATGGGGACGGAGTATAGACCCTTCCACGATTTATATCTGTTCTATGGTGCTTACTCGGGTGGGGGGGGGTTGATGTTTCTCATTGATACCACTATTGGCCAGCTTGGTTATTGTTTTTTTCCAGTTTGTTGGGGTCATTTTTAGTGTTTCTGTGCCCTTTTGTTCTGTGCACATGTATCACACTTATCACTTTCTTTTGGTTTCCCTGTCTGGGCTGTACATTGCTGACATTTAAATGGTTTCTCTCCCCTTTAATATGCCTTTAACGGCAGGTTTTCATTCGCGTTGGAATTCAGCTCTGAAAATCAGCATGTTAGTGTGAAGGGAGCCTCTCCCCGCCCACTCTCCGCCCATTGACCCCTTCTCTCCGCCCTCTCTCCACCTTCTGCAGTGTTTTAACGCGCCGCGGGGCATTACAATCGTTAGCACATCATAACGCGCGCTATGATGCGCTAACGATCGTTAGTGCATCATAGCACGCGTTATGACGCGCTAACGATCGTTAATGTTACATAACGGGCGTTATTCACGATTGCCGCAGTTTAGTAAACATACCCCTTAAAGTGCAGCCGGCGTTAGTGTGCAGGATGCCATAAAAGGAGTGGGCGTGTCGGTCTTAACGTAGCATTTCTGGTTACCATGCGATAAGGTACCTTTTCGTGCGATAGAGGGAGCCAGGCACATCAATGCACGTTAGCCTTAAGTAGGCGCGCTGACCTACAAACACAGCAAGAGAGGCGTAGCACAATGGCTAATACATTGACTGCTGAACCAGGGGTCATGAGTTTAATCCCCCAGTGGGGTTAATGAGTAAGGCTGTCTGAGGCATTACCCTTTACTATAAATCAGTGCTGTTGGAGGCATTTTCCTTTTTACTTCAAAGCAGTGCTGCCAGCAAAAACACCCTCACAGTGCTGTAATCTTCATGTGCAGTGCATCATGGGTACGAGTGGATTAACCCTATCCTGGTAACCACAGCAGACAGTTCATGTGGTGACCTGCAGGCCTTCTGTAGCCAGCTAGGAGTTTGTTCAGAGCTGTAGCCCACTGGTTACTTCACTGCCTATAAAGCCAAAGGTTGTGGGTTTGATCCCACAGTGGGGTTATTTATTGGAGCTGTCTGGGGCAGTTTCTTTTTTTAATTTAAATTAGTACTGCCAGAAAAAACACCCTCACAGCGCTGTAGTCCTCAGGTGCCCCATAAGGCGCCTTATAAGGCACCTTAAGGTTATAGCACTGTGAGGGTGTTTTTGCTGGCAGTACTAATTTAGATTAAAAAAAGAAACTGCCCCAGACAGCCCTAATAAATAACCCCACTGTGGGATCAAACCCACATCCTCTGGCTTCACATACAGTGAAGTAACCAATAGGCTACAGCTACAAACAAACCTCTGGCTGGCCACAGAAGGACTGCAGGTCACCACACAAACTTGTCTGCTGTTGTTACCAGGATAGAGTTAAGCCACTCGTACCCATGATGCACTGCACATGCAAAGCAGCAGTCTACAGATGATCACAAGATGGGGCATGCACCCCCATAGCACCTAGGCCTGGTAGGGGGTACTGACCGTGCACGTTACTGGCACAGAGTAGCTACAGACCGTCACATTGTGTTGGTACTGTGCTCACCCTGAGGGGAGGTGGGGCGCCCAGCACCAGGTCCACAGCACCTGCCCTCCCTGAGAAAGACTATGCTGCAGGTCCCCATTAGTGCCAGTGTGTGATAGGTAGTTCTTTCAGACACACCTTCGATACACCTGTGCCCATATGTATATCCCAGTCACGTCTAGCACTTGTGGACTATGATGCAACAGAATACTGCATATCCTCCGTGGGTGCCATGGCCACCAAACTTGCTCTCTGGGGATCAGGGTGGGGGACAGGATCTCCCCCCAACAGATCCACATTCTACAGCCCTACCACCATGGTGGTAGTAGAGGGGACCAACAACCCCAGCCCTGCTGGGAAACAGATGCACTACAGGGCAGTCAGTGCAGATCTGTAGCATTCCATAAGGCAATAGCAGACAGACAGTAGGCCTGGAAATGCTCAGCTGCCTGCCACCACTGTCTGACATTCTCCAGCAGCAAGCATCCAGCTGCTGCACCCTGCAAGGTGTTCCAATCATACACATACTAACTGCAGACAGTGTGCTAGCTAGTCCACAGTGCATGTTCCTAGAGGAGATGCGTGCACCCAAAACTGGGATATGAGCACACCCACCAAGCAGATAAGTCAGTGATGGGGCTTTCAAAAGGAGAACCCATATATATCACTTGAGAGAAATGCTATAAAGCACTATGGGGGAACCTAGCCATGCCATAGTCACTGCTCAGTCAGGGTGAGAGTGACCTCCCAGCAGGACATGCTGTAGCCACCCTGTCTGTGCAGGTGGTGGCCGGGCACTACAATGTCCCAGCCAGTGCCCTATGCCCTGTGCAGATGCATCCTACCCAGGCCACCCTGTCCGGGCTATACCCACAGTACCTTGCTCCTCATTATGCACATTGACAGGCCAATACTGGCAACAGTGCTAGCAGTGTGGGCTGAGGAGGGTGTTGGCAGCCACCACACACTGGATAGACAGACACACACTCCCCACACCTATGCCAGCATTGTGCAACTATAGAGGTGTTTGGCAGCCCTGGCCACCGCACCAGTCCTGGGCACAGTGCAGGCATGGCTATGGTACGCAATACTGTAGGAGTCATTCCCCAGGGTGGTAAACACTGTCAGACACAAGACCTGTAGCACACTCCACAGACATCAGAAAAGTTGCTATGATGCAGCTCAATCAGCAAATTGTGCTTAACTTAGGAATTGCTATCTGCCAGTAATCATAGCAACCTTTTGATAGATGTGTACCATATTCCCAGGTTTAGGGTGGCATTGCTAAGGTATGCAAGTGCTAGTATTGGGAGATGCACACAGGGCCCAAAATCCTGCCTCTCCAGGTGGCTTTGGATGATGGAACCTGTGGGTGCGGGTGAGTCTGCCCCTGTTGGCCGCTGCTCTAGGGCAGAGGTTCCCAACTCCGGTCCTGGTGGGCCAAATCCTGTTCGGGTTTTCATGCTGTCCCTAATGAATGTGCATGAGATACATCTGCATACCATGAGGGCAGTGCATAGAAATGCAGCACAGCCATAGTTATTGGAGACAGCATGGGACCTGAATGGTGTTTGGCCCTCCAGGACTGCTTTTGGGAGACTCTGCTCTAGGTAATGCGCATGTTTATGGTGTCTGTGCTCTGTAGGGTAAAATGTAGGCGTTTTGGGCATGTTTATGTTATCTGCACTAAAGGTTCTGTCTATATTACTGCATTTTAGTAGTGGGTGAAGTATGGGGACTGGGTTGGCAGGAACCACAGCTGGGACTTGAACCTGCAACCTTCTGCTCCTTAACACACTGGCTGTGTGCCCTGCACCACTGTGTTGCCACAGAGACAATGCATTCCCTGGAGATACCATGACTGTTTGTCAGACAGAGCCTGTCTGTTGCAGTGCACGGCACCCACCTAAACAGGGCTGGGCCATGGTCTGCTGTGGGCAGCAGCCACTGCCCCCTCCACCACCAGTACCCCTCTGTCACCATGCTGACATGCCCTTCTGCTGGTGGTGCTGGTGGTGTGCAGTCTCGGGCCATCCAGTGTGCGGGTAGGCGGCTGCCTATGGTGCGGGTTCTGGGGTAGGGGTGCCTTCATAGATGTCCACGCTTCCCCCCAGCACCACCTGAAAATGTTCTGTACCCTTGGGGGTACCTGCTGGGTACTATCCCCTGTGACACTGTGGGAAACACACTCGTGCCCGTGTTGGGCCCTCATCAGTTGCTGTCTGGCTGCTCTACTGTTTCAGCATTCATATGGGCCACCTAGGCATCACCCTAGTCCAAACTGTGGCCCAGCTGCACCACAGCATGTGCCGCCTGCAGCCCTCTGTGTCCCCTTTTCCAGCATCTGTCCAGTTGCCCGTTCCGACATGCCCACCCTGCTGTTGCGGGACATGTGCATGCCATAGGAAACCTGTCCAGTAACAAGGGAAAGCCCTGATCAGCGTTATTTCACTGTGGGATCATTCACCTTGTATGGGGACAGAGCATAGCCCCTTCCAAAATTGATATCTTTTTTTTGGAGCTTTCTCGGTAGTGTTTTTTGATGTTTCCCATTGATATCACTATTGCCCAGCTAGGTTATGTTTTTTTTCCAGTTTGTTCAGGTCATTTTCAATGTTTATCTGCCCTTTTGTTCTGTGCACATGTATCACACTTATTACCTTTTGTAGGTTTCCCTGGCTTTGCTGTACATTGCTGACGGAAATGGTTTCTCTTCCCTTTAAATCTACTCTAACGCCAGGGTTTCACTGGCGTTAGTGTTCAGCCCTGAAATCCACAGCGTTAGTGTGCAGGGAGCCTCTTCCCTCCCACTCTCCAGCCATTGACCCCTTCTCTCCGCCCCTGGGGAGCCTTCCTCTGCCCTCAGGGAGCCTTTACTCCGCCTTCAGCGCTCGTTTGCGCTGCTGAGCGCGTTAGCGCGTGATAAGGTGCCTTATCGCATGGTAAAGCGCCATTATCGTGCAATAAGGCACCTTATCGCGTGCTAACGTGTCAGAGCGCACATTAAGACGGTTTAGTAAACATATCCCAAAGTCTCAAGAACCTCAGTTTTTGTTGCTGGGGGTCTAAACATAAAAATATACATAATTCTTTTTTCAAAGGAATTGTGAGCTATTAAGCTTTCTGTTTTGGAATGTGCAACTGTAAATGATCTTTATACAAAACTGCCACTTGTTGTCCCATTTTATTTATTATTAGGGATTGTTCAATCCGATATCCACCTAGACCAATGATTCTCAAACTTTATTTTGTGGTACATTTTTACAGTTTATTCAATTCTTGTGGCACACCAAACTTAGAAACCCACCTTTTCCTCCAATACTTCCCAGACAGCAATTGAACCTAGATATCCCTCTCAGGAAATGACCCAATCTAGAAATGCCCTTACATGCATTATCTGATTTTCACCTATCCTTCCAGTGTAAATAGCTTATGTATATAGTTAACCCCGTTATCCAAGTTTGTACTCCTGTTCGATGTAAAACCTGACAGCTTGTTGTTATGGTCGTTATGTTATGATGTAAACCGCGCTGATACTAAATAGCGCGGTATATAAGAAATTGTAATAAATAAATAAATAAATAAATACTAAACCATCTTAACGTAGCAGCGGCGATGTTATCGCGCGATACATAGGGTTATGTTTACTAAAAGGCCGGTAAAGTGCGGGCTGCGGTAGAGTGCGTGTGCCGTATAAGGAGTGGGCGTTCCGTCCTGAAGATGAAAAGCCGTGATTGACAGATGCGCTAAGGTACGCGGCGCCCGTGTGCGCCCTGCACCTTACCGCAACTGAGAGCTGAACGGGAAGCATATGTGTCGCGCTGATCTACAAGCAGAAGAACAGAGCCACAGCGCAATGGTTAAAGCACTGACCAATGGTGTGGGGATCAGGGGTTCAAACCCCCACAATGCTTAATGGCTTGCTGAGGCGTTAGTTTATGAGGCAGAGAAATACTGGGCCGAATAAAGCAGCGCACTGATTTTTTTTGGCGGCACATCAATACTGGACGGCATAAGGCGGCACGCTGATGTTTTTACGTGGCATATTAATACTGGGCGGCATAAAGCGGCGCGCTGATGTTTCTGGCGGCATATTACTACTGGGCGGCATAAGGCGGCGTGCCGGTTTCGGTGGCAATCGCATACTGAAAGGTATAAGTGGGGCGCTGATGTGCAAACAGAAACACAGAGCCACAGCGCAATGGTTAAGGCACTTACCAATGGTGCAGGGATCAGGGGTTCGATCCCCCACTGTGCTCAATGAACAGGGTTTGGTGAGGTGATATTTTAGGAGGCATACAAATAATGGGCGGCATAAGGCTGCGCGCAGATGGGCATTAGGCTATTGCTTAAGGAGGCTATTTAATAAGAGGAGGCATAAGGCGGCGCGCTGATGTGCAAACACAGGAATAGAACCACAGCACAATGGTTATGACACTGACCAATAGTGCAGGGAGCAAGGGTTCAATTTCTCACAGTGCCCAATGAACAGGGCTAGTTGAAGCATTACATATTATGGGGAAGGTTGCTTAAGGAGTCACTTTATGTTTATTTTAATTTACAGTACTAGCAAAGGCACCCTTAAAGCGTGTGAACATAATGCGCCCCATAAGGCACATTGTAAAGTGCACTGTCTGCCATGGCACCCTAGAATGTTGCTCACAGGGCGCTGTAGAGGGTGTCATATGAGGTACCGCAAGGTCAGAGTACTGTTTTCGATGGCAGCACTGTGCAGTTTAAGGAATGAAAAGCATAGGTAGGTGCGTTGACATGCAAGGGAGAGCAGCAGTGGAGCACAATGGTTAAGGCATTGACTGCTGATACAGGGGTCATGGGTTTGCTCCCCATGGTGCCTAATACGGAAGACTGGCTGTGGCAGCAGGTTTGCAATGTACATATTTTGTCCTGCAGCACCGTATGTTTATTTTATTAATGTCTGCCAGCAAACACGCCCTCACGTGCCGTAATTGAAGGTGCTGTATAAGGCACCCTATACGGCACTCCATAGGGCACATTATAAAGTGCATTATCCACCACGGCACCCTAATATGTCCCCCATAGGGAACCCTATAAGTTGTGTCACAGGATAATGTATAGTGCACCTTAGATGGACGGAAACCATAGGGTGCCCCATATAAAGCGGCACCCCATATAAAGCGGCACCCTATGGGTACAGTACGCTGAGGGTTTGTTTGCTGGCAACAAAATATGTACATTAAAGACAAATAATGCTTTGGACAACCCTAACAAATAACCCCAATGTGGGTTTGAACCCATGGCCTCTGGTTTCACAGGCAGGGATGTAACCATTAGGCTACAGCTGCTAGCAAGCCCCTGGCTGGCTGCAGAAAGCCTGCACGTCACCACACAGACAGTCTGCTGTGGTCACCAGGATAGGGTTAGCCCACCCGTACCCATGATGCACTGCACATGCAAATCAGCTGTCCACAGATGGACACAAGATGGGGAATGCACCCCCACAGCACCTCGGCCTGGTTGGGGGAAGTGACCGGGTGCACCCCCACAGCACCTCGGCCTGGTAGGGGGGTACTGACCGGGTGTTTTACTGGCACAGAGTAGCTACACACCGTCACATCGTGCAGGTACTGTACTCACCCTGAGTGTGCAATGAGGCACCCAGGACCAGGTCCACAAAACCTTCCATGGCTGATGGAGGCCATGCAGGAGGTCCAGAGCTGAGGACCCCCCCCACAGGGCAGTCAGTGCAGCTCTATACATAGCCATACCACAATAGCAGACAGACATAAGACCAGGATATGGTAAGCTATTTCCCTGCAGCAAGCCAACAGCCACTGCACCCTGCAGCAAGCCACTCCAGCAAGACACATACCAGCTACAAACAGTCTGTTAGTTAGTCCATAGTGCATGTTCCCAGTGGAGATGCATGCACCCAGAACTGGGCTGTCAGCATACACAGCAAGCAGATAAATCAGTGACTGGACCCCAAATGGAAACCCATATCTATCACATGAGAGAAATACTATATAGCACTATGGTGGTACCTAGCCATGCTGTGGTCACTGCACAGTCAGGGTGAGAGTGATCTCTCAGCAGGACATACTGAGGTCACCCTGTCTGTGTCAGTGGTGGCCGAGCACTACAATGTCCCAGTCAGTGCCCTATGCCCTGTGCAGATGCACCCTGGCCAGGCCACCCTGTCCAGCCTATACCCATGGTACCTTGCTCCTCATTATGCACATTGCCAGCCCAATACTGGCAACATTGCTGGCAGTGTGGGCTGTAGAAGGTGTTTGCAGCCACCACACACTGGATGGACAGACAGCCACCCCCACACCTACTATAGAGGGGTTCAGCAGCCATACCCACCACACCAGTCCTGGACACAGTACATGCATGGATATGGTACGCATTACTGTTGGGGGTCACATCCCAGGGTGGTAAACACTGTCAGAGACCAGACCTGCAGCACACACCGCAGACATCTGTTTGAGTGTTATGGTGGAGCTGAATGAGCAAACTGTGCTTTACGTAGGACTGGAGATCTGCCAGTTATAATGGGAAACGCTTGATAGCTGTGTACCGTATACCCAGGTGTAGGGTGGCAGTGCTGAGGTATGCAACTGTTAGTATTGGGAGATACAGGCAGGGCCCAATGTCCTGCCTCTCCAGGAGGCATTGGCCAATGGGGCCTGTGGGGGGGTGTCTGGCCCTGTTGGCTGCTGCTTTACGGCAGAGTTCCCCAAATCCAGTCCTGGTGTTCCACACACTGTTCTGGTTTTCATGCTATCCCTCATAAATATGCATGAGCTACATCTGCATACCATGGGGGTGGTGCATAGCTATGCAGCACAGGCATCTTTGTTAGAGGCAGCATGGAACCTGAATGGTGTGGGGTCCTCCACGACTGCATTTGGGAGACTCTGCTCCAGGTAATGCGCCTGTTTATGGTGTCTGTGAGTGCTGTGGTAAAATATAGGCGTATTAATTTTATTTATTTTTATTTATTTATTTACAGTCTCTTATATACCGCACTATTCAGCATCAGCGCGGTTTACATGGAACAAAATGCTCAGTACAGTTAACATGTATGAGTTTACATATAACAGGGGACATAAACTTGGATAACAGGGGTAAACTATTTACAAAACTTATTACATGGAGTCATAATCAAAGAAGTTGCATAGAAAACACAATGATTGTGATACTGCAAATTGACTGAGAATGGTATCGGGGGTGTCCTGAGGTTCTAGGGGATGTAGTCAGGCTCTGTAAGGTACTTTTTGAAGAGGTGGGTTTTGAGGGCTTTCCTAAACTGTGGTAGGTTCTTAATAGCTCGGATGTCATGGGGTAACGCATTCCAGTATCTTGGGGCACTGAGACTGAAGGCCCTATTGGCTGTTGATTTGGTGCAGACAGTAAGTGCCTTCGGGACTTTTAGGGAGTTTATAGCCGTGGATCTTCTTATTCTATTTGGGGATGTGGAATGGATGAGAGCGGTTACGGATGCAGGTGAGAGATTGTGAACAGCTTTAAAAGTGGTTATCAAAGTCTTGAAGATAGTTCTTGCACGAATGGGTAGCCAATGTAGCTGTATCAGCAGAGGCGTCACGTGGTCGCTCCTGGAGGCTCCGTGGAGGACTCTTGCTGCCGCATTCATGGCTAGCTGCAGCGGGTTCAGCGTAGACTGGGGAAGACCTTGTAATATTGCATTGGCATAGTCAAAATGAGGCATGACCAATGCCTGGAAAATCGTCCGAAAATCAGTTGGTTCAAGGATGGAACGTAGATGCCTAAGTGAGCGGATCTTGTGGTAGACTGATTTGACTACATTTCCTATGTGGGCCTTCATATCTAGGCGTTGATCTAAGGTGACTCCCAGGTATCGTATTGAGGATTTAGATTGCAGCTCAGCTTCTTTTACTTTAAGATACTGCGGTGGGGTAAAGTTGGGGTTCCTCGTAATGAAGAGTACTTCCGTTTTCTTATGTTGTATTCTGAGGTTTTGAGAGAGAAGCCAGTCAGATATTGCATTGAAACAACTCGTCAGTGGGGAGAGGTCCAGATGTTCGGTAGAGAAGGGTATGTAGAGCAGGACATCGTCTGCGTATAACATGCAGTCAACATTGAAGGACCGGATAATATTACAAATTGGCTGCATGTAAATATTGAACAAGAGCGCTGAGAGGGAGGATCCTTGTGGGACTCCTTGACTTTGGTGGAAAGGTTCAGAATTTATCCCTCCAGAACGAACATGTTGCCATCTTTCGGACAGGTAGGATCTGCACCATTCGAGCGCTCGTCCATTAATGCCTTTGTCAATCAGTCGTCCTAATAGAAGCTCATGATTTACTGAATCAAAAGCTGCAGCTATGTCCAGAAAGATGAGGGCAAATCCTTGCCGGATGTCGTCAATGCCAGTGATTATCTTGCAAAATAGAGTGGTAATTAATCATGCATATGTTCCTAGCTATACAGTTTTGTCCTTACTATCACGGTTTAGTTGTAGGAAAAATATGTGGACTGGATTGGCAGTAGCCCCAGCTGGGCTTTGAACCTGTGACCATCTGTTCCTGCACACACTGTCTGTGTGCACTGCAAACCACAGCAGACTGTCTGTGTGCATTGTCTGTGTGCACTGCACCACTGTGTTGCCACAGATATACTGTGTTCCCTGGGGAGTACATGACTGTACATCCGACAGAGCCTGTCTGTTGCGGTGGACGGTGCCAGCCTGTACAGGCCTAGGCCACTGTCTGCTGTGGTTTGCAGCCACTGCCCCCTCCACCACCTGTACCCTTCCGCAAACATGCAGACATGTTCCTATCTGGGAAAAACATATGACCTGAGTGAGTTGTGGCACTCCAGGACTGACTTTGGGGGATTCGGCTGTAGGCAATGCCCATTGTTATGGTTTGTGTGCGGTGTAGGGTAAAATATAGGTGTTGGGACCATGTTTATGTTCTCTGCAATAAAAGAGTGTCTGTATTCTCACTGTTTAGTGGTGGGTAACATGATGGGAACTGGGTTGGCAGGAGCCCCAGCTGGGCTTTGAACCTGTGGCCCTCTGGTCCTGGCTGTGTCTGCTGCACCACACTGTGGCCACAGAAACAGTGCAGTCTCTGGAGATGTGATACCTGGCCGCACGAGTCAGACACCCTGCTCTTCACAATTGTACTGTGGGCTCATTGACCTTGTATGGGGACAAAGGTGCAAATAAACCTCACAAATGCCCTCCAAAAAAGGGGAAGAAAACCATAACCAAGCTGCGCAACAGTGATATCAATGGGCAACCTGGAAAACACTCCCAGGAAAGCTCCATTAAAATGCAGTGCTTTTGAATGAGTCTACGGAGCGTAGACCCTTCCAAAAATCATTTCTTTTTTTTGGAGCTTTCCTGGGAGTGTTTTGTATGGTTGCCCATTAATATCACTGTTGCCCAGCTGGATTATAATTTTCTTAGAATTTGTTGTGGTCATTTTCAAATCATATTTGCTATTTTGTTCTGTGCACATGTATCACACTGCTCACGTTTTTTAGGTTTCCCCGATTTTGCTGTACATTGCTGACGGAAATGGTTTCTCTTCCCTTTAAATGCGCTCTACCGCGAGTGTTTCACTCGCGGTATTTTTTCCTTGTAAATTCGGGCACGCTCCTGTGCGGGGAGTCTCTCCCCTCCCACATTCCACCCATTGACCCCGTCTCTCCGCCCCTCGGGGGCCTTCCTCCGCCCTCATTTCGCCTTTCCACGCCTCTATCGCACATGAGCGCCCCGCAAACGTGCGTGTTTTCGGCGCACATGTGCGGGGCCCGTTAATGTGACACACATGCGTATGGGGTGCTTAAGAGCACTTAAATGCATCATTTTAGGGCGCTCAAGTGCGCCCCGCACAAGTGTGCCGTTTAGTAAACATACCCCATAATGTTATTGCGTGATAACATCGCACGATAACGTCACGTATCGCGTGATAACGTCTCTGGCGGCGGTGAGGTGCGCAGAGGAAGGAGAAAAGCACCCCAGAGGGTGGAGTAAGGCTTCCCAGGGGCGGAGAGAAGGGGTCAATGGGCGGAGAGTGGGCAGGGAGTGGATCCATGCATACTAACGCCGTGAAATAAAGCTCTGAAAATTAGCGCCAGTGAAAACCCCGTGCTAGGCACATTTGCAGGACAGAGAAACCATTTCAGTCAGCAATGTACAGCAAAAGCAGGGAAACCCAGAAAAGTGATAGTAGTGATACATGTGCAGGAACCAAAAAGGCAAATAAACATATAAAATGACCAGAACCACATTTGAAATCCCAATAACCAAGCTGGCCAATAGTGATATTAATGATAAACATAAAACAACACTACTGACAAAACGTAAAAAGGAAGATATCATGTTTGGAAGGGTCTATGCTCCTACAAAGTGAATGATCTCACATTGAAATAGCGGTGATCAGGGTTGTTGTCGTTTATATTGGGCAGGTTTGTTATGGCGTGCACATGTGCAGCAACAGCAGAGTGGGCACGTAGGAAACGGCAACTGTACTGATGCTGTAAATGGGATACAGGGGCCTGCAGGCGGCACATGCTGTGGTCCAGCTGGGGCACAGTGCAGACTAGGCAGATGCCTAGGTGGCACATAGGAATGCCAAAACTGTAAAGCAGCAAGACAGCAACTGACGAGGGTCCAACATGGGCATGAGTGTGTATCCCACATTGTCACAGGGGATATTACCCAGCAGGTACCCCCAAGGGCACATAACATTCGCAGGCGGTGCCGGGGGAAAGTGTGCATGTCCATGTAGGCACCCCTACCCGACAACACACACCATAGGCAGTTGCCTACCAGCACACTGGATGGCCTGGGACTGCACACCACCAGCAACACCGGCATAAGGGCATGTCAGTATGGTGGTGGAGGGGGCAGTGGCATCTGCCCACCAGCAGACCACGGCCAAGCCCCGTTTAGGTGGGTGCCGTGCACTGCAAAAGACAAGGTCTGTCTGACGAACAGTCATGGTGTTCCCAGTGAATGATCTTCCCCCGTGGCAACAGTTTGGTGCAGTACACACAGCCAGTGTGTTCCGGGGCAGAAAGTCACAGGTTCAAGTCCCAGCAGTGGCTCCTGCATGCCATGTCCCTATATTTTACTCAGTACTAAACCATGGTAATAAAGAAGGCACCTTTATTGCAGATAAAATAAACAAGCCTGAAACGCCTATATTTTACCCTACAGAGCACAGACACCATAAACATGTGCAATCCCCAGAGCAGAGTTTCCCAACTACAGTCCTGGAGGGCCAAACACCATTTAGGTTTCATGCTGTCCCTAATAAATATGCCTGTGCTGCATTTGTATGCACCGCCCCCATTGTATGCAAATGTACCTCATGCATATTCATTAGGGACAGCATGAAAACCTGAACAGTGTTTGGCCCATCAGGACTGGTGTTGGGAGCCTCTGCCTTAGAGCAGTGGCCAACAGGGGCACACACACCCACACACACAGGCTCCACTATCCAAAGCCTCATGGAGAGGCAGGCTGTTGGGCCCTGCGCAGAGCAGCATCTCCCAATTCTGGCACCTGCATACCTTAGCAATGCTGTCCTAAACTTGGGAACACGTTCCACATATATCAAAAGGTTGCTATGATTAATGTCAGCTAACAAATCCTAAGTTAAACATGATTTGTTGATAGAGATTCATCATAGCAACCTTTCTGATATCTGTGGAGTGTGTTTCGGTTATTGCTTCTGACAGTGTTTACCACCCTGGGGAGTGACCCCAACAGTATTGTGTACCATAGCAATGCCCGCATTGTGCCCAGGACTGGTGAGGCAGCCAGGGCTGCCACAAACCTCCATATTTGCACAATACTGGCATAGGTGTGGGAGTGTGTATATGTCTATCCAGTGTGTTGTAGCTGCCCACACCTTACTGAGCCCACACTGCTTGCACTTTTTCCAGTGTTAGCCTGCCAATGTGCATAATGAGGAGCAAGGTACTGTGGGTATGGCCTGGGCAGGATGCATCTGCACAGGGTATAGAGCAATGGCTGGGACATTGTAGTGCCCGACCACCACCTGCACGGACAGGGTGGCCACAGCATGTCATGCTGGGAGGTCATTCTCACCCTGACTGAGTAGTGACCACGGCATGGCTAGGTTCCCCCATAGTGCTATGACTATTTCTTTCAAGTGATATTTATGGGTTCTTTTTCTGGGGCCCAGTCACTGACATACCTGCTTGGTGTGTGTGCTCACATCCCATTTTTGGGTGCACACAGTTCCTCCAGGAACATGCACTATGTACTAGCTAGCAGACTGTCTGCAGTTAGTATGTGTATGGCTGGAGCACCGTGCAGTGGGTGGAGACTGACTGTGCCCTCTGCTGGTGAATGTCAGATGGTGGTGGGGGGCAGCTGAGCTTCTCCAGCATTCTGCCTGTCTGACATTGCCTTGTGTGATGTGTACAGATCTGCATTTACTGCCCTGTAGGGTGCCTGTTCCCCAGCAGGACTGGGGTTTATGGTTCTCTCTACTGCCACCATTACAGAGATGTACAATGTGGATCTGTTGGTGGGAGATCCTGTCCCCCTAGCCTGAGCCACAGAGGATGGGTTGGGTTGTGCTACATAATCCGCGTTTGGGTCCAAACACCCCCCCGATACCTATAACATGCGACCATGGCACCCATACAGGATATGCACTATTCTGGGTGCATCATAGTCCACAAGGGCTAGACATGACTGGGAAATACAGATGGACATAGGTGTGTCTGCAAGGACTACCCATCACACACTGGCACTGATGGGGACCAACAGCATAGCCTATCTCAGCCAAGCTAGGTGCTGCAGACCTGGTGCTGGGTGCCCCACCTCACCCTCAGGGTGAGCACAGGACCCGCACAATGTCACGGTCTGTAGCTACTCTGTGCCAGTAACACACACAGTCCGTTCCCTCTACCAGGCCTAGGTGCTATGGGGGTGCATACGCCATTATGTGATCAGCTGTAGACTGCTGATCTGCATGTGCAGTGCATCATGGGTACGGATGAGTTTACCCTATCCTGGTAACCACAGCAGACAGTTTGTGTGGTGACCTGCAGTTTTTCTGTAGCCAGCCAGCAATGTGATAGTAGCTATAGAGATGTCACCTATTGGTTACTTCAATGACTTTGGAGGCTGAGGTCATGGGTTTGATCCCGCAGTGGTGTAATCTAAAAAGGCTGTCTGAGGTGTTTTCTTTTCATTTAAATCAGTGCTGCCAGCAGAAACACCCTCACAGTGCTGTAGCCTAAGGTGCCTCATAGGCACCCTGTAAAGCACTCTATAGGGTGCCTTGGCAGACAAGGCACTTTATAATGTGACCTATGGGGCACCTTAAAGGGTACCTTATGAGACACCTTAGGTTACGGCACTGTGAGGGTGTTTTTAGATTACACCACTACAGGATTGAACCCATGACCTCTGCTTCCACAGTCATTGCAGTAACAAGTGGCCTACATTGTTATAGCTTCTAGCACTGCGCTGGCATATACTTAGGGTTAACGCGCATTAACGTGTCACGGCGCACACTATCACACAATACATATTCTTGCTACCCTAGGACTGGAACGCCCACTCCTTATATGGCATTCACATTATCGCTGCAACTAGCGCCGGTAACATTAGGACGGTTTAGTAAACATACCCCTTAATTTGGCATGATCTTCACTCTGTCATGCCCCCTAGTGGAAGGAGAGCAGCAGTTTTTGCTTATGTGGCCTCATTCTCCTGGCTTCAGGCTGATGTGTGTATATGCTACTCCTACACAGATAGGAAGAGATGCTCTCCTGCTGCCAGCAGGAGGGAAGGAGGAGGGCTAAGGCTACCAGATTTCTGGTGGATGAATATGAAAAGCTTCTCCTCTGTAGTTTTAGTACTAAGCAAGCAATTCAGTTGCAAGGCAGGATCGGAAAGCCTAGTGGACTATCTCCATGGAAAATTGTAGCAACCTCCACTCGCCTATACTTGAAGTATATTCTTTAAATTTTGTTACCGTAAAATATTTTTGGGTCTGATACAAAAGCCTCAAGGTTGGTAAGTCTGTCCTACATACAGGAGCATTAATTAGGCACCAGAAAAAATTCCTAGCTAACACAATCTATGTACAACATGTAAATTCTATGTGGAAGGTATGTTCAAATAAAAGATTTTAGCTACATTCCAGAACATCCAGCTTACTCTAGCAGCTGAACAACTACTAGACCACTTCATACATATTCTAATCACAAAGATGTGAAAATAAAATGCTTGTTCTACCTCTGCCAGAAGAGAAAGGGACTGGAGTAGGAAAAATAGTGATTCTCCTTTGCTATGCAGAGTCTGCTCCAATGACAGCCCTCTACTCCATTATTGACTAGAGGAGAGGGATAGATTAGGGAGCAAAGTGGCTCCTCTTTGCTCTATTGGCTTCAGGCTCTTTCCCTTCCTGTTCTCTACATGTTAAGGAGTAGGAAGCAGAGGGCTATTCTCTGGGGTGCTGCCCAATAGAAATGGGACAACACCCCCACGAGCCCATGCCTAACCATGCTCTGACCTGTCACCACCAAGGACTGTGCCAAGGCACACTGGTTGAGAAACACTAATCTAGACAACAATCTACCAATATTTGTCTCTCCTCAGATGTCAGTCAGGAGTAGCCTAATATTTAGAGCACTGGCTTGGTAACCGAGACAGGGTTTGATTCCCACTAGCACTCCTTGTGGCTTTGAGCAAGTCACTTAACCATCTATTGCCTCGGAAGAAAGGCATGGCAATCTACTTCTGGTCATACTGCCAAGAAAACCCAGGAGCTGCTGAGTCACCAGGAGTCAACACTGACTCGAAGGCACACTTTGCATTGCAATTTTACTTATGCTTTTTGCGTTAGATGTAAGGTGTAACTTTGGAAGTCAATCTCTCTCTTGAGCACCAAGATACCTACCAACCTCCTTGGAGACCAGGACGTCCACATCCAACTCTTCAATCTCCTGATCTTTCCTCTTCTTTCTGCCTCCTGGCCTTTTCCACATTACTCACGTTCTCTCCAATTCCTCCTCCACTCACTAGTCCATCCTGCAGTTCCTCCTCATGCTGCCTCATGCCATTGTGTCCCTCCGGTTTGATCTCATCTTCCTCAGGTATGTGCTTTGTTGCCTCGCCTGTGTACTGGCTGCTGTGGCATCTCTTGTACAGCTTCTTCAACCCATTGTCTCTCTTTTTCTGTTTCTGCGCACTGCTCAGCTGTTTTAACACATCTCAAATTAGATACTTTAATTTGTCCAGAGATCTTATATTTGCATCAATAGCCTTTTGCAGTTTGTTGGGGTTTTTTTGTTGGGATTTTATCTTTCTTGCAATTGTTGGCAAGCTCTTTATGTGTATCGTCTGTAACCAGATACAGGATTTGTGATTATAATAACAGTATATTACGTTGTTTTTTCCTTCAGGAATCCACTAAACAGTTTTAAATATTAAACATTACTTTGTTTGTGCATGCCCATGCTCCCTGCAGCTAAAAGAATGTGTTAATGGCACTTTGAGGTTGTGGGGTTGTCACAAGCAATTGTTTTGCTTTGATTGCTGCTGCTCCTCAGAAGCTGCTGCCCTAGGTGATACATGGTCTTGCCTAATGGTTGGGCCGGTTTAGCTGCAAAATTTGCTATTTAAATTGCCTCTTGCTGTTGACTTGACAGAAGATGGCACTACGGTCAAGCAATACCAGTAAAGATGGTATTGTTTCATCTGCAAGATAGATACATTTAGCATATAATGACTCTAGTAGACTTGCAAACTGTGTAAATGCTGGTTAGTGGGATATTTGGTGGCACTATGTGGTTAGCATCGAGGCATGTTGTGGGTGTTCCAGGGTGGAGTGAAGGCAGACCCATTGTCACTAACCAAGCAGCCGTGATATTGAGGTGCTGCCCGATTAGCAACCCATGGGTAAAAATCAGGCGTAGCATATGCTGGCCTAACTTTATCCGTGGAAGCTAACCGGGCAGTAGCTCAATATCGCCATTAACTGGTTAGCTTCTGTGGGTCTGTGGCTACCCTGCATATTCAATGCTGGTGGTCGGATATGGCCCCGGCCTTAATATCTAGGGTTAGACTTCAGCGGCAACAGCTAGCTGTTAGAAGCTCTAGCTGCTGCCACTGAATATCAGTCCCTCGGTTACTGGCACAGCTACTGCATGTTCTACTAGCTTGACCACTGATGAAATATTAGACTGTGTAGAAATTAGAAAGTGTCTGGATCTAATGATTTTTTTCAAACTCTTCCATTGCATAAGAGGAGATGTTTCTGAAGGATTACCCAGTGTAAATTAATTAATTTTTCACAGTTTAGTTGGGAAGATTTTAGACTGGAAATCAAACTTACGAGCTTTATCTACCACATGAGAAAGTTCTTTAGTAGAATTTTTACCTTTCTCAGTCAATAAGTTATCACGATCCTTTCCTCCCATTAGCAGCCAAGATATCAAAATAATTCTTACACTCATTGTGGTCAGTCTCCAATATTGACTTCTACAAGCTCTCAAACTATTGTTTTCTATCTTCCTAAGAAATTAAGCTTCCACTATGAGGCTCTGAAAATGACCTTTAGCTTAATTCAGGCACCCTTATTCTGACTATACTTACTAAGGGGTATGTTTACTAAGCAGTGGTACTGGCTTCAGTGTGATATCAGAGTGGCGGCCCCTATATCACAAAGAACTGCTACTGCTGCTTAGTAAACATACCCCTAAGTGTCTCTAGTGACATTACCTAATACACAAAAAGAGGTGAGGTTAAAAGTATGCCCTTTACAGTTGTCTAAGAGGCACCGAGGATGTAGACCTATGTCAGATGGGCCATGTACACGTATATTGCACGTAAACTGGATTTCATTAAATTAGTGAAGATTCAGTTTGGCTGAGGGAAGCTAATAAAATATTATTTTAGATGATAGGACTAAAAAATGACTGTGCATGAACAGTAATAATAAAATTATGCAGAGTGTTACAATCTTCCCTGATATCAATAACCTAAAGAGTTTAGGGTTTGGAATCTAGCCATTGCTATATTTTCTTTGTTTTTCTTTAGATCTGGTGAAAAATTCACAAAAAGTATCAGAAATGTTAAGGGGCTGGTGCTTTATAATATGGTTAGTGCTAACTTGCTTTAGTATGTACGCTAATGATTCAATATCAGATGTTGGGTTGTCACTTATCAGAGCTAGATGCTATATAGCTGCAAAGTGATATAACTAGCTCTACTCTTTTACCATCAACCAACTCGAGTATTCTATAACAAGAGTGTATTCTTTCTTATATAGCAAACAGATCTCAGAATCGATTCGGCTATAGACTGCTTTCACTTTCGTAATGCAGCCCGGTGCCTTCAATACATCAATGATCTGTTAATTTTGCTATTAACTTTTAATTTATTTATCTTTTTTAAATTAGTTTTTCTTTTATTTTCAATACAATTCTTTTCAATAGAATTAAATTAAACTGCAGTTGAAGCTTGGTATATATTTTTTCGTGTTAAACCGCTTTAAATGGTGTTATAAATCTGCCTCAAGCCATCGAACATCTCTTAAATCAATGAATGCCATAAAGTTGACGGTGAATCTCTCTAGGCTCGTTATGGAGCAATAAAGTTACTTCCTCTTTAACTATAGCGATTCCATTGTCACCATGTTGCTTTCAAAAGCCTCGTAATAAGGGATTGTCCAAAGCTTGTAACTTTGTGTCCTATAATAGACACTCTGTTGATCCAGAAGATTTTTCTTCAACGCTTCCCATATTTGAACTTCCCGGCCAAGCGTCTCACACTCAATATTCCAACTCGAAAGCTGCTGCTGCAGTGTTTTAAACCATTATGAACTGTTTTATTCCATTTTAAACTATTAGACATTGCTCCATTCCCGACGCATTAATTGGCGCCACAGCGTTTCACTATTAACGTTTCTTCAGGGGACTGCCTATATAACGAGCCTAGAGAGATTCACCGTCAACTTTATGGCATTCATTGATTTAAGAGATGTTCGATGGCTTGAGGCAGATTTATAACACCATTTAAAGCGGTTTAACACGAAAAAATATATACCAAGCTTCAACTGCAGTTTAATTTAATTCTATTGAAAAGAATTTTATTGAAAATAAAAGAAAAACTAATTTAAAAAAGATAAATAAATTAAAAGTTAATAGCAAAATTAACAGATCATTGATGTATTGAAGGCACCGGGCTGCATTACGAAAGTGAAAGCAGTCTATAGCCGAATCGATTCTGAGATCTGTTTGCTATATAAGAAAGAATACACTCTTGTTATAGAATACTCGAGTTGGTTGATGGTAAAAGAGTAGAGCTAGTTATATCACTTTGCAGCGATGTACGCTAATGATGACAAAAGTCAGTGTGGGTGAAAACTAGCAGAAAATTGTTTTATCACAGCTGCATATTTAAAATATGCAAATTAGGATTAATGTGCACAAGGGCTCATTTTCCCCAATCACTACCAGCTTAACATGGAGGGTCAAAAGGGGGAATGGAATATTTTTCTCTCCAAGGTTTGCAGAGTACTTTCACGTGGTGAACCTGCTGAATAAAATCGATTCCAAATTTCAACACGGCAACACTACAATAAACATATGGTAAGAAAAAAGGAAAATGCACACTGGCCACATCACCCAGGATAAAAAGGTGCCCACCTGTAGTTTATGCACTAGAGCTAATGGTGGTAGTAGCGATAGTGCAAAACCTTCAGGACCAGATAACATCCCTGATACAACCCACTGTAGCAGGAGATAAGCCATAAAAACTAATGAAAAAGCTATGAGCACTGAACACTCTTTAGTGAACTCCTAAAGAAAAACATAGATCGATTGTTTATGTTATCAGAATATAGAAAGACTAGGGGACATGCAATGAAGCTACAGGGTAAACTATTTAAGACTAATAAAAGAATTTTTTTTTTCACTCAACGTGTAATCAAACTCTGGAATTTGTTACCAGAGGATGTAGTAAAGGCTGTTAGTGTAGCTGGGTTTAAAAAAGGTTTGGACAAGTTCCTGGAGGAAAGGTCCATAAACCATTATTAAGAAGGGACCCAGGATATCAATGCTTGACCCAGTACAAGCATTGTGGAACCTGTGTCTTTTGGGGAAACTGCTAGGTACGTATGACCTAGATTGGCCACTGTTGGAAACAGGATACTGGGCTTGATGGACCTTGGTCTGACCCAGTATGGCATATCTTATGCTCTTATGTTCTTAGATAATATACTATTACTTTGTAATAAAGGATACACAGAGAGAGCTTGCCAAAAAATTGGAAGAAAGAGAAAATCCCAAAAGGAAAAACTGGAAAAGGCTATTGATGCAAATATAAGTTCTGATTGGACAAATTAAAGAAAAATATCTAAGTCAGGATGTGTTAAAACAGCTGAGCAGTGCCAGAGAGAGAGAGAGACAATGGGATGAGGAAGCTGTAAACAACAGATGCCACAGCAGCCAGCACACAGATGAGGTAAAAAAGCACATACCTGAGGAAGATGAGAACATCGACCCGGAGGGACAGAAAGACACGAAGAAGCATGAGGAGGGAATGCACAATGGCCCAGTGAGTAGAGGAAGAACAGGAGAGAACTCCAAAAATGTGGAACAAGCCAGGAGGCAGAAAGAGTGGAGATTGGAGAGAAATCAAGAGATTGAAGAGTTGGGTGTGGATGTCCTGGCCTCCATGCAGTTGGTAGGTATGCTGGGGCTCAAGAGAGACAGACTGACAAAGTTACACCTTACATCTAAGTTTCTAAGGCAAAAAGCAAGATAAGTAAAATCGCATTGCAAAGTGTGCCTTCGAGTCAATGCTGACTCCTGGGGACCCATCAGCTTCTGAGTTGTCTCAGCAGTGTAACTGGAATTATATTGCCAGGCCTTTCTTTTGAGGTAATGAAGGGTTAAGTGACTTGCCCATGGCTCTAAGGAGTGCTAGTGACAATCAAACCTTGGTCTCCTGGTCACCAAGCCAGTGCTCTATTAGGCTACTCTTTCACTCCAAGTAAAATTTAATAAGGCCATAATTTACAGTACATTAAGAAATCATCATGGATATTACAGATGTTGTTGTTGTGCCATTGAGTCAGTGTCTACTCATGGTGACCCTCTGGATAACTGACCTAAAAACTTTGTTCAGTCTTAAGCCAAGCGGCTCATTGTTGATAGAGTGGTGTCCATAGCTGCTGTTATTGTATCGATCCATCTCATTGCCAGCCTTCCTCTTTCACCTATCTTGCCAAGCATTATATCTTTCTCCAATGATTTCTCTCTACACTTGATGTGTCCAAAGTATGAAACTCAAAGTCATGTCATCCGAGCTTCTAAGGAAAGCTTAGGTTTGATCTCCTCTAGAACTGACTGATTTGTTTTTCGGTCTGTCTATGATATAAACAGTATTCGTCACCAGCACCATAATTCAAAGGCATCGACTTTCTCACTGTCTATCTTTTTCACTGTCCAGCTTTCACATCCATATGTTATTGAAAATATTATGGCCTGGACAAATCAAATCTTTGTATGGAGAGAGACATCTCTGCTCTTAAGAATCTTGTTTAGGTCCTTCATAGCCATTCTACCAAGAGCAATACGTCTTCTGATTTCTTGACTGCTAGTCCTTTCTTTGATTGTTGATCCAAGTAAGTTAAAGTTTTCAACTATTTCAATTTCTTCTCCATCAATGATGAAATTATTGATTGTGCCAGTTGTCAGGATCTTTGTCTTAACATTACGGTGCAGATCCATTTTAAGACTATATTCCTCGATCTTGAGAAGCAAATGTTTCAAATCGTCTTCACTTTCAGCCAGTAATATGGTATCATCAGCATAGCGAAGGTTGTTGTCTTCCACCAGTCTTCACACCTTGGTTGTCTTCATACTGTCCTGCTTCTCTGATAACTTGTTCTGCATATAAATTAAAGAGGTAGGGGGAACGTATGCAGCCTTATCATACACCTTTGCTGATTTTAAACCATTCTGTTTCTTCTAGTTCCGTTTGAACTGTTGCTTCTTGATCAATGCAAAGGTTGTGCAAGAGAACGATCAGGTGTTCTGGTATACCCATGCTTCTTAATGTGGCCCAGAGTTTCTCATGGTTTACAAGTCAAAAACCTTGCTGTAGTCAAAACACATTTGGATATGCTTTTGGTATTCTTTTTTCTTTTCAAGGATCTATCTCACATCTGCAATAATGTCTCTTGTTCCTCGCCCTTTCCTGAACCCTGCTTGTACTTCAGGCAGTTCTTGTTCCAGGTATGGTTGTAGCTGATGAATGATCTCGAGTAGAATCTTGCTGGCATGTAGGATCAGAGTGATTGTGCGATAATTTCTACAGTCAGTCAGGTCACCTTTCTTTAGTATTGGTATAAACGCAGATCTTTTCCAGTCAGTTGGCCATGAATTTGTCTTCCAAATTTCCTGGCAGAGTCTTATAAGTATGGTAACAGCTTCATCCGATTGCTGTAATACTTCAGTGGGAATGCCATCAATGCCCAGTGCTTTGTTCTTTTATAAGGCTTTCAATGTTGCTTCTACTTCTTTCATCACCAATGTTTCCTGATCATAAGGTATAGGTTGAAACGGCTGTTGATCCACTTGAGCTTTATGGTATAATGACTGTGTATATTCTTTCCACCTTTTCTTGATCTTCTCAGCATCATTCAACATGGATCCTTGAGCATCTTGTAACATTCCAGTTTGAGGCTGGAATTTTTTCTTTAACTCTCGCAGCTTTAGAAAAGCCGATCTTGTTCTTCCTCAAATAGCTTCTGATTCTATTTTCTTGCATGTGTCATTGTAGTACTTCTCTTTGTCTTGTCTTGCTGCATGTTGGAAGTCTTTGGGGTATGTTTATTAAAGGGCGCTATTTGTGCTGCTGTCAGGTTATTGCGCGATAAGGCGCCTTATCACGTGATAAGGTGCCTTATCGCGTGATAATGGTGCTTTACCGGGCGATAAGGTGCCTTATCGCGCGCAGCAGCGCAAATGAGTGCTGAAGGCGGGGAAAGGCTCCCGGAGGGCGGAGGAAGGCTCCCCAGGGGCTGAGAGAGAGGGTCAATGGGTGGAGAGTGGGAGGGGAGAGGCTCCCTGCACACTAATGCTGTGGAAGCCGGGGATGAAAACTAACGCCAGTGAAACCCTCGCGTTAGAGCAGATTTAAAAGGAAGAGAAACCATTTATGTCAGCAATGTACAGCAAAGCCAGGGAAACCTACAAAAAGTGATAAGTGTGATACATGTGCACGGAACAAAAGGGCAAATAAACATTGTAAATGACCTGAACAAACTGGAAAAAAAACATAACCAAGCTGGGCAATAGTGATATTAATGGGAAACATCAAAAAACACTACCGAGAAAGCTCCAAAAAAAAGATATCAATTTTGGAAGGGGCTATGCTCTGTCCCCATACAAGGTGAATGATCCCACAGTGAAATAGCGCTGATCAGGGTTTTCCCTTTCTATTGGACAGGTTTCCTATGGCGTGCACATGTCCTGCAACAGCAGGGTGGGCATGTCGGAACGGGCAACTGGACAGATGCTGGAAAAGGGGATACAGAGGGCTGCAGGCGGCACATGCTGTGGTGCAGCTGGGCCACAGTGCGGACTAGGGTGATGCCTAGCTGGCCCATAGGAATGCTTAAACAGAAGAGCTGCCAGACAGCAACTGATGAGGGCCCAGCATGGGCACAAGTGTGTTTCCCACAGTGTCACAGGGGATAGTACCCAGCAGGTACCCCCAAGGGCACAGAACATTGGCAGGCGGTGCTGGGGGGAAGCGTGGACATCTATGCAGGCACCCCTACCCCAGAACCCACACCATAGGCAGCCACCTACCAGCACACTGGATGGCCTGAGACTGCGCACCACCAGCACCACCAGAAGAAGGGCATGTCAGCATGGCGACAGAGGGATACTGGTGGTGGAGAGGGCAGTGGCAGCTGCCCACAGCAGACCATGGCCTAGCCCTGTTTAGGTGGGTGCCATGCACTGCAACAGACTGGCCCTGTCTGACGAACAGTCATGGTATCCCCAGGGAATGAACTGTCCCTGTAGCAAATGTGTGGAGCAGTATGCACAGCCAGTGTGTTCAGGAGCAGAAGGTCACAGGTTCAAGTCCCAACTGTGGCTCCCACCAACCCAATCCCCATATTTTACCCGGTAATAAAGAGGGAACCTTTATTGCAGATAACATAAACATGCCTGAAATGCCTATATTTTACCCTACAGAGCACAGACACCATAGACATGTGCAATACCAAAATGCAGTCCTGGAGGGACAAACTCCATTCAGGCGTCATGCTGTCCCTAATAAAGATGCCTGTGCTGCATTTCTATGCGCCGCCCCCATGGTATGCAGATGTATCATGCATATTCATTAGGGACAGCATGAAAACCCAAACAGTGTTTGGCCCACCAGGACTGGAGTTGGGAACCTCTGCCCTAGAGCAGCGGACAACAGGGGCAGAAACACCCGCACCCACAGGCACAATTATCCAAAGCCTCCTGGAGAGGTAGGACGTTGGGCCCTGTGTGCAGCACCATCTCACAATACTAGCACTTGCATACCATAGCACTGTCACCCTAAACCTGGGAATACGATGCACATATATCAAAAGGTTGCTATGATTACTGGCAGATAGCAATCCCTAGGTTAAGCACAATCTGCTCATTGAGCTGTATCATAGCAACCTCTCTAATGTCTGTGGAGTGTGTTTCAGGTCTGGTGTCTGACAGTGTTTACCACCCTGGGGAGTGACCCCAACAGTATTGCGTACCATAGCCATGCCTGCACTGTGCCCAGGACTGGTGCGGTGGCCAGGGCTGCCAAAAGCCTCTATAGTTGCACAATGCTGGCATAGGTGTGGGGAGTGTGTGTCTGTCTATCCAGTGTGTGGTGGCTGCCAATACCTTCCACAGCCCACACTGCTTGCACTGTTGCCAGTGTCAGCCTGCCAATGTGCATAATGAGGAGCAAGGTACCATGGGTATAGCCCGGACAGGGTGGCCTGGCCAGGATGCATCTGCACAGGGCATAGGGCAATGGCTCGGACATTGTAGTGCCCGGCCATCACTTGCACGGACAGGGTGGCCACAGCATGTCCTGCTGGAAGGTCACTCTCACCCTGACTGAGCAGTGACCACAGCATGGCTAGGTTCCCCCATAGTGCTATGTAGTATTTTTTTCATGTGATATTTATGGGTTGTCTTTTGGGGCCCAATCACTGACTTATCTGCTTGGTGTGTATGCTGGCTTCCCTGTTCTGGGTACATGCATTTTCCCCAGGAGCATGCACTATGGACTAGCTAGCAGACTGTCTGCAGTTAGTATGTGTCTGGCTGGAGCACCTTGCAGGGTGCAGTGGCTGGAGGCTTGCTGCTGGAGAATGTCAGATAGTGGTGGGGGCAGCTGAGCATTTCTAGGCCTACTGTCTGTTTGCCTTGCCTTGCCTTATGGATGTGTACAGATCTGCATTGATGCGCTGTAGGGTGTCTGGTCCCCAGCAGGACTGGGGTTGATGGTCCCCTCTACTGCCACCATTGCAGGGAGGTAGAATGTGGATCTGTTGGTGGGAGATCCTGTTTCCCAGCCTGAGCCACAGAGGGAGGGTTGGGTGGTGGTACATAATCCGCCTATGAGTCCAAACACCCCCCCTTCACCTACATCATGTGACCATGGCACCAACACAGGATATGCACTATTCTGGGTGAATCATAGCTCATAAGGGCTAGACATGACTGAGAAATACAGATGGACACAGATGTATCCTAGGTGTGTGTGCATGAATTACCTATCACACACAAACTAGCAATGATGGGGACCTGTAGTATGGCATATTTCAGCTATGAAAGATGCTGTAGACCTGGTGCTGGGCGCCCCACCTAACCCTCAGGGTGAGCACAGTACCCGCACAATGTGATGGTCTGTAGCTACTCTGTGCCAGTAACACACACGGTCAGTACCACCTACCAGGCTGAGGTGCTATGGGGGTGTACACGGTCAGTTCCCCCTACCAGGCCAAGGTGCTGTGGGGGTGCATACCCCATCTTGTGATCATCTGTAGACTGCTGATTTGCATCTGCAGTGCATCATGGGTACGGGTGGGTTAACCATGTCCTAGTAACCACAGCAGACAGTTTGTGTGGTGACCTGCAGTCCTTCTGTAGCCAGCCAGGGGTTTGTTAGCAGCTGTAGCCCACTGGTTATTTCACTGCTTATGGAGCTAGAGATTATGGGTTTGATCCTATAGTGGGGTCATTTGATAGGGCTGTCTCAGGCATTTTCTTTTTTAATTTAAATTAGTGCTGCCAGCAAAAACACCCTCACAGTGCTGTAGCCTTAAGGTGCCTCATAAGGTGCCCTCTAAAGCGCTCTATAAGGCACCCTATAGGGAACATTATATGGTGCCTTGGCGCACAGTGCACTTTATAATGTGCCCTCTGGAGTGCCTTATAGGGCGCCTTATGCGGCACCTTAGGTTACGGCACTGTGAGGTGTGTTTGCTGGCAGCACTAATTTAAATTAAAAAAGAAAATGCCTCAGACAGCACTGATTTAAAGTAAAGGGTAATGCCTCAGACAACTTTACTCATCAAACCCACTGGGGAATTGAACTTATGACCCCAGTTTTAGTAGTCAATGTATTAACCATTGTGCTACACCTCTGTTGCTGTGTTTGCAGGTCAGTGCACCTAATTAAGGCTAACGCACATTAACGTGGCACGGCTCCCTCTATTGCACGAAAACGTACCTTATCGCACGATAACCCTAAATGCTACCTTAAGACCCGAATGCCTACTACCTTATATGGCATCCTGCACACTAACACCAGCTGCACGTTCTCAGTAAACATACCCCTTTGAGTTCTGAAATTGCCTCTCTCCTCTGACTTTAGCTTCTCTGCATTTTCTGGACAATTTTTAGAGTTTTTTCAGTCATCCATTTTGGCCGTCTTTTGCTTTTTCAGCTTATGTAGAGACTCATCGCTTTCTTCCAACACAACCTTCTTGATGTCATCCTATAACTCTTCTGAAACTGTCATTTGTAGCTAAAGCAGCAATTAATCTTTCAGGAAGTCTTTTTTTTTTTTTTAATGCCAGTGGTATATTATCACAGACCACAGTGGAGGAGTAGCATAGTGGTTAGAACACTGGCTTGGTAACCAAATAACCAGCGTTTGAGTCTCACTAGCACTCCTTGTGGCCTTGGGCAAGTCACTTAACCCTCCATTGTCTCCAAAGAAAGGCCTGTCAATCTACTTCCAGTGACACTGCCAAGAAAACCCAGGAGTCAGGACTGACTCAAAGGCACCACATTGTATTTTGCATTGTCAAGGACATATTTTACTACATTCATGAGTGGCTTGCTCATTTTTAATTTTTAGCTTGAGTTTGCATACTGGTAATTGGTGATCTGTACCACAGTCAGCTCCAGGTTTTGTCTTTGTTGATGTTATCAAGCTTTTCCATTGTTGTCTTTCACAGATTTAGTCAATTTAATTTCTGTACAATCCATTGGGCGACATCCACATGTACAGATAGCGCTTGTGTTGCTGGAAGAAAGCTTTTGAGATGAATAAAATTCTGCAGGACCAATGATCTATCAGTCTTTCTCCAATCACCCATGACTATCAGGATATCCTGTTTGCATGATCTGTCAATTTCAACTTGTACTTGTTCATAGAACTCATCAATGTCTTCCTCTTCTGCAGCTGTTGTTGGGGCATATACCTGAATTATAGTTGTGTTTGATGGGCTTTCCTTGTAGACTAATAGAAATTAAGTGCTCACTGACTGCATTGTATTTCATTACAGTTCTTGCAAGTTTCTTCTTAATTATAAATATAACATAATTTCCCCTTTGTCTTTCATTTCCAGCATTGTAGACCACATGATCTTCAGAAGCAAAGTGACCAAAGCCGTCCATTTCAGTTCACTGACACCCAGCAGATCGAGTTGTACGCGTTCCATTTCATTCTTAACCACCTCCAACTTCTCTTGTTTCATGCTTCATACGTTCCATGTCCCAATATGTAAGACATCTTTGCAGCTTCTGACTCTCCTTTCATGAACAGCTACATCAGAAGATCCAACCATATCATAAATGCTGGCTTTACTCTGAGAAGTCTTCAGCTCATCCCCAGTAGCCATTTGAGTGCCTTCCACCCTGGGGGTCTCATCTTCCAGCACTATAGTGCAATTTGTTTTGTGACTATCCATTGGGTTTTCATGGCAAGATACAGAAGTAGATTTGCCAAGCCTTTCTCCTGCACAGTTAATTCCAGTGTTGTATTTGTCACAGAAATATGATCCTCCACTTACAACACTGTCCCATTCTTCTGTTGCCCAGATGGGTAGTTTGTCTTAGTCTGGCACCTCATCTGAGACCTGTCTATCATTGAAGACCCTGCCATTATAGAGAGAAATCCGATCAATCAGAATTTTTAGTGAAGTGTTGGCACAACAGGCTCTATGGGCATCCTTATTAAGCCACTATTATGGTCATTCCAAAGGAGGTGCAGGACATTTTTGTTTAGTACTTACAGTTCCTATCTCTGTCTTGAATATTGACTATAAGATCTTCGCCAAAGTTCTGGGTGCTCTCTTGATAGTCACTTATAGTCACTGAAGAAAACTGTAGGAGCAAGGCAAGAAGAGATCCACCTCCTATGTGTCCAAACAGCTTTATTTAATACACCCCTCTGCTGGCAGTGTTTCAGCTGTTCTGCCTTCTTCAGGGGGTAACAAAACCTCCAACAGAACAAAGAATTAAATACATAAAAACATTGAAAACATTAAAAGTGTTACCATTAAAATAATGTATATAAAATAAAATTGTAAAACATGTAGGGTCTGATATTCGAAAGGCATTTACATGGTTTACAGCCCAGTGAACTGTGTAAATGCCCTAAATCATGATATTCAACGGCACTTACATGGTTAGTGCTGTTGAATATCTCCTTCAAAGCCCGCTACATGCCCTGATGCTCTGCGGGCATTCCAGGAGCATTCTGGGGCAGAGCCGAGGCAGAGACTGCCACTAACTGGGTAGCAGCAACATTGTACTGTTACCTGGTTAGTGATCTGTGTCTAAAACTAGGCCAGCTTTTGGCTTGCTTAATTTTATCTGCAGATTGCTAACCAGGTAGAGGTGCAATATTGCTATTACCTGGTTAGATTCGGCAGTGGTTTCCTTTGTGCGCCATACCTGGATATTCAATGCCATTGTTGTGGCATTGAATATCCGGGGTTAGGGATCAGCGGGTAGGGCTATGTGCCATAGCAGCGCATAGCCTGCCCAGATGAATATCTGGCCCAGAATTACAAAATATAATGAAAACAAATTAAAATAATAAGCTAAAAAAGTTAAAAGATGAGGCCAACAATAAGATAATGAAAATCATATAAAACATTAAAAAGCAGGAAAAAGTGGATTTAAAACATCCAAATCTGAATAAACTATTGAAGTTGACATTAATGAACTATGTAGCAACAAGGAAGACTTAGGGAACCAATATGATAAAAATGTGTTACCATTAATATTGAAATGACAGTAATGTCATTGGTGATAACATATAATGTCCTAGTCAGGAGCTCCTAACAGTATGGACCCATCATCATAATCCTGATAATATAGAAGACCCGGGGGGGGGGGGGAAGAGCGGGGAAAGGGGGAGGAGGAGAGGGAGAATTAGTAGCTTACCTAGCTCTATCTGAAACTACAAATAATTTGCAAGTCACTCATTCTGAGGAGCAAATCTAAACCTTAATTGCTGCTCACAGAAGGAGAAGGGTATAGTTATATGAAGTGCAGAGTATGGTGTGTACAGCTGGTGCACGGGCTTGGAGAGCAGAGAAATTCTAATAAATATTAATAAATGTTGCCTTACTGTAATCATATATCCATTTGTGGAGTTCAAAAGACTTTCATTAAAAGGGGTTATTGACAAAGAAGTGTGTAACATTGTGTACAAGGGCAATGAAAGAGTATAGAAAGTGTAACGGAGAACTAAGTAAAAACAAAAAGACAATACCGACTTAACCTATATTTTATTTATTATTTATTTATTTATTTGCACAATTTTTATATACCGCTGCTTCCAAGGATCAGCAGCGGTTTACATTACAACAAAAATCAAACAGATACATAGAAATTTATGGAACTATATTACAACATTACATTATAACAAGAATTATATAGTACAAGAATTACAATATTAGAATATTAGAATAGTGCAAAACAAAGGCATATAGCCATATAGGTTAATATTGTATAAGCTTCAAAATAATATTAATGGTATTGGTACCATCCTAAAAAGGGGGTATAATTGCCATTAAGGAAATGAAAAGGCTGCTCTTAATACACAAATGATATGCTTGTATTTTGCCAACTGTTAGAGGGAAAGCCGGCGTGAAAAGGCATGAAAGAAAATCCTGTGTTGTCCAAGGTGTTTGAATTGGAGGAAAAAAGACAGTCCTTACTATGCCGGATGAACTCAATCGCATGAAGCCAATTGTGAAATAAGAGCTCGCTGGAGCCTCTTTTTAAGTGTAGCAAGCACTGCAAAATGGAACAGAGGGGTTGCCATAGTTCCCAGACGCTAGCTAAGGGGTATGTTTACTAAACCGTCCTAATGTGCGCCCGGCGCTAGTGTGCAGGATGCCATATAAGGAGTGGGCGTTTCAGTCTTAACCTAGCAAACCGGGATTATCGCGCGCTCATGTGCGCGGCGCGCTAATGTGCGCCGTGCACATTAGCGCACCAGAAACGCGTGCGGGAAGCATAAGCAGGCACGCTGATGTGCAAACAGAGGAACAGGGCTGCAATACAATGGTGAAGACACTGACAGATGATACAGGGGTCATGGGTTCAATCCCCCACTGTGCCCAATGAATTATGCTGGCTGAGGCACTACCTGTTATGTGTAATATTGCATTATGAGGCATTTTAATTTTATTTTAATTACTGCTGCTAGCAAACGCACCCTCAAAGCGCTGTAACATAAGGTGCTGCATACGGCACCCCCATAAGGTACCCAGAGGGCACATTTTAAAGTGCACTGGCCGCCACGGCACCCTACAATGTTGCTTAAAGGGTGGCCTAAAGGGCGCCATATAAGGTGCCCTATGAGGCACGGCAAGGTCATAGCACTGTTTTTGATGGCAGCACTGTGCATGTTAACGCATGAAAATGTTAAGTAGGTGTGCTGACATGCAAAGAGAAACAGCAGTGTAGCACAATGGTTAAGACACTGACTGATGGTACAGGGGTCATGAGTTCAATCCCCCACTGTGCACAATGAATAAGGCTGGCTGAGGCACTACCTGTTATATGTAATATTGCATTATGAGGCAAATTAATATTGTTTTAATTAGTGCTGCTGTCAAACACACTCTCAAAGTGCTGTAACATAAGGTGCCGCATCAGCCACCCTATAAGGCACTCCAGAGGGCATACTATAAAGTGCACTGTCCGCCCAGGCACCCTATAATGTCCCCTATAGGTCACCCTATAAGGCGCTCAATAGGACACCTTATAAGGCACCTTATACGGACTGTAACCATAAGGTGCCTCAGAAGGCGCTTTATAGGGTGCCCTATAAGGCACCTTATAGGGCACCCTCTGAGGCACCTTATGGTTACAGTACACCGAGGGTGTTATGCTGGCAGCACTAATGTACATTAAAAATAGATAATGCTTCAGACAGCCCTATCAAATAACCCCACTGTGGGTGGGAACCCATGACCTCTAGCTCTACAAGCAGTGAAGTAACCAGTGGGCTACAGCTCCATAGCTGCTAGCAAACCCCTGGCTGGCTGCAGAAGGACTGCACGTCACCACACAAACAGTCTGCTGTGGTCACCAGGATAGGGTTAACCCACCCATACCCATGATGCACTGCACATGCAAATCAGCAGTCTACAGATGATCACAAGATGGGGTATGCACCCCACAGCACCCTGGCCTGGTAGGGGGAACTGACCGTGTGTGGCACTGGCACAGAGTAGCTACACACCGTCACATTGTGCAGGTACGGTATTCACCCTGAGGGTGAGGTAGGGCGCCCAGCACCAGGTCCACAGCAGAAATAGGACATGTTGCAGGACCCCAGCAGTGCTAATGTCTGAGATAGGTAGTGTCTGCAGACACACCTTGGATACATCTGTATTTCTCAGTCAAGGTTTAGCCCTTATGGACCCATAGGTGTATTATGTACCACTACGCCGCCCCCCCCCCCCCGGGGATTGAGGGTGGGAAACAGGGTCTCCCACCAACAGACCACATTCTACCTCCCTGCAATGGAGGCAGTAGAGGGGACTATCAACCCCAGTCCTGCTGGGGAACAGACACCCTACAGAGCAGTCAATGCAGCTCTGAACACATCCATAAAGCAATAGCAGACAGACATTAGGCCTGGATATGCTAAGCTGCACCCCACCACTATCGGATATTCTCCTGCAACAAGCCTTCAGCCGCTGCACCCTGCAAGGTGTTCCAGCAAGACACATACCAGCTGCAGACAGTCTGCTAGCTAGTCCATAGTGCATGTTCCTGGTGGAAATGCATGCACCCAGAACTGGGATATCAGCATACACACCAAGCAGATAAGTCAGTGACTAGGCCCCAAAAGGGAACCCATAAATATCACATGGAAAAAATACTGCATAGCACTATGGGGAAACCTAGCCATGCCGTGGTCACTGCTCAGTCAGGGTGAGAGTGATCTCCCAGCAGAACATGGTGTGACTACAATGTCCCAGCCATTGTCCTATGCCCTGTGCAGATGCATCCTGGCCAGGCCACCCTGTCCGGGCTATACCCATGGTACCTTGCTCCTCATTATGCACATTGGGAGGCCAATACTGGCAACAGTGCTGGCAGTGTGGGCTGTGGAGGGTGTTTGCAGCCACCACACACTGGATAGACAGACACACACTCCCCAACCTATGCCAGCATTGTGCAACTATAGAGGTGTTTGGCAGCCCTGGCACCTGCACCAGTCCTGGGCACAGTGCAGGCATGGCTATGGTGCAGAATACTGTAGGAGACACTCCCCAGGGTGGTAAACACTGTCAGACACCAGACCTGAAGCACATTCCACAGACATCAGAAACGTTGCTATGATGCAGCTCACTCAGCAAATTGTGATTAACTTAGGAATTGCTATCTGCCAGTAATCATGGCAACCTTTTGATAGATGTGTACCGTATTCCCAGGTTTAGGGTGGCATTGCTAAGGTATGCAAGTGCTAGTATTGAGAGATGCATGCAGGGCCCAATGTCCTGCCTCTCCAGGAGGCATTGGCTAACGGAGCCTGTGGGTGCGGGTGTGTCTGCCCCTGTTGGCTGCTGCTTTACGGCAGAGGTTCCCAACTCCGGTCCTGGTGGGCCAAACACTGTTCGGGTTTTCATGCTGTCCCTACTGAATATGCATGAGACACATCTGCATACCATGGGGGCGGTGCATAGAGATGCAGCACAGCCATATTTAGTGGAGACAGCATGGAACCTGAATGGTGTTTGGCCCTCCAGGACTGCTTTTGGGAGACTCTTCTCTAAGTAATGCACATGTTTATGGTGTCTGTGCTCTGTAGGGTAAAATGTAGGCGTTTTGGACATGTTTACGTTATCTGCACTAACAGTTCTGTCTGTAATACTTGAAAGCACACATAGGCAACACCGTCAAGAAAATCTACCATAAGATGAGGAAAATTCAACATTGTCGACCCTTGCTGCAACCAGATGACTTCCGAACAGTTTTCCAGGCACTAGTAACCCCCCACTTTGACTATGCCAATGTGATGCTTCATGGACTCCCTAAGAACACACTGAACCCACTACAGTTAGCAATGAACGCTGCTGCCCGCTTCCTACATGGGGCCTCTAGAAGAGACCACATTACTCCAATCCTAAAAGACCTGCACTGGCTACCAATCTACTGCCGGCTCACCTACAAAGTAGTACTGTTAACATTCAAGGCCATCAACAAAACAACCTCTAGCTCCTTGATGAACCTTATCCACCCCACACCTGCAACGAGAGCAAGAGGGTTCTTTGCCACCAACACACTAATAACCCCCAGCGAAGTAACAAAATGCACTCAGGCAACAAAAAACAGAGCCTTCATGTTCTACACACCTACCTGCTGGAATGAGCTCCCAGTGACCGTCCGCACGATCACTGACCTTGCCCAATTCAGAAAGGCACTAAAGCACCACCTTTTTCTTCTACACTACACCCAGGCCAACAACACGTCCTCACCTGACACAACCCTACAACCTAACCGTAAAAAACAGACAACCCAGTAAATAAATTGCATCCCTGTACATAGCTCTCAGGGCAAGCCATGTCGCTACAACTGCATAGCAACTTCCTGCCTAGACTGTATATAGTCTGTATATAGTTACCCCTGTTCTAAATTCAAGTTGTATTACCCGTTCGATGTAAGTGCAGAGCAGGCTCTTCCTACTCTGTACAAAATGTTATCTGTAAACTGCACTGATTTTAAAGAGCGCGGTATATAAAAGCATTAAATAAATAAATAAATAAATAAATAATACAAAGAAAATATGTGCTTTTATGCGTGCATGTTACTTGCAGGCGTAAATGTCCGCATCTTCATTGCAGGCGCAATTTCTGCAGGATTTCTACTAGAATTTTATAAAGACACATAAGCACCTAGTGTATATAGTTTTATAAAATAGGCTACACTAGGCACCATCTTGCCTTCTCAATCTAGGCAACCTGTTATAAAATTATTCTGTGTCCTTACCTCAAATGTACATGTTAATTGGTTACTGCAGGTTGGTGAATTGAGCCATTAGCTTCAAAAGTCAACTGTTCTATCCAAATATACTGTAATAGTCTAAACCAAGAATAATATTTAGCTCTAAACTGAGTACATTTGCATGACATTCCTCAGTATCTGCAACGCTCATCTGCCCTAAGCTTTTAAATGTAGATATTCTCTGAAGTTTCTGTCCCTTTTCCATATGTCAGCTGGTGATGCACAGACTATCCATTCCCTTTTCTTGTGCTCATTAATCATTAACAGCTGAATACATATTACAAAGCATTTGTGAAAGTAAGGGCACACTAGGAAAGCCTACCAGACATTTACAACCGAAAAGAATGGCTTAAATGAGGTTGAATGGGGCTTTTGTCTCCTGATGTGCATGAAAAATGAAAACCTACTTAAATGTGGTTAGGGGCATTATTCTGTTTTCCATTATAGCTTCCATGAGCTGTGCACAAAGACACAGATACCCTGGGAATGCGGGTAAGTTGGCATTTTCATTTCATTTCTGAATATAAACTTAAGAAGGGCTGATCCAAACAAATGGAGTCGCTGGGCATCATTCATGATTCTGAGCAGTTTTTCTTGGATATCTCCAAGATATCTGTAAATGGAATGAAGTGGCAACAATACTGTTACTACTACTATTATTATTATTAAACATTTATACAGCCCTGCAAGGTGTATGCAACACTTTACAAAGACACAGACAGTCCCTGCTCAATGGAGCTTATAATCAAGTCAGACAGATACTGAGGACAGATGGACAGTAAAGAAGAAGAAACTTGGATTCTGAAGCATAGAGCGTTACACCGGCATTTCCTTTCATTCTTCTTCCTTTCACCTAATAACAGAGGACTCACTCACAGAGGAATCATGATAGCGTCTTTGTCAGGATCTGTAAATAGGAACTTTAATTAAAGAGTAAATAAATCAAACCCTTATGGAAGGCTTTGCCTGCTACCATTACTACAGCTAACAGTACCATAGGAAGTGTCCTATAGTCTGTGGATTCATCACCTTGGCCAAGATATATGAATTTTGGGAATGATGGGAGGGGAAAGTTAGGAACTAAAAGCAATGTCAAACCATTACTTCCTTCAAGGGCAAAAGTGTTCAGATAAAATGTGCTGCAATTTATGGTGCTCATGATGAGAACTTTTTCATTTCTAGATTATTATTGCTTTTAAAAAAAGTTAAATTCCATTTCAAATGCAGAAATATCAGGCAAAAATGCATCAACATATACAAAGAGCCACAAAAATGAATACGTATACTGAAGCCCACACATCTCAAGGGGCCGGCCCCAGATCTTTTCTAAATTAAAAATTATGATGCAACCCCCCCCCCCCCCCCTTTTTATCACTTTCAGTTTCCCAACTCATTTTTGATCTACCCCAAGAAACTAAAAGGAGACTGATTTCCATAAAAAAGTTCTTTGCTTGGGCTCTTCTTAGGGTATGTAGCAGAGGAGAGGAGTAGCAGAGATAAAGCAATGATAGATGCACTGGTAAAAAAATGCCTTTTAGCTTCATAAATTCTAATTAAAAATGTAGCTTGCTTATTGGAGAAGCATACATACCCAAAGGCAGCATTTCATTTGTGGAACAGAATTTCACATGGAATTGTCTTATTGTAACTGGAATATTTATGAGCGTTAACAACTCTGTCCTTGTTGGTGAAACGTCATTCAAGCAGGATTGATGTGACCATTAGGTGAACTAGATGGCAGCCTAACGTGCCAATGGTCAAAGGGCAGCCCATTTCCTCCTCTGTCACCCCTCTCCAGGACCTCCAGTGACTGCAAACAGCCCTGTGGCGCTTACCTTAAAACTTCAGCGCTGCAGGGCTGTTTGGTCCAATGCAGACTTCCTGCCTTGCTTCCTATAGCTGTTGAACAGCTTTTCCTTCCAGCTCATCTCCTCCCTTTCTGATTCCAGTGCCCCACCCCCACAGCCTTCTCATTGGCTGGATCCTACCACAGTCTCTGCTGTTAGTTATATTGGAAGCAGGCAGGGCAGGCTTACTTACACAGGAGGGAGGATTAGAGAACTGAACTGCCCCCAACCTGACTTCACTGAATGCTTGCCTCTCCTCTGTTGCTGCCTGGATGGCATTAAACTTTCTTTGCATCAATCCCTCTAAAACGTTTGCCATTTGGTTTACCTTTTCCTCTCCTGTCCCCTTCCTTTGCCTCAACACCAATTCCACTGGTCTCCTCTCTCCGCTATCTTGGTGTCACATTCAGTTCCTCCTTATCCTTCCGCAAGCACCTATCCTCCATTATTCAATGCTCATTTTAATCCCTGCGTCAGATCCGCTCCATCCATCCATTCCTTTCCCCCTCCTCTCTGTCCACACTTCTACTTTTCTTGGTTATAACTTGTATTGATTATTGCAATGTTGTCCTTGCAGGTCTTCCCCAATATCAACTTCACAGATACAAAACCGGCCCTAGAAAAGCCGTTTTTTTGCTCTGGCCGCGAGATCGGAAGCAGCCAGAGCAGAAAACCGGCTTTGCGATCATGGCCCCCTCTTGCAGCCGCTGCTCCTGCTTCTTACAGAGCAGCGGCTTCAATAAAGTTAATTTAAAAGGAAAGAGAACCTGTGAGGAGCCCTCCAATCCTATGAAACAACTTCTGCAGCGCCCGCCCCCTCTGACATCACTTCTTTTTTAGCCCAGGCACTGCAGAAGGAGTTTCATAGGACCGGAGGGCTCCTCACAGGTTGTCTTTTCTTTTAAATTAACTTTATTGAAGCCGCTGCTTTGTAAGAAGTGAAGCTGCACTGGGGGGGGGGGGGGGGTTAAGCTGCACTGAGGAGGGGGGTTAAGCTGCACTGGGGGGAGGGAGGAAGGTGAAGCTATACTGGGGGGAAAAGCTGCACTGGGGAGGGAAGGTGAAGCTATACTGGGGGGGGTGAAGCTGCACTGGGGGGGGGGTGAAGCTGCACTGGGAGGGACGGGGGGAAGGTGAAGCTTTACTGGGGGGGTGAAGCTGTACTGGGGAGGGAAGATGAAGTTGCACTGGGGAGGGGGTGAAGCTGCACTGGGGGGGGGGGGGAAGGCTTCACACAGGTTTAAATTTATTTTTAACTTAACTTTAGTGCAGCCGCTGCCCTGTAAGAAGCAGGAGCAGCGGCTACAAGGGGAAAGAGGTGGCAGAAGGGACTGACAGGTGGAAGGTGAGGGCTGGAAGAGAGCTGAAAGGTGGGGAAGAGGTGGCTGAAAGGGAGCTGACAGAGGGGGTAAGGAGGGAGCTGAAAGGGAGCTGACTCCTGGGAATGGTACTGGTAAGTGACTGGGTAATGGGGAGGAGGCTGGAAGGGAGGGGGCACTGGGACTGGAAGGGAGCAGAAACGGGATGGCACGCAAAGGGGGATGGACAGAGGATAGGGTGACTGGAAGGGAGCTGACACGGGGAAGGCACTGGGAGTGGAAGTGAGCTGATAACTGGGATGGTGTTTGGCTACAAGGGGCTGGACAGTGAGGAAGGAGGGGGACTAGAAAGGAATGGACGCCACTGGCAGTCCTGGGAACACAAGGGGATTGGCATTGGAATGTAATGGGAGGGAGGGACTGGAAAGGGGGCTGATGGAGGGTTACTGGGACTGAGGCTGATGAAAGGAAGTGAAGAAAAGAAAAGAGACAAGAAATCGCAGATGGACTATAGACCACAGAAAATGAGCTAAGAGAAGACAGGAAAACAGAAGCCTCAGATCGGAACCAGCATGATCAGAGAATAAAATGGTCAGACAACAAAGGTAGAAAAAATAATTTTATTTTCAATTTAATGATTGGAATTTGTACTATCTTTATATTTTACACAGTATGGGGAACTGTATCTCTTATTTATCTGATATTGCACTGTATGCAGAGTCTGTCTTCTTGGGATTTCAGTTTAGTTTTTGTCTATATATTTCTCTTTTTTTTGTGCTCATTTATTGATGAAGACCTATCTGTATTGTGTGTGTGTGTGTGTGTACAACCAATGCTGTGTATTCTGTCATTATAGAATTTCTGTTTTAATAATGTGTAGAAATCTTGCTCGTTCAGTTTGCACATTGCCCTCTCTGCAGTTTTTAGGGGACAGGGGGTGGAGCAAGGGTGGGGTGGGGGCAGGTCAAGGGCAGGAAAGGGCAGGGTTGGGGTGGGCATGGGCGGAGCATGACTAACCACAGGTGGCGGGTTTTTCTCTTTCAAAAAGTTGGCAACCCTATTCAGAATATTGCTGCCTGCATATTGATCCATGCTTCTCACTCAGACCACATTACTCCTTTGCTCATTCATTTACACTGGCTTCCTATAAAATTTTGTGTGCATTATAAGATCCTTACCTTAGTTCACTGTACCATCTACACCAATACCCTCCAGTATCTCCAACCACAAAACATGGCATCTGTCACTGCTCTGTCATGGTGATTATCAGTTCTCCCACACGCCTCATCCCACTGACTATGATCGTAGCGTTGGGTTATACTTTCTCCTCCCTGCCAATTCCAATCCTTCATGCTGCCTCAGTCTCACTCCTTTCCCTCCTTTGAAGTCCACTCTATTTGCCTTTTCACTCCACTACCTCTCCGGGTAGCTGTTATTTATCAACCTCCTGACAAGTCTACTTCTACATTTCTCACGGACTTTGACTTGTGGCTTTCCTTCTTTCTGGATTCCTCTTCCCCTACTCTTATACTTGGGGATTTTAGCATTCTTGTTGATAACCCCTCGGATCCTTATACTTTATCCCTTACCTCCTCATTTGACCTCCAGCTTTTCTGTACTGCCCCCACTCACCAGCATGGCCACTGCTTTGACCTTGTATTTTTCTCTAATTGCTTTCCCTCAAACGTCTGTACCTCAGTTCTTCCCTTATCTGACTATTACCTGCTAAGCTTCACTTTTCATCATCCGACTTCACCCCATCACCTCAACCTCGTCCGGTCTCCTCCAACCTCTTTAGCAATCTTCATGCTATTGACCCTTTGGCTCTCTCCTCCACTGTTTCATCATCTCTTTCCTCCACTATGTCATCTGAGTCAGAGGCAATAGCTTCCTATAACACTGCACTCTCCTCTGCTCTGGATGCTCTCACTCTGCCCATGCCATGTCCTGTGAGGTGTACTGCACCCCAGCGCTAGCTTTCATCCACTACCCGTGTTCCTGTGCCCGTTCAGCTGAGCATGCTTGGCTCAAATCCTGCACCCTTGCAGACTTTCTACACTTCAAATTCATGCTTGTCTCTTTCCAGTCAGCCATAGCACTCCTCAAACAAGACTATTATGTCCATCTGACTAACTCTCTCTTGCCTCTGATCCTCGCCGTCTTTTTACTACTCTCAGCTCTCTCCCCAAGGTGCCTCCGCCTCCGACCTCCTCCCTCTCTCTCTTTCTTTCTGCCCAAACCCTGGCAGACTAGTTTCATGACAAAAACCACAAGATCACCCCTCCAATTCCCCACAAAGTCAGCTACTTCCCCTCCTCCCCCCCCCCAACTTTCCCCCTCTACCTCTGCTACCCTCTCTTCATTTTCTGTGATCTCCAAGGAGGAAACTGCACACCTTCTTTCCACCTTCAAGTTTACTACCTGCTCCTCTGATCCTATTCCCACCCATCTCCTAAGCCCCATCTCCTGCACTGTTGTCCCTTCCATCTCTCATATTCTCAACTTATCGCTCTCCACTGCAACTGTACCTGCAGCCTTCAAGCATGCTGTAGTTACACCTCTCCTCAAGAAACCCTCCCTTGATCCTACCTGTCCTTCTAACTATCAACACATCTTCCTCTTCATTTCTAAACTACTTGAATGTGTGGTTCACTGCCCTTGCCTTGACTTTCTCTCCTCTCAAGCCCTCCTGAATCCTTTACAATTTGGCTTTTGTCCTTTACCTTCTACTGAAACAGCTGTTGCCAAAGTCTCCAGTGACTTATTTAACAGGTTTTATATGCTGCTTTATCATTTCAATACAATAAACTTGGTAATGTACATTAAACAGGAACATTGATAACTTGGATTTTTCTGAGGCAATGGAGAGTTACATGACTTGCCCAAGGCCACAAGGAGTACTAGTGTGAATCAAGCCCTGGTCTCTGGGTTCCCAAGCCAGTGTTCTTAACCATTTATTTATTTATTTTATATTTGTATACCGCTACTTCCAGCAATCAGCAGCAATTTGATTATAGATTGGAAATTGTCAAATCATGACAGGAAATTTTTGAGGTATAAACACATTGATTAGACAGGAAAGCACAGCACACAGAGAACTATTTTACAGGGAACATGGGCTATGGAGGGTTAAGTGGCTTGCCCAAGACCACAAGGAGCACCTGTGGGACTAGAAACCCCAGTCCTTCCAGCCCAAGGTTGCTGTCCTCTAGTGGGATTTGAACCCCCGACCTTCTGGCCCAAAGTACCTTGCCCCAACCACTAGGCCACTCCTCCGCCATTAGGCTACTACTTCACTTCACTTCACTCCACTCCACTCTTATAGCTGTCATATGCTCATTACCTACTTCACGCCCAGGTGCACCTAATCCCTTTGACTCTCCCACCTTCTGTATCCTCTGGCCTTTGTTCTCCTCTCTATTCCTCGTCTATGGCTCCTCATCACATTGTCTTCCTCTTCTTCATACTCTCTGTCTCCCCTCCTACTAGCACCTTCACTCCTCCTCTCCTTATCTCCCCTTTACCATTCTCACTTCCCCCTCCACTCTGTCTTCTACCCTATCATCAGTTCTTGAGCTTCACAGCTTTGTCCCTCTCATTCAACCATCTCCTCTCTCTCTAAGGCAACCTCACCCTCGTTTCTGCCATACTGTCTCCTCTCTGCCCCATACTCTGCTACTTCTTCTCCTTCTCTCATCCGGAGATATCAATCCCAACCCTGGCCCCCCTAGACTTCTGTCACACTCCGAGAAGAGATCTTCACACAACACATCTAATCTTATTCATATCCCTTTCCTTTCCCCCTGAACTCTCCCTTTCTTATGTGCCTTGTGGAATACAACTCTGGGGTATGTTTACTAAACCGTCTTAACGTGCGCTCTCCCATGTTATCGCACGATAAGGCGCCTTATCACGTGATAATGGCGCCTTATCGCGCGTTAACGCGCGCTAAGGCGCAAACGAGCGCTGAAGGCGGAGAAAGGCTCCCGGAGGGCGAAGGAAGGCTCCCCAGGGGCGGAGAGAGAGGGTCAATGGGCGGAGAGTGGGAGGGGAGAGGCTCCCTGCACACTAACGCTGTGAAATCCGAGGCTGAAAACTAACGCCAGTGAAACCCTGGCGTTAGAGCTGATTTAAAGGGAAAAGAAACCATTTCCGTCAGCAATGTACAGCAAAACCAGGGAAACCTACAAAAAAGTGATAAGTGTGATACATGTGCACGGTACAAAAGGGCAAAGAAACAGTGAAAATGACGAGAAGAAAATGTAAAAAAAACATAACCAAGCTGGGCAATAGTGATATCAATGGAAAACATCAAAAAACACCCCCAAGAAAGCTCCAAACAAAAGATATGAATTTTGGAAGGGTCTATGCTCTGTCCCCATACAAGGTGAATGAGCCCACAGTGAAATTGCGCTGATCAGGGTTTTCCTCTCCATTGGACAGGTTTCCTACGGTGTGCACATGTTCCACAACAGCAGGGAGGGCATGTTGGAATGGGCAACTGGACAAATGCTGGAAAAGGGGACACAGAGGGCTGCAGGCGGCACATGCTGTGGTGCAGCTGGGGCACAGTGCGGACTAGGGTAATGCCTAGCTGGCCCATAGGAATGCTGAAACAGTAGAGCAGCCAGACAGCAACTGATGAGGGCCCAACATGGGCAAGAGTGTGCTTCCCATGGTGTCACAGGGAATAGTACCCAGCAGGTACCCCCGATGGCACGGAACATTGGCAGGCGGTGCTGGGGGGAAAGCGTGGATAGGTATGCAGGCACCCCTACCCCAGAACCCGCACCATAGGCAGCTGCCTACCTGGACACTGGATGGCCTGAGACTGCACAGCACCAGCACCACCAGCAGAAGGGCATGTCAGCATGGTGGCAGAGGGGTACTGGTGGTGGAGGGGGCAGTGGCAGCTGCCCAGAGCAGACCATGGCCTAGCCCTGTTTAGGTGGGTGCCGTGCACTGCAACAGACAGGCTCTGTCTGACAAACAGTCATGGTATCCCCAGGGAATGCACTATCTTTGTGGCAACATGGTGGTGCAGTGAACACAGCCAGTGTGTTCAGGAGTAGAAGGTCATAGGTTCAAGTCCCAGCTGTGGTTCCTGCCAACCCAGTCTCCATATTTTACCCACTGCTAATACAGACAGAACCTTTATTGCAGATAACAGAAACATACCCAATAAACCTACATTTTACCCTACAGAGCACAGACACCATAAACATGCACATTACCTAGAGCAGAGTCTCCCAAATGCAGTCCTGGAGGGCCAAACACCATTCAGGTTCCATGCTGCCTCTAATAAACACGGCTGTGCTGCATGTCTATGCACCGCCCCCATGGTATTCAGATGTATCTCATGCATATTCAATAGGGACAGCATGAAAACCCGAACAGTGTTTGGCCCACCAGGACTGGAGTTGGGAACCTCTGCCCTAGAGCAGCGGCCAACAGGGGCAGACACACCCTCACCCACAGGCTCCATTATCCAAAGCCTCCTGGAGAGGCAGGATGTTGGGCCCTGCGTGCATCTCCCAATACTAGCACTTGCATACCTTAGCAATGCCACCCTGAACCTGGGAATACTGTACACACCTATCAAACGGTTGCTATGATTACTGGCAGATAGCAATTCCTAAGTTAAGCACAATTTGCTGATTGAGCTGCATCGTAGCAACCTTTCTTCTGTCTGTGGAGTGTGCTTCAGGTCTGATGTCTGACAGTGTTTACCACCCTGGGGAGTGATCCCAACAGTATTGCATACCATAGCCATGCCTGCACTGTGCCCAGGACTGGTGCTGTGGCCAGGGCTGCCAAGAGCCTCTATATTTGCATAATGCTGGCATAGGTGTGGGAGCATGTGTTTGTCTATCCAGTGTGTGGTGTCTGCCAACACCTTCCTCAGCCCACACTGTTGCCAGTGTAAGCCTGCCAATGTGCATAATGAGGAGCAAGGTACCATGGATATAGCTCAGACAGGGTGGCCTGGCCAGGATGCATCTGCACAGGGCATAGGGCAATGGCTCGGACATTGTAGTGCCTGACAACAACCTGCACGGACAGGGTGGCCACAGCATGTCCTGCTGGGAGGTCATTCTCACCTTGACTGAGCAGTGACCACGGCAGGGCTAGGTTCCCCCATAGTGCTATTTAGTGTTTTTCTCATGTGATGTTTATGGTTTCCTTTTGGGGCCCAATCATTGACTTATCTGCTTGGTGTGTATGCTGACATTCTAGTTCTGGGTACATGCATCTCCTCCAGAAACATGCACTATGGACTAGCTAGTAGATTGTCTGCAGCTAGTATGTGTCTGGATGGAACATCTTGCAGGGTGCAGCAGCTGGAGGCTTGCTGCTGGAGAATGTCAGATAGTGGTGGGGGGCAGCTGAGCATTTCCAGGCCTTCTGTCTGCCTTGCCTTATCGATGTGTACAGATTTGCATTGCCTGCCCTGTATGGTGTCTGTTCCCTAGCAGGACTGGGGTTGATGATCCTCTCTACTGCCACCATTGCAGGGAGGTAGAGTGTGGCTCTGTTGGTGGGAGATCCTGTTTCCCATCCTGAGCCACAGCGAGTGGGTTGGGTGGTGGTACATAATCCACCTATGGGTCCAAATACCCCCCCTTCACCTACATCATGTGACCATGGTACCAACACAGGATATGCACTATTTTGGGTGCATCATAGCCCATAAGGGCTAAACATGGCTGAGAAACACAGATGTGTCTGCAGGGACTACCTATCACACACACTAGCACTGATGGGGACCTGCAGCATAGTCTATTTCAGCCATGAAAGGTGCTGTGGACCTGGTGCTGGGTGCCCCATCTCACCCTCAGGGTGAGCACAGTACCCGCACAATGTGACGGTCTGTAGCTACTCTGTACCAGTAACATACACGGTCAGTACCCCCTACCAGGCTGTGGGGGTACACACGGTCAGTTCCCCCTACCAGGCCGAGGTGCTGTGGGGGTGCATACCCCATCTTGTGATCATCTGTAGACTGATGATTTGCATGTGCAGTGCATCATGGGTACGGGTGGGTTAACCCTATCCTGGTAACCACAGCAGACTGTTTGTGTGGTGACATGCAGTCCTTCTGTAGCCAGCCAGGGGCTTGTTAATAGCTGTAGCCCACTGGTTGCTTCACTGCCTGTGGAGCCAGAGGCCATGTGTTTAAACCCACAGTGGGGTTATTTGATAGGGCTATCCAGAGCATTGTCAATTTTTAATGTACATTAGTGCTGCCAGCAGAAACACCCTCAGAGTACTGTAACCATAAGGTGCCTCAGAAGGCGCTTTATAGGGCGCCCTATAGAGTGCCCTATAAAACTCCTTCTGAGTTACCTTATGGTTACAGTCCATATAAGGTGCCTTATAAGGTGTCCTATGGAGCGCCTTATAGGGTGCCCTATAGGGGACATTATAGGGTGCCGTGGCAGACAGTGCACTTTATAATGTGCCCTATGGAGTTCCTTATAGGGTGCCTTATGTGGCACCTTAGGTTATGGCACGTGAGGGTGTGTTTGCTGGCAGCAATAATTAAAATACAAATAAAATGCCTCAAGAAACAATACTTACATGTCAAAGCTGATGCCTCAGCCAGCCTTATGCATTAGGCACACTGGGGGATCAAACTCATGACCCCTGTATCATCAGTCAGTGTATTAACCATTGTACTATACCTCTGTTTCTATGCTTACATCTCTGGGCGCCTACTTAAGATTACCGCGCGTTAACGCGCTTAGCGGCGCTTAGCCCGTTAATGTGCGCAGCAGCGCGCGTTATCGCGCGATAATCCCATTTTGCTACTTTAAGACTGAAACGCCCACTCCTTTTATGGCAGCCTGCACACTATCGCCGGGCGCACATTAAGACGGTTTAGTAAACATACCCCTCTGTCTCCAATAAACTTGCTTTAACTCATGATCTCTTTATCTTTAATGCTCTACATCTTCTTGCTCTAACTGAGACCTGGCTCCTCCCAGATGATACTGCATCTATCACTGCTGTCTGTCATGTTGTCATTGTTATGTTGTTCCTTGAAACCGCTTTGGACAAAGGCGGTATTGAAAAATTGTTAAATTTAAAAAAAAAAATAGGGGCTATCAGTTCTCCCACTCGCCTCATCCCACTGGCTGTGGTGGTGGTGTTGGGCTTCTACTTTCTCCCTCCTGCCAATTCCAACCCCTCCTGCTGCCTCAGTCTCACTCTTTTCCATCTTTTGAAGTCCACTCAATTCGCCTTTTCACTCCACTTCCTCTCTGGGTAGCTGTTATTTATTGACCTCCTGACAAGTCTGCTTCCTCCTTTCTCACTGACTTTGACTCGTGGTTTTCCTTCTTTCTGGATTCCTCTTCCCCCACTCTTATTCTCGGGGATTTTAACAATCATGTCGCTAACCCCTCTGATCCTTATGCTTTAAAGCTCCTCTCCCTTACCTCCTTGTTTGACCTCCAGTTTTGTTCCACTGTCCCCACTCACCAGCATGGCCACTGCCTTGACCTGGTATTTTTCTCTAGTTGCTTACCCCCAAACTTCTGTAGCTCAGTTCTTCCCTTATCTGACCATCACCTTTTAAGCTTCAATCTTCACTACCCGCTGCCTCAACCTCGTCCTGTCTCCTCCAATCTATTTAAAAATCTTCATGCTATTGATCCTTTGGTTCTTTCTTTCACTGTCTCTTCATTTCTTTCTTCCACTATGTCATTTAAGTCTGTTGACGAGGCAGTAGCTTCCTATAACTCTGCACTCTCCTCTGCTCTGGATGCTTTCACTCCGCCCATACCAGCCCTGTGAGGCGTTCTGCACCCCAGCCCTTGTTTTCATCCACTACCTGCTATCTACGTTCCTGTGCCCGTTCTGCAGAGCGTGCTTGGCTCAAACCCTGCTCCCTTGCAGACTTTCTACATTTCAAATTCATGCTTGTCTCTTTCCAGTCAGCCATAGCTCTTGCCAAACAAGACTATTATGTCCATCTGACTAACTCTCTTGCCTCTGACCCTCGCCGTCTCTTTACTACTCTCAGCTCTCTCCTCAAATTGCCTCCACCTCTGATCTCTCCCTTCCTTTCTGCCCAAACCCTGGCTGACTATTTCCATGACAAAATCCACAAAATCACTCTGAAATTCCCCACAAAGTCAGCCTCTTCCCCTCCTCCCCCTCTTCACTCCCAACTCCCCCCCCACCTCTGCAATCCTCTTTCTTTCCTGTGATCTCTGAAGAGGAAACTGCACACCTTCTTTCTTCCTCCAAACTCACCACCTGCTCCTCTGATCCTATCCCCACCCTTCTCCTAAGCTGCATCTCCTCCACTGTTGTCCCTTCCATCTCTCAAATTCTCAACCTATCGCTCTCCACTACAACTGTCCCTGCAGCCTTCAAATATGCTGTGGTCACACCTCTCCTCAAGAAACCCTCACTTGATCACAGTTGTCCTTCTATTGACCCATCTCCCTTCTTCCCTTCATTTCTAAACTACTTGAACACGCGGTTCACTGCTGCTGCCTTGACTCCCTCTCCTCTCATGCCCTCCTGGATCCTTTGCAGTCTGGCTTTCGTCCTTTACATTCTACTGAAACGACTCTTGCCAAAGTCTCCAGTGATTTGTTCCTGGCAAAATCCAAGGGCCTTTACACTCTGTCCTCATCCTTCTTGACCTCTCTGCTGCTTTTGACACTGTTGACCACAACCGTCTCCTGGATACCCTGTCCTCGCTTGATTTTAAGGCCTCTGTACTATCCTGGTTCTCCTCCTATCTCTCCCATCGCTCTTTCAGTATGTGTTCTGGTGGCTCCTCCTCCCCTGCTATCCCGCTCCCAGTTGGTGTACCCCAAGGATCTGTCTTGGGTCCACTCCTTTTCTCTCTCTATACCCAGTCCCCTGGTGTGCTCATCTCTTCCCATGGCTTTCAGTACCATCTTTATGCCAATGACTCACAGATCTACCTCTCTACGCCTGAAATCTCTCCTGCAACCCAGACCTGGATCTATGCCTGCCTTTCTGACATAGTTGCCTGGATGTCTCACCACCGCTTGAAATTGAACATGGCCAAGACTGAACTTCTTATCTTTCCCCTTAAAACCTCCTCTCCTCTTCCTCCTCAGTCTCTGTGGATAATTCTCTACTTCTTCCTGTTTCCTTGGCTCGCAAACTTGGGGTTGTCTTTGACTCCTTTCTCTCCTTCTTCACACACATTCATCTGATATCTAAGACCTGCCGTTTCTTTCTCTATAACATCGACAAAATCCTCCCATTCCTTTCTGAACACACTACTAAGATGCTTATCCAATCCTTAATCATCTCCTGTCTTGACTACTGTAACCTACTCCTTACTAGTCTTCCTTTGAATCATCTCTCTCCCCTTCAATCTGTTCAACATTCTGCTACGCGGCTAATCTTCCACCAGCCTCGTCATGCCCATATTACCCCTCTTCTCAAGTCACTTCATTGGCTCTCTATCCATTTCTGCATCCAGTTCAAACTTCTCCTGTTGACCTATAAGTGTATTCACTCTGCAGCTCCTTACTACCTTTCTTCTCTTATCTCTCCTTACAACCCCCCTCGGGAACTCTGCTCTTCTGGCAAACTGCTTCAATCTGTGCCCTTCTCTTCTATTGCTAACTCCAGACTTCTCTCTTTTCACCTTGCTTCACCTTACGCCTGGAACAAACTACCTATGTCTGTATGCCAGGCACCTTCTCTGACCCTTTTCAAATCCAGGCTGAAAACTCACCTCTTCGCTGCTACTTTTGGATCTTGACTCACCTGATCTCCTTTTTTCTTTTCCTTTCCCCCTTGTTTTATCTCTGTCTACACCTTCTGTGTTGTCTGTCTTGACTAGATTTTAAGCTCTGATGAGCAGGGACTGTCTCTTACATGTCTGTGCAGCACTGCATATGACTTGTAGCGCTATACAAATGCTCAATAGTAGTAGTAGTAGTAGTAATATTAACACTCTTTCCCAATTCCCTGTAGAACTGTATTGGGTTCTCTCTAAATAGTTTATTTTGATATCTATCTTTTCTGTTTTCTTCATTTCTTCACAGTTATTGCGCTTTCAGGTCCTCTGTTAATGCAGCATGTTTCAGCTTGATGTTTCTTATCTTCCTCAATATCTTTGATCTTAATCATTTTAGATACCTGTCTATCTGGACTATATCTCCGCACATAATGATTGTATTTTTTCTTTGATGTGCTTTTTCCAAAGAGAAATTGTTATTATTCTCTTTTTCTTCTGGTCCTGCACTTTAGTTGCTAAAGGCTTACGTCTTTGAGGCTGCTTTTGGATCCTAATTTCTTGTTCCCCTTGTGTCTCCTCTCCCTATTGAGCCCTTATTTCTCGATTTGTGTTGTAAGATTTGCAAGCAGGGTCTGTCTTCTATATGTGTTTGTTCAGCGCTGCGTATTCCTTGTAGCACTATATAAATTAATGATAGTAGTAGTAGTAGTAATAACTGGTAGTATTCTTGTAATTATAAATCAAATATAATATTGTGCAGCTAAAATTATTTCGGTGATGCCAATAAATGATCCCCTTATACAGAATATGGCCTTATTCATCTTAATTATCATACTTTTAACCTTAAGTGTTAAAAGATTACCCAAGTTAAATTTCCTTGCCTGGAACCCAGCATATTCATCTTTTTCCATATGGACTAGGAGTTCGATCTTGAATTCCTCCACCTCTGGGTCTTTCTCCTTCCTTTTTTCCTCCTCTTCAGTTGATTGGTTGACATGTTCTGTAGTTACCTCACTCTCCTGCAGTTCCAGATCTCTAAGCTCCATCTCCCCCTCAACTGCTATTTTTTTTAAAATCTATGTATCCCTTTCTTCTGGTACTCTCACCCAGTGGCGTAGCGTGAGTTGTCAGCACCCGGGGCAAGGCAAGTAATTTGCGCCCCCCTGGTCTGGTGTGGTTCTCTCCCGCGATCAGCACTGCACTGTGCCTCCCCCAGATAGTCCCTCGCTCTCTCTTCGCACCCACCGCACCGCACGCCTGGCACCCCCCCCTCCACAGTGGGCGGCGACCCGGCGGCTCGGATCGGATTCGCACAGCCAGCACTGCAGAGAGCTGCGAGTGCGAGCGCGCCCCCCAGGGCCGGATTTACCTTGAGTGAGGCCCTACGCCAACAAAAATTGTGGGCCCCCAGCAGGGGCGGCCCAAGGGGTGTGTGGGCCTCATTTGCATAAGGGGGTCTCATTTGCATAAATATTTGCATAATGTTACCATATACTAACTTTTAGTAAACGTGCCTCTTAATGAGTGTATGGATAAAGAAAGACTAAAAGATTTCTACATTACTATAATCCAGTGCCAACTGCCAGACACATTAGGAACTACTACAAACACTGCCCATTTAGAACCCATAGCAAACCCGCCGTATCCTAACAGCACTACCAGGACTCACAAAGCACCATACTCTACCAATCAAAAGGCAACACTGCAAATATTAAACCAATACATTTCAGAGAACAACAATACATGACCTACTGGGAAAAGAGAACAAGTGGCAATGTCAAATAGGAATTATATAAACAGAACACCTCAGCTCAGTTACACATGCAGAACATAGACCATCACCAAACAAGTAATCACATTTTAGAAACAGGAAGACAATAATTCAACTGAGAATCCCAAAAACCAAACTTGGAATGTACAACACTGTAGAAATAAAACTATACATTAATTTGCTCTTGTACTAAACAAAGCGCAGACGTTAATGATGCACATTTACCAGAGCTGACATATTCCAATTAATAAATTCAAAATAAAGAGATATTTTTCTACCTTTTGTGCATTTTTTTCAGCTGCAATTGCTCCAGCCACTTTCTTCTGGTTTCTTCGTGTCTTCTGCTAACTCTCCATCGTCTGCTGTCCATTTGTCCTTTCTTCTCTCTTCTAGTTTTTTTCCATTCTCTCTCTACATCTGCTTTAACATACTAATCTTTCTCCTTTTGCTCTTTCCTCATTCCTATTTCATCCACTCAAATTTTACCCCTCCATCCTCAATCCCCACTTACTCTCCCAATACCCGGCCAATTGTAGATTTTTTATCCCTCCCACACAAAATATTTTTCCCTTCTCCATTTTACTCTTCCAGCCCCATCCCATTCTAATCCTCCCCCAACATCAGCTCCCTTCTAGTTCCAGCCTCACCCAGCATCCATTCCCTTCTAGTCCCTGCATCAGCCCATTTCCAGTCCTAGCCACCCATCAGCCCATTTCCAGTCCTAGCAACCTCCCAACCCAATACCAGTCCTAGCCCCCCATCAACCCACTTACAGTCCTCACCCCCCATCACCCCATTTTCAGTTTAAGCCCCCCCTATAACCCATTACCAGTCCTAACCCCCCATCAGCCCACTTCCAGTCCTAACCCCATCAACCCATTTCCAGTCAGCCCCCCATAGCCCATTTTATTTATTTATTTATTTATTTATTTAGACAGTTTTGTATACCGCCTTATCCTTCAATCAAAGCGGTCACAACACAATTGGGGGATACATTTAACACGCGGGGATATGAGACACATACACTAATACTTACAGGGAACATGGGCAATGGAGGGTTAAGTGGCTTACCCAAGACCACAAGGAGCATCTGTGGGACTAGAAACCCCAGTCCTTCCGGCCCAAGGTTGCTGTCCTCTAGTGGGATTTGAACCCCCGACCTTCCGGCCTGAAGTACCGTGCCCCAACCACTAGGCTACTCCTCCCCATTGCCAGTCCTACCCCCCCCATCAGCCCACAGCCCATTACCAGTCCTAATCCCATCAGCCCACCTCCAGTCTTAACCACCCCAGCCCATTTCCAGTCCTAGCCCCCCATAGCCCATTACCAGACAGCACCCATCAGCCCACAGCCCATTACCAGTCTTAACCCCCCCAAAGCCCATTACCAGTTCTAACCCCCCCCCAACAGCCCATTATCAGTCCTAACCCCATCAGCCCACCTCCAGTCTTAACCCCCCCAGCCCCTTTCCAGTCCTAGCCCCGCCTTATGCCAGTTCCAGTATGACCCAATCTGGCAACAGCGCATTACCAGTCTAAACCCCCCCAACAGCCCATTACCAGTCCTAACCCCATCAGCCCACCTCCAGTCTTAACCCCCCCAGCCCATTTCCAGTCCTAGTCCCCCATAGCCCATTACCAGACACCCCCCATCCTCCCACAGCCCATTACCAGTAGTAACCCACCCACAGCCCTTTACCCTTTCGATACGTCCGCCATCAGCCCACAGCCCATTACCAGTCCTAACTTCATCAGCCCACCTCCAGCCTTAATCCCCCAACCCATTTCCAGTCCCAGCCCCAGCCCCCCCAATAGCCCATTACCAGTCCTACCCCCTCCCCCTGCCTAAAGTAAAATTTAATTTCCCATCAGCCCCTGCGGGCTTAACAGAGACGCGAAGGAGACAGTCTGCCTTCGCGCCTCTCACAGCCTGCAAGGAGGGAGGCACGGAGGCACGGAGGGAGGGATCGAGCTTGCAGAGGGGGCCCCCGCGGGTCAGTCCATGCTGCCACGGCAGCAGAGGGGGCCCCGCGGCGGCAGCCAGCAGGTTTTTTTTTAATTTTATTTTTTAAAAAAAGCCTAACTTGTTCCATTTTTGTGGGCCCTTTGCAGCTGTGGGCCCTACGCCATGGCGTACATGGCGTATAGGTAAATCCGGCCCTGGTGCCCCCCCCATGTTGCGCCCGGTGCGGCCGGCCCCCCCTGCACCCCCCACGCTACGCCTCTGCTCTCACCTAAGTCTCCTCCTCCTCCCTGTATTTCTTTTTCCACGAAAGCCTTTAGTTGATTCAAGATGTTATCATTCACATAGTCTGTACTTTGGTCTGTGAAATTAAAGATCTTAAATTTGCATCTGATGCTTTTTGCAGTTTTTCTTGTGGCAATTTTCCTCTTTCTTCCAGTTTTTGGCGGATTCCCTTTGTATACCCTCTTGATTTAAATTTAGGGGTTGCAGCATAAAAGTAGCAGTACATTACCTCCTCTTTATCTGCAGAAGTTGCAGAACCGTAGTTAATCCTCTTACCTTTTTCATTAATTTCTGTGGTTTCTCCTGCCACAGTGGGCCCATATCCGTGGCAGGGATGTCACCTGCATCTGCAGTGTCTGCTCTATCGCTACCCCCATCATTAGCCTCCACACTAGGGCTATGGTTAGGCACCTTTTTTTATCCTGGGCAATATGTGGCCAGTATATATTGTTCTTTTTCTTTCCTACCATACTTCAATTGTAATGTCGCCTAGCTGAGATTTAGTATAGATTTTGTACAACAGGGTCACCACGTGAAGGTACCCAGCAAGACTTGGGGATGTACCTACATTCTCTCCCTCTGAGGGATGCACAGCAATTCACCAACCACGGCTAGTGAATTTAATGCTGCACTTCCCTTTGACCCCTGGGGCAGATTCTCAGAATGGGTTAGTTTTGCGCATACCATGACAGTCATGAACCTCGCTTCTAAGTCAGGGGTTATGGAGTATGATCTCAGTCTCTCAAATTTACTGCTAATGCACGGCATAGTACTTGCATCATGCCAAAGAGAGTTTCCTTCTGGAGTTCGTAAGATGTAACAGATATGGGTAATTTGTCAAGATGTACTTGGAAATACTTCTTATCAAGCCTATGGGAAATAGAATGGTTACAATTTCTGTATCTTTCTGCCAGATTTTCTTGATCTCTGACTGCATTTCTTGGTACTTCAGGATCTTCTGCCTCTCCTTGTGATTCACAGAATAATCACTTGGAACAGACACCTTTATTATCAATGCCATTCTGATGTTTTTGTCCTTTACGACTATGTCAAGTTTCCTCATATCCAGTTTCTTATCCGTCGGAATGGGAATGTCTCAGGTGATCATAACCTCTTCTCTGTAATTCTCTAGGGTCATGATCCTAGTGCTTTTCAGGCACAGTGATATTGTAGTGTTTACAGAGTTTCCAATGGATGAGGCATGCTACTTTATTGTTCTTTTCTGTATAGAGATTTTCCACCATCAGAACTTCACAGCCAGCTATGAGATGAGTCGCTGTTTCCAGGTCTTTCTTACAGAATCAACATATGGCTGTTTTTGTCAGTTTTTTTCAATGCTCACTGTAAACCATCTTGTTTGTAATCTGCTGTTCTGGGCTGCAAATATCGATCTCATCTTTTGGTTTCAGTTCACCTTTCCTTAACTATTCATGTGTCTGTTCTTGATCGACAAAGGTATAGATGATATAGAACAGGGTCACCACGTGAAGGTCTTCAGCAAGACTTGAGGAAGGAACTTTATTCTCACCCACTAAGAGATGCACATCAATTCACCAACAACAGTTAGTGAATTGTTATGTTGCATACCCCTTTCACCCCTGACCCTCCAGTGTGAGTTCATTCATATCTGAATAGGGACATGGTAGAGGCCTGGCTGGGGAGTTCCCAGGAACATGGACATCCCCATCTGATCTCAGAAACACCCCAGATATCTAGTGCCGTGTCTAAGTTTAGACCTGCATCAGGCATCTGAAAAGTGCTTGCTTTAGCTGAAAAAAACATCCAGAGCGTAGAGGAGAAAACACTCCATCATCCTCAGTACTCAGCACAATTTCAATGATAGCAGCAATGGGATTTGAACCCTTGCTGTCCCATTCCTAGTCCACTATGCTTACCATTAGGCTATACCTAGACATCCAGGTTTTGGAATACTAATTCTGGGGATATCTATGTAGATTCCTCCACAAATGTCCATATTGGACATGTCCATGTTTGTGAAATCACATCTGCACCTGGATGGTGCCTGTTCTCCCCCCCCCCCCCAACGTTCTAGCTTAGATATCTTAGATTGCACTTGGACATCCCTTCTAAAATTCCCCTCCACATAACTTTGTTGTCCATAAGAGCCTCACCAGGGATACATTCCCCACTAATTCCTGCTCAAACTGTATCCAAATTTAATTCCTTTTCTTATTCATCTACTCCACCGCCATCTTAGCCTAGGATGCTCCATAATATCATTTTGAGATGGGAACCCCAAAACCCCCTTTCTTTTTAGTAACACTTTACTTCCCTCACAATTCTAGGCTGCAGAGTCACCTGCTAGCAAATCCTGACATAATGCATGCACCACTGCCTCCACATCTTCCAGTCCAGTGCCCTCAGGGACTGCCCCCCACTGAATCGCACATTATTTTGCCTATTTCTGTTCTCAAGATCATCCAATTTATAAAGGGCCTCTTGATGTTGTGAGCCCTGCCTCCTCATTTGGCTCTTGAGAGCTATTAAGAATTCCACTTGTGCCTCTACTCTGGTCTCTACTCCTACTCTTGCTCCCAGCTCTCTCATATTTCTATGGATGTTATTGATCTTGACCATTGCGTCATCTCTCATAGCTCTGAATTCACAGGACAGATCAGCAAAACATTGCTGAAATTCTCTTTTAAGCTTTTCAGTTGCTTCTGAACTTACTGCAGTCTCATTTGTGGCCTCGCTGTCCAAAACTGCAGATTTAGTGCTATGAGGGATACCATATGTGCCAAAGCCTTAGCAGATAGTCCTGCTGCTACTCGTGATTTGTCCTTAAGCTCTGAGTTTTGGCTTTCCCTGATATCACTTCAGCTTACTAGCTGTTGCCACAGGGTAAGTACCAATCAGATTTTATCAGTTATTAGTTTAGTTCTTTATGCGGAGGAAGGAGTCAGCTGATGTCACTTCCTTCCTGCATGGGGGGAGTTTTTAAGGGTGGGACAGTTGTGATGGATATTTTTCAGGGGTGGGTTAGTCTTTGAGGGTGTGAGCAATTGGCAGGGTAGTGGAGCAATTGTGGGGTGGTAGATTTTTGAGATGCGTGTAATTTATAGGGCTGTGGTGCAAATGTATGGGGCAGTTGGTGAGGTGGTGGGATAGTTACAAAGGTAATGTTTGGGGGTCGGGACATTTGCAGGGCATTAGGACAGTTATGGGAAGGTATTTTTTCTGCATGGGACAGTTTGTAGATTGGTCATGTAATTATGGGGTAATTTTGAGGATAGGCATGTTTGCAGGGTGATAAGGCAGTTGTATAAGCTTGTTTTTTGGGGGGTTGGGCAAATTGCAGTAGGGTTAGGCAGTTGTGGGGAATAGGTTTTGGGGAAAGTAGCAATTTGGAGTGTGGTGAGGTAGTTACCCTTGTATGTGGGGGTATTTTTTCAGGGTGGGAGTATTTGACGGTAGGGAAGTTGGAGGGAGTAGTTTTTTGTAGGTGGGGCTCAGTGCAAGGTAGTGAGGCAGTTGTGGAGGGCATGTTTAAGGGTTGGATAGTTTGGGGTTGGAGAGACTAGAGAACAGGGAGAGGACATTTGGAAGGAGAAATGCTGTAATTGCTGTGTTTCACTATAGATAACTTTCTGTGCTTCAGAAGCTAGAACTCCTTTTTCTCCAGGACCAAGCAGGAAGTCAGTCCTCACATATGGGTGTCATCGGCGCCGATGAAGCCCCAGCGGAGCATTTCCCCAGCTTTCTATGAAAGCCTTTGGGAATGCAGGCACGCATGCGCGGTTCCCTTCCCGCCTAAAGGTGCCATCTTACCTCAGTCTCTTTTTTTCCGTGAAGCCCACCGGACCTGTGTCCAGTTTTCCCGGTTAAAATTAGATTTTTCTGCGATTTTCGCTATTTTTTCTCCCGGTTTGACGCCGGTTCCCCTCCCGCCGGGTTCGGTACACCGGTATCGAGCCCGATTCTTCTTTTTCAATTTTTGCCCTTCGTGGCTGGTGTTCGCGCCCTTTTATCTATTTTTCCCTGGAAGGTCAGTCCTTTGACCCCGCGGGGACTCTTTTTTCCCCAATGGCTTCCAGCGGTTTTAAAAAGTGTTATCGGTGTAAGAAACTAATGTCTCTCACCGACACGCACGACTGCTGCCTTCAGTGCCTCGGCCCCGACCACGATCCTAAGTCGTGCGGGGCCTGTGGAAAGATGTCTTCCAAGGCACTCCGAAGTCGCCAGTAACAAAAGGAAAGGCTTTTCTCGGACTCAGCCTCCGGCCGGGCCCGGACCTCATCTGAGGCCTCGACATCTCGGGATTCCGATCCCGAGCGCCGTCGAAGCTCCTCGGACAGGGGGTCCCCCGACCGGGAACGCAAGAGGAAGAAACGGCTCGCAAGGGCGTCATCGTCGGAGGTCCCTGGCTCCACGAAGGCCAGGTCTAAGACCCCCGACTGTCGCCCCGGGCCCGTGGAACAAGAGAAGCCTGCCAAAGTTCCTTGCGTGGAGCCGGAGTCTGCTGGACATGTAAGCCCCGTAGTCCTCGAGAACTCTCCTCCCAGGGAGCCGACGTGGGACCCGGCGCCGCTGCTGCGTGGGACCCGACTCGGTGGCTGCTGCGTCTCCCGAGCTGAGTCTCAGGATGACAGCCTTGGAGAGCAGATTGTCTGCCTTCATGGAGCAGCAGCGGGCACTGATGGCCAGCCTGTCTGGCGCATCTGCCCCGACCACCGGGACATCAACGTCGAAGTCGACCCCGGAGACCGAGCCGATACTCGAGTCCATCGTGGCTTGGAGTCGACCTCGGTCTCGGTCTCCCTCGACCTCCCGTTTGGGACCGAGGGCGTCGACGCCGGTGCCGGCATCAGGGCGGGTGCTCCAAGGCCCCGCGGGGTCGGACCCTGACTCTTCCTCGGACAAGTCGGCTTGGGAGACGGAAGACGAGGAGTCTCCTGATACCTTCAAGACTCGGTGCATCCCTTCGGACTCACCGCAGTCTGAGCCCTGGAGGAGGTCCCCCCCGGAGGACACCCGGTTCTCGGAGTTCGTCCGGGATATGACCACTGCCTTGGCTATTCCAGCGGACCTCGAGGAAGAACCTCGAGCTGAAGAGCTCGAGGCGCTACAGTATGACTCTCCTCCGAAGGAGGCCTTTACTGTCCCGGTTCCTCCGATGCTGGAATGGCTCCTCTTCCGTATGTGGGAGGCACCGGCTTCGGCGCAGGTTTTAAGCAAATGAGTCGATTCTATCTATCGACTCAGGAAGAGCCCTGGTTTTCAGAAGGCACAGCTACCACACCATTCTATGGTTGTGGAATCGGCCATGCATCGTCTGAAGAGCCAGAAGATGCACTCCGCGGTGCCCCCTGGCAGGGAGGCCTGGAACCTCGATGGCGTCGGTAGAAAGTGCTTCCAGGGCTTGATGCTTGCTTGCCGTGTCCAGTCCTACCAGCTGTACATGGGCATGTACTTTCGGGACCTGGCCAAGGAGTTGGCCGGATTCTCTGCTGGTCTCTCCGGGGAACCCTTGCAGAGATTTAAGTCCTTGTCCTCGGGGATTCGGGACTGCTCGAAGTTCATGTCCCGCGCCGCCTACGATGGCTTCGAGGCTTCGGCCCGAGTTGTGGCAGCCGGCATCGCGGCTCAACGCCAGGCATGGCTGCAGTCATCGGACCTCGAGCCATGGGTACAGGACAAGTTGGTCGATGTCCCTTGCCGAGGTGAAAACTTTTTTGGCAAGCCCATGACCGAGAAGGCCGCTCAGCTCGAAACTGAGCACCTCACACGGACAAGGCTGTCGAGGAAGACCTCTGCCCCTTCTCATAAAAAGAAGGGCTCGGGTAAACAGCCCTTTTACCCAAGGAAGGGCACTGCCTACAAACAGTACCCGCAATATCAGGCTGCCCAAGCTGCCCCCCAGGGTCAGCAAGCCAAGGGCCAGGGTAATGGGCCCCGTAGGCAGAGGACCCCCAAGCCTCAAGCCCCTGCTACCACTCAGCAGGGTGGGGGTTTTTGACTCCTTGAGCTTAGCCTCTCCTCCGCTGCTCTCTCAACCCTGCACAGGAGGTCGCCTCGCCCTCTTTGCCCACCAGTGGCCCCTTATCACCGAGGACAGTTGGGTGTTGGAGATAGTCCACAAGGGCTATGCCCTCCATTTTCACCAACTGCCTCCTCCATACTTTCCAGAGGAGCCTCCAAGGCCTCCCCTGCACACAGACCTTCTCCTTCAGGAGCTTCAGGGTCTGTTGGTGGACAGGGCGGTGGAGCCTGTGCCTCCCCACTTGCAAGGTCACGGCTTCTACTCCAGGTATTTCCTGGTGCCCAAAAGAACCGGTGGCCTTTGACCCATTCTGGACCTCAGGAACCTCAACAAGTTCCTAGTGAAGGAAAGGTTCAAGATGCTTACTCTTGGAACCCTTCTGCCCTACCTCCAGCAGGGAGATTGGCTATGCTCTTTAGATCTAAAGGATGCGTACACACACATCCTCATTCATCCAGACCACAGAAAGTACCTCAGATTCAATGTGGGAGGAAATCATTATCAGTACAGAGTGCTGCCTTTCGGCCTCACCTCCGCCCCCAGAGTCTTCACAAAGTGCCTAGCAGTGGTGGCGGCCTACCTGAGATACCAGGGCATCTTTGTCTTCCCATATCTGGACGACTGGCTCATCAGGGGTCAGACGTGCCAGGAGGCCAAACAAGCCACCCTCAGGACTATTGCTCTTCTACAAAGCCTGGGGTTTGTCCTAAACTTCACAAAGTCCACTTTGCTCCCCTCCCAGAACTTGGAGTTCATAGGAGCAAGATTGGACTCTCTGCTGGCAAAGGCTTTCTTGCCAGAAGACAGGGCCCAGAGGTTGATGGCCTTGGCAAATCAGTTTCTCAGCAGGTCCCTTGTCTCCGCCAGACTCTGCCTGAGGCTTCTAGGCCACATGGCTTCGACAGTACATGTGACCCCCAATGCCAGGCTCCATATGAGGCCTGCACAGTGGTGCCTTCGGGCTCAGTGGTCACAGGCCACAGGCAGCCTCAGAGATAGGATAAGGGTGTCCAGACCATTTCTGCACTCCCTCAACTGGTGGCTGCACCCACCCAATCTACTGAAGGGGGTGCCTTTTCAGATTCCAGGGTACACAGTAGTGCTGACCACAGACACCTCCCTGCAAGGCTGGGGAGCTCATTGTCTGGGCAAGTGCACCCAGGGCCTCTGGTCTCCCTGGGAAGCTGCACAGCAGATCAATCTCCTCGAACTCAGAGCTATTCGGTTAGCTCTCAAAGCTTTCACTCCTACCCTGGCTCACCAGTCGGTGCTGATTCAGACAGACAACCAAGTTGCCATGTTTTATGTGAACAAACAGGGCGGGACTGGGTCCAGACTCCTTTGTCGGGAGGCTCAGGACCTTTGTTCATTTGCCCTCAAGCACAACATGCTCCTCAAGGCTGTGTACCTTCCAGGCCAGTACAACTACCTGGCCGACAGGTTAAGCAGGATTCTGCAGCCCCACGAGTGGCAGCTGAATCCTTCAGTAGTTCAGAAGATCTTCCTAAAATGGGGTCTCCCTTTGGTAGATCTCTTTGCCAGCCCAATGAACACGCAACTGCCGAAGTTCTGCTCCAGGCAACCACATCCTCTGAGAATAGCAGCAGATGCTTTTCTGATTCCATGGTCTCAGGGCCTCCTGTATGCGTTTCCTCTCACGCCCTTGGTGGCCCGAACTCTCTTCAAAATTCTTCAGGACAAGGCCTCGGTCCTGCTGGTGGCTCCCGGTTGGCCGAGACAGCCTTGGTTTCCACTTCTACTTCAACTGGCGGTGGATCCCCCACTGCCTCTGGGGTTGCAACCTGACCGTTTCTCGCAGGAGCAGGGTTCCCTTCTGCACCCCAATCTCAAAGCTCTCAATTTGATGGCCTGGAGGCTGCAAGGGTAGTTTTGGCTCCCTGTGGCCTACCTCAGGAAGTTGAGGAGGTTGTCCTAGCCTCTAGGAAACAGTCCACTAGGAAAACCTATGTTCTCAAATGGAAGAGGTTTTCTGTGTGGTGTCAGCTACGTACAGAGGATCCTTTCTCCTGTATTGTGCCAGTAGTGCTTCAGTACTTACTGCACTTATCCAATCAGGGACTTAAGTCCAATTCTGTTCGGGTCCACCTCTCAGCTCTAGCAGCTCACCACTCAATGGTGGAGGGGCATTCTCTGTCTGGTCATTCCTTGGTGTCCCGCTTTCTCAGGGGCTTGCTTTTGCTCAAGGCTCCCATCCGTCCTCCTGCCCCTGAGTGGGAGCTGAATGTGGTCTTGCAGCAACTGACTCGCCCACCTTTTGAGCCGATGGCTACTTGCCCACTACGCTTCCTCTCCTGGAAGACACTCTTCCTGATAGCCCTTACCTCGGCTAGGCGAGTGAGTGAGCTTCAGGCCCTGGTCTGTGATAGGCCTTACACCACGATTTATAGGAACAGGGTAGTCCTTAGGACTCATCCAAAGTTCCTCCCTAAGGTTGTCTCCTCTTTCCACCTCAACCAGGAGGTGGTTCTTCCAACGTTCTTTCCTAGGCCTCATGCAAGCCAGGCTGAAACAGTCCTGCATACCCTGGACTGCAGGAGGGCCTTATCCTTCTACCTTGACCGTACGCAGGGGCATAGAAGGGCTACTCAGCTCTTCGTATCATTTGACCCCAATAAGTTGGGGTTGGCTGTGTCCAAGCGTACCTTGTCCATCTGGGTGGCTGACTGTATCATCTGGGCTTACAAGGCGGCTGACCTTCCTTTGCAGGGTAGGGTCACGGCCCATCGTGTCAGGGCAATGGCTGCCTCAGTGGCTCATCTCCGCTCTGTGCCCTTGGTAGACATTTGCAGGGCTGCAACTTGGTCTTCAAGCCAGACTTTTGCGGCCCATTACTGCCTGGATAGGGAGTCCCGTAGGGACAGTGCTTTTGGCCAAGCAGTACTCCGGAATCTCTTTGAGGTTTAGGCAACTCCTGCCCTCCTGCCCTCTGTTGGGCTACTGGTGGAGGTTGTGTCCTTGAAATCCTTTCTTTGCTGCTGAGACTAGAGGGAGTTCTCTTGTTCAGCCTGGGTTCCTTGGTAGCCCAGAGCTAGGGAGTCACCCATATGTGAGGACTGACTTCCTGCTTGGTCCTGGAGAAAGAGTAGTTACTCACCTGTAACAGGTGTTCTCCAGGAGCAGCAGGAATCAGGCCTCACAACCCTCCCTCCTCCCCTTGGAGTTGCAGTTGTACATAGTTTATTTTTTCATTTTTGTGTGCTGTTCTTAGCTATGTCATTTGACTGAGGTAAGATGGCACCTTTAGGCGGGAAGGGAACCCTGCATGCGTGCCTGCATTCCCAAAGGCTTTCATAGAAAGCTGGGGAAATGCTCCGCTGGGGCTTCATCGGCGCCGATGACACCCATATGTGAGGACTGATTCCTGCTGCTCCTGGAGAACACCTGTTACAGGTGAGTAACTACTCTTACCATTGGGCTATTTTTTGTGGGACTTATTTCTCAGGAAACTCCAGTCTGATTTGACCCAATTTTCTATTCAATGTGTCTTTTTTTATCAGTTTTTCCCACATGCCAAGTTTTATCCAATTTTGTTAATTCTTTGGAGAGTTCTTTTGCCCTCAGATAGCCAGAAAGCCAGCCAGCTAGTTAGACAGAGGCCATTGACCCCTTTTGTATAATTCTTTACAATTTCCATTGGGTTGGAAAGAATAAAAAGCATCCTCATAAATTATGTGTATTTTCGTAGGCTAATTTCTAAAGTGAAAGTATGCATATACGTGCCTTTGAAAATCATGTAAAATCCATGGAATGAAAGGTGCCGGTGTACGTTTTCACCAGTGTAGGCAGTTCAGAAATAACCCCTGGTCCTATTCAAATCTAGGCTAAAAACATCTCTTCAAGGCTGCCCTTGGATTCTGACCCCTTATCCTCCTGTCATATGTATTTGAATCATTTCCTTAAGAATTCCCTTGTCCCAGGTTGTTCTGTTTGTCTTTCTTAGAAGATTGTAAGCTCTGTGGAGCAGGGACTGTTTCCTTTATGTATGCTCCTGCCGAAGCCATCACCTCATGCCGCCGGGAGATCAAAGGGCAAGTGGCCCTTTTTAGCGGTGTGCTCCTGCTCCTGCTCCTGCTAGAGCTATCACCTCATGCCGCCGGGAGATCAAAGGGCAAGCCGCCCTGTCAGCGGCGTGCTCCTGCCGGCGCGCCCACACCTGGCGGGCCCACGCCTGAGGGCCTCGCCAGAGGGCCCTTTGGCGAGGCCCTTAGGCGCGGGCCCTGGGGCGCTCTGGTGTGGGCCATCCATCCTGCTCCTCCAATGCACTGCAGCCCCCTGGATCTGAGTAAGCACGATTGCTCCTCCAACCATTGCCTGCATAGAACTGTTATCCACTGCCTGCTTAGAACTGCTACCATTGCCTGCGTAGAACTGCTATCCATTGTTGCTTAGAACTGTTACCCACTGCCTGCTTAGAACTGCTACCATTGCCTGCGTAGAACTGCTATCCATTGTTGCTTAGAATTGTTACCCATTGCTGCTTGAACTGCTATCCATTATTGCACAGAACTGTTACCCATTGCTGCTTGAACTGCTACCATTGCCTGCGTAGAACTGTTTCCCATTGCTGCTTGAACTGCTATCCATTGTTGCACAGAACTGTTACCCATTGCTGCTTGAACTGCTACCATTGCCTGCGTAGAACTGCTATCCATTCTTGCGTAGAACTGTTACCCACTGCCTTCTTAGAACTGCTATCCATTGTTGCGCAGAACTGTTACCCACTGCCTGCTTAGAACTGCTACCATTGCCTGCGTAGAACTGTTTCCCATTGCTGCTTGAACTGCTATCCATTGTTGCACAGAACTGTTACCCATTGCTGCTTGAACTGCTACCATTGCCTGGGTAGAACTGTTTCCCATTGCTGCTTGAACTGCTATCCGTTGTTGCACAGAACTGTTACCCATTGCTGCTTGAACTGCTACCGTTGCCTGCATAGAACTGCTATCCATTGTTGCGTAGAACTGTTACCCACTGCCTGCTTAGAACTGCTATCCATTGTTGCTTAGAACTGTTACCCACTGCCTGCTTAGAACTCTGCGTAGAACTGTTACCCATTGCCTGCTTAGAACTGCTATCTATTGTTGCGCAGAACTCTTACCTACTGCCTGCTTAGAACTGCTATCCATTGTTGCTTAGAACTGTTACCCACTGCCTGCTTAGAACTCCTATCCATTGTTGCTTAGAACTGTTACCCACTGCCTGCTTAGAACTGCTATCCATTGTTTGCTCAGACCTTGCTAACCTTGCTGCCCACTATCATGGCCCCACATCTCATTGTCATTCTCTTCCTCTTCCTCCCCAACTGCCTCCCCGCCTATCAAAATCCTCCCTCCTCTTCCCCTACCCTCCCCCAACCCTCCTCACTTCTCCCTCCACTTTGCCCCCTAGCCTAGCACCCATTCTGGAGCCTCTCCACACTATTCCCCGCATTCAACCTGCCCCCTCTCTACTTTCCTCACTTCTCCCTATGTTCTGCCCCCTAGCCTAGCACCTGCTCTTGAGCTTCTTCACACCATCCCCCCCTTTCAACCAGCCCCCCTCTCTCTTAGGCAACCCCATCCTCGCTTCCGCCGTACTATCTCCACTTTACCTCGCTCTCTAATACTCATTCTCCTTCTCTCATCAGGTAACATCAACCCCAACCCTGGCCCCCCCCCCCCAACTTCTCTCCCACACTAAAGAAAGTTCCTCACGTACCCTATCTAATCTCATCCACATCCCGCTCCTCTCTCCTTCCGCCCTCTCCCATTCATCCCACAGTCACTCAACCATTGACTTCAGCTCCAACCCTACCCCCAAATATAATCCCCCACATAACCTATCTGATACCATCAATTTATCCCTCACTTCCCCTCCCTCATGTCCTTCTTGGAAAGCACATACACCCAGACATACCCACCCACACCCTACTCCCTCTAAATCTCGGTACTACCCTAGAAATAGACCCCCACGCTACTCTGATAAGAAATCTCGGTACTACCCCAGAAATAGACCCCCATTCTACTCTGATAAGAAATCCACACGTAACTTATTCAATCTTATCCATATCCCTCTCCTCCCCCCCTCCGCTCTCCCGTTTACTTGCGCCTTATGGAACGCATGCTCAGTCATTAAAAAAACTACTTTCATTCACGATCTCTTCATCTCTAATGCCCTACACCTTCTTGCCCTGACCGAGACCTGGCTCCCCCCAGATGACACCGCATCCATTGCCTCTCTCTGCTATAGGGGCTACCAATTCTCCCATACACCTCGATCTACTGGCCGCGGTGGTGGCATTGGCCTCCTACTCTCCCTCTCCTGCCAATTCTAACCCCTGATACCCCAATCACACTCCTCCCTCTCCTTTGAAGTCCACTCCATTTGCCTCCTCACACCACTTCCCCTTCGTGTAGCTGTTATCTATCGCCCACCCGACAACTCCAAATCCACCTTCCTCACTGACTTCGACTCCTGGCTTTCTGCCTTTATGGATCCCTCCTCCCCCACTCTTATTCTTGGCAATTTCAACATTCATGTCGACAACCCCTCCAACCCCCATGCCTCAAAGTTCCTCACTCTTACCTCCTCGTTCGACGTCCAACTCTGCTCCACTGCCCCCACACATCTACATGGCCACTGCCTTGACCTAATACTCTTCTCCAATTCCACTCCTTCAAACTTCCGTAAATCAATCCTTCCCTCATCTGACCATCACCTACTAACATTTATTCTTCAGCTCCCGCCATCCCAACCTCATCCTGTCTCCTCAGACCTATATAGAAACCTTCATAATATTAATCCGCTGACTCTCTCCTCCACCATTTCTCCATCTCTTTCCTCTATTTTACACTCCGAGTCCGTCAACGAAGCATTATCCTCATACAATGCTACACTATCCTCAGCCCTTGACACTCTAGCCCCTCCCACCTCATGTCCTGTAAAACGATCTACTCCCCAACCCTGGCTTTCACCCACAACCCATTACCTATGCATCTGTGCCCGTTTTGCCGAACGAGCCTGGTCCAAATCCCGCTCCCTGGAAGACCTTCTTCACTTCAAATTCATGCTTGGCTCCTTCTAGTCAGCCTTAGCACTTGCCAAACAAGATTACTACATCCATCTGACTAATTCCCTTGCCTCTGATCCTCGCTGTCTCTTTAACACCCTCAGTTCTCTCCTCAAGGTCCCCCTGCCCCCGATCCCGCCCTTCCTCTCTGCCCAAACCCTACCCAACTACTTCCATGACAAAATTCTCAAAATTACCCTCCAATTCCATACCCCCTCATCTACCTCCCCTCCCCCCCATTTCTCCTCCCCATCCATACTCCCCCTGCTATCCTCTCCTCTTTCCCCCCGATCTCTGGAGAAGAAACCACACGTCTTCTTTCCTCCTCCAAACCCACCACCTGTTCATCAGACCCTATCCCCACCCATCTCCTACGTTCCATCTCCCTCACCATTGTCCCCTCCATCACTCATATCCTCAACCTCTCACTCTCTACTGCAACTGTCCCATGCTGTTGTCACACCCCTCCTCAAGAAACCCTCACTTGATCCCACATGCACTTCTAACTATCGGCCCATCTCCCTCCTTCCCTTCATATCCAAATTATTAGAACGAGCAGTCCACCATCGCTGCCTCGACTTCCTCACCTCCCAGGCCCTCTTGGACCCACTACGATCAGGCTTCCGTCCCCTACATTCCACTGAAACGGCACTTACAAAAGTCACCAATGACCTGTTCCTGGCTAAATCTAAGGGCCTCTATTCTATCCTCATCCTTCTTGACCTTTCTGCTGCCTTTGACACCGTTGACCATGACCTTCTCCTCACCACCCTCTTCTCGCTTGGCTTCAAGGACTCTGTACTATCCTGGTTCTCCTCCTACCTCTCCCATCGCTCATTCAATGTATGCTCTGGCGGCTTCTCATCCTCTCCTACCCCACTCCATGTAGGTGTACCCCAGGGATCTGTCTTGGGCCCCCTCCTTTTCTCTCTCTATACCCAAGGCCTTGGTGCGCTTATCTCTTCCCATGGCTTTCAGTACCATCTCTATGCCGATGACTCCCAAATCTACCTCTCTACACCTGATATTTCTCCGGCAACCCAGTCCAAGATCTCTGCTTGTCTTTCGGACATCGCTGCCTGGATGTCTCATCGCCGATTGAAACTGAACATGGCCAAGACTGAACTCCTTGTCTTTCCACCCAACTCCTCCCCCCCCACTTCCTCTCTCAGTCCATGTGGATGGATCTACTATCCTTTCTGTTCCCTTGGCCCGCAATCTAGGGGTCATCTTCGACACCTCTCTCTCCTTCTCCGCTCATATCCAGCTTGTAGCTAAGACCTGCCGCCTTTTCCTCTACATCAGCAAGATCCGCCCCTTCATCTCTGAACATACTACCAAAACTCTTATCTACTCCTTGATCTCCTCTCGCCTTGATTACTGCAACCTACTCCTCACTGGTCTCCCCATGAGCCACCTCCTTCCCCTCCAATCTATACAAAATCACGCTGCTCGACTAATCTTCTGCCAGCCTCGCCATGCCCACATTATTCCTCTCCTCAAGTCACTTCACCGGCTCCCTGTCCATTTCCGCATCCAATTCAAGCTTCTCTTGCTGACCTATAAATGCATTCACTCTATGACCCCTCAATACCTCATATCTCTCCCTATGTCCCCTCACGAAACTTGCGCTCCGCTAACAAATCGCTTCTTTCAATGCCTTTCACCCGCACCGCGAACTCCCGATTGCGCTCCTTTCACCTTGCTGCCCCACACGCTTGGAATAGTCTTCCTGCGTCTGTGAGCCAGGCGCCCTCCCTGGCCCTCTTCAAATCCAGGTTGAAGACCCACCTCTTCACCGTTGCTTTCAGATCCTGACTTCTATCCTCATCCTACCCTAACCCCCATTAACGTCTATGACCAAACTACCGACCAAACCGTACCTTGCGCAGAACTGACTAATGCTCTACCTTGCGCAGAACTGACTAATGCTCTATACTGTTCTAACTTATGTTTTGTTCTAACTAGATTGTAAGCTCCGATAAGCTTGACTCTGACAGGCAGGGACTGTCTCTTGCATGTTGGCTACCTCTTGTAGATCAGCTGTGAAGCGCTGCATGCGTGGTGCTTTACAAGTGCTGAATAGTAGTAGCAGTAGTAGTGTTCAGTAGTGCATAGCAGTAGTAGTAGTAGCTTTTCAGTCATAATGGAAATAAGCTGTGGAATTTGTTGCTGGAGGATGTGGTAAAAGTTAATAACATTCGTGGGTTTAAAAAAAGGTTTGGACAACTATCTGGAGGACAGGATCATTAACCCTTGTTAGCAGAACAGTCACAAGGATCACCAACTCCTGCATCTGCAAGTGAGCAGTGGGGAGGTGACATGTCACAAGATCTGGATTGGATAATGTTGAAGACATGAGGATGGGCTAGATGGACCATTGGTACGATCCCCCAGCAGGGAATGCCTAAAGTCTTTATTTTCAGCTTTTATATAGTCTCTTATTGGGGTACTTCATTTCAACAGTGCTCCAATCTAGGTGTGGAAAATGGTAAAGGCACAGGTTTTTAAGCCATGATTTTTTTACTGCTACTTTTAAATGCTGTCAGTTTACAATCATCAGTCTTGCAAATGTGCCTCTACAGGTGAAAACAGAGAAAACACTGGCTGTGCGTTGTCTCACATGACTGATGTTGCTTTCAGACTTCAGTAAGTATTTATTCTATAAATGAATATAAATAGGGCTTCTGATCTTTGGCTATAATCAGAAAAACCCGCTAAAATACCCTGAAGGGGAAATCAGGTTATAATCAGTAGCACTCCTAGCCCCCCCCCCACCCCAGGACCTGGGACAGGCACCCCCCCTTGCAGCCGGCACCCCCTTATGGCATGCTGCTGAGCAGAACAATGCAGTACACCCCCCCTCCCCAGGTCTATACTTTGAAGGCATGGTGGCAAACTTACCTTAAAGACGGGTGACTTGCTGTGCTGCCTCCAATCCAGGCCCGCTTGGCTTTTCTCTCCTGGACTGAAGTCTTGCACATCGTAATGCAGCCACACAGGCCTGGACTGGAGGCAATGCAGCAAGCCACCCATTTTTAAAGTAAGTTTGCCGCACTGCTCTCAAAGTGTTGGTTCAGCCGGGGTGTACCCCCTCCCAGCCAGCACCTGGGGCGGGCCGCACCCACCACTCCGCCCTTGATACATCATTGGTTATAACCAAAAAAACATGAACTTCCTACTCCCCCATGAGGCTCTGATGACATCATCTGGCAACTGCTGCTATAGCCAGATGACATCACTGGATTGCGGTGCTGCCGTAACAGTGTTCTTTTTTCAAAAGTGAGTTTGTGTCTTTGCTTCCACTGCTCTCCGTTGCTTTGTGGCTAAGCAGCAGGATTCAAAATGTGAGAAGTGCCTGAGAACAGTGGGAGCAAAGACGTGGAACCCGATTCTGGAAGGGGCATGTCCAGACTGCCCGGAAGGCCCCGAGCAGGACAGGCCTGTTTGGATCAGATTCTGAAACGCAGGAACAAAATGTTCCCGTGGCAGTCAGAATTGGGCCAGAGGATGGCCCAGCATGGCCCTCCTGCAGCCATGGGGATGTCCACGGGACTGAATGGCCAGGTCCCCTGAACCTGCTGGTGAGTGGACAGCCCGATGCCCCCAGTCCGGTGTCCCTCCTACATGGTCCTTGGCGGGCCCGCCAGGGCTATGGTTGGGCGGTGGGCCAGCTGTGCATCTGCTGCATGGGGGGGGGGGGGCTGCCCTGCTGGGGCGCACAGGGACCAGTGCTTATTCCATCTCCAAGGTGGAATACGCAATGCATCCCCCTTGTGCTCCCCGGACATACAGGGCCATTACCTGCATTGACCCTGTACATCTGGGTGTCTGGCCCACCCACGCCCCACCCCTGTGCTGCCCCCATCTCCACCTCCCTGCACAGCACCTCTATGCGTGGGGGGAGACAGTGATCCAGAATTCGGAGAGGACGGATGGCAGGACTGCATGTTTCACCAGGATGTACAGCCCTAATATTCTCCTTTCTGAATCGGGCCCATAGGCTCCTGTGGCTCTGCACTGGGTAGGAGGCTGAGACTGGGGCTGGGGCAGGGATCTAGGTCAAAGGAAGGCTGATGCTGATGCTGGGAAGGGGGGGGGGGCTGGAAGAAGGGAGGAATGAGACTGGGGTTTGGAGAAGGGACAGTCTGATGCTGATTCTGGGCTGTGAGAAGTGGGGGGCTGATGCTGTTGCTAGGGTAGTGAGAAGAGCATACTGATACTATTGCTGGGGTAAGGTCTTCAAATGGATTAGTTTTGCATATACCATGATTGTCTTGAACCTCACTCCTAAGTCAAGGTATGTGGAGTATGATCTCAGTCACAAATTTACTGCTAATGCATGCTGGGACTGTTGGAAGCAGAGCTGCTGCTGCTGTGGCTGTGAGAAGAGGACTGATGCTGTTTTCTGGGGCTGTGAGGAGGTTCCTGATGCAATTGCTAGGGCTTTGAGGAAGGGGAAAGCTGATGCTATTGCTGGGTCTGTGAGTAGGGGGCTGATGCTGGGATTGGAGCTGTGAGAATAGGAGACGGGGCTGATGCCTTTTCTGGGACTTGGAGAAGGGGGCTGATGCTGGGGCTTAGAGGTAGGAGGGTGATGCTGTTGCTGGGGCGGTAAGAAGGAGGGACTAATGCTATTGCTAGGGCTGTGAAGGGGGGCTGATACTATTGCTGGGGCTGTGAGAAGGGGGAGTGCTCAATTGAATCCACCTAAAAAAACACAAAATGAGGGTTTTTTTGCAACATAAATACACCAATAAATGCCTAGGGCAGCATTTTCAAAAGGATGTCTGGGGCGTAAATTAAAACATCTAAAGAAGACATTTCAATTTATGGCAATATTCAGCTGTGCTATGCATTTCCTTAGTGCTGATACTGTAAATATAGGTGTCTGGGAAAGCGAAAAAGTGTGTGCAGAGTTTATATGTCTGGGTGCCGAAGATAGACACCCATATGTCTAGACTATGGTCCCCATTTACTAAAGGTTTATGTGCATTAATGAAGTTAACACATGTTAAGTGCCACTGTGCCCATAGAAATAAAAGGGCTGTGGACACTTAATGCACATTAATTTTATTAACGTGCATTAAAACCTTTTGTAGAAGGCCTCTATGTGTTTGGCCAGTCGTTCCAGGATATCCCTGCTTTTTTGGGATCTAAGACAAATGCATAGTTTAGATGTGTATGTGCCAACAAACTGGTATCTAGACATATAAACTATGCATATTGGCATGCTGGATTAAAATGTGATGCAATCTTATTGCGAAATATTTCTATTGAGGCTTATATTTTTCCTTTCTTTTACAGCATTATTGTGTACTATAGTCAAAGATTAGTGTTCAATACACTAACAGATGTAAGCAGATTGGTGAATCAGCTGAACTCCTTTATTTCTAGCTGCTGCTCAGAGGATGCAAAGCCGGAATGTTTTCTGAGTGAGGTAGGGAGTGGCACAAATACTTTCATTCTGCATATTCAGAAAGGACGGTATGCTATAATCTATTGACAGCAATGTTCTTGTGACACTAAATGAGAGTCCTCCACCCACGCTGCTGCCAGTAGGAGGAGGTGCTGTGACATATCATGCTTTTAGTTGCAATCACAGGACCAGCCCCTACCGGCAGCAGCGTGGGCAGCTTCACAGGAACGTTGATTGGGAGACAGACTTTCATTACTTGTCAATCATATTTATTTCAATCAATCACATTTATTTTTATCTCTACTATCATGCTATTGCTTGTGTAAACTCCCATCCCCTCTTTCTTTACCAGAGGACACATCTGGGAGCTGTTGTGCCATCATGCAACTCAAGAGACTCCTGAGGTTTCTTCAGGCGGAGGGAGTTTTCCTCAGGGCCTCTAGGACTAGGAACACATTCCTGGGGCTTTGAAATAAAGGCAACGCCACACCAGCTGCAAAATAAAAAAATATATACTGAGGAAGTTGCTGAACAGTGATGAGTTGATAAAACATACATTTTCTTCTGGTGATATCCATAAATTAAATTCACATACAGCTGTGTTCAAATGTTTAGGCAGCCCTAAGTAAACTGAATGTTTCCATGAATCTCTAAGAGAACAGAAGCTGAGATATGCTTCACTTTGTATCACATAGAGATTGACATCTTTCTACAAAATTTAATGCTGAAGTATTTATTTGCTGTTTTTTACAGATTCAAAACAAGAAAATAGTGAATATGGCAGGTGCAAATGTTTGGACACCCTTTCAGTCAGTACTTTGTAACACCTTCTTTGTCAGAAATAGCAGCCTCCATATACAGTACTTCCTGTAGCCGGTTAAGAGTCTTTCCATTCAAGTGTTAGGGATTTTTCCCACTCTTTCTGGCAGAATTCTTCTAGCTCAGAAATATTCTATATATCTCCTTGCATCCGCTGCATGTGAGATCTCTTCACAGATTTTCAGTAGTCAAGCCATTGCCAAAGCTTCATCTTTATTTTCTGTAAGTGCTACATGGTTGATTTGGATTTTTAGGTGTGTTTCAAATTGTTGTTGTGATGAAGTATTCAACCTTTTTCAGATTCACTCTCTTCGCTGGTTCTGGGACATTAGCTTCCAGGATATGCTGCTACTTAAATCTTCTTTCCATCTGCACAATATTTCCTGCGCTGCTGGCTGCCATGCAACCCCAAAGCATGCTTAACGTTTGGCAAGGTTGTCTTCTTTCATAGGCTTCACTTTTTACTCTCCAGCTGTATCTTGTGTGGTTGTGGCCAAATGGTTTAATTTTATTTTTATCAGCCCAACACACTTTGTTCCAAAAAAATTCAGTTTAATTTAGTTTATTTTCCATTTGATATACCGCCTTTAGCAAGTAGCAACAAAGCGGTTTACAGTGCAAATCAAAACAATTCAAACACAGATATTTAAAATACAATAAAAGAGAAAACAAATTCTTTTAAAAATTTTAGACAATGATTTTTGTGGAGAGGTCATAGAAAAGGTTTCCTCTGACAGCTCTGCTATGTGTATCATCATTGTGCAAGTAACGCTGTCCTGTGGTCCTCCGAACAGCTACTCCAGTGTCTTCAAACATTTTCAGCCAGTTCTTTGCATTGATCTTTGGGTTCTGTTTGCAGATATGAGCAATTTACGGGCAGTTCTATCGGAGATTTTTCTTGGACTTCCTGATCTTTTCTTGATTTCAACAGTTCCATGCAACCTTCATTTCGTAACAATATTTCTGACAGTTGAAATTGCTGTCTAAAAGTATTGAGTGAGTTTTTTTCTCTATAGCCTTCCCTTGCTTTATCAGAATGAATTATCTTCACTTTCAAATGTTCAGGTCACTGCTTAGAGGAGTCCATGGTTGTTGAAAGGAGACAGAACTCAGTCACAAACTGAGAGTTTAGAAGGGTTAGAGTATGTATCCAACTGTGGTATTGTCTTTACCTGATTAGCTGAAGGCTTAATAGGGGCATATTCAGAGGAAGTAACATGGTTAGCAGAACATGCTAATCACAGTACTTTTGGTGAGCGCGATATTCAGTGGCATGTACCCAGCTTGTGCTGCTGATTGCCTCAACGCTAACCACATCAGCTGGGCATTCCGGGGGTGGCACCAAGTGTTAGCCAATGAGCGGCGATATTGAACCTAACTGGCTAAAGTTAGGCCCCATAAAAAGCTGGCCTAACCAGCCAATTTATCTATCCAGTCAGTGGCTGAATATCACTGCTGAATAGATAGTGAAAAGTTTATCCGGGCAACCTGGATATTCAGTGCCACTAGCATAATTTAAAACAGCGATGACAATCTGCTTTAATTTGCTGGTCACCACTGCTGAATATGCCCAATGAATCACTAAATATTTTGGGCCTTCTTAAGAGCATTTAAAGAATAGTAATGAGTCAACTGGAAGGGTATCCAAATATTTGCACCTGTCTTACTTTTTTAGGTGTGTCTTGCTCAACTGATAGCACCTGTTAGGGAGAGTCTATCTGACTGTCTGCCTGTTTGTCAGTTCGAACTTGCACCAGTTAGAATCAGGAGGAGCCTGGAGCATGCTGCTGAGTGGGAGGGGAAGTCAGGCCTTGCAGTCAGAAGAGAAGTCTGAAGAAGAGTATCCAACCAAAGAGAAGAGCTTTGTGTCAGTCATTAGCGATATCCTGAAAATCTGACTGGTTTGCAGACCCCAGAACTGGAATTGGAGAGAACATAAGAAATGCCATACTGGGTCAGACCAAGGTCCATCAAGCTCAGTAAACTGTTTCCAACAGTGGCCAATCCATGTCACATATAACTGGCAGGTACCCAAAAATGCACCCAGATTCCACGAACCTCATCTCAGGGTAAGCAGTGGATTTCCTGGGTCTCCTTTAAAAATGGTTTATGGACCTTTCCTCCAGGAACTTGTCCAAACCTTTTCTAAACCCGACTACACTAACAGATAATGAACAGAGCAATGAACAGAGTTTGATTACGCGTTGAGTGAAAAAAAATCTCTTATGGATTACACTGTAGCTCCATTGCATGTCCCCTAGTCTTTTATGGATTACACTGTAGCTCCATTGCATGTCCCCTAGTCTTTCTACATTTTGATGGCATAAATATTGATCTAGATTTACCTGTTCCACTCCATTCCTTAATTTATAGACCTCTATCATATCTCCCTTCAGCCATCTCTTTTCCAGGTTGAAGAGCCTTAACCTTCTTAGCCTCTCCTCATAGGGGTATCCTTCCATCCCCTTTACCATTTTGGTGGCTCTTCTCTGTACCTTTTCTAATTCCACTATATCCTTTAAGATACGGTGATCAGAATCACACAGCATATTCAAGGTGCACCATGGAATGATACAGAGTCTTTATAATATCTTTTGTTTTATTCTCCTTATGATTCCTAGCATTCCATTTGCTTTCTTGGCCGTCGCTGCACACTGGGCAGATGGTTTCAACGTGTTTTCCACGATGATGCCTAAATCTTTTTCTGGGTGGTGATTCCTAATGTGGAACTTTGCATTGTGTAACCATAGTTTGGATTGTTCTTTCCTAGGTGCATTAACTTTGCACTTGTCCACATTAAATTTCATCTGCCATTTGAACATCTAGCCTTCCAATTTATTAAGGTCCTCTTGCAATTTTTCACAATCCTCTTGGGTTTTAACAACTTTGAATAATTTTGTATCATCTGCATCATGCATAAGTTTTGGAATGGAGAAAGGGGAAATGTGTCGTCATGTCACAGTATAAGTATGCACTTTTCAATGTATTTTCAATCTGTTAAAATCATCTAATAAGATAGTAACTATGCACTAAGATTTGCAGAAAGACATTACACTTAACTTTGTACCACATAGGGGAATGTTTACTAAAGGGCGCTATTTGCGCTGGTGAGACGTTATCATGCGATAAGGTACGTTATCGCATGATAATGGCGCTTTACCGGGCGATAAGGTACCTTAGCGTGCGATAATGCGTGCAGCGGCGCAAACGAGCGCTGAAGGCGGAGAAAGGCTCCCGAAGGGCGGAGGAAGGCTTCCCAGGGGCGGAGAGAGAGGGTCAATGGGTGGAGAGTGGGAGGGGAGAGGCTCCCTGCACACTAACACTGTGGAAGCCGGGTCTGAAAACTAATGCCAGTGAAACCCTGGCGTTAGGGCAGACCTGAAGGAAAGAGAAACTATTTCCGTCAGCAATGTACAGCAAAGCCAGGGAAACCTAAAAAAAGTGATAAGTGTGATACATTTGCGTGGAACAAAAGGGCAAATAAACATTGAAAAGAACCTGAACAAAATGTAAAAAAAAACATAACCAAGCTGGGCAATAGTGATATTAATGGGAAACATCAAAAAACACTATGGAGAAAGCTCCAAAAAAAAGATATTAATTTTGGAAGGGTCTATGCTCTGTCCCCCTACAAGGTGAATGATCCCACTGTGCAATAACGCTGATCAGGGTTTACCCATTTTATTGGACAGGTGTCCTATGGCATGCACAGGTAGCGCAACAGCAGGGTGGGCATGTTGGAATGGGCAACTGGACAGATGCTTGAAAATGGGATACAGAGGGCTGCAGGTGGCACATGCTGTGGTGCAGCTGGGCCACAGTGCGTACTAGGGTGATGCCTAGGTGGCCCATAGGAATGCTGAAACAGTAGAGCAGGAACAAAAAATAAACTCCAAATAGGCACTTCAACAAAAGTTGTCAAAAAAAAAGAAAAAACAAAAAACCAAAATACCCAAGAAAACAAAACAAAATATAACACCCAAACAACATGAAATCGGGAGGCGGCAAATAAAGGTGGGAAACAGGCTCAGGCAAAAAAGAGGAAAAAAGACCTCAGCATACCTCCAACCAGTAATCTAGGAGGAATCGAGACTGTTATAGGGCAGAACATGCCTCAGAAAATAACAGTGCTCTACTTACATCAACGGTCAGAAAAAAACCTCTTAAGCCTGCAGAAAAACAGTCCCCACGTAAGTATAGCCCCTTCCCTAAAAAAGCAACCTCAGTGGCAAATAGCAGTAAAAAAGCACTTAACTAGAATGTCGCTATCAGTCCAGAAGATCAGTCCAAAGGCAGGTAGCAGTGAAAAAGCACTTGACACTCAACTGGAACATCGCTATCAGTCCAGAGGATCACAAAGAAACGGGAGCCCGACATCTGATGTTTCGCCTTGCGGCTTCTTCAGGGAGCTCCAGAGCAGACCAGATCTGAAAGCATGAAGGGGGCATTCATAAAACAGAAAAACAGAAAAAGGGGCCGGCAAACGCTCATACGCGCCGGACCCAGGAACCGGCAAACCTTTCCAAAAGCGCCACATATAATTTGAGCAGCAGTGCCTGAACCTTTGTACGTAAATAGACATGCAGAGACCTCCTGTGACTCAAGGTACCTTTCAGGTCACTCCAGGGAGCTATCCTCGAGTCTGTTGGACTCCTCTTTGTATCTGTTTTCTCTCCTGAATCCTCTAGAATGAGCCGGATTGGATGCCCTGGACAGGATAATAATTCCTTCAGTTGTTAGGCTTTCCTTTTTCTTCTGACTAGTAAAACACCTCTGAAGAAGCTCCTTCTATACTCTTTCCTTGGCAGCACAACTCCTAGAGCTACCCGACCCTGCTCTCTTCCTTTATGTCCTTTTTCCCAAACTTCACAAACATTGGGAAGGACATTTCCTAACAGAGCAAGGAGTCCACCTTACTCCTCCTCTTTGGGAATCCTATTCATATTCTTTCTGAAAAACTTCACAGGCTCTGTCAGACACTGAGGGGCTTGTTTTCAGCCTCGTTGCTTGCTGTTCTGCACAGCTATAAACAATCTGCATACACGGCGCCAGTATATGGATAGTGGCTCGTGCTGAATATCCGGATTTAGTGATGAGTGGTGCTGTTATCTAGATAGTAGGAATATTGAACTTGTTGTCCAGATAGCTACTGGACTTGGCTAGAGCTAAGAGTGAATATTACCACTAACTAGATAACTCTGAACTCTCCCCAAGCTCTGCCCATGGGCCACCTCGGCACTGTCATGAGATAAGTGCTTTTGACTATTGGCCCCCACAATTTCCGAGACCCAGAAATTCTGACCTTGAGCATCAGATCCACTGCAGAGCAGAGATCCCATAAGCTTCTGTAGCTTATTATTCCTCCAAAGCTGCAGGTGCCATCCATTTGGATGTAACCATATTACATTAGACTCATGCTCTAATCTTTATCTATTACTTCATAAATTTGATTTATTATTCATCCACCCATCTAGGTGGAGTATGAATAGGCACATTAAGATCCAATGATCATAACATTCTAGATGTGAATTTGTCTGCTTTTAATACCATATCATAACAATAATAAAAATATACACTACATGCAATAACACAAATAATCTAAAAGCATAATCACATTAGGACATTACAATACAGCATACAAAGGCCGATCTGGTACAATAAAAATATTATAAGAACATAAGATATGCCATACTGGGTCAGACCAAGGTCCATCAAGCCCAGTATCCTGTTTCCAACAGTGGCCAATCTAGGTCATAAGTACCTAGCAGTCTCCCCAAAAGACACAGGTTTCTCAGTGCTTGTACTGGGACAAGCAGTGATATCTTAGGTCCCTTTTAATAATGGTTTATGGACCTTTCCTCCAGGAACTTGTCCAAAACTTTTTTAAACCCAGCTACACTAACAGCTTTTACTACATCCTCCGGTAACAAATTCCAGAGTTTGATTACACGTTAGAGTGGAAAAATATTTTCTCTTATTAGTCTTAAATAGGTTACCCTGTAGCTTCATTGCATGTCCCCTATTCTTTTTATATTCTGATGATGTAAACAATCAATCTACGTTTACCCGTTCCATTCCATTCATTAATTTATAGACCTCTTATCATATCACTCCTCAGCTGTCTCTTTTCCAGGTTGAAGAGCCTTAACCTTTTTAGCCTTTCTTCATAGGAGTATCTTTCCATCCCTTTTACCATTTTGGTGGCTCTTCTCTGTACCTTTTTTCTTATAACACTATACATAATGCTATATCCTTTTTAAGATGCAGTGACCAGAATTGCACACAATATTCAAGGAGTGGCCTAGTGGTTGTGGCAAGGTGCCGCAGGCCAGAAGGTTGGGGGTTCAAATCCCATTAGAGGGCAGCAACCTTGGGCAGGAAGGACTGGGGTTTCTAGTCCCATAGGTGTTCCTTATGGTCTTGGGCAAGCCACTTAACCCTCCATTGCCCATGTTCCCTGTAAAAAACAACTGTTATCTCAAAGTTATAATGCCCTGTTCAATGTAATTTCAGTTTGTTCAATGAGGAAATTAGATGACCTTACAGACTTCCGCAAAGACCTCAAAGTATTCTTATTTATAGAAACATATGAACATTCAGGCAACATCCCCTACCTAAACAGATACACTACTTCCTCCGCCAACTAAACTCGCACTCATCCTATCCATACACACAAGTTTATCATACCAAGTTATTAAATACCCGTCTATTAAATGTTAACCCTCAATTGTACTATCTAAATACTGTTAAGTGTACTGTCTAAATGTTTGTTGTTAAGTGTACTGTCCAAATGTTTACATATAACCTAATGTTAAATGTAACCCTCCAATTGTGATGTGACGTGACCACCTTGATTGAAGGATAAGGTGGCATACAAATCTGTCTAAATAAATAAATAAACCACCTTGATATCATGAAAGGTGGTATATAAGAAATGTTAAATAAATAAATAAGGTGTAGTCACACCGTAGAATGATACAGAGGCATTTCCTTATGATACGTAGCATTCTATTTGCTCTCTTGGCCGCCGCATATTCAGTGATTAACGCAGTTAGCAGACCTGCTAACTTAATTGCGGCGACTTGGATATTCTGCAGCACTAACAAGGTTATTGCTTCTGATTATCCCTGGGTACCGTCACTGAGTGCCCCAATGCTAGTTGGCTAAAATGGGCTTTTATCAGTTTCCTAAATCTCAGATGATCTCTCTATTTGGAGAGATTGGGGGACGGAATTAACAGGTACATATTCTGGTCCCAGTAAACCTATATTCCTTTATTATAGGGTGTGGCAAGGAGGCCTATCCAGAGTCCGGGGGAGGACAAAGAGACAGGGAATTCACCCTAGTAAAGGGCCCCCTTTCACCAAGTCAGGGTAGGAAAGCCATAAACACTTCCAGGAATCAGAAAACTTCCACGTGGCCCACATTTCATGCTCCCCCTAGTGGAATGAAGGGGAGAGGACACAGGGCCCAGAACCCCTTAGGCAGTGAATGCTCCAAGCACTCAGGTGCCCGAAGTCAGGCTGATTGTCGTCACTTGAGTAAGGAGGAGTTGGAGCTAGAGCCCTGGAAATATAAACCTATGCCAGACTATGAGAAAGGGGGAGGAGAAGCAGGAAGCCAGGCTGACACAAGCAGAGGCACAGATACAAGCAGGGGAAGCTTGACTGGTGCTGAGCAGAGCAGAGAAGCTGAGCTTCCAGGAGAAGAAAGTGCTAATTGGAATATAGCACGGCTGCAAGAGAGTTTGGGGCCAGGAACAAGAGAGACTCCAAGATCCCACGTGAGGCTGCTAGCTGAGCACTGTGAGCGAGACGGGGAGTCAGAACCCATGCAGCTGGGAGAGCCCGAGGTGAAGCTGAATGATGAGGACACTCCCATGGACTGTTCCTTTTGCCAAGCTTTAAACCTGGGAACGTAAAGAAAACAAGCCAGTCTTGAAAGGAAGCCTACCAGGAAAAAGGTACCCATAGTCCACAAGCAGGGTGGCCGTGATTCCCTCCTGTTTGTAAAGGGGAAGTTTACGGGGACTAAGGAGCAAGCCTGGAACTGTGATAAGCTTGTTAATCACTTGCTGCTGGAATGAGGACACTGGGGTAAGCTAAAGTAGCTATTCGAACAAAGCTTTCTGTTGCCCCTGGATTATATCTGTTTACTTGGAAGATAGCCAAGAAAGGTTTGAAGCTGAATAGAAGCTAAACTACCACAGACTTTAAATGTGATTTTGTTTTTGTGCTTTAGCCAGCAAGGCTAAAAAGGGAATGCAATATCCTCGCTGTTAAAGACTGTGTATCCTGAACTATAGAGAACCTTTAAAACAGCCATTTTTGTGTTTGGGTTTGTTTTTGGACAATGCTCTACTTCACAGAGTCCTGAACAAATAATCCTGTATGTGGTATGATCGAACCATTGTGTACAAAATAAATTTCTGTCATTTGCCTTACCTCGTTGAGCCTGACTACAACTTTCTGCCTGACGCACCCATACAGCTAAACAAAGACTACATTTCCCAGAGGACACTGCGGGGAAATAGTTTGAAAAAGCTGAAAAAGCGGATAGCGGAAAGTTCCTCTAATAACCACGCCCCTCTAAGCTAGAGGTGAGTGGTGGTGGCGTGACAAGGGACAGCACATAGCAAATCATCACACTGAATTTAAGGCAATGGCCAGAGAACTTTTTAACTTTCATTTAAATAATTCAGTGCCTAGTCTATGTAAATCCCAAATACAGGACAAAGGACCTTGAATTTCGACCTGAATATAGCAGCCAACTAATGAAGAGCCTGTAATATAGGGGAAATATGATCCCTGAAGGCAGCAACTGAAACCAGGCACAGAGTTGTGTCCTGAAGAACTTGTAAATTTCACAGACTCTTCAGCAATAAATAGAGATACAGGACCCGATTTTTCAACTGGGCGGTGCTATTGTAGTAGATTACCAGACCAAGAAAAGACACCTGAGGCCTTAGTGAAATCAAACAGTTTTAATAGCATGCGAGAACTCAGTGGAATAACTTCCAAAAAGACTGAGCTCCGCGGGCAAAGGTTTCAGTTCCATTTATAGACTTTTAGCTATATGCAAACTAATAATTTGTTATCACATTCTAGCTACTTCATGATAGGCACATATTAAGTTCCCCCTTGATCGCTCACCAATAGAGGTCAGCTGGGGCGTGTTATGTAAGGTGAGAAGCTGCTAAACTATGCATTTCTTACTGCGTGATTCTACTACTAAGCAGGCTACAGTGAAACAAAAGAGAGAAAGACATTCCAGCTAGGCCACAGGCCTAGTATTTTAAGGTACATTTGAAAGCACACTTCTGACACCACTACACTCCCCCCTTTAATTCAGCACCCTCGCCAGCAGGGTGCCAAGAATTATAAGCAGGCGCAGGATGTAAACCATGTGCTGGGTCCGTGTTTCGAACCGGACGGTACTGACACGGGCAGCGGATTTGCGGTCAACGGTACTGTTGCTGTAGCAAAGTGCAGTCAATGAATAAGTCCAGGAGTCGATTGACAGGGTCCAAGTCAGTTTATTGTGCACAAGGCCCAGTCAGTCAAAGCAGCAAAAGGTACTGAGCGGAGGTTTATACAGAGACATAACTTTTTATACCGCTTTTTCAGTTTGATACATGAAAACGTTCTATTGGTTCTAGCTCGATACATACAAACTTCTCATTGGTTATACATTCCCTTAATTTGTCCAATTAGAAATCCCTCCGGAGCCTAGCAACCGGCCCCCTCCTTTAGGATTGCTTGAACAATGGTACAGTTCTAGATCTGCTACTTTTCTACTGCAAGGTTAACTTCGGCTGCTGGAATGCATATACTGTTACTTTCACTGTTACTTTCTTGTTCTTTCACATACAAGAGAATAATAGAAGACTTATGCATTCATGAAAACTTCTTATTAAGCATTTTAAAACATCTTTCTTATTTTTCACAGATTTATGGTTCTTTTCTAGCTGTAATGGAAATTAGGATCCAGGCCTAACTTACAGGCCTTTCATAGTAGCAGGCTATGCTAGGCCATAGCCTACCTCACTGTCAATGGCAGCGTGTAAACCACGCAGGCAGAGAGGTATTAGGCAAGGCAAAACAAGGCAGGCCATAAGGGACTTCAGACCACCTAACCCATTAAAAACATTCCCAAACCAGCCGTCAACTGACAGACCATTCCAGGTCTGAACAGGAACATGGGCTAACTTTCACATGCGATCAGTAATGTCTTCAATAACCTTCCCAGCATCATCTACCTATAGGCAGCAATTAGTGAGGTTAAATTTCCCACAGACCCCTCCGTCTGTGGCTAAAAGATAATCAAGGGCCAGCCGATTGATAAACAGCTGTGCGCATTTGAGTGTTTTGTTTTGCCTGTAGGGTCAAAGCCTTGCTGGTGTCATTAGTAATAATTTCTAGAACAGCTTGCAAGCGAATAATATGATTCAGCATGTAAACAGGGGTATGGTAATCATAGGATCCATCCTTGGCCCATTTTGCAGGGCCATAAATTATAATATTATCTCATAGTGAAACTGGATATACAAGTTGATCAATTTAAGTTATTTGACCAAATGATTCTATGAATAAATAAGTCTTTAAAGATATGCGAATGTCTTTGATGTCTTCCTGAGCTCTTAAGTCTTCAGGAATAGAATTCCATACCTCTGGTGCCATGAAGGAAAATGCTCTTTTAGATACTCGGGGCATTCTCTACCGGTGTGGTGAATCCTGGGCCGATCCGGGAGAGACATATATTCACTATAATGGAGGTCTTCAATACCCATTCACTAGCCATGGGCTTAAACTGGGACTGATTATAGGAGGATGAAGAATAATTACACTCCTGAGCTTCCCAGGGCCACTGAACGCCCATATTGGTGCCACCACAGAAGTAACAATAGGTGACATTCAGTTGTGTAGTCACGGTCTCAGCTAATTCAAGGAATACATTTCTGACAGCTGTGGGTATGGGGTCCATCAGGGTCGCCATCTCCTCGTAGAAGGAGTGGATTGTCAGGTGGATTGTCAGGTGGGATTGTCGGGTTTTTCTGCTATTACCCGGATATAAAGATAAGTCTGTACCCTGGCTATAAATGAGTAGGACAAAATGTTGCCCCATACGCCAGTCGGCCTGACAAGGGTTCAAAATAGAGAGATTAAGGGGATTACAGGTGGACGTTTGACAATGGGGCGAGGCCGACATCCTCGTTAAAACTGCTTTGCGATCATCCCCTTGGTGGCCAGTAGGCACTCCTGGCCAAGAGGCGAAATATATACACTCCCACCGGGGGCAGAAATATGACCCTGCCGCAGCCACTACCCAGCGGTTGGGCGCATTGACGCCTGTGCACTGGCCCCAATTATAGGCACGTTGAGGGCACATGTACTTATCATTTGTCGAATAGGTGCGTTCCCATTTGAGGGACCCGCAACCACCAGAATAAGAGGTTTCTCCGATTGCAAGGCACACATTGAAAAACAAGGATTTAGGCTGGCTATCCTCAAACGTGGTAGAGTACTTCCAGGATCCAATAAACAGGAAACACTTTAGGATTAAAACACACAGGCTCATTTCCTGCATGGTAACAGATAGTAAGGTCAGTAGTATTGTGACAGCAGGGGGTCTGTTTGGTACTGGAAAAGGAATAATAAGTATGATATACCAGGGTCTGAGTGATTTTGTGGTCAGTCTTAGTTACTTTCAAACAGGGGGTGCAGGGGAGTGGATCAGTTACAATGGAACTCATGGTTACCATCAGAAATACAACTACCGCAAACTCAGTATACATAATACTGCAGTTGGTATAAATACAGTCTATAAACAACAGGTCCTTGGGTTCTTTGTTCCCAGTTGTCGATCCTCAGTCTTCAGCCGTACGTAGACCCGTCATCTTCCGGTGGTGACGGGGGTAGGGCGTTGCGCTGATTGACATGCAGGCTGAGTCGTTCTGGACAGGATGAGCTTCAGTTGGTTGTCAGGATCCATTCTGGCAGTCCAGATGCTGTCAGTCAGATGGGTTGCTGGCTTGACTCAAGTATGGCGAATCCATGGCACAAGTTCGGCAACCTCCACAGCTGTGGGGGTGGACAGTATGACCATAAATGGCCCCCACCAGCGGGGTGTCAAAGGGTCAGAGCTCCACTCCTTAATCCAGACAGCGGAACCTGGTTTGTGGGAGTGAATGGGTTCAACAAGGGTTACTGGTAGTCGTTCTTGAACCCAGGAGTGAACATTTTTCGCAATACAGAACCCAATGCCACCAGTTCTTGGCGGGTCAGCAGAGATTCAATCTGACCCATGTCTCCTAGCACCCCCCTTAATCAAGGGAGGAGGCCGTCCATACAGGATATCAAAGGGGGACAGATTCAAACTCTAACAGGGGAGAGGACCATATGTACAGAGGGCCATGGGAAAAACAGACGGCCAGCGGAGACGGGTCTCCTGACAGAGTTTGGAAATTTTGGATTTAAGGGTCCTGTTCATATATTCGACTTTTCCTGAACTCTGAGGGCGGTAGGCGGTGTGCAATTTCCAATCTATCTGTAGAGCTTGGGCTAGGTGTCTGGTGACCTGAGAGACAAAAACTGGGCCATTGTCTGATCCTATTACTGACGGGAGTCCAAATCGGGGAATAACTTCTCTGACGAGGGCTTGGGCGACCTCACAAACCTTCTCGGTTCTGGTGGGAAAAGCTTCAACCCATCCTGAATAGGTACAGACTAACACCAGAAAGTACTTATGACCCCCAGCCCTGGGCATCTCAGTAAAATTCACCTGCAAATTTTCTATGGGAGCAGTCCTTACAGCTAGGAGACCAGGGGGTGGTAATTTCCCTTGTCGGGGATTATTTCGGGCACAGGTCAGGCATTGGTGTGAAACTAATGTGGCTAGGTGTCCTAACACTGAAATATAAAACCAGGGATGAAGGGCCTGCTCCACTGCACTTTTTCCCATGTGAGTAACCTGGTGGAACGCCCGGACAAAATGGGGGGCTAAGGTGTCAGGGATAACAATACGGCTAGGTTCAGTTTTTTGGAGGGGTGGCAGCTGGATCCATCCCTGTTCAGTCAGTGTCCCTCCCTCCTGGGTACAGAAATAGTCTAGCTCGTCCGATTTGCAGCGGGGATCCCAATTATTCACTGGCACCGGGAATAGTGGGGCTGTTATAGCCAATGCCGGATTGGGCCTTATTGGGCGGAGGGCTGTTTCCTTCGCTACTTTTTCTGCCTTCCGGTTTCCTAAGGCAGTCAGGCTATCCCCAGACTGATGACCCTGGCAGTGCATGACTGCCACCTTCCTGGGTTCCCAGACGGCATCTACTAGAGCCATGATGTCTGGGGCATACTTAATAGCTTTCCCCCCTGAAGTAACCAAACCTCGTTCTTTATACAGGGTCCCATGGGCGTGTAGGGTAACAAAAGCATAGAGTCAGTGTAGTTGTTTACTTTCAGACCTGCAGCTAACTGGAGGGCTTGAGTAAGGGCAATGAGTTCAGCTTTCTGGGCAGAAGTCCCCAGGGGTAAGGGCTCAGCCTCCACAACAACCTCAGGAGTGACCACAGCATATCCGGCCTTCCGCTGTCCATCTTCCACAAAACTGCTGCCACCAGTAAAATACTGAACATCAGGAAAGGTCAGTGGTACATTTTTTCAGATCTGGGCGGCCGGAATACACTTCATCCATAACCTGGATACAATCATGTTCGGGTAGCTCAGGTGCTACAGGGAGTAGAGTGGCAGGATTGAGTGTTTTTCACTATCTACATGTGGACTCGAGGATTCGCACACAGCATGCTTTGGTACTTTGTCATCCACTCGTTGGTAAACCAATAATTGTCTTTGTACTCCATCAGCGTCAGTACTGCATGCGGCACTTTTAACATACAGTTCTTGCCCAAGGGACAATTTATCAGCCTCTGTTGCCAGGAGAGCTGTTACTGCTACTGCGCGGAGACAAGAAGGCCACCCCCTTTCTTCATGAACGTACAGATGGAATGATTTTTCCACGTCGGGCAGTACTTGATTTCAGTCTGGCACAACTGGGCTTTACTTTGAGACACCCGATAGCCAGACATCCAAAGCAAGTGCAGAAGTTCTGAAGTGGCGGTAATACATTCTTTTGGGGAAACAGCGGCGATGAGTAGATCGTCCACGTACTGTAGCAATACACGTTGAATAGGGCATGATGGAAATGATGCAAATCTTGACTAAGTGCATCCCCAAACAGCATGGAGGAGTTCTGGAATCCTTGGGGTAACCGGGTCCATGTCAATTGTCTCTTACTGCCAGTAATAGGGTCTTCCCATTCAAACGCAAACAGTGGCTGGCAAGGAGTGGCCAATCTCAAACAGAAAAAGTCATCCTTTAAGTCCAAAACAGTAAAACAAGTAGCTTGTGCAGTAATCAAACTCAGTAAATTGTAAGGGTTTGACTCAACAGGATGAATGGTAACAACAGCTTCATTGACCTTCCGCAGGTCTTGTACAGGTCGGTAATCAGTAGTACCTGGTTTCTGAACTGGCAGCAAAGGGGTATTCCAGGGTGACTGGCATGGTTTCAGGAGTCCAAACTTGAGTAGTCGCTGGAGATGTTTATGAATGCCCTCAACAGCTCTTTGAGGCAGGGAATATTGCCTGACACAAATGGGACATTTATTTTTTCTCAGTGGCCCATTTCTCTACAATAGGCACATTGATCTCGCTCCAATGGTCCTCGCTGGGTTCCTCTACCCAACCTCGGCCCCTCGGTTCCCACATTAACTTTCCAAGTCCTTTCTCGACTAGCGCCGCTGCTAACGTATCAGTTTTCTTTTCTCATCTTTCATTCACATTCACGCTTCATCTCCTGATCTCTGTTCACAAATACTTTCATAGCAACTTACATCAGCAAATCATTCATTCATTCCAGCAAATCCCTCAATCTGGTGTTTTTTCTTCGAATGTCCCCCCTGTAACTGCCCTACGAATGCTGTATTCACCATCCGCTGGTTTTCAGGTGCTTCAGGGTCAAACGGAGTATAAACATGGAAAGATTCACAGAGTCTTTCATAAAACTGGCCAGGACTCTCGTCAGGGGTTTGCAGGACCTCAGATATTTTTCCACATTCATCGCTTTCTGGACCCCCTTTTTTAAGGCCTTCAAGGAGAGCCCGATTATAGTGATCCAGGGCAAGGCGGCCTGTATTACTGTTTGCCGCCCAGTGGGGTTCTAGGTCAGGAAAATCTCTCAGCGCTGCTTGCTGGGGATTCTGTTCACCTGGAGGGTTCTCTTCCAACCTTTTCATGGCTGACCTAGTCACCCGGTATCTCTCTTCAGTACTGAGTAAGGTTAAAAGAAGCTGACGGCAGTCTGCCCAAGTTGGACGATGGGTTTGAATAATAGACGAAAACAAATCTATCATGGCTTGAAGTTTATCAGTATAGGATGGATAATGAGTTTTCTAGTTCAACAAGTCGGTGGTAGAAAAAGGTACATATACAAAGGTTCGAGAGCCTTCAACGAGTTCCCCCTGGGCATTAAAGGCAGCCGGTCCTCGAACTTCTTGGAGGGGTAGGTGGAAACTAACTTCTGGAGTCTGTTTTCTAGAACATACTGTGTGGGGGTCTCTCCTGAGGTTGTAATGCTCCAGTACTGAGGGGGGGGGGGGGGGGGCGTAAAAAACTGAGACTGACTTCCCTCAGATCTGGGACTCAGGGAACTTTCTGAAGTGCTGGGCAGGTCTGTATCTGAAAATGGCATTCTTGCCTCACTGGCAGTGCTCTTCTGACTATCATAAAAAGTAGTAGCTGTCAAAAGGGGCGGGGGAGAAGCTGTATCTGTTCTAGCTAGAGTCCCTGCTGAGCCTGCTAACCTAGCCGGAGTCATCTGCCGGGGAACATAGGGGGGAGGAAATTCTTCTGTCTCTGGCTCCTGTACTAAAACTGGTAGTTTTATTTTTGCTTTAGGCTGCATTTTTCTGTGAACTACGGGACAGGAATTCCTCTGGGTGCACTCTGCTAGCTAGATTATAATGAAAGATTTAAAACTCTGCCACTCTTTCTGACAATATTTCTTTAACAGGGACTGGGGTCATATGACTTTGCAGGGCGACTGTGTGCACCTCTAGTATCAGGTCTATATAGAGATCCCTCGGGGAGGCCAGGTTAAAGACAGGGGGGGGGGGGGGCATTCCCATTCACATAAAACTTCCAATTGACCCGGGAGTCATTACAATTACATAATCACCAGAGAAACCCTTCTTAAAGTTCTTAAGGAGACACTGCAGAAAGCTCAGTATAAATACACCCCCTCCCTTGCTGTTCAAAAATGCTGTTCAAAACCTTTGTCTCTCTCTCTCTAACTCTTCAGCAGCTGCAATACAAACATTGTCTCTCTCTCACTCCAGCAACTGTAAAATAAACACCGTCTCTCTCTCACTCATTCAGGTTTCTCCCTCCCGAATCCCACAGAAATCAGCAGAGCAATTATAACAGAAACAACTGAAGTAGAAATCCAGGCAGAGCTGGGTTAAAACTTTCTCTTTCTGTGTAGAAAGGATATGCCCCTTGAAACTTTCTCCTTCTGTCTGTGTGAAAAGGAGAACAGTCTTCTATCCCACCCCTATTTTTTTCCCCCCGTTTCTCTCTCCTTGTTAGAAATAACTGCTCTCTATCTCTCTTAGCTGTGCTGTAAATAACTGCTCTCTCTCTCTCTGAGCTGTGCTGTGACTCCAGAGTCTTTTTTTTTTTGTTCTGTTTTTTCGTACAAAAAAACCCAACAGAATAATCTTACAGTATACCAGAAGGGAAACAGGTGGGTTCAGTCAGCATCTGACATACTAGGACCAGTCCCAGGAGTTGATCACGCTCCTTTCAATTACAGATAACAATACCAGATACAGAGAATTACCAAAATCAGACTTACTGGATCCAGTGAAAAGGACAGGTTTGTTTTCCGGGCCCCTTCTAGGTTCGTGAGTGAGTCCGATCAGTCCCACGGGCTCCAGGAGTGTCGTAAAGTCCTGTCTGGAAACAGTCCAGTGGCGCCTCGAGACCTCTTGGGAATCCTGGAGCCCGCTAGATGAACAGCTCATCACTCCGAGACAAAATAGTCTTCCTTTCTTGGTCAGGGAACCAAGAAATGTAGCAGATTACCAGACCAATTAAAGACACCTGAGGCCTTCGTGAAATAAAACAGTTTTAATAGCATGCGAGAACTCAGTGGAATAGCTTCCAAAAAGACTGAGCCCCCTGGGCAAAGGTTTCAGTTCCATTTATAGACTTTTAGTGTGGTAGGCGAAGGCCTATGATCCATGCTAATTGAACTAAACAGACAGGCCTAAGCAGCTTGACCTGAAGCCTGTAGTTAGGCCCAGAGGAATGAAAACCCCCCTGAATGATGACACCATAGAATTGAAACTTAACTCAGCTTAACTGAACATAGCTAAGCAGAAACGAAACTTAGAAAAGACAGAAAACAGCTCTAATTGGTACTGATAAGAGAGCACAGCTTCTATGGAATTAATTAACTCTGCAGAAAGCAAGGTTACAGTGCCCTGCTTTCCCACATATTCCAGCTGGATAGCGACCTTGGAGGAGAGAAGTATCAAAGTTAGTGAACTGACCATTGTAATTGGGACTGGAAGGGGGGCAACCAGGTGCTGAGCCCAGTCAAGGGTCCCCATTGGATAGCTACGTAGTGGTACCGGGACCAATAGATGGGTGAGAGGGGTTACTGGGACCAATGAAAAGTTTGCCTATGTCTAGAATGGAGAAGAACGGTATAAAAGTTGTTGTTTTGCTAGAAACCATTGCTCAGCCATTTTGAAATTGATTATTGCTTGAGCCTGTGCACATTAAACTGGCTTGGATCCTTGAAAAGACTCCTGTTTTTATTTATTGCATGCTTATCTGCTGCTACATTTCTTGGTGCGTTGGCCGGGAAGTGCGAGTGGTGGATGGTGTTCAAGTGAATAAATCCACGTAATTCGCCTTGAGGTTTGGTCCAGTTGGAACCATGCCAATCCGACGCAGGGGAATTTCACTGGGCCCACCGATCCTCTTGTATCGGAGGGGGTTCTGCCTGGCCTCGGCAGGCACTGGGTCCAGCTGGCCAACACCTCCGACCCGGGGGAGTCCAGGATCCAACTCAGAAGCTTGGGAACTTTGGGAACCAGATCTGGTAAGTATAGTTTTGAAAACCTGTCTAGACAGATGAGTTAGAACTGCAGTTTGAAACTTGTGAAACTTTGGTAAGAATTTGAAACTTGTAACTTGTAATCTTGAGAACTTGGAACTTGGAATTTGGTAATGAGAGCACTGATCCCCTCTCAAGGACGGTCCTATTACCCTTGCATGAGTATGCGCAAGGCGAAGCCATCGTCCTTCTTGTTTGGTAAGACTTAAGTCAACCTCGCATGAGTATGCGCGAGGTCCCTACATGAGTATGCGTGGGGAAAATTTGTTTGAAAATCCTTGCATGAGTATTCGCGAGGTACAGCTGTTATAGAGAATCATGATTTAGCCTAGTCAGAACAGACAGGACTGGGTTTTTTGGGATATGTTGCTAGCATGATTGTGAAGCGTTTGATGTGTATTGTCTGCCCTACTGTGTATCTGTTTTTTTTTGTTCTCTGTTGAAACCACGAGTTTCCCTTCTGTTATAAATGTGAGATTATTCTGTTGAGTAATTTGTGACAGTTCACTGATTAAGAAATTGTATTAATAAAGCAGAAAGAAGACGCAAAACACCTAGAGACACTTTAGAAATCAAAAAGCTGGTCTCCCCAGTTCGCTTTTCTACTGCACAGTGAAAAACTGACAGGGGGCGTGTCTGGAGGAAAGAATGTACAGTGTCTTTTGTGCTTACCTCAGGAACAGTGTACCTGTTTTATTCAATATGTTTTTAATAGTAATGTTCCTTCTGCTATGGTTATGTATTATATATCATTTATATATCATTTAATAAGAATGTTTAGTCAGGATTGTGGGTCCCGATAGTTTTTGGGCTTAGCCTGAAAAGGGTTAAGTTTGTATTAATCCCTTACGGGTTGCGGACCAAGTGAGAAGAATTTCTGTCGGATGTATGTTCAAATTTTCAGTAAGCACTGTAATAGTTTAAATAGGAAATGATAGAGAACTGTTTTTGTTTTTCCTTTCCTTTGATCTACAAAGTAATTATTAGATCACGACTTGACACTGATTTAAATTGTTTTTTCTGGCATCTCTCTGTGCGTGTGAATGAGAAGTCTCTTTTTATGAGCACAGTTCATTTGTTTCCCAGTGAGCAGAGGGGTGTAGCTTGCAGAGAAGGAAAAAAATGTGTTTTAAGAGACAGCAACTCTCGGTTGAGAGGTCTCCCGTTTATTTAAAATAAAGGATTCATTCAATCAAAGTTTTAAAAAAAAAGTTTATCTTGCGGAGTGTTTGCACCAACCTTTTTATGAACAAGTATAAGTCATTTGAATGCATGCTTCCCCAAACTGTACGATTTAAGGTAATTACTTTGAATTGTTAAACTCTGTACTAATTACTAATGAACAAATCAGTTAGCTACACTGACCTTTACAATATTGGCTTTTAAGATAAATTCATCTGTTTTTCCGTATTTGAAAAAAGGGAAAGGTGTACTGTACTTTATGAAAAATATCCGGAATGTCTTTTGAATATTTGCTTTCTGAACTAAAAAAAAAAATAATTTCTTTTGCAGAGACATGCTGATTACGGCTGGCAGCTAGTTGCTAAGTATTTTTATTTTAGTCATACGTAACAGATAGCTATAGTTCTCTCTATAAGATATTTTAAGAACTGTATCTAAATTGTATGTCTGTGCTCAATTTAAGCTTATGTTTACGGTAACAAGGTTTTATTAGGAATGCTATGTGAAAGGGAGTGGTTTCTGCTGTTCACCATATTTTGCCCCAGAATCTCTAGATATCCTGTCCCATCAGTTTCTCTCTCTGTAAGTAGCTCCGTTCAGAGTGCTTAAGGGGGGGATGGGGCCCAGTCCACCGATGATGCCACCCCCCCGGTGGGCATGAACTAATGTGCCCACAGCAGAGAAGTAGATCATTTAAAAAAAAAATCAACCTCCTGGATAGAGCGTTGCTAGGAGAAACAGAGCCCAGGAGAAGGGGGGGGGGGACTCCTCCCTGCAGATTCCCTAGTTTTCCAGCCACCTCCGCAGCAGGGGGATGTGCACCCCCTCTGGACCAGAAGTGAAAGTCAGCTGACCAGACTTGTTTAGAACTGAAAAAAACCGCATTATACACTGAGAGGTTTTAGGACTTGATTGAACTAATGAACAGAGATTACAGAAAACTGGATGAATTTGCGGGCATAATAGTTAAATGAAAGTTGATCAGAAAATATGTGGATTGTTGAAGAGGGACAGAGAAAGTAAAAATTGTAAGATGGAAAAAGAGAACAGATCTTTTTGCTGATATTTTAGTTGAATGATGTGGAGGAGGTTTTCCTAATCAAAGGAGCAGAGGAAGTGAAAAACTGGGTGTGAGTGCGCCCATTACAGAGGAGAAGGACATTAGAGAAGTGAATGCCCGTATCTTGACTCCTCCCCAGGAGGGGAGGAGGGAGTACTTGATTGCAGAGTCATAAAACAATAAACCAAGCACCAGGGCCGGATTTACCTTGAGTGAGGCCCTACGCCAACAAAAATTGTGGGCCCCCAGCAGGGGCGGCCCAAGGGGGGTGTGGGCCTCATTTGCATAAGGGGCCTCATTTGCATAAATATTTGCATAATGTTACCATATACTAACTTTTAGTAAATGTGCCTCTTAATGAGTGTATGGATAAAGAAAGACTAAAAGATTTCTACATTACTATAATCCAGTGCCAACTGCCAGACACATTAGGAACTACTACAAACACTGCCCATTTAGAACCCATAGCAAACCCACCGTATCCTAACAGCACTACCAGGACTCACAAAGCACCATACTCTACCAATCAAAAGGCAACACTGCAGATATTAAACCAATACATTTCAGAGAACAACAATACATGACCTACTGGGGAAAGAGAACAAGTGGCAATGTCAAATAGGAATTATATAAACAGAACACCTCAGCTCAGTTACACATGCAGAACATAGACCATCACCAAACAAGTAATCACATTTTAGAAACAGGAAGACAATAATTAAACTGGGAATCCCAAAAGCCAAACTTGGAATGTACAACACTGTAGAAATAAAACTATACATTAATTTGCTCTTGTACTAAACAAAGCGCAGACGTTAATGATGCACATTTACCAGAGCTGACATATTCCAATTAATAAATTCAAAATAAAGAGATATTTTTCTACCTTTTGTGCATTTTTTTCAGCTGCAATTGCTCCAGCCACTTTCTTCTGGTTTCTTCGTGTCTTCTGCTAACTCTCCATCGTCTGCTGTCCATTTGTCCTTTCTTCTCTCTTCTAGTTTTTTTCCATTCTCTCTCTACATCTGCTTTAACATACTAATCTTTCTCCTTTTGCTCTTTCCTCATTCCTATTTTATCCACTCAAATTTTACCCCTCCATCCTCAATCCCCACTTACTCTCCCAATACCCGGCCAATTGTAGATTTTTTATCCCTCCCACACAAAATATTTTTCCCTTCTCCATTTTACTCTTCCAGCCCCATCCCATTCTAATCCTCCCCCAACATCAGCTCCCTTCTAGTTCCAGCCTCACCCAGCATCCATTCCCTTCTAGTCCCTGCATCAGCCCATTTCCAGTCCTAGCCACCCATCAGCCCATTTCCAGTCCTAGCAACCCCCCAACCCAATACCAGTCCTAGCCCCCCATCAACCCACTTACAGTCCTAACCCCCCATCACCCCATTTTCAGTTTAAGCCCCCCCTATAACCCATTACCAGTCCTAACCCCCCATCAGCCCACTTCCAGTCCTAACCCCATCAACCCATTTCCAGTCAGCCCCCCATAGCCCATTGCCAGTCCTAACCCCCCCCATCAGCCCACAGCCCATTACCAGTCCTAACCCCATCAGCCACCTCCAGTCTTAACCCCCCCAGCCCATTTCCAGTCCTAGCCCCCCATAGCCCATTACCAGACAGCCCCCATCAGCCCACAGCCATTACCAGTCTTAACCACCCCCCAAAGCCCATTACCAGTTCTATCACACCCAACAGCCCACAGCCCATTACCAGTCCTAACCTCATCAGCCCACCTCCAGCCTTAATCCCCCAACCCATTTCCAGTCCCAGCCCCCCCCAATAGCCCATTACCAGTCCTACCCTCCCCCTCCCCCGGCCTAAAGTATAATTTGATTTAAAAAAAACCTGCTGGCTGCCGCCGCGGAGCCCCCTCTGCTGCCGCGGCAGCATGGACTGACCCACGGGGGCCCCCTCTGCAAGCTCGATCCCTCCGTGCCTCCCTCCGTGCAGGCTGTGAGAGGCGCGAAGGAAGACTGTCTCCCTCGCGTCTCTGTTAAGCCCGCAGGGAAATGTCCCATCAGCCCCTGCGGGCTTAACAGAGACGCGAAGGAGACAGTCTGCCTTCGCGTCTCTCACAGCCTGCACGGAGGGAGGGAGGGAGGGATCGAGCTTGCTGAGGGGGCCCCCGCGGGTCAGTCCATGCTGCCGCGGCAGCAGAGGGGGCCCCGCGGCGGCAGCCAGCAGGGTTTTTTTTTTATTTTATTTTTAAAAAAAAGCCTAACTTGTTCCTTTTTTGTGGGCCCTTCCCAGCTGTGGGCCCTACGCCATGGCGTACATGGCGTATACGTAAATCCGGCCCTGCCAAGCACAATGTTTTAGTAGGAGAAGGAAGTAGCTATAGAGTAAGTGGCAGCTAAAGAGGGCTACAGCATGGATAAAGACTAGGCCAGATGCATCACCACTATCAGAGCTACTGGGGCTAAGTCCGCAAAGCCTTTCCTGCAGAACCGCATGTGTGAACTAGGGGGACAGAAAACAATGCACCAGTTCCTGTATATGCCTGAGTGCCTTATTCCACTTTTGGGGCCGAGATTTGCTTGCAAAGCTTCAGGCACAGATATCCTTTGCTGAAGAGGGAGAAATGCAAATGACTGTAAACCCAAAACCTGCTGGATTGATGGTGCTGACTGTTCCCCGAGAAGAGGAGTGGCGGTTCTATAGCACACCTCCAGTCAAGTCAACAAGTTCCTGTATACCTACCAACCTTATAGCCCCACCTGGATTATGGGCAGAAGATAATCCACCTGGCCTAGCAAAGAACATAGCCCCTGTCATTGTCACCCTCAAGCCAGTCAAGAAGCCTGGGACAGGTGGCTACCGCCCAGTGCAGGATCTAAGAAGAATGAATGATGCAGCTGAAACTATACAACCAGTGGTACCAAAATCCTTATATTCTCTTGGAACTGATCTCTGCTGAAGCTATATATTTCACCATTCTGGACTTAAAAGATGCCTTTTTCTGCATACGCTTAGCCCAAGACCCCACTACAGGAAGGCAGGGCCAACTCATCTGGACAAGATTACCTCAAGGATTCAAGAACTCGCCTCACTCAGCAAGGATTTGACAAGTTATCCAGTAATTCCAGGAGAAAAAATTCTACTTCAATATGTGGACAACTTGCTCATAACCACCAACTCAGAAAGTGAATGTCTACAAGCCATCAGTGAACTTTTGCACCCTCTTAATGAGGCTGGATACAAAGTCTCAAGAGCCAAGGTGCAATTATGTCCAACAAGTTAAACACCTAGGATTCCAGTTGTCCAGCGGAATTCGATGCCTGGGACCAGAATGCAAAGAAGCTGTATGCAGTATTCCTACTCCAACCACCAGGAGGCAAGTGAGAGCCTTCTTGGGTGCCACAGAGTATGTTGCGTAAAACCCCCCAGCTCCAATTGAAGGTCAGTCAAGCTTTGAATCCTGTTATGTTGTTACCAGTTGGTCTTGACCCCCTGATCATGACTGTTTAGAAATTATGGACACTGTATTCTCAAGCCGCCTGGATTTGACTGATGTCCCTCTGGAGAACCCTGAACAGACTTTCTTCGTGGCTGAAGGCAGTTTCATCATCAATAGACATTGCTGTGCTGACCCCTGATTTGGTAGTTGAGTCCTCAGCTCTAGTCCCAGAAACTTGACCACAAAAAGCTGAACTGATAGTCCTCACTAGAGCACTAACAATAGGAAAAGAGCCCTGTCTAAATGTGTACCCAGATTCCAAGTATGCCCTTACAACCTTGCATGCACATGGGGCCCTGTACAAAGAATGAGGGTGGATAACCTTAGGAAGCAAGTCCATTAAGTATAGCCCCAAGATATTGATATTAACAGATACATACTGCCTATAGATCTCAGAATTTAGGAAAAGTAGAATGTATGAATAGAACCCTGAAATCTCAGTTGTCCAAACTTTGCCAAGAGGTTTACCTGAAGTGGCCCCAGGTTCTTCCCATAGCCCTCCTTAGGATACTTAGCCCCTGCTAAGTCTTTAGGAGTTTCCCCTTTTTGAGATTCTGTATGGGCAACCCCTGCCTATTGTATAGGAAATAAAAGGAGATATGAGACAGGATCTGAAATTATTAGACATGAACTATTGGTTTTAAGTTCTGTTTTGCAGAGTCTTCATACCTGGGTACAAAATCGATTACTCATCAATTTGTCTGAACCCCTGCATCCTCTCAAGCCTGGAGTCTCGGTGTGGATCACAGAGTGGAGAAAGACACTGTTAGCCCCGCATTGGAAGGGACCCTATGTCGTCATCCTGTCAACTCCAACTGCAGTAAAAGTCGCAGAATTTGAACCTTGGATCCATCATAATCAAGTGAAGCCAGCAGCTGCTCTTGAACCTGATCACTGGACTACTGTACAGCATCCTGAGACTCCATTGCACCTCACCCTACGACAACAGCCACGGACCTAAGACTTATTGGTCCCTCAGAAACTGCACTGTTTCAAGACTGTCTGTTTATCTGAAAGTAAGCTTCGCATCTGGAGGGAAAAAAAAAACTGCAATCATCAGAAAGAGACTGTGTTGTGTTAAGAAATTGAATCTTCTAAGAGACTGTGTTTAAATACTCTGAAAAGACTGTTTTGATCTCCTAAAGAGTGAACTGCTCTAAGGAAGCAATAATAGCCTAAGAGACTATGCTATGATATTGTAAGAAATTGAGACATCCCAGAGGACAGTGATACTTTGGAATCTACAGCCCTACTTCTGCCACAAAGCTGGTAGGTCTACGTACGGCAGAAGCTTGAGGATCAACAATCAACCCTACATCTGTTATCTGTTGTGGAAGTCGACAGTTCCACCAATTTTCCAGAGACTGTGCTCATTATGAATCCTTATTATTGCTTTATTCTGGCAACAGTTTTGGGGTGCTTTGAAATGACTTTTGCCCTACCCCCTTGTGCAGCTTGCATACCACCACCAGAACAGGACAAAAGATCACTCTTTCTATGAAGCCATGAAATCAGACTTTGACGTTCCTCCTGCCACCAGAACTTATTTCTTGAATTAGCAGGAGCAGTGGCATTCGGTCTTCATGTTTCAGATTGCTTGTCTTGTGGAGGAACAACAATGGGAGACTAATGGCCTTGGGAGGCCCAAGAACTGAACTATTCTATCCTATACAATCAGACTGATTTACATAATACTACTAGTGAGTGGGTATTGGCCCACCCCATTGTTGACAGTTTGTGTTTTGTTCGGACCGGACCACAATTTGCTATGAAGATCGGACAGCTGGACTGTCTAAATCAGAAGATTTACAACAGCACAACAAAGAAGACATCTTGGTGGTCCGGCATAAATGCTCCTGAACCTTCTAATCCTTTAGTTCTTTTTCCCACTCTTGCCAAACTATGGACTTTGACTATCTGCTTGTTGCTCCCTTGTTTCTTGCCACTTTGCTTGCGAATGATAACTTCAGTTATTAATAACACTGTAGAGCATAAGGCAGCTACAAAGATACTAGTTATGTGAACTTACTACCCTATACCACAGAGTGATATCTTTACCTAGTATTATGTGATTTGATTCTCACCCTTTCTCACTTGCGGTTGAGAATAATCAAAGGGGGGAATGTGGTAGGCGAAGGCCTATGATCCATGCTAATTGAACTAAACAGACAGGCCTAAGCAGCTTGACCTGAAGCCTGTAGTTAGGCCCAGAGGAATGAAAACCCCCCTGAATGATGACACCATAGAATTGAAACTTAACTCAGCTTAACTGAACATAGCTAAGCAGAAACGAAACTTAGAAAAGACAGAAAACAGCTCTAATTGGTACTGATAAGAGAGCACAGCTTCTATGGAATTAATTAACTCTGCAGAAAGCAAGGTTACAGTGCCCTGCTTTCCCACATATTCCAGCTGGATAGCGACCTTGGAGGAGAGAAGTATCAAAGTTAGTGAACTGACCATTGTAATTGGGACTGGAAGGAGGGCAACCAGGTGCTGAGCCCAGTCAAGGGTCCCCATTGGATAGCTATGTAGTGGTACCGGGACCAATAGATGGGTGAGAGGGGTTACTGGGACCAATGAAAAGTTTGCCTATGTCTAGAATGGAGAAGAACGGTATAAAAGTTGTTGTTTTGCTAGAAACCATTGCTCAGCCATTTTGAAATTGATTATTGCTTGAGCCTGTGCACATTAAACTGGCTTGGATCCTTGAAAAGACTCCTGGTTTTATTTATTGCATGCTTATCTGCTGCTACATTAGCTATATGCAAACTAATAATTTGTTATCACATTCTAGCTACTTCATGATAGACACATATTAAGTTCCCCTTGATCGCTCACCAATAGAGGTCAGCTGGGGCGTGTTATGTAAGGCGAGAAGCTGCTAAACTATGCATTTCTTACTGCGTGGTTCTACTACTAAGCAGGCTACAGTGAAACAAAAGAGACAAAGACATTCCAGCTAGGCCACAGGCCTAGTATTTCAAGGTACATTTGAAAGCACACTTCTGACACCACTACACTATGATGGCACAGAACACCACAGCAAGAATTGTCCAAGGAACTTCTTGTCGAACACACATCACCCTAATACAGTCAAACCTCGGTTTTCATGATTAATCCGTTCGAAAAAGTCTGACTAAAACCGAAACGTATGAAAACTGAAGCAATATTTAGCATAAGAAATAATGTAAATCCAATTAATCCGTTCCAGACACCCAAAAATATTAACAAAATATAGATTTTATAGAGAATAACTATATTTTTACATACAGAAAACAATGAGAAATAAATATAAATGACTAATGAAATGAATAAATGAACATTTAACATCACTGAAAGCAAGCTAAGTACAGTACTGTACTGTACAGTATGTTAGCATCAGGCCTTAGCCACCCCTGACAAGCTGCTGTGCCCAGCTCTCTTCGGAATCACATTGGATTCAGCCCATTAAAATACCTTTACATTATCTGCTCAATGCTTCAGAATGGCAGAAAATCTTAATGATATAGCTTCAGACGTACCCTGCAAGAGAAAGAACTGCCTCCCACATTCATGCAACATCTCCTGCTTACGTTGACAGCTTTTCTTCCCTGCTACCTCCGAGCCTGAGGGGGTGCTCCAGAGAACGGGCAGGCGGTGGATGAGATCGGGGCCTTCCTCTCCGCACAATCCTTGCCTCTCTAACTCTGACCAGGCTCGAGGATGTGTTTCATTTACGTGCTCAGCTGGCTTTCACTTCTCATCACGCTGGCGATCGGTGAGTCCGGGGGGCAGTGCTGCCGGGACCGGGCGGGCGTTCTGGCAGTGTATACAGACCGGTGTGCAGCGCGAGGGTGTATGTATTTACAGTACTGTACTTTACGAAAACCGAGGCGATGTACGAGAACCGGGACAAAATCTCAGTCAAAAAAGACGTTGAAAACCGAAGCGATGTATGATAACCGGGACAAAATCTCAGTCAAAAAAGACGTTGAAAACCGAAGCGTATGAAAACCGGGGCAAATGAAAACCGAGGTTTGACTGTAGTTGTAACATCAACTAAACTATATACAGCTTAACAAGGGTAATGGGATGTTTGAATGGTGTAGGTGTCATGGCTTGTGGAATGATTGGGGTGATTGGTAATCTTCGTTGAATTGTTCAATGAATAGGGTGGTTTTGAGCAACTTCTGGAATTCTTTTATATCTGTTGTTGATCTTAGATTATCTGGGAGGACATTCCAAATAGCAGGGGCAGCAAGGGAGAAGGCTCGCATGGATGTGGATTTGTTGGTTCTTGTGAATAGACTAGGTGTTGATATGTTGTTTTTGGTGCTGTTTCTGTCTGGTCTTTTGATTGCTTTGGTTCCGATGAGTTCATGCAAGCATGTATTCTCCCTCTTCACCCCAACCATATGGAACTCCCTACCACCTGATCTACGAAGATACACTGACCACTCTGAATTCTGGAAGAAGCTAAAGACTTATCTGTTTCAAGAATTCTATAATGCACCCACAGGATCTGCAGTCCAAGCTAATATTTCCAAACCTACCTAACGATTGGAATCTCAGGACCACATAACCCATACCCCCTACAATGTGAACTCGATCTTTTATTAATACTTCAATGTATATAGTTTACCAAAGTGTTAAAATTATTATTACTATTTGTTCTGTTTACTTTAAAACAGTGTACACTTCTGCGCTGTTAATGTTTTATGTTATATGTAAACCGCTTTGAATCGCAGAAAGGTGGTATAGAAGTAGTTTTAAATAAATAAAAAAATAAATATATATATATATTTTTTGAAAGGATTGGCTGAGTGAATTGTGCCTTGTGGAATCCATATTCAAGGAATATTAGAGCTGGCAGTTTCCCCTCCCTTAGCACACACTTGAGATCTACGGCTTACGAATGATTTGGAAGCCTGGAATCACTCCCTGATTCAGGGGCATGTTTACTAAAGGTTAACACACATTAAGTGCTGTCACTGTCCATCCATATCTATGGGTCACTGCTGCACTTAACATGCTTCATCTTTACTTAATGCACGTTGTATGTTGGCCTAGTAGGGGGCCTGTGGATACTACATTAGTCACTGAATCAACAGTACAGCCTTCCACTCTTGCCTTTGCACAAAACCTTTCATTTGGTTACCTTACCTCCTTAGATATTCCCCCATTCCCCTCACATTCCATTCTTTTTGGCCACTTTCCTTTTGTTTACAAACTCATCAGAACAGGGATCCTCAGGAACCCATGTGTTTACACTATCTTTTGAGGACTGGCCTTTTGCAATTTCCATGTTTGCCATAGTTGGTACTGGAAAGTCAATCTATTACATAACCCACTGCTTTATAGGTGATGTATTTCTACTCATGCCACATTGGAGTGGAGGAGTGGCCTAGTGGTTGGGGCAAGGTACTGAAGGTCAGGGGTTCAATTCTCACTAGAGGACAGCAACCTTGGGCCAGAAGGACTGGGGCTTCTAGTCCCACAGGTGGTTGTGAGCAAGCCACTTAAGCCTCCATTGCCCATGTTCCCTGTAAGTAATAGTGTGTGTCTCATATCCCCTCATGTTAAATGTATCCCCCAATTGTGTTGTGACCACTTTGATTGAAGGATAAGGTGATATACAAAACTGTCAAAATAAGTTGCACTGGCTTATGACTTCCTAAAAACAAGCATGATCCTTTATTGTGTCATACAATATTATTCCTATCTCACAGTTGCTAATATTTCCTTCTTCACAGAAATATATTTTCCAGTCCAGAATTTGTGATGATTCCGTTTCTCAATCGAAAAATAGCGCAGCTGCTCTCTGCTGTGGAAAGAGCCCTGTAGAAAGGGAAGTGTGCTTCAGGGATCTGCAGAACAGCCCACCGATTAAACTGCCTCCACTAGCAGACCACTTCAGCCCTGCAGAGGAATGTCTCGCTTTCATGGCAGATAGCCTACTGTTTGTGGAAAGGTATGGACATAACAAGATTGTCTGTCTATAAAATTCTGAAAAAAGGGAGCTGCATTGTTTTGAAAACATGTATGCTAGTTTATTCTCACACTGGGCCTGCAGCAACCTTCGCTGCTGGTGCAGATCTGGAAAATTAAAGTGCTGGCCACAGGGAGCATAAATAAGGCCTTCCTGCTCTCCCTCTACCATCTCCTTCCTTTTGGGAAATAACTTCACAGGAAAGACCTCTCAGAGCCACAGGATTTTGGAGGTCAATGATTTTATATTGTATTGTAAAATGACTTTTCCACTAACTCTGCCTGACCTGACTAAATAGACAGTGACATTACTACCAACTACACCACATGATCTGGACTGAATACACACTGACCATCTTGGTCGTTCCAATTTTCAATTATTTTCAGATTACTTAGATTGGTAAATAAAACACAATTAAGTAACTAATTTTGCTTTCATCCCTCTCCTTTCTCTTTGATAGTACCTCACCCTCCTACACAGACACTTCTTAGGGTGGATTTATAAGTTATACTTCCACTCCCAGGTGCTCCCTGTTCCCTCAATCTTTCTCCTACCTATCCTTCAATTATTTCCTCTATCTTCTGCTCTCTTCTCTATTTTTTATGGCTCCATATCACTTTTTCTTATTATTATTGACACTCCCTAATCTTCTCTCCTCATCCTAAGAACTTAACCCCCCTTCTCATCCTCTCTACCATCCCCATTTCTTCCCCCATCTTATCTTCCACCCTTTCTTCAGCTCTTGAGTTTCACCTTTTTCTTTCTCTCATTCATCCCTCTCCTTTCTCTTTGAAACAACTTCATCCTCGTTTCTGCTGTGCCATCTCCTCTCTGCCTTGCACTCTTCTTCTCCTTCTATCATCCAGAGATATTAATCCCAACCTTGGCCCCCTATACTTTTCTCTCACTCCCATGACAGTTCCTCACTCAGCTGCTCATTGATATTCCTCTCCTTTTCCCTTCCCTTTCTCATGTGCTTATGGAATGCATACTCCATATCTAAACTTACCTTACTCACAATCACTTTATCTCTAACACTTTCCATTTTCTGGCTCATACTGAGACCTGGCTCCTCCTTGATGACATAGCTTCAGTCACTGCCCTCTGTCATGGTGCCTACCAATTCTCCCAAATGCTTTGTCCCACTGGCCGTCGTTGTGGTGTTGGGTTTCTACTCTCTCATTCCTGCCAATTTCAACCTCTCCTTGCCTTGCCTTTTTAATCCTTTACCTCTACAGATAGCTGTTATTTATTGACCCCCCCCCCCTAGACAAGTTCACCTCTACCTTTCTTACTGGACTTTGACTCATGACTTTCCTTCTTTCTGGATTCATCTTCCCAATTCCTTTATTCTTGGTGACTTTAATATTCATATTGATAACTCTTCTGACACCTATGCTTTGAAGTTCCTTTCCCTTACCTCCTCATTCAACCTCCAGCTTTGCTCTACTGCCCTCACTCATCAGCATGGTCACTCTTTGACCTTGTTCTCCTTTCTAACTGTTTACCCTCTATTTTCTGTACTTCATTTCTTCCCTTATCTGATCATCACCTGCTAAGCTTCACCCTTCATCACTCCCCACCTCAATCTTGCCCAGTCTCCTCCTACCTTTTTAGAAATCTTCATGCTATCAATCCATCAGCTCTCTTCACTATTCTCTCATCACCTCTTTCTCCAGGACCAAGCAGGAAGTCAGTCCTCACATAAGGGTGACGTCGGCGCCGACGGAGCCCCCATGCGGAGCATTTCCCCAGCTTTCAAACAAAGCCTTTGGGAATGCAGTGCGCATGCGCGGTCCCCTTCCCACCCAAGGGTGCCATCTTGCTCAGTCTTCTTTTTTTCGCAGAGTCCGACGGACGTGTTTCGTTTTCACCTGAGGAAAAAGTGGATTTTGTTCTGTGCTTGACACGTTCTTCGGTTCGACGCCGGTTTCCCTTTCCCGCCTGGGCCCAATACATTGGTATCGAGCCCGGTCTTCTTTTTTCGGTTTTTGTCCTTAGTGACTAGCGTTCGCGCCATTTTTCTTTTTTCACTGGCAGCCCTGTCTTTTGACCTCGCAGGGGCCCTTTTTCCCCTGATGGCTGCCAGCGGGTTTAAAAAGTGTGATCGGTGTAAGAAGCTTATGTCTCTCACCGACACACATGACTGCTGCCTCCGGTGCCTCGGACCCGATCATGACCCGATGATCTGTGGTCCGTGTGGGAAAATGTCCTCGAAGGCATTGAGGAGTCGGCAGCACCAAAAGGAAAGAATCTTCTCTGACTCCGCGTCCGGATGGGCCCGGACTTCATCAGAGGCCTTGTCGTCTCGGGACTCCGGCCCCGAGCAGCACGGAGGTTCCTCTGAGAGGGGGTCTCCCTCGCGGGAGCATCGCAGGAAGAAAAAACCCACGAGGGCGGCATTGGTGGACGCACTTGGCTCCTCGAGGGCAAAGTCGCATAGCCCCGAGCGCCGTCCCGGGTCTTCGGAGTCGGAGAGGCCTGCAAAACAACCTCGTGTGGAGATGGAGTACCCAGGTCACGCGAGTACTGTAGTCCTCGTGGACTCTCCTCCAGGGGAGCCGACGTCGGGCCTGACGCCGTTGGGGCCCGAGTCCGGGGCTTCTGAGTCTCCTGAGCTCGGACTCAGGTTGACGGCCTTGGAGAGCAGCTTGGCTGCCTTCATGGAACAGCAGCGGGCACTGATCGCCGGTCTCACCGGTGCATTTGCCCCGACCATCGGGACATCGACGTCCAAGTCGACCCCGGAGGCTGAGCCAATCCTCGAGTCCATGTGTGCTCGAGTCGATCTTCGGCCAAGGTCCCCCTCGGCCTCCCGTTTGGGACCGAGGTCATCGACGCCGGTACCCTCGGCGTCGGGGCAGATGGCATCGGTGCCTGCCCGACCGGAGCCGCTTGATTCCTCTTCCGAGGAGTCCGGCTGGGAAACGGAGGATGAGGAGTTACCCAACACCTTTCAGACTCAGTGTGTCCCATTGGACTCACCGGAGTCCGAGCCTCGGAGACGGTCCCCACCGGAGCATACCCGGTTCTCGGACTTTGTGCGGGATATGGCCAAGGCATTGGCCTTCACTGTGGATCCCGAGGAGGAGCCTCGAGCTGAGGAGCTCGAGGCCCTGCAGTATGACTCTCCCCCAAAGGAGGCCTTTACTGTACCGGTTCCTCCGATGCTGGAGCGGCTGCTGTTCCGCATGTGGGAGGCGCCGGCCTCGACGCCGGTTTTGAGCAAGCGTGTCGATCCCATCTATCGAGTCCGCAAGAGCCCCGAGTTCCAAAAGGCACAATTACCACACCACTCCATGGTTGTGGAATCGGCCATGCATCGTCTGAAGAGTCAGAAGATGCACTCCTTGGTGCCTCCTGGCCGGGAGGCCCGGAACCTGGATGCCCTCAGTAAGAAGTGCTTCCAGGGTTCTATGCTTGCTTGCTGTGTCCAGACCTACCAGCTGTACATGGGCATGTACCTTCGAGACCTGGCAAAGGAGATTGCCGGGTTCTCTGCTGGTCTCTCCGAGGAACCTTTGCAGAGGTTCAATGCTCTGTCTTCGGGTATTCGTGAGTGCTCAAAGTTTATCTCTCGAGCAGCCTATGATGGCTTTGAGGCTTTGGCCCGGGTAGTCACGGCCGGCATCGGTGCACGCCGTCAGGCCTGGCTACAGTCATCGGACCTCGAGCCATGGGTGCAGGACAAGTTGGTCGATGTCCCCTGCCAAGGTGAAAACCTCTTTGGCAAGCCCATGGCTGACGATGCTGCAGAACTCGAGACCGAGACTCTTACCCGGACAAGGCTGTCCAGAAAAACCTATGCCCCTTCTCAGAAGAAGGGCTCGGGGAAAATTACCTTTTACCTGAGGAAGTCATCTGCCTATAAACAGTACCTTCATTTTCAGGCCTCTGTATCTCCCCAACAGGGTCAGCAGGCCAAGGGGCAGGGACATGGGCCCTGTAGGCTGAAAACCCCCAAGCCACCAGCTCCGGCTCCTGCACAGCAGGGAGCGGGGTTTTGACTCCAGTGGCATAGCCTCTCTTCCTCAGCTGGCCCCTATCAGCACTGGAGGCCGGCTGGCCCTGTACGCCCACAGGTGGTCAGCCGTCACAAGGGATACCTGGGTACTAAGTATAGTCCAGAAGGGCTATCTCCTCCACTTCCACCAGGTACCCCCTCCTATTTTCCAGGGGAGCCTCCAAGACTTCCTCTGCACAGGGACTTACTACTGCAGGAGTTAGCAAGTCTTCTAAAGGAACAGGCAGTGGAACCGGTGCCCCACCACCTGAGAGGTCAAGGCTTCTATTCCAGGTACTTCCTGGTACCAAAAAGAACAGGAGGCCTCAGGCCCATCCTAGACTTGCGGAATCTGAACAAGTTCCTGGAGAGGGAAAAGTTCAAGATGCTTACCCTTAGAATCCTGCTGCCCTACCTCCAGCAGGGAGATTGGCTATGCTCCTTAGACCTAAAGGATGCTTATACTCACATCCTCATTCATCCAGACCACAGACAATATCTCAGAGTTGTAGTGGGAGGAAACCACTATCAGTACAGAGTACTGCCTTTTGGCCTTACATCCGCCCCCAGGGTGTTCATCAAGTGCCTGGCGGTGGTGGCGGCCTACCTCAGGGTTCAAGGCCTCTTTGTCTTCCCATACCTGGACGATTGGCTCATCAGGGGTCAATCCCCGCAAGAGGCCAATCAAGCCACCCTTCACACTGTCGCTCTGCTTCAGCACCTGGGGTTTGTTATAAACTTCGCAAAGTCCACTTTGCACCCCTCACAGAACATGGAGTTCATAGGAGCAAGGCTGGACACCTTTCAGGCAAAGGCCTTTCTACCAGTGGACAGGGCCCACAGATTGATGGATCTAGCCAGGCAGTTCCACAGCAATTCTCTGGTCTCCGCCAGACAATTCCTGAGGCTCTTAGGTCACATGGCATCCACGGTCCATGTAACTCCAAATGCCCGTCTACACATGAGGCCAGCTCAATGGGGCCTCAGGACTCAGTGGCACCAAGCCACAGGAAGTCTCACGGACAAAGTGAGGGTGTCCAACCTACTATAGTCTTATCTGCAGTGGTGGCTTTATCGTCCGAATCTGGTGCAAGGGGTGCCTTTTCAAGCACCTCCACACTCTCAAGTGCAAACAACCGATGCTTCTTTTCAAGTTGGTGTGCACATTGCCAAGGAGCATATACTCAAGGCCTGTGGTCTCCGTGGGAGGCCACACAGCAGATCAATCTCTTAGAACTGAGAGCTATCCGCTTAGCCCTGAGAACTTTCTCCCATCTCATCTCTCACCAGTCCATCTTGGTTCAGACGGACGATCAAGTTGCTATGTTCTATGTGAACAAACAAGGGGGCACAGGGTCCCACCTTCTATGTCAGGAAGCACAGAAACTGTGCTCCTGGGCAGTCAGTCACAGCATTCTTCTCAAAGCGGTCTATCTCCCTGGTCAGGAGAATTACCTGGCGGACAGATTGAGCAGGATCCTGCAGCCGCACGAGTGGCAGTTGAATCCTCTAGTGGTTCAACAGATCTTCCTGAGATGGGGTCTTCCAACCATAGATCTCTTTGCCAGTCCTCTGAACCGTCAACTTCCCAGGTTCTGCTCCAGGCAACCGTATCCTCTCAGAGTTGCAGCGGATGCGTTTCTCATTCCATGGTCTACAGGCCTTCTATATGCGTTCCCTCCCACGCCTCTAGTGTCCAAGACACTATTCAAGGTGATCAGGGACAAGGCCTCGCTGATCCTGGTAGCTCCCAGGTGGCCAAGGCAACCCTGGTTCCCACTTCTTTTGCAACTAGCGGTGGACACTCCTCTCCCTCTGGGGATGCAACCCGATCTCCTGTCTCAGGAGCAGGGATCTCTCTTACACCCCAATCTCCAGTCCCTCAATTTGATGGCCTGGCTGCTGAAAGGGTAGTTCTAGCGCCCTTACTATTGCCTAGGGAAGTGGAGGATGTGGTCTTGGCTTCTAGGAGGCAGTCCACCCGAAAGTCCTATGCCCTTAAGTGGCGTAGATTCTCTACCTGGTGTACTCAACACAACGAGAATCCTTTCTCATGTCTGATACCAGTGGTGCTGCAATATTTGCTGCACCTGTCCAACCTAGGCCTTAAGTCCAATTCTGTGAGAGTTCATCTTAGTGCTCTTTCAGCACACCACTCCCCAGTGGAGGGTCAATCTCTCTCAAGCCATCCTTTGGTGGCTCGCTTCCTCAGAGGCCTGCTTTTGCTTAAGCCTCCAGTGCGTCTGCCTGCCCCTGAATGGGATTTAAATGTGATTTTGCAGCGGCTTACTTGCCCACCATTTGAACCTATGGCTACTTGCCCTCTACATTTTCTCTCTTGGAAAGCGTTGTTTCTGGTAGCCCTTACCTCAGCAAGGTGAGTGAGTGAGCTTCAGGCCCTAGTATCAGATGCACCTTATACTAGGTTCTATAGGAACAGAGTAGTCTTACGGACTCACCCTAAGTTCCTTCCTAAGGTTGTCTCCTCCTTCCACCTCAATCAGGAGGTGGTTCTTCCAACTTTCTTTCCCAGGCCTCATGCCAGCCGGGCTGAGATGGTCTTGCATACCCTGGACTGTAGGAGGGCGTTGTCCTTCTACCTTGACCGTACGCGGGAGCACCGGAGGGCTGTTCAGCTCTTCGTCTCTTTTGACCCCAATAAGTTGGGGTTGGCTGTCTCCAAGCGTACTTTGTCTATTTGGGTAGCCGACTGTATTGCCTGGGCTTACAGGGCAGCTGGCCTCTCGTTACAGGGTCGAGTTAAGGCTCACCGTGTCAGGGCGAAGGCTGCGTCAGTGGCTTATCTCCGCTCTGTTCCGTTGGCAGACATCTGCCGGGCCGCTACTTGGTCTTCAAGCCAGACGTTTGCAGCCCATTACTGCCTTGAGAGGGAGTCCCGCAGGGACATTGCTTTTGGGCAGGCAGTACTCCATAATCTCTTTGGGGTTTAGGCAACTCTTACCCTCCGGCCCTGGTGTTGGGCTACCGTTCGGGGGCGTTATCAGAGAAGATTCTGTTCTTGCATGCTGAGGCTCTAGAGGGAGCTCATTTTTCAGCTTTGGGTCTCCGGTAGCCTTAAGCTGGGGAGTCCCATATGTGAGGACTGACTTCCTGCTTGGTCCTGGAGAAAGAGTAGTTACTCACCTGTAACAGGTGTTCTCCAGGAGCAGCAGGAATCAGTCCTCACAACCCTCCCTCCTCCCCTTGGAGTTGCAGTCATATGATTTATTTTGTCATTTTTGCTGTCTTTTAGCTATGTCATCAGACTGAGCAAGATGGCACCCTTGGGCGGGAAGGGGGCCGCGCATCCGCGCTGCATTCCCAAAGGCTTTCTTTGAAAGCTGGGGAAATGCCCCGCACGGGGGCTCTGTCGGCACCGACGTCACCCATATGTGAGGACTGATTCCTGCTGCTCCTGGAGAACACCTGTTGCAGGTGAGTACCTACTCTTTCTTCTAAGTCTGTTGATGAGACTGTAGTTTCCTATAATATTTCTCTCTCCTCTGCTCTGGATGCTTTTGCTCTGCCACGTCCTGTGAGGCGCACTGTACCTCAGCCCTGACGGTCTGACTACCCACTATCTTATGCTCCTATGCCCACTCAACTGAGCGCTTTTGGCTCAAATCCTGCACCCTTCTGACTTAAATTCAAATTTATGCTTGCTTCCTTCCAGTCAGTCATAGCACTCGCCAAGCAAAACTACCCTCTTCCCCTCCGCCCAGTGTGCAGCGGCGGCCAAGAAAGCAAATAGAATGCTAGGTATCATAAGGAAAGGGATGGAGAACAAAACAAAGGATATTATAATGCCTCTGTATCGCTCCATGGTACGACCGCACCTTGAATATTGTGTGCAATTCTGGTCACCGTATCTTAAAAAGGACATAGCGTTATTAGAAAAAGTACAGAGAAGAGCCACCAAATTGGTGAAGGGGATGGAAGGCTACTCCTATGAAGAGAGGCTAAGAAGGTTAGGAGTCTTTAGCCTGGAGAAGAGACGGCTGAGGGGAGATATGATAGAGGTCTATAAATTAATGAATGTAGTGGAACGGATAAACGTGGATCAATTGTTTACGCTATCAGAGTATAGAAAGACTAGGGGACATGTAATGAAGCTACAGGGTAAACTATTTAAGACAAATAAGAGAAAATATTTTTTCACTCAACGTGTAATCAAACTCTGGAATCTGTTATCGGAGGATGTAGTAAGGGCTGTTAGTATAGCTGGGTTTAAAAAAGGTTTGGACAAGTTCCTAGAGGAAAGGTCCATAAACCACTATTAAAAAGGGACCCAGGATATCAATGCTTGACCCAGTACAAGCATTGTGGAACCTGTGTCTTTGGGGATATTGCTAGGTACGTATAACCTAGATTGGCCACTGTTGGAAACAGGATACTGGGCTTGATGAACCTCGGTCTGACCCAGTATGGCATGTCTTATGTTCTTATGTACTATGTCCATCTGACAACCTTTCTTGCCTCTGATCTTTGCCATCTCATTACAACTTTCAACTCTCTCCTCAAGGTACCTCCAACCCCTCCTTCCCTTTCTGCTCAAACCTTGGCCGACTATTTCTATGACATTGTCCACAAGATTACATTGCAATTCCCCACAAGATCAACTTCATCCCCTCTTCCCCCTCTTCAATACCAACTCTTCCCCTCAACCTCTGCTACCCTTCCTTCCTTTTCTAAGATCTCTGAAGAGGAAACCACTCATCTTTCCTCCTCTAAACTCACTAACTGCTCCTCTGTTCCTATCCCTGCCCATCTCCTTAGCTCCATCTCCTCCTTCCATCTCTCATATTCTTAACCTATTGCTGTCTATTACAACTGTCCCAGCAGCCTTCAAGCATGCAGTAGTCACACCTCTCCTCAAGAAACCTTCATTTGACCTTACTTGTCCTTCTAATTATCGATTCATCTCCTTTCTCTCCTTCATTTCCAAACTTCTTGAATGTGCGGTTCTATGCCATTGCCTTGAATCTTTCTCCTCTCAAGCCCTTCTGGATCCACTACAACCTGACTTTCATGCTTTACATACTACTGAGATAGCTCTTGCCAAAGTCAGCAGCAACTTGTTCCTGGCTAAATCCAAGGGTCTTTACTCAATCCTCATTCTTCTTGACCTTTCTGCTGCTTTTGACACTGGCCACCAGCTTCTCCTCAACGCATTGTCCTCACTTGGTTTTAGGGGCTCTCTGCTGTCCTGGTTCTCTCTCGTCTTATCTTTCCCATCACTCTTTCAGTGTTTGTTCTGGTGGATCCTCCTCTACTGCTATCCCACTTTCAGTTGGTGTACCCTAAGGGTCTGTTCTGGGCCCACTTCTTTTCTCTTTCTGTACCCAATCCCTTGGTGCTCTCATCTCCTCCCATGGTTTTCAGTACTCTCAGATCTATATCTCTACACCTGATATTTCTCCGACACTCCAGACCCTGAATCTCTGCCTATGTATCTGACATTGCTGCCTGGATGTCTCACTGCTGTTTGAAATTGAACGTGGCCAAAACCAAGCTTCTTATTTTTCCCCCTAAACCCACCTCTCCCCTTCCTTCTTTCTCAATCTCTGTGGATAACACTCTTCTACTCCCTGTTTCCTCAGCCCGCAACCTTGGGGTCATCTCTGACTCCTCCCTCTCCTTCTACACACACATCCAACTCGTTGCTAAAACCTGTCATTTCTTTCTCTATAACATTAGCAAAAATTTCCCCTTCCTTTCTAAATACTCTACTAAGACATTTGTCCATTCTTTAATCATCTCCCATCTAGACTATTGCAACCTCCTCCTTGCTGGTCTCACTCTGAATCATCTTTCTCCCATGCAGTCTGTTCAAAACTCAACTACACAGCTAATCTTCCACCAGCCCCAATATGCTCTTATAACCCCTCTTCTCAAGTCACTTCACTGGCTTCTCTTACGTTTCTGTATCCAGTTCAAACTTCTCCTGACCTATAAATGCATTCCTTCTGCTGCGCCTCACTCTTTCCTCTTTCATCTCTCCCTACACCTCTCCTCATGAACTCCGCTGTTCTGGTGGATTGCTTCTCTCTATCCCCTTTTCTTCCACAGCCAACTTCAGACTTCGATCCTTTCACCTTGCAGCTCCTGATGCCTGGAACAAACTACCTGAGTCTGTATGTCAGGCTTTAACTCTGCCCCTTTTCAAATCCATGCTAAAAACTCACCCTTTTGAGGCTGCTTTCGGATCCTGATCCCCTATTCTCGTATATATCTCCTTCCCTTTTCCTTGTTGTATCCTTGCTATCAGCTATTGTATTGTCTATCTTCATTAGTTTGTCAGCTCTAATGAGCAGGGACAGTCTTTTTACATGTATCTGTGCAGTGCTGCGTTTACCTTGTAGCACTATATGAAGTAGTCGTAGTAGTAGCAGCAGCTCTGGGCACATGCAGGGACAGAAGAAGGGGCTGAAGCAGACAGTGGACAAATTTCTGTACTACTCATGGAGAGTGGAGGAGGAATGAACAACAGGCTGGCTGTTAATTCTTGGGAAATAAGAAAGTCAGTCTCAGCACTATAGAATGTTAAGTAGCAGGAGGGGTGAAAGCTGGAGGGGGAGACGAGAGGAAGGGTGAGTGAGGGAGTGAGGATGTTAAAGAGGACAGGTTGAATGCTAGGTGCGAGAAAGAAATGGATGCAGGGAAAGAGGCAAGAGCTTAGGGGAGTGAATGTTAGAGAGGGTGGCAAGAAATAAGGTGGTGAATGATAAACAGGGAGAAAAAAAGAAAGGGAAAACGTGAATGCTGGATGTGGAGACTAGAGAAGCTTTGAAAGCCTGCGGGAAGGTCAAAAGGGGGGGGGGGGGGGTGGATGCTATGCAGGGCTGGCCTTAGTTCAGTTGAATCTCTTTGACCCAATGGGGCCCCATGCTGACAGGGGACCCACCACCATCTTTGAAGCAAAAAACAAACTTCGACAAGATTTTGAAAGCGTTTGCAGAACAGAAAGTAAGAGAGGATTTCTTTAAACTGTACTGTGTTCATTAGAGAATTCCTGAAAACTAATCTGGTTTGCAGACCTCCAGGACCGCAGTTTGAGATTCCTGGTTTAAAGGATCGTATATCCATTTCTTGGAAGTTAAACTGTTGTGTCCTGCAGGGATCTACCTATCACCTCTCTTCAGCATTTATATTTACCCTCTTGCCACATGCTACATATTTCAATTTGATTGATTAATTATATGTACAGAAATGCTGTGCAGCTGGTATTCCATTAGGCTCAAGATGACAAGGGGTAGAAACTAGGGTGACTGCATGCCTAGCTAACATCTCAGAGGTCTTTCCAGAATAGATGTAGATTGAATTCCTAGAAGACTGAAAAACTTTGGAATACTAAGCCCTGAATTCATCCCTCTTTCTGGATGGTGAGTTGTTGCTCATCATTTCAAAAGATAAAGAACTTGGGTGTGTTACCAGACCTATCAATTGGCTTGGAAGATCGAACCACAGCTATGACAAAAGTAGTCTTTCCACAACTGCACTTTGTTCATCAGTTGTGATCCTTTTTGTCAATTGCTGATTTAATTATAATAGTCAATGCCTGTGTTTTTTTTTTCACAGCTGGACTACTGAAACACTGTATGGGAGTCTTTTCCTAAAGGGTGCTAGTTGACAGCGCCTGTTCTGGTGCGCGCTGAAGGAGCGCTGGGATAAGCATTGACAGCTAGTGTGGGGCCATGACAGCACAGACCAATTTCTACATTGTGAATCACACTAAAATTAGGGTGGTAAGGGCGAGTTAGGGCAAGGGAGTGTGTGTAGTAAGCACTATACAGTGAGTGCAGGGGTAAATACTGTATGCTAACTGTGACCCTTGCAATTAGCACAGGTTTAATTTACACCACCTCAATAGGTGGAGTTAAGTGCACCCGCACTATCTGTATACCATCTTAGGGCACAGGGCTCTACGTTAACTGCCGGGAGCATGATTTGCACGCCCTTGACAGTTAACATGGTGATATTGCATCTAATGTGCCATGGTTTTGATGCTATTGGTGCGTTAGTTGCAATATCATAGTGACCTTTAGTAAAAAGGCCCCTATATTTTGGACTACCATAGAGCTGCATTTCCAGCCTTCCACTTACGCAAAACCTGCATGCCTGTCTTATTTTTAAGTGTGGCCCCAGGGACGCATTATGTGTATCTTGACTAGCCGCATTGGCTTCCATTTCATTGCAGGGCTAAATTTAGGTTGCCCTGTTTTCACTCATTAAACTCTCAACAACACGTGGAGCCCGATTCCATAACATGCATGTCTGGCCTGCAGACATGTCTGAATTATAAATGGGCCCCGTTTGAACCTAATTCCTCATCCGCGGGTCTGGATGTGCCCATGGGTCCGGAATCGGGGAGGTAGACATGTTCGGCATGCAGGGCCGGCCCGTCCATTGAGCAAGAATGTTTTTTGCACAGGGCCCCGCGTTTCAGGGGGCCCCGCGCAAAAAACATTCTTCAGCATCCCAAGTTTAAAAAAAAAACAACAAACCGGCTGCTTCTGCCGCGGCAGCATCAAGAGCTCTGCCGCGGCAGCATCAAGGGCTCTGCCGCGGGGCCCCCCCTGCCCGCAGAGCCTCCCTGCATCATCAGCTTTCTTCAAGTCCCAAAACGCGGGCTTCTTTCAGAGCCGCGAGAGTTTCTTTTCTCGCCGCTCTGTTAATCCCGCCGGGGCTGATGGGATTTCCCATCACCCTCGGCGGGATTAACAGAGCCGCAAGAAAGGAAACTCTCGCGGCTCTGAAAGACGCCCGCGTTTTGGGACTTGAAGAAAGCTGATGATGCAGGGAGGCTCTGCCGGGCAGGGGGGGGGGGCCCCGCGGCAGAGCTCTTGATGCTGCCGCGGCAGAAGCAGCCGGTTTGTTTGTTTTTTTGTTTTAATTTGGGATGATAGGGGGGAAGGGGGTTTAGGACTGGTAATGGCTATGGGAGGGGGAGGCTAAACTGGAAGTGGGCTGATGGGGGGTGGTGGTGGTTAGGACTGGTAATGGACCATGGGGGGGGGGGTGGTTAGGACTGGTAATGGGCCATGGGGGGGGGGTTAGGACTGGTAATGGGCCATGGGGGGGAGGCTAAGACTGGAAGTGGGCTGATGGGGGGGGGTTAGGACTGGAAATGGGCTGATGGGGGGGGGGGTTAGGACTGGTAATGGGCTATGGGGGGGCTAAGACTGGAAATGGGCTGATGGGGGGGGTAGGACTGGGAATTGGCTATGGGGGGGGCTAAGACTGGAAATAGGCTGATGGGGGGGGCTAGGACTGGAAATAGGGTGATGGGGGGTTAGGACTGGTAATGAGCTATGGGGGGGCTAAGACTGGAAATGGGCTGATGGGGGGGGTAGGACTGGTAATTGGCTATAGGAGGGCTAAGACTGGAAATAGGCTGATGGGGGGGCTAGAACTGGAAATAGGGTGATGGGGGGGTAAGGAGTGGTAATGGCCTATGGGGGGCTAAGACTGGAAATGGGCTGATGGGGGGGGTAGGACTGGTAATTGGCTATGGGGGGGCTAAGACTGGAAATAGGCTGATGGGGGGGCTAGGACTGGAAATAGGGTGATGGGGGGTTAGGACGTAATGGGCTGATGGGGGTTAGGACTAGTAATGGGCTATGAGGAGGCTAGGACTGGAAATGGGCTGAGTGGAAGGAGGGCTTGAACTGCAAATAGCTGATGGGGACGGGGGCTTGGAATGGAAATGGGTTGTGAGGGGGAGGGAGCTAGGACTGGAAATGGGTGAGAGGGGGGGCTAGGCCAGGTAATGGGCTGATGGAGGGGCTAGAATAGGACTGGAAATTGGCTGTTGGGGGGGTGCTAAGATTGGAAATGGGCTGTGGTGGGGTTTGGATTGAAATGGACTCATGAAGGGGCTAGAACTGGAAGTAGGCTCATGGGGGGCTTGGATTGGAAATGGGCTGAGTGGAGGGGAGCTAGGATTTGACATGGGCTGATGGTGGGGCTAGGAAAGGACTAGAAATGGGCTAATGGGGGGCTTGGATTGGAAATGAGCTGATGGAGGGACTCGGATGGGACTGCAAATAGATGGGGGAGCTAGGACTGGAAATGGGCTTATGGGGGGCTAGGACTGGAAATGGGCTGATGCGGGGACTAGAAGGGAGCGGATGCTGGGTGGGACTGGAACTAGAATGGAGCTGATGTTGGGGGAGGATTAGAATGGGATGGAGCTGGGAGAGTGAAATGGAGAGGGAAAAAATATTTGGTGTGGGAGGGAAGACAAATCTACAATTGTCCGGATATTGGCAGAGTAAGTGGGGATTGAGGATGGAGGGGTAAAATTTGAGTGGATGAAATAGCAATGAGGAAAGAGCAAAAGGAGAAAGATTAGTATGTTAAAGCAGATGTAGAGAGAGAATGGAAAAAAACTAGAAGAGAGAAGAAAAGACAAATGGACAGCAGACGATGAAGAGTTAGCGGAAGACACGAAGAAACCAGAAGAAAGTGGCTGGAGCAATTGCAGCTGAAAAAAAATGCACAAAAGGTAGAAAAATATCTCTTTATTTTGAATTTATTAATTGGAATATGTCAGCTCTGGGAAATGTGCATCATTAACGTCTGCGCTTTGTTTAGTACAAGAGCAAATTAATGTATAGTTTTATTTCTACAGTGTTGTACATTCCAAGTTTGGCTTTTGGGATTCCCAGTTTAATTATTGTCTTCCTGTTTCTAAATTGTGATTCCTTGTTTGGTGATGGTCTATGTTCTGCATGTGTAACTGAGCTGAGGTATTCTGTTTATGTAATTACTATTTGACATTGCCACTTGTTCTCTTTCCCCAGTAGGTCATGTATTGTTGTTCTCTGAAATGTGTTGGTTTAATATTTGCAGTGTTGCCTTTTGATAGGTAGAGTATGGTGCTTTATGAGTCCTGGTAGTGCTGTTAGGATACGGCGGGTTTGCTATGGGTTCTAAATGGGCAGTGTTTGTAGTAGTTCCTAATGTGTCTGGCGGTTGGCACTGGATTATAGTAATGTAGAAGTCTTTTAGTCTTTCTTTATTCATACACTCATTAAGAGGCATGTTTACTAAAAGTTTGTGTATGGTAACATTATGCAAATATTTATGCAAATGAGGCTCCTTATGCAAATGAGGCCCCGCACCGAGTCTCCGCACATGGCCCCGCACCCCCCCTTGGGCCGCCCCTGTCGGCATGGCATGGGCAACGTGCTATTCAGATGTAAAAGAATGGAGAAACACATCCCCCATCAATATTATCGGACGTGGGTAAATGTTTTGGATGTCCCTATGCCCACCAAATTCTGAAACATTACATGTTTTGGATTCTGCCTGTCCCTGCGAGGTACCAATGATCACCATACCCCATGGGAAAAATGTGGATCTCCTATGCTGCTCATCACAGCTGATGCAAACTAGACATAAATGCCATATCCAGACTTCGCTCCTTCCACCTTGCTGCTTCTTTTGCCTGGAATAAACTACCTGAGTCTGTACATCAGGCTGCTTCTCTGGTCCTTTTCAAATCCAGGCTGAGCATTCACCTCTTCGTTGCTGCTTTTGGATCTGATCCGCCTAAGCTCCCTTGTGTTTCTTTACCATTCCCTCTAAATGTATCCTGTCCACAGCTGCTGTGTTTTCTGTCTTGACTAAATTGTAAACTCTGAGCAGGGAGCATCTCTTATGTGTGTCTGTGCAGCACTGCATATGCCTTGTAGTGCTATACAAATTATCAGTTGTAGTATGTCCTTCTGGCTATGGCATCTGATTTCCACCTATCTGGGTACTGGCGTTTCTCACAGTACCTACACTTGTCCCATTGTGGCCTATGTTGGTCTGTATACATCCGCTATCTGTGGGACAACCCTGTCTGCCTTCCCACTGTCTGCTCCCCTGGTCAGGCCTGTGTGGGTATGGGAGGGGGGATCCCTGTCACATCACACCAAATAGCCAGTCTCCAGATATATCACCACTCTCGCAGCTCTCAGATCCTGGACTGGGTAGGGATGTAGGCCTTGCAGAACAACCTGGGGAATGTTGGCACAACATCAGTCATGTCTCCCAGTGCCTAGCACAGTGGATGTAAGGCTGCCCTATCACACTGCCAACAATATATGATCTTATTACAGTACCCTATGAAAAATATCCCAGAAGGAATCTGAATAGGTTCCTTATAGCTAAATGTCAAAACATGTCCCTGTCAATACTAAGGGACCCTCAGAATAAGACCATTCAGCAGTGAAAAGAGCACTAATACATGCTCAAGAGCAACATCATTGGTCTCAAAAAGTGTGCGTTATGGGCATTCATTACTGCTGTTTTCACTGTTGAATGCTCTTATTCTGAGGGTCCCATATTATTGATGGGGACATGTTTTGACATTTAGCTATAGAGAACCTTCTCTGATTTTTGTCTGCCCGATCACACTGGCATCTGGTGAAGCTGCGGTCATCCATATGGTCCAGGTACTAGCCAGGCTTTCATCTCCCCCCTGAATTGCAGATGAGCACACTTGCACCCTTCATATACCCACACTCATTTTCAGTCACAAAAAAATAATTCTGCCACCAGGATGCCCTGAACCTATATATAACAGCTATGACATAACATAATAGCACGGGGTACCAGGACTAAAAATATGATCTCAGTTTCTCACTCAAACAGGAATCCTTTCCCCAATCACGCCCATACTATCCCTACATCAGCAGTCCCATTTTTCAAAGCATAGGAATTTAGGGTCCCTTAGATTGGTTCCTTTAGCAAAAATGGCACGTTTCAGCATAGCCATAATACACACTATTACTCTTCTTAATATTTCTGTAAGTTCGTTTATTACTATACCTTACAACATTCCCTCACCTCTGCTCCCTGTTCCTTAAAACTGCATGTTGTGTTTCTTCAGACTGTCACACCAGTTCAGAACATACTTGTTGCAACCATTCTTCAGTATGGGACGCATTGCAGAAAGAGCAGAATTTTTTCAAAGTCCTAGTCTTATTCCACACTTCAGCAGGAATAACGTGGACGTTTCCCAGAAACACAATACATACATGGGCCTTTCCTGAATTTGCTTTATATGTCTCTGTGGCTGACCACGCCCCCGTTCCGTCCCTTCTGGGAATGTTCTGAGATCCCCATGCTAGTACTATGTACGTGTATGACAGCAGTGTTTCAGAATACGATTGGGAACATTTTGGGCACATCAATATCCCTGCCGCATGAACAAGCCCCTTATTCATGTTCTGGAATTATCTCCATAGCCAAATACCATGGGCCTATCCTGATATGTTCCTGCTATGTCTCCTTATTTATTTCAGCAGAATCTATTATGAATCCCTACTCCTACAGAGGTAGTCTGTAGACACAAGAAATAAATCCTATTCTGGTGCCTAATCTATCTGACTCCTGACCTTTAGGAAAATATTGAAAAGCTGGCTTCTTATACTTCATAGTAGCCTTTGATTAGTAGCAAATTTTGTGGTTATATTGTTGATAGAATTGAAAGGAAGTCTAGAAAAAGACGTGCAAAGATAGACAAGATAATGAGAATTTATTCCAAATTTTTTTGGTTATATTGCTAGTGGCCAAAAGTTTGTCATAGTGATTTACAATAACAACTTAAAAGGTGAGATAGATAAAAAAGGAAAAAGGTGAAACAGAGGAAGTGAGACATGAGGGATGCACAATGTCATGGGAGACCGACAAGGATGGGGGGGGGGGGGAGAGGGAGTGCAGGCTAAATCCTTGAGGGGGCAGAGGAAAAGCAACTGGGAGAGTTCCTGATGTAGGGAAAGCGGAAGGGAATTCCATAGGAAAGGGCTAAGGTAGGCAAAGGATAGTACAGTGGAAGGGAACAGCCTTTTTAGAAGAGTTGAACATTTTTATTTGCAATTGGACTTTAAATTATATATTGTAGGAATAATTTTATAATGCATTTTCTGTATGTAAAGCATGTTTTAGATGTGGAAAATTCTCTTATAAAATTGCATTGCCAAATATGTGCATATGAGTATGCATACCAACAAGATAGTGTACATGCATGTATGCACAGGCATAGGTGTTTCTGGGGATGTGGTTTGCGTGATTCTTATGCGGAGCATATTTTATAAAATATGGATGTATAAATGTGGAGTACATGTGCACAGATGCACTTTCTTGGGATCGGGTGTAAATTTATGGGAGAGAATTTGTGTTTTTATTAGGGATAGTTCTGAGAGCTATGTTATAAAGGCAGCTAGGTGCTAAAGTTGCCTTTATAAAATGTGTTAATGGTATGAGTAAGGAGATCTCATTTTTTGCTCTTTGCCAGTGCTTTTCAAGTCCAGGTGTACCCCCTAGCCAGTCTGTTTTTAAGGATATCTGCAATGATTTGTATGCAAATCTGTTTAATGCATATGGAGTCAGTGCATGCAAATCTATTTCATGCATATTCATTGTGGGTATCCTGAAAACAAGATTGGCTAGGGGGCATAGCAGGTCCAGTTTGAGAATTACTGTTCTATTGAATTCAACAATTGGATGTGTCCTTTTTTTGCACCTTTAAGCCAGTTTTGACTCCTAGCAACCTAGTTGCCTCTGGGTTTTCTTGGCAATGTATCATGGGAAGCAGATTGTCAGGCCTTTCCTTCTGAGGCAATGGAGGGTAAAGCAATTTGCCCAAGACCACAAGGAGTGTCATTGGGAATCAAACCCTTGATCTTCTGGGTACTAGACAGCTACTCTAACCACTAGGTTACTCCTCCATTCCTGGAGGGCTAGTTACTAAGGTGTGCTATTGTTGACACATATTAAATCATTACATAACATGCCAAAGTTTTTAAGGTAAACACCACGGGGTTGTTTCAGATCATTGCCACCACTCTAAAGTCCCAGAGAGGGGCAGCAGCAGTGGTAATGAAGGGTGGCTGGGGGCACAAGGGATAAAGTTTGTCTAGGGCACCTCATCTGCTTGTGCCAGCACTGCCTAGAGCTTTTAGTGTCAAAGAAAAGAAATTGCTTTTCTTGCTACACAATACAACACCTACAAGGAAGTTTTAAAAGAAAATTAGCTCCCAGAGCTAAGACCCTTGGCTTGAAATCAAAGAACTCCCTTCTTCTCTAGGTATCTGTAGAGAAATAAGGGAATACACGAATCTTTGAGCCTAAAAACTGTTCATGGATATTTTAAAAGAATAAATGTGATACAATATTACAATCTGACTCAAGAACAGAAGTGACAAGCATTGTAATTCGATTAGATCCAGTACCAAGAGAGATATTGTGCCCAAACTAATGGAGGGAGATTGTCTGGAGGAATTTTCAAAGCCTCTCTAAAGAACTTCTGAGCCATTTTCACTGGAATAGCAAGGGAAACTTTGGAATATTTTAACAGTTCCAAGTTGCTCCTCCTTGTCTGGTTTTCCAGATGTTCAATCTTACAAGACAGCAAAATCTTATCTTTGGCCTATGCAGCCCCTAGAGCCTGGAATTCCCCCAGATGTTCCTCCAGCCAAGCCATCCTTCCAATCTACCAACGCTGTTCCTGGGAGATTTCTGCTACCACTGACTTAACAGTGGCTAAATCTTATTTAAAATTCTCCATATATGAACAGAGAAAGATTTAAGGCAGCAATAGCATCCCATAAAGACTGCAGGATTCTCAGTCCTACCAATAGCTGGAGTTTATGTTTATGTTTACTAGAGAACTTGATATACCACCCATCACAATAGCGTCTGAGCGGTTCATAAAAAATAAAACAAAAGCTGCTAGAAAAGGAAAAGAACGACAGTATGTTTGATAGGAAAGAATAGAATAGTGGCTAATAGAGGACAGATGAGGAGCAGAAAAGTGAAAGGAGGGGACAGACTGATTAAGCATCAGCGAGGGGGGGGAGAGAGAGGAGATGGGGGTAGGGGAAGGTCAAAAGCTGTACAGAAGAGGTGAGTTTTCAAGATGGCCTTGAAATTTTTGAAGGAGGACTCAAGACGGAGGGCTGGGGGAAGCAAGTTCCAGAGTCGGGGGCCGAGGAAATAGAAGGCGGAGGAGCGGGTGGATTCCAGGTGGGCTTGGGATGGGGAAGGGAGGATCATGCAGTTTGTGTGTATGGAATGGAGGGAGCGGTGGGGGGTGTGGAGGCGGACCAAATCGGCGAGATAGAGGGGAGTACCGGTGTGAATAGATTTGTGGACAAAGATGAGGAACTTGTGTTGAATTCGAAAAGTGAGCGGGAGCCAATGCAAACGGATGAGGAGAGGAGTGATGTGGTCAAAGCGTGAAGAGCAGGTAAGAATACAGGCGGCAGTGTTCTGAACTCATTGCAGGCGTAGAAGCTGAGATTGAGGAAGACCAGCCAGGGAAACATTATAATAGTCTAAGCGGGAGATAACAAGGGAGAGAAGAAGAGTGGTCATGGCGGAGGAAGAGAAGAAGGGACAGACAGAGCAGAGTTGTCTTAGGGTAGAGAAGCAGCATTGGACAACTGAGGAACTATGAGCTTTAAAGGATAATGAGGAATCAAGGGTCACACCCAAGTAGCGCAGGGAGGAAACTATTGGGATAGGAGAAGAGGAAAACTGGGGAACGAGAGGGGGGGGGGGGGGCAGGACTACCAACGGTGAACCAGATGGCTGATGTTTTGGAAAGATTGATGTGGAGAAAGTTGGAAGAAAGCCAGAATGACACAGATGAGAGACAGTCGTTGAGAGGAGAGATGTCGGGGGAGGCAGAGTCGGTGTGGTAAAGAAGAAAGATATCATCTGCATAGTAGTAAGCAGAGACTCCGTGCTGTTGAACTAGAAGAGTGAGGGGGCGCAAGGACAGAGCCCTGGGGAACACCACAGGGAAGAGAGGTGGAGGGGGAAGAGAGGGGCCCAGTGTGAACAGAAAAGGAGCGACCTGAGAGGAAAGAGTGGAACCAGCGAAGAACAGTACCTGAGAGGCCAGTGTCGTGCACACGAGAGATAAGGGTGCGATGGTCGACGAGGTTGAATGCGGCGGAGAGATCGAGTGCGAGAGCAAGAGAGAAGGAACCATGATCATGAGCAGTGTGCAATTCATTGAGGAGGGAAAGAAGGACAGATTCAGTGCTGTGGCCGGGGCGGAAGACAGATTGCTGAGGGTGCAGTGCGAGAGAAGCTTCGAGGTGGGAGGACAGTTGGGGCAAGACAAGTTTTTCTAGGAGCTTGGAAAGGAAGGGGAGATTGGAAACTGGGCGCCAACTGGAGGGAGAGGACGGATCCGGGGACCCTTTTTTTGGAATGGGATGAATGATGGCGTGCTTTCAGGGGGTGGGAAAGGTACCAGATGAGAGACTAGTGTTTATGATGGAAAGAATTTGGGGAGAGAGGGCCAAAGAAGGATCAAAAAAGCCAATGGGAGGGAATAGGTGAAAAGCAGGTGATCTTTTGAATTGAGAAGAAGGTTTTAGACAGGACTGGAGCGGAAATAGGCTCAAAGGAAGACCAACGATGGGAGAGGGAAGGGAACGAGGAAGAGGGGGGAGGGGGGAAGGAAGAGAGGGAGAGGAGGGGGCTGGGGCTAAGGGAGGGGGGGGGAGAGGGGAGGAGGGCAAGCAGGAAAAGTGAGATGGAGGGAGTGGACTTTAGAGGTGAAAAAAGAGGCCAACGAGGCGGGGTCTGGAGGGACAAGGGAGGGGGAGGGAGTAGTCAAAGAATGAGGAGCAGACAAATTGCGGAGAACGGAATACAGCTGGTGGGAGGAATTGGTAGAAGAGGAGATGAGAGTGGAAAAATAATACTTTTTAGCTGAGTGGAGGAGGCGATGATATTGGTGATGATAAGAACGAAAGAGGTCCAGGTTGGAGGCAGATGGGTGTTTGCGCCAGAGCCTTTTGGCGTGACAGAGGTGTTTGCGGTGTAAAAGGAGACCGGGATGAAAGCAGGGGTGGCGTTGAGGGTGGCGAGGGACATGACGAGGCTGAAGGGGAGCAAGGGCGTCGAGGGAAGCTGAAAGTGTAGTGTTCCACGTGTGCACCTGAGTGTCCACAGGGAGAAGATGAATATCTGTAGGCAAAAGCGCATTGGAAGGGGGGAACTGAAGGAGTATGTTAGCATTAATTCGGCGAGATAGAGGGAGGGGGGGTGGGTACTGCTGGGGGGGATATTTGAAGGAGGGGGGGCAAGGTGCGAGCGGGAAGCGAGTAGGAGAAGAAGAGACAGAAATGGTCAGATCAAGGGAGGAGAGAACAGGGGGGAGGTCAGAAGGGATATGAGGAGGTCAAGAGTGTGCCCAGCAGTGTGGGTGGAGAAGGGGACATGCTGGGAAAGAGAGAGATCAGAAAGGAAGGAAAGGAAGACATGATCTCGAGAAGTGGAGGGGGAATTGGAATGAACATTGAAGTCCCCAAGAATCAGAAGCTGGGGGAAGAGGAGGGAAACTTTGGATATCGTGGAGAGAAGAGAGTCCCACATGGGGGCTGAAAGGGAGGGAGGGGTGTAGACAAGAAGAAAGTGAAGAGGGGGAGAAGTGGCTAAGCGAAGAAGCAAGGATTCTGGGTAGTGGAGTGCAGGGGAGGATTGTTCCTGGAGGGGCAGGGAGGAGCGGTATAGAGCCGCGACTCCTCCACCACTCCTACCCTGGCGGGAGGTGGAAAGAGCAGAGTAGCCTGGGGGTAGGCAGCGATTTAGGAGGGGCTCCTCACCATCCCTCAGCCAGGTTTCAGTTAGAAAGAACAGATCAAGCGCGTGTTGGGAAACAATATTTTGGATCAGGAGGGACTTTGATTGGAGGGAGCGACAGATAAGGAGGGCAAGTTGTAGAATTAAAAGGGTTTGGGGGGAAGGGGAGACCAGGGGGTTGGGTAAGCAGAGGATCAGGTTGGAGACAGTCCGTGCACAAAGGCTAGCAGGAGCAGGGGCAAAGGAGGTGGGCCGCCAGCCCCAATGAACGGGAATAGCAGACATGGTTAGGGCAGCAAGGCACAGGAGGAGGAGAGGTGAGGAAGGAAGCAATGAGAAGCGGAACTTACCGTGGAACTGTAAGGAGGAGGCTGGAGGAACTGGAACACCAGGAGGGAAAAGGCAGGCCTGTGGGTGGGAGGGACAGTCATGCTGGAGGGGGGTAGGATGGGCAGATTCTGGATGCTCTCCCTGACCTCGCCCCAAAAGGGACCTCCTTCTCCTTCAAGCTTCTAAATCACCCTGGTATGGAGGACAAACCTCCTCTCTGAAACATCTAGGCTATTTCAATTGCTGGATCACTCTCTTCACTGATAAAACTGCCCAAGGTGAGAACTTCTGGGATTCAGAAAGATCCCATTAGCACTAAAGTCCATCGAGGATGATTCAAGTGGACCTGCCACAGTCATATTAACTCTTGCCTGACAAACTCCAAAAGCCTTGGGCCTTGCCTGGGCTGTCGCTGGAGGTAGACTAGAACCTAAGGGTAGGTTCTTTTGTTTACGTTTCCTCTGCCCCATATTCAAGCAGTGAAACACACACAGCACAGCATTGATAGCCCAATAAGTCTGGAACTCAGCAACCAGGAGTCAGTCTCAATCACCATATTGCCCCCTCAGTACTTTTAAATATTGGGCCAAGGTGTTGCCACAGAAGTTGGTGAGTCTCTCCCTCCATTTTTGTTTTGCACTAAAAGAATAACACAGCAAGGGAGTGGAGAGAAACCACGGCCACACCAAGTCTATCTTCTTGGGTACAAGACCTTATTCAAAATCCGACTTGGTCAAGTTTTGGCATATGCGCCTGCATCAGGGGTCTAAAATAAGTTGACATAATACACTGTAAACGACAAAAATAAGAACATATACATACATACAGGGGCGGCCCAAGGGGGGTGCAGGGCCATGTGCGGAGACTCGGTGCGGGGCCTCATTTGCATAAGTGGCCTTATTTGCATAAATATTTGCATAATGTTACCATACACTAACTTTTAGTAAACATGTCTCTTAATGAGTGTATGGATAAAGAAAGACTAAAAGATTTCTTCATTACTATAATCCAGTGCCAACCGCCAGGCACATTAGGAACTACTACAAACGCTGCCCATTTAGAACCCATCATTAATAAATAAACACCCCTGGGAACCAACCCCATAAACTCAATAAATATTTGATTCCCCTATCTACCTACTAAAGAACTACACCCATACCCCAAAAGAAAAATATTTTTTTGTCGGATTGCTCACCATGACAAGAAACATTTCATGTCTCGAAGTGAGCCCTCCTTTTTAATTAATTTAAAAGACCGGATACCTCGGTCATAATTAGACAGAACAACACCCGTTGCCGTCAATTATTACTCCACTCATAGCAACAGGAGAAAACAAATCCCTGGGCTGATTCTGTGTAGGCTAAAATCTGACGAAATACTCCACAACGTCATTGAATGCCCAACCTCAAACAGCAACAAGGAAACAAATCACTTAGCTGATTCTCCCCATAGAGCAACTTTCATTCACAGTCCATGCTTCAAGGGGCCAGCTCATAGAAGACATCCCCGGCAGGATGCATTTAGAACCCATAGCAAACCCGCCGTATCCTGACAGCATTACCAGGACTCACAAAGCACCATACCATACCTATCAAAAGGTAGCACTGCAAATATTAAACCAATACATTTCAGAGAATACTGGGGAAAGAGAACAAGTGGCAATGTCAAATAGGAATTACATAAACAGAATACCTCAGCTCAGTTACACATGCAGAACATAGACCATCACCAAACAAGGAATCACAATTTAGAAACAGGAAGGCAATAATTAAACTGGGAACCCCAAAAGCCAAACTTGGAATGTACAACACTGTAGAAACAAAACTATAAATTAATTTCCTCTTGTACCAAACAAAGTGCAGACGTTAATGATGCACATTTCCCAGAGCTTTCATATTCCAGTTAATAAATTCAAAATAAAGAGATATCTTTCTACCTTTAGTGCATTTTTTTTCAGTTGCAATTGCTCCAGCCACTTTCTTCTGGTTTCTTCATGTTTTCTGCTAACTCTCCATCGTCTGCTGTCCATTTGTCCTTTCTTCTCTCTTCTAGTTTTTTTTCCATTCTCTCTCTCTACATCTGCTTTAACATACTAATCTTTCCCCTTTTGCTCTTTCCTCATTCCTATTTCATCCACTCAAATTTTACTCCTCCATCCTCAATCCCCACTTATCTCCCAATACCCGGCCAATTGTAGATTTTTCATCCCTCCCACACAAAATATTTTTCCCCTCTCCATTTTACTCTCACAGCCCCATCCCATTCTAATCATCCCCCAACATCAGCTCCCTTCTAGTTCCAGCCTCACCCAGCATCCACTCCCTTCTAGTCCCTGCATCAGCCCATTTCCAGTCCTAGCCCCACATCAGCCCATTTCCAGTCCTAGCTCCCCCATCCATTTCCAGTCTGAGTCCCTTCATCAGCTCATTTCCAATCCTAGCCCCCCATCAGCCCATTTCTAGTCATTTCCTAGCCCCACCATCAGCCCATTTCAAATCCTAGCTCCCCTCCACTCAGCCCAATTCCAGTCCAAGCACCCCCATGAGTCCATTTCAATCCAAGCCCCCACCACAGCCCATTTCCAATCTTAGCTCCCCCCAACAGCCCATTTCCAGTCCTATCCTAGCTGCTCCATCAGCCCATTTCCAGTCCTAGCTCCCTTCCCTCACAGCCCATTTCCATTCCAAGTCCCCTCCCCATCAGCTATTTGCAGTCCAAGCCCCCCTTCCACTCAGCCCATTTCCATTCCAAGTCCCCGTCCACATCCCCATCAGCTATTTGCAGTTCAAGCCCCCCCTTCCACTCAGCCCATTTCCAGTCCTAGCAACCCCCCAACCCATTACTAGCCCCCCATCAACCCACTTCCAGTCCTAACCCCACATCACCCCATTTTCAGTTTAAGCCCCCCTATAACCCATTACCAGTCCTAACCCCCGATCAGCCCACTTCCAGTCCTAAACCCATCAGCCCATTTCCAGTCAGCCGCCCAAAGCCCATTGCCAGTCCTAACCCCCCCCCCATCAGCCCACAGCCCATTACCAGTCCTAACCCCATCAGCCCACCTCAAGGCCTAACCCCTCCACATCAGCCCATTTCCTGTCCTAGCCCCCCCCCCATAGCCCATTACCAGTCCTAGCCCCCCATCAACCCACTTCCAGTCCTAACCCCATATCACCCCATTTTCAGATTAAGCCCTCCCCTATAACCCATTACCAGTCCTAACCCCCCATCAGCCTACTTCCAGTCCTAAACCCATCAGCCCATTTCCAGTAAGCCCCCCATAGCCCATTGCCAGTCCTAACCCCCCCATCAGCCCACAGCCCATTACCAGTCCTAACCCCATCAGCCCACCTCAAGTCCTAACCCCTTCCCATCAGCCCATTTCCTGTCCTAGCCCCCCCATAGCCCATTACCAGTCCTAACCCCCCCATAGCCCATTACCAGTCGTAACCCCCCCAACAGCCCACAGCCCATTACCAGTCCTAACCCCATCAGCCCACCTCAAGTCCTAACCCCTCCCCATCAGCCCATTTCCTGTCCTACCCCCCCCATAGCCCATTACCAGTCCTAACCCCCCATAACCCATTACAAGTCCTAACCCCCCCCCAACAGCCCACAGCCCATTACCAGTCTTAACCCCATCAGCACACCTCAAGTCCTAACCCCTCCCCATCAGCCCATTTCCTGTCCTAGCCCCCCCCATAGCCCATTACCAGTCCTAACCCCCCCATAGCCCATTACCAGTCCTAACCCCCCATCACCCCATTTCCAGGCAGGCCCCATCAGCCCACAGCCCATTACCAGTCTTAACCCCCCATAGCCCATTACCAGTCCTAACTCCCCCCAACAGCCCACAGCCCATTACCAGTCCTAACCCCATCAGCCCACCTCAAGTCCTAACCCCTCCACATCAGCCCATTTCCTGTCCTAGCCCCCCCATTGCCCATTACCAGTCCTAACCCCGCATCAGCCCACAGCCCATTACCAGTCTTAAACCCCCATAGCCCATTACCAGTCCTAACCCCCCCAACAGCCCACCTCCTAATCCCTCCCCATCAGCCCATTTCTTGTCCTAGCCCCCCATAGCCCATTACCAGTCCTAACCCCCCCCAACAGCCCACAGCCCGCTTCCAGTCCTAACCCCATCAGCCCACCTCCAGTCTTAACCCCCCATCAGCCCATTTCGAGTCCTAGCCCCCCCATAGCCCATTACCAGTCTTAACCCCCCCCATCAACCCACAGACCACCTCAAGTCAGGTCCTAACCCCCTCCATAGCCCATTACCAGTCCTAACCCCCCCACATCGGCTCAGGAAAATTTAAAAAAAAAAAAAAAGAGGCTGGCTGCTGCTGCTGCCGCGGCAGCAGCAGCAGAATGGAGTGTCCCGCGGGGCCCCCTCTGCCCGGCTTTCAGATTCGCGAAGGGAGAGTGTCTCCCTCGTGTCTCTGTTATGCCTGCAGGGGCAGATGGCCCCGAAATTTCCCATCTGCCTCTGCAGGCTTAACAGAGACGCGAGGGAGACACTCTCCCTTCGCGAATCTGAAAGCCGGGCAGAGGGGGCCCCGCGGGACACTCCATTCTGCTGCTGCTGCGGCGGCAGCGGCAGCAGCCAGCTTTTTTTTTTTTTAATTTAATTTTTTAAAAAGCAGAATGTTCTTTGCACGGGGCCCCCTGAAACGCGGGGCCCTGTGCAAAAAACATTCTTGCTCTATGGACGGGCTGGCCCTGCATACATATAAAACATGGCATACAAAATATATAAAAATACAATGTAATTACATAAAGTGCTAAAATAAAAACATGCTGTATCCAAAAAGAGGAAAATAAAAAATATTAAAAGATAATAAAAGATTACCAGTATAAATATATTGTGAATAAATATGCTTTGAATAAAAAAAATGTCAGTAATCAAAAAAAAGACCTAAAGATAAAAACAAATATCAATTGGAAACAACCCAAACAAAACATAGTATAGATTAAAGTGCTGTGAATAAAATCAACCCATAAAAAATAGTAAAATATAACCATACCAGAGCTATAGCTTACTACATGATGTGATTTAAACGTCCTGTTTTTAACCAGCTTATTATCTTACTTAGTTACATCCATGGCCTGGCCAGAAGACTCTCAATATTTTCATTAGAGATGATGTCAAGGATTTCATATGCCTACCTATGGATGTACGTGACTTGCTGTCGTGAATATGACCAACTTGAACAATGCTTTTCTTCTAAAGTAAGTATGGCACCGTCTTTCCTTGGGAATGAGCAACGCTTATATCTATGTACAGCAATATCCTCCTGGTGTTGATCTTGAACTGCTGCATGCTGTAACATCTCATGCCATTTTGACATATTGCTTGTAAAAAAAAAGAAGAAAGCATTAATGTATAAAAAATACTTTGTTTCCATAAAAGAAAATTATGGATGTGGCAAAATAAATTTGGCCTTCCTTGCAGTGGTAAGTCCTAATTTTACTCCTTCACCAGTTGCTGAGTTCATCTGATGTTTTTGAAGATCTTGGTGTTTTGTACATAAGATGTCCAGATAGCTCCATGTCTAAAGGGTTGACTGAAGCCATTTTAATTTACTCCATTGCATCATGTATAGGCCTATTTTCTGATTTCTGCAAGAGCAGCAAGATTGCAGAACAATGGATGCAATCAGGTAAAATCAAGAATCAACCAGACTGTTCCTTATGGCATTCAGCTATTTGGGTTACCACACTAGTTCCATGGCTCTAGATAAACTAGTTCTGCTCTTTTGCTCATTGTATGCATGGAGTTGCAGTTCCAATTTCTTAAGAAAGAGCAACTACAAGTCCAGGCATATATTGAGCATAAAATCAGAAATGGCTCAGCTTTTCCCTACTGACATGGAGCTATAGGTAGCTCTAGTTTAACTCAATTGAAATCTCTGTGTGGGTAGATAAAATGAGGACTGATCTGAAAGAGCCCGAGGAGGGATCATACAATCCTTATGAATGTTGAATGTGTGTGTGTGTGCGTGTGCGTGTGCGCGGGGGAGGGGGGGTGGGGGGAGAGGGGGAGATGATATACTATTGTCTACCAGTCCACAGAGAGACCTCGAGTCCTCATATCTGAGAATTTCTGTGCAGTAAGACATTGCAAGAAGACCATGGGCAGACAGAGGTAGTAGAATGGTAGGTTGCATCAGAGGCGTAGCGTGGGGGGTGCAGGGGGGCCGGCCGCACTGGGCGCACCATGGGGGGGGGGCGCTCGCACTCGCAGCTCTCTGTTGCCGATGAGGGGGAAAGGCAGGTCCCTATGATACATGTTGGCGCGTACGCCATCTGGTGGTGGCACTGCAAAGAGGTTTGCGCTATAGCCCTCGAGCCCGCAGTCCTGGGAGTCGCATTGTTCTTGGCAAACCCTCGGCAACAAAGCGCAGGCGATGCGATTGACCCCCTCTAGGTAGCTATTTCACACAAGCTGCCGGGGCGGGGTGGGAGGGGGACTGTTTATCGCGTCGTCGCCCCTCGATCTCAATGTAAAGCTGGGGTTGGGGTCGAATCGCCCTGTGCGCTCGAGAAGGCGGAGCTGCAGGGCGGCATCGCGAGTTTCTGGTTCCGGATCTCCTCCTCTTCCCTGCTGTTGGGCGTTTAACCATGCTTGTCGGGCTCTTGCTGCTGTGCTGTTCGTTTCCCTGGACTCCGGCTCAGCGAGGTCAGTGCTGACGATCGCTCCCTCCCGGGGTAGGATCACGGTCGGCTCCCCCACGCAAAGAAGCTCCCCGGCGGCTAAAATCCACGGGTTAGGGGGCGCAAATTACTTGCCTTGCCCCGGGTGCTGACAACTCACGCTACGCCACTGGGTTGCATAACCAGTAGATGCAAGGTGGTTATCATGCCTCTGATTAGGTCAATGGTGAGATTTCACCTGGAGGATTGTGTCAAGTACTTAAAGCCTTATCTCTCAAATACATAGGGGCAAGTCTACTAAACCGTCTTAATGTGCGCTCTGACACGTTATCGCACGATAAGGCACCTTATCACGTGATAATGGCGCATTACTGTGTGATAAGGCGCCTTATCGCGCGCTAACATGCGCAGCGGCATTCAGCAGCTCAAACGAGCGCTGAAGGTGGAGTAAAGGCTCCCTGAGGGCGGAGGAAGGCTCCCCAGGGAAGGAGAGAAGGGGTCAAAGGGTGGAGAGTGGGAGGGGAGAGGCTCCCCGCACACTAACGATGTGAAATTCGAGGCTCAAAACTAACGCCAGTGAAACCCTGGCGTTAGAGCTGATTTAAAGGGAAGAGAAACCATTTCTGTCAGCAATGTACAGCAAAATCAGGGAAACCTACAAAAAAGTGATAAGTGTGATACATGTGCACGGAACAAAAGTGCAAATAAACATTGAAAATGACCCCAACAAAATATAAAAAAACATAACCAAGCTGGGCAATAGTGATATTAATGGGAAACATCAAAAAGCACTCCCGAGAAGGTTCCAAAAAAAAGATATGAATTGTGGAAGGGTCTGCGCTCCGTCCCCATACAAGGTGAATGATCCCACAGTGCAATTGCGCTCATCAGGGTTTTCCCTCTCCATTGGACAGGTTTCCTATGGGGTGCACATGTTCCACAACAGCAGGGCGGGCATGTCGGAATGGGCAACTGGACAGATGCTGGGAAAAGGGACACAGAGGGCTGCAGACGGCACATGCTGTACTGCAGCTGGGCCACAGTGCGGACTAGGGTGATGCCTAGATGGCCCATAGGAATGCTGAAACAGTAGAGCAGCCAGACAGCAACTAATGAGGGCCCAGCATGGGCACGAGTGTGCTTCCCACAGTGTCACAGGGAATAGTACCCAGTAGGGAACCCCAAGGGCACAGAACAGTGGCAGGCGATGCTGGGGGGAAGCGTGGATACCTATGTAGGCACCCCTACCCCAGAACCCGCACCATAGGCAGCCGCCTACCCGCACACTGGATGGCCTGAGACTGCGCTCCACCAGCACCACCAGCAGAAGGGTATGTCAGCAGGGTGGCAGAGGGGCACTGGTGGTGGAGGGGGCAGTGGCAGCTGCCCAGAGCAGACCGTGGCCTAGCCCTGTGTAGGTGGGTGCCATGCACTGCAACAGACAGGCCCTGTCTGATGAACAGTCATGGTATCCCCAGGGAATGCACTGTCTCTGTGGCAACAGGGTGGTGCAGTGCACACAGCCAGTGTGTTCAGGAGCAGAAGGTCACAGGTTCAAGTCCCAGCTGTTGTTTTGCCAACCCAGCCCCCATTTTTTACCCACTACTAAAACATACTAATAAAGACAGAACCTTTATTGCAGATGACGTAAACATGCCCAAAACACCTACATTTTACCCTACAGAGCACAGACACCATAAACAGGCGCATTACCTAGAGCAGAGTCTCCCAAATGCAGTCCTGGAGGGCCAAACACCATTCAGGTTCCATGCTGCCTCTAATAAAGATGCCTGTGCTGCATATCTATGCACCATCCCCATGGTATGTAGATGTATCTCATGCATATTCATGAGGGACAGCATGAAAACCCTAACAGTGTTTGACACACCAGGACTGGAGTTGGGAACCTCTGCCGTAAAGCAGCAGCCAACAGGGGCAGACACACCCTCACCCACAGGCTCCATTAGCCAATGCCTCCTGGAGAGGCAGGACATTGGGCCCTGCGTGCATCTCCCAATACTAGCACTTGCATACCTTAGCAATGCCACCCTAAACCTGGGAATACGGTACACACCTATCAAAAGGTTGCTATGATTACTGGCAGATAGCAATTCCTACGTTAAGCACAGTTTGTTGATTGAGCTCCACAGTTTGCTGATTGAGCTCCATCATAGCAACCTTTCTGATGTCTGTGGAGTGTGCTGCAGGTCTGTTGTCTGACAGTGTTTACCACCCTGGGGAGTGACCCCCAATAGTATTGCGTACCATATCCATGCCTGCACTGTGCCCCGGACTGGTGTGGTGGCCAGGGCTGCTAAACACCTCTATAGTAGCACAATGCTGGCATAGGTGTGGGAATGTGTGTCTGTCTATCCAGTGTGTGGTGGCTGCAAACACCCTCCACAGCCCACACTGCCAGCACTGTTGCCAGTATTGGCCTGCCAATGTGCATAATGAGGAGCAAGGTACCATGGGTATAGCCAGGACAGGGTGGCCTGGCCAAGATGCATCTGCACAGGGCATAGGGCACTGGCTGGGACATTGTAGTGCCCAGCCACCACCTGCACAGACAGGGTGGCCACAGCATGTTCTGCTGGGAGATCACTCTCACCCTGACTGAGCAGTGACCACGGCATGGCTAGGTTCCCCCATGGTGCTTTATAGTATTTCTGTCATGTGATATTTATTTATTTAGCTAGCTGTATTTATATCCTGCTTTTCACTGGGTCAAAGTGGTCAATTGGGGGATACATTTAACATGAGGGGATATGAGACACATATGCTAATACTTACAGGGAACATGGGCAATGGAGGGTTAAGTGGCTTGCCCAAGACCACAAGGAGTGCCTATAGGACTAGAAATCCCAGTCCCTCCGGCCTGAGATTGCTGTCCCCAGGTGGGACTTGAACCCCCAGCCTTCTGACCTGAAGTACCTTGTCCTAACCACTAGACCACTCCTTCCTTCCTCCCTCCCTTTTGGGGCCCAGTCACTGACTTATCTGCTTGGTTTGTATGCTGACATCCCAGTTCTGGGTGCACGCATTTCCACCAGGAACATGCACTATGGACTAGCTAGCAGACTGTCTGCAGCTGGTATGTGTCTTGATGGAGCACCTTGCAGGGTGCAGCGGCTGAAGGCTTGCTGCAGGAGAATATCAGATAGTGGTGGGGTGCAGCTTAGCATATCCAGGCCTAATGTCTGTCTGCTATTGCTTTATGGATGTGTACAGAGCTGTATTGACTGCCCTGTAGGGTGTCTGTTCCCCAGCAGGACTGGGGTTGATGGTCCCCTCTACTGCCACCATTGCAGGGAGGTAGAATGTGGATCTGTTGGTGGGAGACCCTGTTTACCACCCTCAGCCCCGGAGGAGGCTGGTGGTACATAATCCTCTTATGGGTCCATAATGGTTAAACCTGACTGAGAAATACAGACATATCCAAGGTGTGTCTGCAGAAACTACCTATCTCACACATTAGCACTGCTGGGGACCTGTTGCTGGGCGCCCCACCTCACTCTCAGGGTGAGTGCAGTACCTGCACAATGTGACAGTGTGTAGCTACTCTGTGCCAGTACCACACACGGTCAGTTCCCCCTACCAGGCCGAGGTGCTGTGGGGGTGCATACCCCATCTTGTGATCATCTGTAGACTGCTGATTTGCATGTGCAGTGCATCATGGGTATGGGTGGGTTAACCCTATCCTGGTGACCACAGCAGATTGTTTGTGTGGTGACATGCAGTCCTTCTGCAGCCAGCCAGGGGCTTGCTAGCAGCTATGGACCTTTAGCCCACTGGTTACTTCACTGCTTGTGGAGCCAGAGGTCATGGGTTCAAACCCACAGTGGGGTTATTTGATAGGGCTGTTCAAAGCATTGTCTTTTTTTAATGTACATTAGTGCTGCCAGCAAAACACCCTCAGGGTACTGTAACCATAAGGTGCCTCAGAAGGTGCCTCAGAAGGCGCCCTATAAGGCGCCTTATAGGGCACCCTATAAAGCGCCTTCTGAGGCACCTTATGGTTACAGTTCGTATAAGGTGCCTTATAAGGTGTCCTATGGAGCGCCTTATAGGGTGCCCTATAGGGGACATTATAGGGTGCCGTGGAGGACAGTGCACTTTATAATGTGCCCTATGGAGTGCCTTATAGGATGCCTTATGCGGCACCTTAGGTTACGGCACGTGAGGGTGTGTTTGCTGGTGGCAATAATTAAAATACACATAAAATGCCTCAGGAAACAATACTTACTTGTCAAAGCTGATGCCTCAGCCAGCCTTATGTGTTAGGCACACTGGGGGATTAAACTCATAACCCCTGTATCATCAGTCAGTGTATTAACCACTGTGCTACACTTCTGTTTCTATGTTGGATGTCTGTGCGCCTACATAAGATTACCGTGCAGTAATGTGCTTAGCGGCGCTTTGCACGATAATGTGCACAGCAGCGCACGTTATCGCATGCTAATCCCGTTTTGCTACTTTACACTGAAACGCCCACTCCTTATATGGCAGCCTGCACACTATCGCCGGGCGCACATTAAGATGGTTTATTAAACATACCCCATAGACAGTGTAGAGGTGGCCCAGAGAAGTGCTGCCTAAATGATGCAGGTTGTGCACCACAAATACATATATCCTAAAGGAGAGGACAAAGAGGAAGGAGATGATAGTGTAAGAGACTCCCAATCTGTTTTAACTGTAGTAGTATGTTTAAAATTTGAACTAGCTGTGAAAGTCTTTTATTTGAGAAAATAGTCATTTATATGGGTAAATATCTTTTGAAAATTGGCCTCCATGATTCTTGTCTGGACTAATATTCTATATTTCTATGGGGTATGTTTACTAAGTAGTCTTAACGTGCGCCCGGCGCTAGTGTGCAGGCTGCCATAAAAGGAGTGGGCGTTTCGGTCTTAACGTAGCAAAACGGGATTATCGCGCGATAATGTGCGCTGTGCACACTATCGTGCGAGAAGCCGCTAAGCATGTTAACACGCGGTAATCTTAAGTAGGCGTGCAGACATACAAATTCAGAAACAGAGGTGTAGCACAATGGTCAATACACTGACTGATGGTACAGGGGTCATGAATTTGATCCCCCAGTGTGCCTAATGAATAAGGCTGGCTGAGGCATCACCTGTTACATTTAAGTAGTGCTTTTTGAGGCATTTTACTTTTATTTTAATTAGTGCTGCCAGCAAACACACCCTCACGGTGGCGTAACCTAAGGTGCCGCATAAGGCACCCTATAAGGCACTCCATAGGGCACATTATAAAGTGCACTGTCTGCCAAGGCACCCTATAATGTCTCCATAGGACACCTTATAAGGCACGCTATAAGGCACTTTATAGGGCGCCCTATAGGGTGACTTATAGGGCGCCCTATGAGGCACCTTATGGTTACAGTACTGTAAGGGTGTTTTTGCTGGCAGCACTAATGTACATTAAAAATAGACAATGCTTTGGACAGCTGTATCAAATAATCCCACTGTGGGATCAAACCCATGACCTCTGGCTTGACAGGCAGTGAAGTAACCAGTGGGCTATTTCTCTATAGCTGCTAGCAAACCCCTGGCTGGCCACAGAAGGACTGCACGTCACCACACAAACTGTCTGTTGTGGCTACCAGGATAGGGTCAACCCGCCTGTACCCAGGATACACAGCACATGCAAATCAGCAGTCTACAGATGATCACAGGATGGGGTATGCACCCCACAGCACCTCATCCTGGTAGGGGAAACTGACCGAGTGCACCCCCACAGCACCTCAGCCTAGTAGGGGGTGCTGACGGTGTATGTTAGTGGCACAGAGTAGCTACACACCATCACATTGTATGGGTATTATGCTCACCCTGAGGGTGAGGTGGGGTGGCCAGCACCAGGTCTGCAGCACCTTTCATGACAGGAATAGGTCATGTTGCAGGTCCCCGTCAGTGCTAGTGTATGTGGTAGTAGTTCCTGCAGACACACCTAGGATACATTAGTGTCCATTTGTAGTTGTCAATCAGGTCTAGCTCTCATGGGCTATGATGCACCCAGAATAGTGCATATTCTGCATGGGTGCTATGGTAACATGAAGGGAAGGGAAGGGAAGGGGTGGTGTTTGGAACCATAGGCAGATTATGCACTACCACCAACACCCAACCCCCCCCCCCCCTCTGGCTCAGGATGGGAGACAAGATCCCCCACCAACAGATCCACATTCTACCTCTCTGCAATGGTGATAGTGGAGGGGGCCCATCAACCCCAGTTCTGCTGGGGAACAGACACCCTACAGGGCAGCCAATTCAGAGCTGTACATATCCATAAGGCAATGGCAAACAGACAGTAGGCCTGGGAATGCTCAGCTGCCCCCCCATTCTCCAGCAGCAAGCACAGTGAGTCACCAGCCACTGCACCCTGCAAGGTGTTCCAGCCATACACATATAACTGCAGACAGTCTGCTAGCTAATCCACAGTGCATGTTCCTGGAGGAGATGTGTGCACCCAAAACTGGGATGTGAGCACACCCACCAAGCAGATAGGTCAGTGATTGGGCCTCAGAAGAGGGAACCCATACATTTCACTTGAGAGAAATACAATATAGCACAATGGGGAGCCCAGCCATGCCGTGGTCACTGTTCAGTCAGGGTGAGAGTGACCTCCCAGCAGGACATGCTGTGGCCACCCTGTCCATGCAGGTGGTGGCCAGCCACTACAATGCCTATGGTGCGGGTTCTGGGGTAGGGGTGCCTGCATAGCTGTCCACGCTTCCCCCCCAGCACTGCCTGCCAATGTTCTGTGCCCTTGGGGGTACCTGCTGGATACTATTCCCTGTGACACTGTGGGAAACACACTCATGCCCATGTTGGGCCTCATCAGTTGCTGTCTGGCTGCTCTACTGTTTCAGCATTCCTATGGGCCACCTAGGCATCACCCTAGTCTGCACTGTGGCCCAGCTGCACCACAGCATGTGCCACCTGCAGCCCTCTGTGTCCCCTTTTCCAGCATCTGTCCAGTTGCCCGTTCCGACATGCCCGCCCTGCTGTTGCAGAACATGTGCGCGCCATAGGAAACCTGTCCGATGGGGAGGGAACCCTGATCTGCGCTATTTCACTGTGGGCTCATTCACCTTGTATGGGGACAGAGCATAGACCCTTCCAAAATTCATATCTTTTTTTTGGAGCTTTCTCGGGAGTGCTTTTAGATGTTTCCCATTAATATCACTATTGCCCAGCTTGGTTATGTTTTTTTATATTTTCTTCTGGTCTTTTTCAATGTTTATTTGCCCTTTTGCTCCATGCACATGTATCACACTTATCACCTTTTGTAAGTTTCCCTGGTTTTGCTGTACATTGCTGACGTAAATGGTTTCTTTTCCCTTTAAATCTGCTCTAACACCAGGGTTTCACTGGCGTTAGTTTTCAGCCCCGGATTCCACAGCGTTAGTGTGCAGGGAGCCTCTCCCCTCCCACTCTCTGCCCATTGACCCGCTCTCTCTGCCCCTAGGGAGCCTTCCTCCACCCTCCATGAGCCTATCTCCACCCGCAGCGCTCATTTGCGCCACTGCGTGCGTTATCACGCGCTAAGGTACCTTTTCACCTGATAAAGCGGCATTATTGCGTGATAAGGTACCTTATCATGTGATAACATCGCCGGGCGCACATTAAGACAGTTTAGTAAACCTACCCCTATGTTTAATTTTGCGTTTAGAGAGCTGTGATAAGGGGAGAATTCCTGATGTGAATGGGAATTTGGAAAACAATAACACTGCATGGAGAAATGATTGATTTTTGAAACCATGACTGTCGGGCAATTTGTTTTTTTTTGTAAATCAAGTTGAGCAGTATTAACTTTTAGTAGTAAGCACACTAAAGGTCTCTTTTTTACTAAACTTGTTGTCAAGTTAACGGGTGTTTTAATGCATGGTTATATGCAGTTGGGAACATTAACGCCCGATAGTGTCTCCCTTTCTGCAATAAAATGCATATTAATCAGCCAACATGGTTTGGGATGGGGACTTGATGGAGCCCATTGCTGCTAGTGCCAAGTAATTGCCACGTGGTCAGCAGCAACGGAACTCCTAACATGGATTCACCGAACATCTCTTCTATAGGAGTCGTTAAGTAAACCCAACTTAGTGGATCACACATTATTGAAAGCCTTCATGCATTTGCTACCGGAGACATACTGAACACTTCCCTGACAGCTTACCTGTGGCTTTTGCCATTAACATGCCCGACATCGGCACGTTAATGGCAAATTCATAGTGGTTTTAGTAAAAGGGGCCCTAAGGGGCATATTTTCTAAGCTGAGCTAATGATTAGTGAGTGCTATTTGTAACTAGGTTCCATGTTATTCAATGGGATCTAGTAACAAATAATTATTTTATAACATGCAGTAACATGCAGTGTAGTAACTACGGCCCAAACTAGTATTTTAGCTTCTGAAAACCAAACTCCTGTCCTCATGGCCTCCCAAACAGGGCTAGTTTTTGAGTCATCAAAATTTGCAAACTAATCTGGTTCTTAGTCCAGATATATGCAAATATTTTTCATGTACATTCACTGTAGTTGTCTTGAAACATCAGAATCTCTTGTAGCCATGAACCATGACAGGAAAGACTGAGAGAAGACCATGATCAACTGTATTTAAATACTACAGTTCTACATTGGAAGTTTTGTTGGGAAACATTTTACTAAACTTATAAAATAACTGGAATTATACCTCTATTATTCATCGAGACAGAGAGTGAGTATCATCTCCTCAGTGACATGATACGTAAGAACAGTAACTGAACAGAAACAATAAATACTCAAAGGAGAGGCAACGAGGAGAAATATTTTCCTCTTAGTCAAACCCCTAAAACAGAACAGTACTAGCTTGTGGTCTTATAATAGACTATAACTTTTAACTTTAGTCATATCTCTTAATATGGTTTCTAATTTTGCAATTACAGAAAGAAGAATTTGTGAATGAAATGAAAAAAGTAATTGAGAATGGAAATAAGATATGTGAAAAAAACAAGCATGGGGTAGCAACAAACAGCCTTTGGTAATACGCTTACATCAATACCCAGAAATAATCACCCAAGTTTGGGCGTTAAGAAAATTTATGGACAAAATTATTCATCCCCTTTGAATAAAAATACTCAAAACCTATATATTGAAACTTGATTCAGATGCAAATAATATAGTTCCTGTTGTAGCTCAATCAGAAACCTATTCCATAATCTTGGGATAATCCTAGAGAAGGTCTGATTCGCATTTTTGGTCACTCATCTTCTTTACAGAATGCAAGTTAATGTGAGCCTCTTCCTGTGCTTAATACCACATGCTGATGAACGCCAGGTCAGATGCTTTTTCAGAGAGTCTAACCCGCCTGCTTTTAGATCTCTGAATCCCCAAGTCGATACCTTAAATTCCACTATCTGACCAAGTGGCAACAGATATACAGTAGGTTGTACAGAACAGGGATGATATTGGTCCCATGGCTATACCCAGCAATCTTCTGCTCTGTTACAGTCTGTGCAACCTGCAACCAGCTAAGTGTCTTTTTAGGCAAATCCTGGTAAAGAGAGTTGCAGTAGTCTTACTGAGAGAGAACAATAGCCTGGATTGCCCGCTTAGAATGGGTGGGCCTGAGATTGAATCATCCTTCATGATGCATAAAGTTGAGAACCAGCGCTGGCACTTAACTTTTCAGTGCTTATTTAGCAGCTGCTGATGAGCAGTGACTGTCGCTGGCTTAACTTATGCATATATTAACAGAGTGCATGACTACAAAAAAGTTTTGGTTTATGCTCTTTTAAAACAAAGTTTTTTCTGAATTTTCATGAGTTCTTTATATTTTCCCATACGTTGATTTTACATGTGCACGCTGTATGTTTGCTGGGGCTGCAGAGGGGGCGGAAGCCAAACAGTCTTGCAGCGCTGTAGGTTTAAGTAAGCACCGAGGTGCTGCTGGAAGCCATTGCCGCTGCTGCAGGTCCCAGAGAAGGGCGGCGGCAGTGGCAATGGGCTGCACCTGGACCATTGCCACTCTAGGCAGCTGCCTAGTTCACCTAATGGTCATGCCGCCCTTGATACTGGAAACTTTATATGCTGGACATATGGAGAGAAGGAAAAGAACACAGGTGGACACATCCTCAGGCTTTGCAGCGTACACATAAAGAACAAAAAGAGAATGAGAATTAATGATTGAAACTCATCACTGATTCATACTCATAAGAGAACATAGATGACTCTTAACTGCTGACAGAGGGGTAGAGAACACAATTTAATAACTTTATTGAAGCTATGAAGCTCTACCTCTGGACTTTTACTTCCCTCCCATTTCGGACCGTGCTCATTTCTTCTTCTCCCTGAACCTCCACACGCTCATTCTTATGAAGATATTCAGGCAAATCTTTTGAATATCAACCCCATAGTGGTGTACTGACATTTTAAAGTATATTTTTTCCAGGGCTTTAATATTTTATGCCAAAAAGAAGCCTAGAGATTCATGGGAGCGTGCAAAAAGCTTTGGAGAACTGTATGCTAATTTTGTCTCGGGATGCTGCATGCCGGAATCGACGACTTCAGAGTGCTTTCAGACTCAGGTATGTTCTGAAATAGTGGAAACTCTGTTCACTGAAATTAGATTACAGTATTACCTGTTATAAATCTAGTCTTCAGCCATAAACTACACTGATATGAGGCAGATCTGGTTTCTCACCATCATTCTCAAGTGCTGTCTTTGATACTGGGGGTGTCAGTGATGATGGACCCATTTTCTCTGTGCTCTGCTCTTCTTTTTACTTCTCCTGTGCTTTCAGATCTTGGTCATTTTTCAATGTCATGACCCTAGACTACTCTCTACTTTTCTTTTAACTTTTTTCCATTCTATTTTAGCATCTAGTACTAAGGGGGCAATGTACTAAAGTGCACTGATAGCAGCCTCTACCACTCATAAATGTGATGTTAACCGCACATGTTAATGGCTGATGTTAATAAGTCGCTAATGAGATGTGGCTTTTGCAGACACTAAAGCATGTACATATATGCCAAAGATACTGTAACAAATCTAACTACACCACTCTGTGCATTAACTGCTTGTGATAGTTCTTAGAACACGCTGTAGTGCGTTGGGTTCTATATCAGCTCCCACCAGAACATCTGAGTACATGATCAGCAAATCCCATTTTTCTTTTGACCAGATCTCTTGACAGGAATATGCTTTCTTTTTTAATGCATCTTTATGTGCAATTCAACTGTGCTCCAGGAAGTTCTTGTTACAGAAATAACATGGACTGTTTACAAAGGGAAAAAACTCCATAATACCCCTCAGATTTAGAAACACAATTTCCCATTCATCAGTCCACTGAGACAGACAGGATTCACAATTCTAGGAAAAGTTGTACTTATCTATATAATACAGTCATTTAAGACAAACATAGAGCTCTCGCTAGCCAAGACCATTGAAAGTGTTTAAGAGGCAGCTGATCCAATAGCACAGGGGCCTCCAAATCCAGTCCTGGAGGGCCGAAAACCAGTCAGGTTTTCAGGATCTCCCTAATGAATATGCATGAGATATAGTTGCATGCACTGCCCCCATTGTATTCAAATTTATCTCATGTATATTCAAATCTTACTGGTTTGCAGCCCTCCAGAACTGGAATTGGAGATAACATAAGAACATAAATGCCATACTTGGTCAGACCAAGGTCCATCAAGCCCAATATACTGTTTCCAACAGTGGCCAATCCAAGTCACAAGTATCTGGCAGGATCCCAAAAATGCACACAGGTTCCACAATGCTTATCTCGGAATAAACAGTGGATTTCCTGGGTCCTCTTTAATAATGGTTTATGGACCTTTCCTCCAGGAACTTGTCCAAATCTTTTTTAAACCCAGCTACACTAACAGCTTTTACTATCCTCTGTTAATGAATTCCAGAGTTTTATTATGCGTTGAGTAAAAAAATATTTTCTCTTATTAGTCTTAAATGGGGTTACATTGTAGCTTCATTGCATGTCCTCTAATCTTTCTACTTTTTAATGGTGTAAACAACCAATCTAAGTTTACCTGTTCATTAATTTATAGTCCTCTATCATATACCCTCTCAGCCGTCTCTTTTCCAAGTTGAAGAGCTCTAACCTTTTAAAGTCTCTCTTCATAGGGGTATCCTTCCATCCCCTTTACCTTTTTGGTGGCTCTTCTCTGTACTTTTTCTAATTCTGCTATATCCTTTTTAAGATACAGCGATCAGAATTACACACAATATTCAAGATGTGGTCGTATCACAGAATGATACAGAGGCATTATAATATCCTTGGTTTTATTCTCCATTCCTTTCCTTAGAATGGTAGGAATTATATTTGCTTTCTTGGCTGCTGCTGCATACTGGGTGGAGGGTTTCAACATATTATCCATGATGACGCCTAAATCGTTTTCCTGGATAGTGGCTTCTAAGGTGATTATCTTGAATTGTGTAACCATAGTCTGGGATATTCTTTCCTAGGTGGATAACTTCGCACTTGTCCTCTTTAAATTTCATCTACCATTTGGACATCTAGTCTTCCAATTTATCAAGGTCGTCTTGCAATTTTCAGAGTCCTCTTGCATTTTAACAACTTTGAATAATTTTGTGTCATCTAAAATGTGGTTACCTTACTCCATATTCCTATTTCCAGATCATTTATGAATATGTTAAAAAGCAGCAGACTCAGCAAAGATCCCTGGGGTACTCCACTATTCACCTTTCTCCATTGGGAAAATTGGCCATTTAGCCCTACTTTCTGCTTTCTATCTTTTAACCAGTTCCTGAGCCAGAATACTACACTGCCTCCAATCCCATGACTTTTTAATCTTGCTAAGAGTCTCTTATGAGAGACCCTGTCAAAGGCTTTTTGAAAATTCAGATACACTATACGTATCTACCAGCTCACCTTTGTCTTTGCCATGTTGCCCCTCTCCCAGCATCCAACTTCTCACCTTGGGGGAGGGGGTGGCTTGACGATGCCTCCACTGCATTGGGCTTTAAGGTGCTTGCACTAGTGAGCTCATGGCCTGCTGCTCCTGCCCCCCTCCGACACAACTTCCTGTTGGAGGGAGCAGGAGTGGCAGGAAGTTGTGTCAAATGGGGGCAGGAGTGGCAGTCCATGAGCACACTAGCATGGGCACTTTAAAGTCCAATGAAGCAGAGACATTTACATGCCACCCCCTCCCCCAAGGTGAGAAGATGGATGCCAGGAGAGAGATGGCATGGCGGGCTAGGCGGCGATGAACTACCACTTTGCTGGAAAGAGGGGGTGGCGATTCTGCCCATTGGGGCCTGCTGCCCTAGGCGACTGCCTAGTAGAATGGGCCAGCCCTGCACATGAAAGTTCAGGCATAATTTCGGAAACATAGACATGCGTGATATGGACATCTATCAGACATCTATATAGACGTCCCTAGAATAGCATTTTAGAAGCAAGACATCTAATAGCTTAATGCAGGGGTTCTCAACCCTGTCCTCGGGACCCACCTAGCCAGTCGGGTTTTCAGGATAACCACAATGAATATGCATGGGAGAGATTTGCATATAATGGAGGCAGTGTATGCAAATCTCTCTCATACATATTCATTGTGGTTATCCTGAAAACCCGACTGGCTAGGTGGGTCCCAAGGACAGGGTTGAGAACCCCTGGCTTAATGGGTAGAAGAGTGGTTTACAAGCAGCATGATCCAAAGGTTCAAATCACTTAATTCTCCATCTTCTTTACACTCTCTGAAAGTTTTAAGGCAGGGGTGTCCAACTCCAGTCCTGGTGTATCACAATCTGGCCTGGTTTTCTGGATGTCCCTAATGAATATTCATGAGATGTATTTGCATACAACGTGAAGCAGTACATGCAAATATACCTCAAGAATATTCATTTGGGACATTTATTTTATTATTTAGCTATGCTTATATACCGCTTTTCACCAGGTCAAAGAGGTTTACATTAAACAAGTGATACATTGAATAGGATACATATAACATATTTACAGTTCAGATTGAAGGCATGGGGGAAGATGAGGTTGTACAATCAATATGGATTCAACTTATTTACAATCCCAATATGGATAAACATCAGGTGCTCCTAACTTATTTACAATTCCTCATCATTACCATTTCATTTAATGACTCAGTCTGTGCCAGACTACTCTCTGAATAAGCGAGTCTATTTGCTTCCAAAAGGAGGAGAGGTCCTTGTTCCAGATATTGATTGGGAGAGAGTTCCATAGGGATGGGGCGTAGAGTTCAAATGTGCAAGCACATGCTTGGTTATTGTGTTTTGTCCTTGCATGGGGTATACTCAGAATGTTAGTGGTCTGTCTTGTGGATCTCCCAGAGTTTGGTTGTGGTAGTAGTGTGTGCAGGTGTGGTGTTTGTTGTTGTAGTGCTTTGTGAGTCAGTAGTAAGAATTTGTGCTTGATCCGAGATTTCAGTGGGAGGATGTGGAGGTGTTTCAGTACTGGGGAGATGTGGTCAGACTTCCTTACCCTTTGGATGATCCTGGTGGCTGTGTTAAGAGCTGTTATTAGAAGGTGGAGAGTTGAGAGTGGGAGTCCTTGATATATCACATTACAGTAGTCAAGGTGGGGGAGTGTCATTACTTGTAGTACTGATATGAAGTCCTGGGGGTCTAGGAGCGGTCTGAAGAGCTGTATCATTTTGGTTTTGAAGTAAATTGTTCTTGTGGTTTTTGCTGTTTGTTGCCTGAGTGAGAGAGTTTGGTTGAGTATGACTCCTAGATATTTTATTTGTGATTGAACTCTTATTTGGGCTGTTCCCAGGGTGAGGAGGGTTGGACGGGTGAACATTTGATCTTTTGTGACCAATAACATTTCTGTTTTCTTGAGGTTGATTGTGAGATTATTTTCTTGGAGCCATCTGGAGATGTCGATGAAGCATTGTATTAACCGCGAGTTTGTGGGGTTTGCCGTGGTTTGGTCCACATAGCATAATATCGTCTGCGTATATGTGGAAGTCATCCTGAAAACCAGGCTGGATTGTGGTGCACTAGGACTGGAGTTCATCACCCCTGTTTTAAAGTGAAACAAGCATTTTGCTGATGCCTATTTGTGCCTGGAGGAGGTATAAACATGGACGTGCTGAGATCTAATGGATACATGTAAGTCCATTGCTCCTCCCCAGACATGCCTCCGCCACACCCCCTTGCGTACTCTGATGTCTCTGCACCGGAGATGTCTGCGAACGTCATTTGTGGAATGGCTATGGATGCATCTTCATGATTTCGATGCCCATGTGCATATTTTCAGACGTCCAAATCAGACTAAAACCTTATAAAATGACTCTCTATATTACTATGTTTCTCACCACAGTTTTTAAAATCTCAATTTTCTGATGAAGTACAATATTATATTTCTAGGAAAGTTTCATAATCAGATACTTTCTCTAAAGAATTTTCCACCATATCTATGTATTTAACCACATCCACTACCTTAACTTCCAGTATTTGTAAACTGAGCAAAGAAGACCATAATTGAGCAAAAGCAGTTTGTAATTGCATAGCCACAGGATGATCCAACCTATTAATGGCTTCCCACATAGTCTCCATGGTAATATGTGTCAGCTTTTGAATAGAATGTGTTCCAAGAGCAGTCTGTCACTCCAAATGCCTCCATCTTCTTCTTATCTGAGGTGTTGCCCCCTCAACCTACTCTGTGCTCCTTGAAACTCCCCATCTATCAGTACCTCAACTGGTCCTTCCAACATGAAGAATGCCGGGGTAGCCCCTGTAGCCCAGCCGGCACTAATATCATCCAGCAGCGCCTGGATATCTTTCTTTTGAGTCCCTCTCACAGGATATGTTGGGGGCAAAGGCATTTCAGAGTTAAGAAAATTATTGCCCTCCAGTGGAGTTGGCTCGCCTTCTGCCAACTGTAGCAGTGGAGTCCCTGCAATGGACAGAAATCACTTCTGGGTGATAAAGTCATTTATTGGACTGGTGGAAAACTGAGGAGAGTGTGCTTCAGGGTAAGTGTGAACCTTCCCCTTCTATTTGCCCATAAAAAATTTGTTAGCATGAAGGAAATTAAAGGCATAATACAGCCCAATGCCATGAATGGACTGTGTCCATGTCTCTCTAAAGCATCGTGCATTCTATTGCCCCTCATTTCATGCTTTTTTTTTTTTTATATTTGAGAACATGTTTTTTTTCTGTCTGGTCCCCAGAATTCTTCTTTAATACCATATTTCAAATTCATGTATTTTCTTTATAAATTCTTTTCTATAAGTCCTTGTTTTGCTTCCATATCCCATTCCTAAGAATATATATCTTTACATCTAAGTTCCTCTTAAAGAATGCCCTGTAATCCCAGAAATTATTGATATATGATGGTCTCTCTTCCCTTATCATGATCAAGTAATACCTTTGAAAATTCTTTGGTCTTTGCCAGATGCTCATTTACTAAATTGTGCAACTCCATTTGTGCTACACTGAATCTGCTTCTGACCAGGTCTTTGGCCCCAAGTGGATTATAACATCAATATCAGAATCCTTTCTTCCTTCTCTGATAAATTTTAAGAGCCCTGCTAGCTGAGGATCCAGGAAGGCATTAAAGCTTTTTCTTAGGGGTAATTTTTATAACTGCCCACTGTGGTGAAACGTGCATGTTTGCTTCTCTTTTCACATACTTTGTAGTACTTTCAAAGTAAAGCATATGCATACTTTCACATTGAAAATTAACCTAGCAAAAATACTCGCACAGAATTTGACTTGTTATCTTGTGTGGATATATGCATAAACTTTTGAAAATAAAAGTATGACATGCAGCAGGGGCAGTGGAAGGCTGGTCTCATTGGGGGAGCCAAGCTCTGCCCGTCGGCTGGCCGAACTGAGTAAAGCTGCAATTGCTGATCTTCCCTTCCTGTCTGCTCGTGGTGGGCAGAGAGGAGGAGTCGTTCCCACAATCGTGGCACTCTTCTGCCCATGGAGGATGGGATCCCCGTGGGCAGCCCATTGCCTGCCAGGTAACGATTGTGGCAAAGACCCCTCCTGTCTGCCTGCGGGAAATCGGATCCCTGCGCACAGACAGGAGGGGAAGGCCGGCGATCGCAGCAGCAAGGTTTTGTAGGGGCAAGGGCCCATGTGGCACACACCTTTCCAACGCCTATGACGTGGAGGATATTTTATAATAGGGCACCTAGGCTGTGAAAATACATAGGCGTATATGTTAGTGGTGGTTTTCAAAAAGCTCCATGGGCCCGATATTGAATTGGGCAGGCTATGTGCCTCTACGGCACGTAGCCCTGCCCTCCATCCCCTAACCCCAGTTATTCAATACTGGGGTCATATACAGCTCCGGCATTGAATATCTGGGGATCACCCCAAACACCGGAAGCTGCAGTAGCTAACCAGGCAGCAGTGATAGTGCATGCTGCCCAGTTAGCTCCTGCGCCTTAGTTACGTGAGGGTTTTCCATCTTTAAGGTGCAGGAGCTAACCGAGCAGCATGCAGTATCGCTGCTGCTTGGTTAGCGCTTCTTGCTGCCTCTGTTCTGCCCCAACACACCCCAATCCTAACCCAATAGCATTGGGGTGCATAGGGGAGTTAGGAGGGGATATTCAACGGCACTACCTGTGTAGGTGCCGTTGAATATCCTCATTTAAGGCATTTACACTGTTTACTGGGCTGTAAACCGTGCACATGTCTTTCGGATATTGGGCCCTATGAACCTAGATGCAGCAATGTTGAAGCTTTACAAGTAAACTGGCCCTTTAGTCTGACTGAGCTCCTGTGTATGTGTATGGATGACTATGTCCTTAACATTCAGTATTGTTTAGTCTCACGCTGAAATGGCTATCTGGCTTTATATCAGTAAAAAGGCCAGGCCTGCCTTTTGTGTATCTTAGTTCTGGTGTTATATGTGACATTCTAAAATGCCATTTTTAGAATGTGACATCTAGAATCTGGAACGCCTGGAGCAGAACATCCAAAAATGAGGGGGGGGGGGGGAGCAGTGAAGGGATGCATGTATAGCTTCCTTTTTAATTGCTCCATCTCCACCCTGAAAAATGAACGTTCCTGGAACTGGTTATGGAGGCAGGCGCCGCACAGATCGCAAGGCCAGGAACACATATACGTGTAGGTCATTTCACAAATGTGGAAGGTCCCGAATTTCATAGCCTCAGAACCAGGTACCTGGATGTGCTATCAGGGGAATTTCAGAAGGGGGCAATTATGCTATGAGACGTGCATGTTCCAGTCTGCCATTTCAGATAGTCAGGTGTATGGCGGTGGGTCAGTAATACGTTTGGTGTTTGTATTTAAGCTTAGGCTTCTTTGGGCAGGAAATAACTGTGGTGCTGTAAGCGCATTATGCACTTTCCCCTGGAAGAGTTACATCCCTGAAATAAGCACCTTATTTGTGGTCAAGAGCAGGTATAGGCATGGATGCCTCACCAACCAGGGCCAGACATGCTTGTGGTGTTCTGAAATTACACTGTGGCGCATCTTCCTTGCTCCTCCCAGGCCATGCATCAACTTTACCTATAGTTTATACATTTTAAAGTGTGTTTGCTTCAGTGCTGGCCTGATCCCATTGCATATGGACACTGATAGTTTAGAAGTCCCCCTGCCATTTTCTTACCAAATGAAGAATATATCTACAAACATGGTTTTCTACCTCTATTGTCTGGCCATTTTATTTTCCTAATTGTCTCTCTCCCAGTTTCTGGTTTCCTCTGTCTTTCTTCTCTTAATTCTGTTTCCAAGGTCTCCGATCCATTTGATCCATTTGGCATTTCTTTTCTTTCTCCTATTTTTACTTCCTCCTCTATATCTAATTTGATACTGATCTTTCACTTCCAACTTTCTTCCATTTATTTTTTGCTGCTCTATCCATTCAGATGCCACTCCTCTTTTTTTACCATTCAGTCCTCTATCTCTCTCTTTTTTTTACTACATTTACATAAAGCTTTCCTTCTTCCTCATCCCAGTCCTCCCATTCCCATCTCTCACTCTCCTTTTCCAGCATCTTATTATCCGACCTTTCACTAACTCTCCCTCTTTCTCTCTCGCTCCAATGCCATGTATCCTGCATCTCCCCTCTTTCTTTCCCCCATGCTGCATGTATAGAATTTGCCCTTCCCTTTCTTCATGCCCCATATCTAGCAGCTTACCTTCTCTCCCTTTCCCTTCTCATGTCCAGCATCTTCCCTTCTCTTTCCTACTCCTAATGTCCAACATGATACATATCCCCTTGTCTTCCTTCCACCCCCTTCATATTTAACATTTCCACTTCTCTTCCCTACTCCTTGTATTCAGCATTTCCCTCTCCTTCTATTTTCTTCCCTTTCCCATCCCCTATATCCAGCATCTCTCCTTTTCTTCCCTACCCCCCTATTCAGCATCTATTTATACTTCTCCAGCCCCCCTATTCAGCATCTCGCATTCCTTTTCCTTCCCCCTCAGATGTTTATTTATTTATTTATTTATTTATTTTATTTATTTATTTAGCACACATTTATATACCGCTCTTTCCCAAGTATCAAGTGCGGTTTACAGAGAACAGAAAAAATTTAAGGTACATGGATAATCATGTCCTAGTTGTTTTACAGAGAACAGTTTTAACTTTTTACATTTAACAGTATAATTAAGGACATGCAATCAAAAGACATGCAAACAATGATTTCATCCAATTGTATTGAGTGGATGTAATCAAACTTTTTACATATTTACAACCTTTTTACATAAGAATAACCTTTTAATATCTGATTATGCGTTTAGTATGGTTGAGTGGGTGTGTGTTTTGTAAAGATTATTATCCTGTGTCAGCTTGTGTGTTTTGGCAATCCAGAGGTGTATAATGTGAGGTAAATAGATGTGTTTTCAGTTTTTTTCTAAATTCTTTAATTTCGGTTAGGAGGCGAATATTGTCAGGTAGGTTATTCCAGAGAGACGGTGTATAGTGTGAGAAGGCTCTGTTATTAGTTAGTTTTCTAGATTTTTTATAATCTTTAGGTAGTGATATTGTGTTTATATGTCTACTTCTTTGAGACCTTTTATTTGGTTCTGTGTTGATTAGTTTATTAAGAACGGATGGTGCAAGTTTATTTATCAGTTTAAAGGTGGTGACTAGTATTTTGTAGTGTATTCTTTCATGAATAGGTAACCAATGGAGTTTAGCAAGAATTGGTGTAATGTGCTCTTTTGGACTTACTTTCGTTATAATTCTTGCTGCAATGTTTTGTGTTAATTGGATCTTTTTAATGTTTTGACGTGTGATTCCTTGGAGAATTAAGTTTGCAAAGTCAAAGTGTGGAGTGATGATTGCTTGTACTATTGATATGAAGTCATGCAAATGAATTAAAGGGCGTATTTGTTTCAGGGTCTTGATTTTGAAATGTATAGTTTTTGTCAGGTTTTTTATGTGCGAGTCCATATTAAGTTTATTGTCAATTATTACGCCTAGGTATTTTATTTCTTTTTTTGCTTTAATCTCGTGGTTATTTAGGGTGATTGACATTGGAGGTGTATATGTTTGGTTTTTTGTGATATAGAGGATATCAGTTTTTTGTAAAATTAATGTATAAGTTGTGGTCAATGAGCCATGATGTTAGGTCATTAAAGCAATCTTTTATTTGTTGTATTGGTGGGTGTGGGATTTTAAATGGTAGATAAAACATAATATCATCTGCATAAATGTGATATCCTACTCCATGATATTTAAAGATGTTGCAGACTGGTTGGAGGTAAATATTAAATAGGAGTGCGGATAGCGCAGATCCTTGTGGAAGGCCTTGGGTTTGGTTAAAAGTATTTGATGTTTGATTGTCGATCCTCACTGTTTGGGTTCTGTTTGTTAAGTAGGATTTAAACCAATTATATACAGTGGATGTTATTCCAATTTGTTGGAGTCTGCTTAGCATTGTTTCATGGTTGACACTGTCAAACGCTGCGGAGATGTCCAGAAAGATTAATATAAATGCTTGCTTTGAGTCATCAATTCCTCATATTAGATTGTCAAAGAGTACTGTCAGTAGAGTTTCCACTCCGTGGTATGGGCGGAAACCATATTGATGTTCATCGAGGAGGTCTATTGTATCAATGAATTCTTGTAATTGGATTTGGATTATTTTTTCAATGAGTTTGGCCATGAATGGGATACTTGAGATGGGTCTGTAAGAGGTTGGGGATGTCTTGTCAAGGGTCTTATTTTTGAGAATTGGTCTTATTTGGACGTGCTTTAGGGAGGGAGGTAGGTATCCTTTTTCCAATGAGAAGTTGACTATGGGGAGAATGAAGGATGAGAGTGTAGGGAGAGTCTTTTTTATCCATTTCACTGGGCGAGGATCAAGATGGGAGGTTGTTGTATTTATATTAGTTATAATGGTTTTGAGAGTGGATTTTGTTACTTGGTTGAAGTTTGACCAGGTGTCAGGGATGTTAGGGATCGTCTCTGTGTATATTTTTGAGGGCGCCGTTTGTGGTTTAGTTTTGTTTATATAGTATTGTGCTAATTCTTGTGGGGAAATGTCAATCGATGTTTCATGGGAGTTGTGGGTTTTGTTAGTCAAATTTTGTACTATGCTAAATAGTTCTCTTGGGCGATTCATTGAGTTAGCTAGTATGTTAGAGTAATGGTTTCTCTTCTCTGTGTCGATTGCTTTTCTGTAACAGTTGAGTATGTTTAAGTATTTTTCATGGTTAGGTATCGTTTTGGATTTTCTCCATTCTCGTTCATACTTTCTCAATTTTCTTTTAATCTGTTTGATTTTGTCGTTATACCATGGTGCGTCGCTATTTTTTGTCATATTGTTTTTATTATTACGTTGTGTTACGGTTGGTTTACGTTCTGCTGCCTTAGAGATTATATTGTTCCAGTTATCCACTGATTCTTCAAGATTTGTTGTTGTTGTGGATAATTGAGGGATTATGTTGTCAAGAAATTCCTCTTCGTTAAATTTTCTAAATCTATTTTTTAGTGGAGGATGTTGACTCTTTGTTTGGATGTTGTCAGTGTGTTTTATTTCAAATTTGAGAAGGTAATGGTCTGACCAAGGGACAGGTATGTATTTAAGAGTTGCGGAATCAAATATGTTGTAGAGGGAGGTTGGTAGGAAAACCAGGTCTAGTGTTTTACCTTTGGTATGTGTTTGATCCAATATGATTTGGTTGAAGTCCATGTTGGTAGCGGTGTCTAGGAAATGAGTTGAGTATGTGCTATGTGTAGAAGGAAGATTAAAGTCACCCATCAGAATTACAGGATTTGTGTCTGTAGATGATGACATAATTTCAATTAGAGTATCAGTGATATCTATGTTATGTTCTGGTGGTTTGTAAATTAGACAAATCCTCAGGTTTTTGATTTTTATTGTAAGGGTATCAATATTGTTAGAGTTGAAAGAATTTATTAGCTTTGCATTGAGTTTTTTTTTATTATTATGAGTACACCACCGCCTCTTTTGTGTGTTCTGTGTGTGTGGAAGGTCTCGTATTCATGTGTTTTTAGTTGATTAATGTAAACTGAGTCTGAATCTGTAAGCCAGGTTTCTGTTATGCAGATTAGGTCTGACTTCTGGTCGTTGAGGATGTCAGAGAATATAGGTAGTTTGTTTTTCATTGATCTTGCGTTAATAAGTTGACATGATAGAGTTGTGAGTATTGATGTATTAAGTGGTTGAGGGATATTGCATTGTGGTGTTATATTTATGTTAATGAGTCTGGAGTGCTTATGTCTAAGGTATGGTCCTACTTTATATGGTAATAAGAGTTTTTCAGTACATATTTTACCTTGGATTATTGGAATGGGTTTATCATTGTTGCTCTTCAGGCATTTTGTTAGGTCTATTAAGACGGCGATTGTAATGCATATACATAAGTATTTAAGGACAGGTTGTATTGGTAGAGACATTTTATATTTATGTAGTATAGTATAGTATAGTATATATATTTATGTTCAGCATCTTCCTTCCTTACTCCATCAGGTATCCAGCATCTTTCCTTTTGCTTCTTACCCTTCAGGTGTCCAGCATTTACCCTTCCTTACCCTTCAAGTGGCTAGCATTCCCATTCTCTTATCTTCCTTACTCCCCATGTCCAGCATCTGCCTTACCTTTTCCTTCTCTTCTCTTCCTCTCCCCCATTACCTTTATCTAGCATCTCGCCTTCCCTTCCCTCCCTCCCCAGGTGTGCAGCATCTGCCTTCCCTTCCTTACTCCCCCAGGTAGCCATTATTTCTCCCTGTCTCCTCCCATGTGTGCAGCATCACCCCTTCTTATACTTTCCCCATACCCTTTGTCCAGCGTCTTCTCTTCCCTTCCCTATGCCCCTATGTCCAGCATTTCCTATTCCTTTCCCCATCTCATGTCCAGTATCTCTCCTTCACTTCCCTACCCCATCTGTGATCTAGAATCTCCCTTTCTCTTACTTTCTCATGACTAGCATCTCCCCATCCCCTTCCCCCTCCTATTTCCTACCCTCTTCACTGCCACTAGGCTATATCTCCGTTAAACAGTGTGAGACCTTGGAGCACATGCATGTACTCAAGGCCTATGCATCTTAAACTTCCTGTTTTGGAGGGGGCAGGATGTGGCAGGCCTTTTGCAGGTGCATGTGGGCCAGCAGTAGGGTGACTTCTACTCTAAAGATGGGCTTCAATGCACAAGGTATTATTTTTCTGATGTCCCCATGCATGTCCCATTAGAGATATTTGTATAATCCTATGATCTTGAAATAATGACTACTCCATACCAGATTGTGTTCCAAAATAAAATGGAGTTTAGTAAAGTAAAATCTTCTGTATAATGATCAGTTGACAAAGAATTCATTTTCTTCTGTCAATGTCCCTATGGTAAATTTAAACAGACATTTTAACAATTTAAAGACATTGAGGGACATCCTTTGGATTTAGCTAGACTTTCAGGCTATTCAAGGGAGAGGAGTTTAGGAAGTCATGAAGTATATGTGTAGTGTACTTCGGCTGTTGTGGATTTATGACCCTTGGAGGAAAATAATCTGTAGAGATATTCATGGAAAAAAAATAATTTTGTGTCAGATCTTTGCCCCACAGACAATTACAGAAGCAAACCATGATTTCGCAATAGCTATAACGCCGGTACCATGGTCTGACCACTTCCTGATCAGATTCCAACTATCCACCCACCTTAACAATCAGAATACCAATACCATCCCTCCCAAACCACCAGCGAGAAGATTTTGCTCCTTCAACAAAGAGGAAATACTAAAGAAAGTCCTTCCAACCCTAAACACCTCAGAGCCTGGTCTAGATGATCTAATTAATACCTGGAATAACACCCTCAAGTCTATCTCACAATTCCCAGATACGAATAGAAGGACTAGGAGCCGAGAACATGTAGCCTGGTACTCAAATGAACTACGTGCATCACTCCTCTACCTGCGCAAGCTCGAGAGACGTTGGCGCCGATCCCGATCTACTGAAGCTTATACAGTATACTATTCGTACTTAAAAAAGCATTGCCAAGAAATAGCAGAGAGAAGAAAGCAGTTCCATACAGACCTCCTGAAACAATCATTAAATAAGCACCATGACTTATTCAACATAGTAAAAACACTAGCACGAGAACCAACCCCAGAACAAACACACATAATTCAACCCCAGGACTATGCCGACTACTTAAAATAAAAAATGATCCAGACTTCCAAAAGCTCCAGCTCCACTAGTCTCTCCCTACTACCCATGATGCCACATCCATCCCCACTGACCAAATTCCACACCATATCACCCAAAGAGATTGAAAATACCATTGCCTCTATCAATGCTACCGGCATCCTGGATAAGAGATCTCCGCTATGAACTAAGCCACTTCCTAAATAAAATCCTAGAACAATCGTTCGCAACGGGAACTTTCCCACAAAGCCTAAAACATACCTCCATCAGGCCACTACTGAAGAATAACAAACTGGACTCTTTAAAGGTCGAATCATACAGACCGATATCCAGCATCCCACTGTTAGCCAAAATAATCGAAAAGGTAGTGCAACGACAAATCCAACAATACATCAATACTGAAGCCCCCCTGGACCCATCCCGACATGGCTTCAGGGAAGCACATGGCGTGGAGACCCTCCTCATCACCCTCTTCAACACCATAATTACAGGAATAGATAACATCCGACAAGGTTTTGTCCTTATATTCTTGGACATTGCAGTTGCGTTCGACTCTGTAAGTCATCAAATACTTATCGAACGTCTTGAAGAAAAAGGAATCAATGGCTCAGCACTGAGCTGGTGCAAATCCTACCTGTCCAACAGATGGCAACAAGTGAGGATTGGCGCTACAACATCAGACCCAATTCTACAAGAACAGGGAGTACCTCAAGGCTCCTCGGTATCTGCACTATTGTTTAACATTTACATGCAACCCATCTGCAACTTGATTCGATCTTTTAATGTAACCTGCCTAGCATATGCAGATGATATTCTCCTCTATATGCCTTTTACAATGGACCAACCTGATTTTACCCCACTGATCAGCTGTTTCGATGCAGTTACGGAGTGGCTCCTCACACAGAACTTGCGAATCAACCATAGCAAGACTGACGTATTATTCATCACGAAGAACCAGGACTTCGCACCCACACTCACACTAAAGGTAAAGGTCACAGAACTAACATTTAAACCCACTATCCGATACCTAGGCATCACCCTCGACCAAAGGATGGACATGAAAACACATATAAAAACACAGCAAAATCAATATACCACAAAATACGGACACTTTGTCATTTACGTCCACTACTTGAATACACGGATTTCAGAACAATATACCAAGCCCTGGTGATGCCACACATCAATTTCGCAAACGCAATCCTGTATGGGCTTCCACAAGCAACTCTAAACCGCCTCCAACTGGCAATGAACACGGCCGCTAGGGTACTAGAAGGAATGTCAAGGTCTGACCATGTCACCCCAATCCTGAAAAGGCTCCATTGTTTACCAATTCAAGACAGAATCCAATATAAGATCATAATTGTATGGAATGTAGGAGATATTTCTATACAAAATGAGATTAGTGAGGCATCATGGAACTCACACTGGGGAGAATAAACTGACATACTGGTGTTCTTGAATAATATTTAAATGACATTGCTAATACAGGTGTCTGTTCCAAGTGATTATTCTCTGAATTGCATGGAGAGGCAGAAAATCTTGAAGTATCAAGAAGTGCAGTCAGAGACCAAGAAAATGTGGTAGAAAGACAAAGTAATCTTTCCCATTGTACTAGGCGTGAAAAGCTTGATAAACTACTCCTACCTGCTATATCTTACAATCTCCAGCGGGATGCCTTTTTTTGCATGATGCAAGTACTACATCATGCATTAGCAGTAAAATTGAGAGACTGAGGTCATATTCCACATACGCTGCCTTAGAAGTGAGGTTCACGACTGTCATGTTTAGTTTTGGGAGGAATGGCCTAGTGGTTGGGGCAAATTACCTCAGGCTGGAGGGTCGGGAGTTCAGGTCCCACTGGAGGAGAGCAACCTGGGGCAGGAGGAGCTGGGGTTTCTGGTCCCACGGGTGCTCCTTGTGGTTTTGGACAGGCCACTTGGCCCTCCGTTGCCCATGTTCCCTATAGAATAGTTGTCTCCAAGTTGATATGCCCTGTTCAATGTAATTTCAGTTTGTTCAATGTAAACCACCTTGATATCATGAAATGTGGTATATAAGAAATGTTAAATAAATAAAAAATAAATAAAATAATTATGACCTTCAAAGCCCTGAACAATCAGACCCCCACAGCCATCTCTGAGCTGATACACACCTCACCCCCCAATAGAAGCAGAAGATCTGCAGCAGTAAATACTCTGACAGTCCTGAAAGGAATAATGAGATGCACAAAGACAACAACTAACAGAGCCTTCAGCATCTATGCTCCCAGAGCCTGGAATGCCCTCCCCCCCAGACATAAGAGTTATCACCAACATAACAATTCAGGAAGGCCCTAAAGCACTACCTATTCACAAGATACTTTTCGCTGTAGACCCGATAGGGAAATACACTCACCATGTAAATAAATGTAGATACTTGACAATGTAATAACTGTTGATGCTTTACCCTTTTTTATCCAAGTTTCAATCCCTGTTCATATGTGAATACATTGCAGTTATCCTGCAATGCATATGTTATGTTTTGATGTACACCGCACTGATGTTTATAGCGCAGTATAAAAGAAATGTTAAATAAATAAAAAAATAAATAGATCATTTTCAGATATTTTGGACAATTTTCAGAACTTTTTCGAATTTTTCAGCCATTGCTCTTTGGTGTAAATTTTTAGACCAGATTCTGGATGTACAGTTGTGTTCATAGCAGGAGAGCTTGCTTACTTCTTGAAATCCTTGTACTCTCAGCTGCGTAAAAAAATGGTAACTTGACTTTCTAATTTGTTTTTTTGCAGTCAGATATTCTAGACTATTTCTGTACCTTGCCTACTATTAGATCTCATGAGGAATGCTGCCTCAAAAGGGGTTCGGAAAAGGCAGATTGCTTTGACAAGAGAGCCTTCCAAGAATCACAGGGGATACCAGATATTTCTTTAAAATCAGATCAGGTTTGTGAGCTCAACAGTCAAAGTCAAGAGGATGTTCTCAGCTGGTAAGTGACTGCAGTTCACTTCAGAAAGAGAATATTGAAAACAAGTAGGGAAAGCATGGAAAGGCATAGGTTTGGGAAAGCTTTCTAACCTACATTGATAGCAGAAGCGTGTGTGTGGGTGTTGGAGGTAAGGAATGTGTTTGGTAGGAAAGCCATGTGTGCAGGTATAGGGTGTGTGTATTTGGGTGATTGCATATGTATGGGAGGAGGATGTGCAAGGGTGGGTGGGGGGCTGTGCATATATGTCTGTTTTCTGGGATCTGGGAGGTATGTTTGGGAGGAATGGGGAATGTGTATTTGGAGAGTTATAGGTGTGGATGCATATAGGTCTAGCTATGTCTGTGGGGAAAATATGGGGGGGTATGGATGTATATGGTGTGTATTTGGATGGGTAGGAGGCTGTATGGATGGAAATTATGTAGGTGATGTAGGGTATGTGTTTTTTGGCAGATATAGTTTTGTGCATATAGGTAGGAAGTATGATTATGAATGTGTAGGTAGGGGATATATATATATGGATTGAGGTTTGGGTTGTTTACATGTAGGGGATGTGGGTGGATTGCGTGCATGGGTATGTGTGTTTATGGGTATAGGGCTGTACATGGAAGTAGAGAAGTGGGTGTGTACAAGGGAGATGGATGTGTATTTAGGGGAGAGATGCTGAAAGGTGCTGGAAGGAGTGGGTGTGTGGTTAGGAGTAGGTATATTGGTATGTAAAAAATGCATGGTATAAGAATGGGTACATATATATGGGGATATGTAAACTGAAAAGTATGGGGGAAAGGGAGATGGTTTGGAACCACCTTTTGGCACTTTTCATCATCGGATGCGTAAATTATTTTCACTATAACTGTTTCAATGGGAAGCATGTAAGTGTGTGTGTGTGTGTGTAGGGGGGGGGATGAGGGGGAATTGTATATACATATATGGTGTATCTATTAGTAGTGTGGGGTTTTGGGTTTGTGAGGTGTCTTTGTGAATAATGTGGGGGAGGATGTATATTTCAGACATATGTAAGAGGTAACTATGAAGATGCATTTTGGCTCTATCCCCTGCTAGCTGCTTCAGGTATTTGTCTGTTTCTCTGTGCCTGTATTGCCTTTGTGCCAAAGTGCTAGGGGGGAGATAGGTGGGGAGATTTTGAATGGAACAGTGGTCAGCATTCTGCAGCTTCTAACAATTTCCCATAGAAATCAAGGCTTTAGTTTTGGGAGGCTCAGTTCTCTAAAAATACTAACTTATTATTTCTGGTTTACAAACTGCATGTTAAATTTGGTGAATTTCTACTACTACTGCTCATTTGTATAGCACTACAAGGTGTATGCAGCGCTGTACAGAGACATGTAAGAGATGATTTCTATCTCTTGTTTTAGAGAGTTTGTGGTAGTGTGACATGCATTGAGAAGGGGTTGTCTTTACAATACAAACCAATAACGTCATATGGATGCAAAAGTTGGACAGTGAAAAAGATAGGAAGAAAATTGATGCCTTTCAGTTTTGGTGCTGGTGACAAATTCTGTGTATACCATGGACTGCCTGAAGAACAAACCCAAGCTTTCTTTAGAATCTCAGATGACAAGACTTCAACTTTCATACTTTTGGACACATCACACGAAGAGAGAGATTATTAGAGAATGACATCATGCTTGGCTAGGTAGAAGATCTATGCAAAAGGGAAAGGCCAGCAATGAAATGAATCAATACAATAACAGCAGCTATGGGTGCCACTCTGTCAACAATGAGTCACCTGACTGAAGACCAAACACAGTTTAGGACAACTATCCAGAGGGTCACCATGAGTCGACACCAACTCAATGGCGCTTAACAACAACACAGACTAGACAGCAGTCCAGGGAAACAAAAGCAGTTGGTATTCTGTCCCAGTTTGTTAAACCTCAACAAAGCAAAACCCAGAACAAACAGCAGTTAAGGGAAAACAAAAGCAGCTTTACTTCTGTCCCAGCTTGTTAAACATCCACAAGCTGGTTCTCCCAACCCTTCCTTCATCCCCAGTTAAAGTTCTTACCTCAGTACTCCTTTGCATAGCTTGCCTTGGAAGGACTTCTGGATCCACGGGCCTCTCTCCTTCCTGCAGCCTGCTGAGTTCTTAACCGCTCCCTTTGAACCACACCCTCCCATCCCTGAACCCTGGGCTGCAGATTCTCTTACCAGTTGGTATCTGTAACGGGCACACAGCCAAAATTATTTTACTTACTTTAACAGATGACTTGCCTCCATAGTCTAGAAAGCAGTGACTCATCTCTACATAGCTTTCTTGATACTGTAGATTACAACGCTTTACTGAGGGAATGGAGTTTGGAGGGTACAGTCTGGAGCTGATTCAACTCTTATCTACATGGTTGATTCTATAAGGTGATTTTGGTTAATATCACCTCAACGTTTATTTAGTTTATTTATTAAAATATTTGTAATCCACCTTTCCAGATCATTACAGTCTACTCAAAACAGTGAACAATAAAAAGATAACATATAAACATGAAAAGCATATAAGCAAAAACTGTTTCCACATGAAAAAGTGCCTCAAAGAGTGGCATCCCAAGCCATGACATAGAAACATATAATAAAGACATCTGAAAATAAAATAACATAGAAAACATATAGGGGTATATTTACTAAATGGCACTAATGTCACAGCGGCGTTATTATCATGCGATAAGCGACGTTATTGCGCGATAATGTAACATTATCACGCGATAACCTCACTTAGCGCGCAATAACGCGGCTGCAGCATTAAGGCACACTAACGCTGTGAAATCTGACTCTGAAGGGTGGAGTAAGGCTTCCCAGAGGGTGGAGAGAAGGGGTCAATGAGCAGGGGGGGGGGGGGGCAGAGGCTGCAGGCATACTAATGCTGTGAAATCCGGGTCTGAACACTAATGCCAGTGAAACCCTCGCGTTAAGGCACATTTGCAGGAAAGAGAAACCATTTCAGTCAGCAATGTACAGCAAAGCCAGGGACACCCAAAAACGTGATAGTAGTGAACAAAAAGGCAAATAAACACAGAAAATGACCTGAACCACATTTAAAATCCCAATAACCAAGCTGGCCAAAAGTGATATTAATGATAAACATAAAGCAATACCACTGAAAAAGCTCAAAAAATAAGGTATGTTTGGAAGAGTCTATTCTCTGTCCCCCTACAAAGTGAATGATCCCACATTGAAATAGTGCTGATCAGTGTTTATTCACGTCTATATTGGGCAAGTTTGTTATGGTGTGCACATGTGCAGTAACTTCAGGGTGGACATATAGGAAAAGGCAATTGTACAGATGCTGGAAATGGGATATAGAGGGCTGCAGGCGGCACATGCTGTGGTTCAGCTGGGGCACAGTGCGTGTTAGGCAGATGCCTAGGTGGCACATAGGAATGCTGAAACTGTAAAGCAGCAAGACAGCAACTGACGAGGGTCCAACATGGGCACGAGTGTGTGTCCCACAGTGTCACAGGGGAGATTATCCAGCAGGTACCCCCAAGGGTGCAGAACATTGGCAGGTGGTGTGGGGGGGGGGAGCATGCATGTCCATGTAGGCACCCCTACCCGAGAACCCACACCATAGGCAGCTGCCTACCGGCACACTGGATGGCCTGGGACTGCACACCACCAGCACCACCGGCATAATGGCATGGCAGCATGGTGGCAGAGGGGTTCTGGTGGCAGAGGGGGCAGATTCATCTGCCCACAGCAGAGAATGGCCTAGCCCCGTTTAGGTGGGTGCCATGCACGGCAACAGACAGGATCTGTCTGACGAACAGTCATGGTATCCCCAGGGAATGAACTGTCTCTGTGGCAACAGTATGGTGCAGTACACACAGCCCATGGGCTCATGAGCAGAAAGTCACAAGTTCAAGTCCCAGCTGTGGCTCCTGCCAACCCAGTCCCCATATTTTACCCAGTACTAAACCATGGTAATAAAGACGGAACCTTTATTGCAGATAACATAAACATGCCTGAAACACCTATATTTTACCCTACAGAGCACAGACACCATAAACATGTGCAATACCTAGAGCAGAGTTTCCCAGCTGCAGTCCTGGAGGCCCAAGCACCATTCAGGTTTCATGCTCTCTCTAATAAATATGCCTGTGCTGCATTTGTATGCGCCACCTCCATGGTATGCAAATGTATCTCATGCATATTCATTAGGGACAACATGAAAACCCGAACAGTGTTTGGCCCACCAGGACCGGAGTTGGGAACCTCTGCCCTTTGCTGTACATTGCTGACTGAAATGGTTTCTCTTTCCTGCAAATGTGCCTTAATGCGAGGGTTTCACTGGGTTTAGTGTTCAGACCCAGATTTCACAGCGTTAGTGTGCCTGGAGCCTCTCCCCTCCCACTCTCCGCCCATTGACCCCTTCTCTCCACCCTCTGGGAAGCCGTACTCCACCCTTCAGAGCCAGATTTCACAGCGTTAGTGTGCCTTAACGCTGCAGCCGCGTTATCGCGCGCTAAGTGACGTTATCGCATGATAATGTTACATTATCGCGCGATAATGTCACTTATCGCGCGATAATACCACTGCTGTGACATTAGCGCCGTTTAGTAAACATACCCCTAAGACGGTTTAGTAAACATACCCCATAGACGTACATCCAATAGCATACCATAAACATAAACTGAAAACGATACAAATTATAAACCAACAAGTGGTGGTCATCCCTAGCATTTGACAGGTCCTTAATAAAAGACCAAAGAATCAAAAAGGAAAGAGCTAAATTTGAACTTTTTTTGAAACCTCAAATAATTTGTTTCAAGCCAAATTTGTAAAAGTAGTCTATACCAAAAGGCTGGCACAGTGACAGAAAAGGTCATAGGGGTATGTTTACTAAACTGCGGTAACGTAGCAGTGGCTACGTTAAGGCGCGTTATGTAATGTTAAGGTGCCTTAACATTACATTCTGTAATGTTAAGCCGCCTTAACATTACATAATGCGTCTTAATGTTCCCGGCCGCGGTAAGTCCAGAAAAGGGTGGAGAGAGGGCGGAGAGAAGGGGTCAATGGGCGGGAAGTGGGTGGGGAGAGGCCCCTTTCACAGTAACGTGGAGAAATTAAGGGCTGAATCCTAACGCAACTGAAAACCTGGCGTTAGCAAACATTTGCAAGAGAGAGAAACCAGTTCTGTGTCAGCATTGTACAGCATAGCCAGGGAGCCCCAGAAAAGTGATAGTAGTGATACATTTGCACCAACAGGATAGTGCCATGGTATTAAAGGCCACTATGGTGATGGCGCAAATGGGGCATGGTGGCTGCAGGCGGGACCTGCAGTGAGGGCCATTATTAAGAAGGGACCCAGGATATCAATGCTTGACCCAGTACAAGCATTGTGGAACCTGTGTCTTTTGGGGAAACGCTAGGTACGTATGACCTAGATTGGCCACTGTTGTAAACAGGATACTGGGCTTGATGGACCTTGGTCTGACCCAGTATGGCATATCTTATTTTCTTATGTTCACCTTATAGGGCACATTATAATGCTCCTAGATGTTGGAACAAACTCCCTCCCAATATCAGAGCAATTAAAGACATCAAACAATTCAAAAAAGCCCTTAAACACCACCTTTTCATCGCACACTTCAAACACCTAAACACCCCTTCCCCTCCCCCATCCTTTTAACCTCATGCCTACCCTAACTAACTGTATAGATTTTATATATCTCCAACATGTATTTTCTAGAAATATAAATGATTTCCCTGTTTACTTCCGTGTTAATTTTCCTGTTACTTGTAATAGGTCTGTTATATCTGACCAATTGTTATATTGTTTCAATGTAAACCGCACTGATGACAAATAGCACGGTACATAAGAAAATAAAATAAAATAAATAAGGTGCCTTGGTGGACAGGGCACTTTATAATGTGCCCTATGGAGTGCCTTATAGGGCGACTTATGTGGCACCTTAGGTTATGGCACTGTGAGGGTGTTTTTGCTGGCAGCACTGATTTAAATTAAAAGGAGATGCCTCAGACAGCCTTCTTACATAACACCACTGCAGAATCGAACCCATGACCTCTGCCTCCACAATGATTACAGTAACCAGTGGGCTACATCTTTATTGCTTCTAGCACTACACTGGCACGAACTTAGGGTTAACGCGTGTTAACGTGCCATGGAGCCCACTGTCACACGATACAGATTCTTGCTACCTTGACGCCGGAATGCCTATTCCTTATATGGCATTCTTCACATGATCACTGCAACTAGCACCGGTAACATTAAGACGGTTTAGTAAACATACCCCTAAGTATCCCAACTCCCAAATTTAAGTCCTTACCCAGCAGAACAATGACCTAGATGTTATCTGCTTGGATAAATTAAAAAACAAACAAACAATATACCCATCCCACCCTGATACCCATGGATTGACCTCAACAAAGATTGCCAAAAAGGTTCAATAGAAGAGGCAGCAGCAAGGGGGAACTTTGCAGAATCCCACTACTAAGATACTGGGATTCAGAGAGCTTTCCTCCATAGGTCACCACAAATAGCCCCCTTAAAAAGAAGTTTGGTTTAATATATATTGCTTATTGCTTTAGAGAGCGATCTGGGGATTGTGTGATGTCCAGCATAGGGCGGGGCACCACAGTTGCTGGTTTCTTTGGCTCTCGGTGGATCCACTCCACTCCCGGCTGTCTCAATCCAGTCTTGGTTTTGCACAACTTCAACAGTTTATCTTAACCTATCTATTATTTGGAGCATATTCTGACTGGGAGAAAGTCCCACAAGTCCAAAACTCAAGAGAGCGTACTCTTCTGTGCAGCAGTTTCAGAATGGTCATGGCTTCAGACACTCCCCAACAGTACAGCAAATCCACATGTCACAGCACAACTATTGCAGCAAACTCTTTTCACCTCTCTCTTAAAGTCCTCAGATGAGAAGCACAGTTCTCAGTTCCCTCCACCAGAAGAAGCAGTTATATTGTATCTCACAGCTCTACTGGCAGTGAAAGCAGCCCTCCCTTTCTTCAGATTGTGCACTATCCACCTGAACCCAGTCCACCTGTGTGTCCTCTCCTAATTGGCTCTCCTGGTCCTTCCTGAGGAGGGCCTTCCTATCCCAGGGGCTTCTGGGACATGTAGCGTGAGTGACATTGTCACAATTGTTAATATTCCTGTTTGAGAAGTGTTGGATGGAGAATATTTATTAGTCATCACAGAGTGGGACTCCAAAAGTGGTGATTTTTGTTCATATATTGTTGTGACCCCAGCCCCGGCCGAGGGCCTAGAGGCATAGGGCTGCCAATTTTAGTCCTCTAATAAAGGAATTAAACACTATTCTTGTCCACAGTGAGGCATTCTGGGACTTGTAGTTTTACCTCGTTCAAGGATAGTCGTGTAAGCCAAGGGTTAAAGGCAAAGACAAAAGTTTATTTTTCCCCAAAAAGCACTAAGGTTCAAACACACAACGTCAGGATATTCTTCTCCAAACAATACTTCAGAAATTATACATAAGCTGGAACTGAGGAAGCTTCATAAGCTTTTAAAACATGTGCAGTTGTTTTCATAAGGTAATCAGCAAAACAAAATACAGCTTCTCTGTTTAAGCAAAGTTAAATGTCCTCATTTACCTTCTGCTTCTTTAAACACAAAAATGTAGAAGCTGGCAATGTTCTCTTGAGTTAGTAGGTATTTCTTAGCAAAACAAAACTAGGTTCATTCACACTGCTTCTCAAGACCTTTCTTTATCAAGCATTTCTTATCAACAGACTTTCATAGCTTCTGTCTGGCATAATGTACAATCCATTGGCAATTCACCTGATATGGAGTTTTGCTCTGCACAGTCCACTTGCATATCCTCTTGTTCTAAAGCATATACGTCTGGCTCTGGATTCCCACAATCTGCTCCTCGGTGAATGCTCAGGGGAAATCCCTGGACCTCCCTCCAGCACTGTTTTCCCCGGTAAGGAATGTCTGTACCTCTAGTATGGGATATCTCTCCCTGGTTCAGTTGCCTTGGTTCCTCTCCGCTGTTCAGCCATGGTTCCTTTCTCCAGGCTGGGTTCTGGTTACTTCTAGCTATAGCCTTGTTAACCCACCTTTGAGCAGCTTGAAACCTTCAGTCTGAGACCCGAGGTAGAAGACTTCCCTGCTTTCTTTCTCTAAGCAAAGCACACATGGTTTCCTGGCTCTCAGGCTCCTACCACGTCCTTCTCCTTCCCCTGATGTTTCCTCCTCTGAGTTCCTCTCTCTGAACTCCTGGAATAGCTGAAACATGCTGAACTCTCTGAACTTGCCCACGATTCTGAACTGGAACTGGGACACAAACAGTTTGAACCGCAACCTGATCCTGAAACCCCTTCTCCCCTTCTGAGCAGGGTTTATAAGGCTGCTTCTTAGCTAGCCTTTCTCTGTCTCTGCACAGGTGTTTGCCATTACCCCCTAAGCTTGCACTTACGTCAGCAGAGCTTGGGTGTGGCAAACTGGTTCTATCAACTCCGTGCTTTCTTTCTTTGACTGCAGTCTGGAAACTATGAATTTCAGGAATGTCTCTGTCCTTAAAGGTATATTCACTATCTTTTCCTATTTCCATCGGTTCAGCAGGGCTGTCCTCATCACAATACAGAGCGCCAGATGGTTCAGAAGCATCATTGGATGTTGTCTTCCAGTTGATTGAAGAGATTTCTGTAGGATAAGAGGAACTGGTGATTTTAGGAGATTTTAATTTACAGAACATGTTATTAAGGGACTTCTACAATTGATTGAGACGCTAACACAATGTGCAGGTCATTGATTAGATTTGACTTTTTTTACCGATGGCGAAAAAAATTGTAGGAAATGGCTGGAAAATTTAGAGATGCTTGAACTGTCAGATCATCATTTGATCTGTTTTACATTGAGAGGGATGAGGAAGGAGAGGAAATTAGGAGAAATTGTTAGGTGATACAAACCCCGTCATCAATTGACAATCAAAGGTACATAGGAACCTAAGAATTGCCATACTGAGTCAGACCAAAGGTTCATCAAGCCCAGTATCCTATTTCCAACAGTGGCCAATCCAGGTCACAAATACCTGGCAGAATCCCAAAAAGTAGAGTTTCCATACTACTTATCTCCAGGGATAAACAGCGGCTTTCCTCAGGCTTTCCTTAATAACACTGGTCAACATTGAAATCGTTACTGACTTTAAAAGGCCCTAATCTGTAGTATCTTGGTGAGCTGAACATGAATATAACATTTAAAAAAAATTATTGGCTCTCGTTTTTAAGATATTGCATGTAGTTCATTTTTGACGTTTCACCGTGTAAATTTATCCAGTAGGACATCAACAACATCCCAAATAAGCCTTGAATGATGTAATATTGCATCACATTGCATAATACCAGCATGCACACATCATCCAGAGTTGATTGCATCATTTTCTGATACAATGCAATACTACTGCCAGACGGCTGCTGAAGCCATCTGACGTCAGCAGTGTACTATACGCAGTCGGAAAGGAAAGTAATCTGGTATTCTGTTCTGATATTGAAAGCCTCATGAATGCCTTAAAAATCACTCATGACCCACAAGACTGGAGACTATTTATAGACTCTTCGAAACTGAGTCTGAAGGCTGTGCTTTTGAACAATGGAAATCGTCTTCCATCTATTCCAGTAGCGCATGCCATCCACATGAAAGAGACATACGATAACTTAAAGCTTCTACTGACTTCCATTAACTATAACAAGTACAGCTGGCACCTCTGTGGTGACTTGAAGGTAGTTGCCCTTTTAATGGGACTGCAGCAGGGATATATAAAATACATGTGTTTCTTATGTGAGTGGGATAGCCAAGCAAGGGATTGGCACTACTTGCGGAAGGAATGGAATCGCAGACAAAATGTAACAGTTGGAGAGAAGAATATCCAGCATCCAGCTCTGCTTGAGGCTCACAAAATCCTGCTACCACCCCTTCACATCAAACTAGGTTTGATGAAAAACTTCGTGAAAGCCATGGACCGCACTTCGCCAGCTTTCGATACCTGCATGAAAAATTCCCTGACTCAGCGAAGCAAAGATTAAAGAGGGAGTTTTTGTGGGTGCTCAGATTCGAGAGCTCTTCAAAGATGACCGGTTCAACAACTTGCTGTAGGGTGATGCGAAATAAGCATGGAATGCTTTTTGCCTAGTGTCAACAAACTTTCTCAGGAATGTAAGGGCAGAAAACTACAAGGAACTAGTAGAAGACATGCTGATGCAGTATCAGAAACTTGGCTGCAATATGTCTCTAAAGATCCATTTCCTTGATTCCCATCTCAATTTCTTTCCTGACAACTGTGGTATGGTTAGTGATGAACAGGGCGAACGTTTTCACCAGGATATCGCAACGATGGAGCAAAGATACCAGGGAAAATGGTCCACTACAATGCTGGCTGACTACTGCTGGACACTCCCAGAGAAGCTCCCAAACAGCTGTACAAGAGACAGGCGAAAAAAATCTAAGAAGTAGTCTATGACTTGTTTTTTTACAGGTATTAACCGAAGGCCTATTATATTTACTATTGACATGCATTTCGTGATGTAAACATTAATGCTTGTAGATTACAAAAAAACTAGAGCCAACTTTGCAATTTCACTGTCATATTCATTTTGTGAACACCCTTGGAGCAGAGGCCAGACCAAAAGGGAGCACTCTGTATTGATAGTGCTTCTCTTGAAAAAGGAACCGAAGGAACCTTCTGTGAGTTGATAAAAAAATGATAAGAAATGACTATTTTTATTTCAGTAACATGACTTTTGTAAAAATTTGTTGACCAGTGTAATGGTTTAAGGAATTTTCCTCCATGAACTTGCCCAACTCTTTTGTAAACGCAGCTACAGTAACTGTTTGTATCACATTCTTCAGTAATGAGTTCTAGAACTTAATTATGCACTGAATGAACGTACTACATTCATATACTACAACGTACTACATTCAGAGCCAGCCTAGTCAAACTAGGCGGTCACCTAGCGCAGCAGCTTCTGAGGGGCAGCAAAGAGCAGGGTATTCAAAGCTAAATAATAGTCTGACGTCCAGGAGGGGCATAAGACTTATGGTTGACCTACGTTGCCAACATCCTGAACCAACTCTGGGGTCAACCTTGACTATTTTGTAACTTCATGACATGTCCCCTAGTCTTTGTAATTTGTGAAATTAAAAAATCTATGTGCATTTTCCCTTTACGCTGCTTTATCATTTCATATCTCCCCTCAGGCGTCTCTTCTCCAGGATGAAGAGTCCTAACCTCTTTAGCCTTTCCTCATAGGAGAGTAATTTCATCCCCTTTATCCTTTTAATTATTTTTCTGTCTGTACCTTTTCTAATTCCGCTATACTGTTTTTGAAATTTGGCAACCAGAGTTGCACATAATACTAGAAGCGGTTGCACCATGTAGCAAAACAGAAACATTGTTATATTCTTTGTTTTATTCTCTATTCCTTTCTTAATAAATCCCAACATTCTGTTTGCTTTATTTGTCTACGAGGTACTTGTGACCTGGATTGGCCACTGTTGGAAACAGGATTTTGGGCTTGATGGATCTTTGGTTTGACCCAGTATGGCAAATGTAATGTTCTTAAGTATTTTACAGAAGGTTACACATTCAACAAATGTTTTGTAAAATACTCGGGTAATTGTGCATGTTCGGACCTGAATGTCTGTCTCAATCCTATTTAGACACCCTATGCAAAATTGGCCTCATATATATTAACCACTGTTACTAAGGGGTGTTTACTAAACTGGGCTAACATTTAATCTGGGCTATTTGCAACTAGATTCCATTGAATAACATGGGATCTAGTTGCAGATAGCCTGGGTTAACCATTAGCCCAGTTTAGTAAACATACCCCTAAGTGGCAACCAAGAATAACTTATCTGAGGTCACGCTGTATGTGTCTGTGGTGGTCTGTTTACTATCCAGTGTGCAATGACATTTGTTAGCACGTGTTATTAGAGAATAGACTCCAAGAATAGACTCTGAAGTAAATAATATGCGTTAGGATGTGTCACAGGTTAGTAAATAGCCACTTATATCTGCTTTGCTGTAGGGTATCCGAGCCTCTCTTATCTGTGTAAGTAACATGCGTAGGCCTTAGATGCTGAGCCCTCACATCATTCCATTACTACTGATGTCGCAACAGAAGGACGCAGCAGGAAACTTCCCACCCTGCTGTTTCCGGGGGGGAGCTCGATGGGAGCACGGCCCAAGCTGCAGGGCTCATTATGGGTCTGCTGCTCCGTTAAGGAGCAGTCCTGTCACAGCCGCTCTGGTCTTTTCTATTAACATAAAACAGGCAGAACTATCCCTCTGCCTCACCCCAAACAGATGTACATTGTCCAGTCTCAGGTGGGGCCCCAGTGGCTACATGGATACCCTCTCAGCTGCCCAGCGAATGTAGGAGTGACCAATCAACTAAACTGTGTGCTCTGCAAAAAATGGAAAGGAAGAGTTATTGCTGGCGCTGCATTGCCCATGTGGGCCGATGTAACTGGACAGTGTTGGTTTGCATCCCCTCCTGCGGGCAAATATATAGGCTATTGGCACGAGATTGCCAGTGCCCCAAGGCCTTGATGACCAGGGCAGGCAACCCGACTTCGGCCGCTGCAGTCGCTGCACCAATCCATAATGAGTGGATACCAAAGGCATTGGCCTGCAGCCCAATAGCAGCTATGGCTTTCTTGAACACCACAGTGAACTGGAAGCATGAAAATGGGGTGTCATCAAGGTGGATCAGCAACTTGCACCTTTGTGTCGGATGCACTGCTAGGTACTTGCAGATGTTGGCTATTGGGCAGGTGCGAGTCTCGGTACCGCATTGAGTGTGATCATTTGCTCTTTGGCCTTTGGGTCAGTTTTTGCCCTGGCTTCCCTACTATTACTACTATTAATCATTTGTATAGTGCTACAAGACATAGGCAGCACTGTACATATAGATGTAAGATACAGTCCTGCTCATCAGACCTTACAATCTAATCAAGAAAAATACAAGGCCAATTCAGATGAGGATGTCCAGGTCTGTTGAAAACAGTGTAACCCATATAAGACTTTTTTTTTGTGTGCCATTGAGTCAGTGTTGACTCATAGCAACCCAGCTACTTCTGGGCTTTCTTGGCAATGTATCACTGGAAGTAGATTGTCAGCCTTTTCTTCCAAGGTAATGGAGGGTAAAGTGACTTGCCCAAGGTCACAAGGAGTGCCAGTGGGAATTGAACCCTTGCTCGTCTGGGTATTAGGTAGTTGCTCTACCACTAGGCTACTCCTCCATGCCATATAAGATTAATAAGAGAAAATATTTTTTCACTTACTGTGTAATCAAACTGGAATTTGTTACAGGAAGATGTAGTAAAAGCTGTTAGTATAGCTGAGTTTAAAAAAGGTTTGGACAAGTTCCTGGAGGAAAGGCCCATAAACCATTATTAAAGAGGAGCCGGGAAATCCATTGCTTGCCCCAATACAAACATTGTGGAACCTGTGTGCCTTTTGAGAACCTGCTAGATACTTGTGACCTGGATTGGCCACTGTTGGAAACAGGATACTGGGCTTGATGGATGGTCTGACCCAGTATGACATATCTTATGTTCTTAAACTTGTGCTGTCTTACTTTTGACCTGTTCTCTTAGGTGTCCACAGTTAGTATCATGATCACTGAGGTTTTCCAGCTCATGTCACATCTTAGGAAGTGGAACTGATGTTTCAGCCATCATGCTGTGTCTTTCTTCACTTATTAAGATGTGCAATGCAAACTCGAAAACTGCAGAGATCATACTTTTGACCCTTTCTCACTCACTGTAGATAATCATGCAACACTGTGAACTTTAATCAATCTTCTGGTTCACATTATAACCATCAGTGGCATAAGTTCATTTGAGGAGCCCCCCAAGCAAACTTTGCTGATGGCCTCTCATGATGGTGGTGGCAGCCAGGATAAGGGGGGCAAAGAACATCTTCTCCTCCCTCTGCCCTTCCCCTCTGAAAGCTTTAGAAAGTCAGAGTGCGGCAGACATCGTACTGCCTCTCTGTTAGGTAAGTACTTTACATGGCAGCCCTAGGCCCTGAAGAACATCATACAGTGGGATGATGCTGTTTCAGGCTTGGACTGCCCATAAAGTACTTTTCTAACAGAGACAGCGGGAGATGGTGTGGCAAAGATCTTTATTGTAAGTACAATGTTTGCCATGCTCTGCTACTGCCATTACAGACTAGGGACCACTGGGCTGAGTGGGCTCCCCATCCCAGCCTGGTCCCCCCCTTCACATTGTAGGGACTGCTTGGGTGGTATTTACACCACTGATGCCCAGACCTCATAGTAAGAGAAAATACCCCATTCTAGTAAAATACAGATGGCAGAGGAAACCCAGAAAGGCAATGGCAGATGGTGCTGTAGATGGTGATTATGCACATTACTCTACTTTTTGGAAGTGATCTAGGGACAACAATAATATTCAGAAACAGCAGCACTAGAACCAGATCAGACTGTGGTAAAAAAGCACTGGGGTGGCTTACAGAACAATGGAGGAATGAAATCATGAGTGGTAGGACTGCAGTCACAGGAGTTTCCTTTTTTACCAGAAGTATGGCTTCCATTGGAGATGTTCATCTCAAAAACTGTATCTTTAAACGTACCCTCTAGAGTGAAGCCAAAGGTCTAAAATCATAACCTGGGAAGTCCTTGATTCTGTATTTCTCAATAAGTTTTTCATGTTACCAGAATGCATTGAAAAGTGTAGTACTCAAGGCTCACAAAACTGGATTTTCTATGTCGGTTCCCAATCTGTGATCCCCGTGGACCCCTGGGGTCTGTGAAACCATTACAATGGGTCCAGAAAATAGAAAAGAGAAATTCCTGCTGCAGTAAGCCACTTGAGCAGGATTCAGAGACTGTTGTAGAGGCAGGATAAGAAGGCGCTGTGGAGATTATGGTAGTGGTATCAGTAACTGGTGGGGATTGGCTGGGGGAAGGGAGAGAGAGAGAGAGAGAGACTGGTGGAGACAAGAAGGGGATGGGAGACAGAGGGCCAGTGGGGCTAGGCTGAGGGGGGGAGGTGTGGTGAGGATGAACGTTTTGATTGGGAGCCTGTCCTCTAGAGGAAATTCAATCCTGTATTTTAACATAATTCATCTGTTATTCTACATGTTCTATAGCAGTGTATTTTTATTTAAACAAATTTTTTGGACTTGATTTTCTTGTCATACCGTCTTTTGTTTCAGGTGTGCACATGAATATGCGCGAAGGCATACAGATCAAAGCACCCACACAATTCTGAATTCTTCCATTGAAGCCAGGGACACTATCAGAGATTGCTGTGCAAGAAATGACTCCAGCTCCTGCTTCTCCAGAATGTCCCATTCTTTTCAAATAAATTGATTGCTTCGTTTATGATAGAAGTTTAATTGTGGCTTTGAAATAAAACAACATTAAAGGCGACTGAATGTCTCAGTGGATCATTACAGTGATAGGGAGTCTGTTATTGGAAGATGGCCAGCTCTGGGTACTAAGATCACACCTCATCAGGATAAAGAACAGAAGGGCTTAGCACCAATACACCCTGGGGACCGTTGCTGTTTGTATTAGGACCTGGTTTACTCGGGGTAGTTTCTCCAAATGGGTTAGTTTTGCACATACTACAGCAGTCGTGAACCTCACTTCTAAGCCAGGGTATATGGAGTATGATCTTAGTCTCTCAAACTTACTGCTAATGCTCAGCATAATATTTGCATCGTGCCAAAGAGAGTCTCCTGCTGGAGTTTGTAAGATGTAACATGTATGGGTAGTTTGTCAAGATATGCATAGAAATTCTTCTTTATCAAGCCTGTACAATGGGACATATTTCTGTATCTTTCTACCATACTTTCTTGGTCTCTGACTGCATTTCTTGGTACTTCAGGATCTTCTGCCTCTCCACGCGATTCACAGAATAATCACTCTGTACCGACACTTCTATTATCAATGCCGTTCTGGTATTCTTCCCCTTTACCAATATGTCAGGTTTCCTGGCACCCAGTTTCTTATCCATTGAAATGGGAATGTCCCAGGTGATCATAACCTTCTCATTCTCTGTTATTCTCTTAGAGTCATGATCCCAGTGCTTTTCAGGGACAGTGATGTTGTAGTGTTTACAGAGTTTCCAGGAGAGGAGGCGTGCTACTTTGTTGTGTCTTTCTGCATAGAAATTTTCTGCCATGAGAACTTCACAGCTTGCTATTAGGTGAGTCACTCTTTCCGCTCTTTCTTACAGAATCAGCATGTGTATTGTGCCAGTTTTTTCAATACTCACCATAAACCATCACTCCAAGAACCTTTTGTCGATCAAGAACCTTTTGTCGATCAACCATTCGTGTATCAGACACACGAATGGTTGAGGAGAGGTGAACTGAAACCAAAGGATGAAAGATTGATAGTTGCAGCACAGAACAGCAGATTATGGATGAGATGGTTTATGGCGAGTATTGAAAAAACTGGCACAACAGACACATATGCCGACTATAGGGGGGAAGTGGTGGAGGTCAAAACCATGACAGAATTCACAAAGGTATGGGACAGACACAGATGATCCCTTTATAGCAAGAGGACAGAATCAAAGCAAACTTAAATAACTTTTGCTCCTCAAAAAATAGAGGGGGGGGGGATAATTTGCATAGAGCAGTGCGTACAACTTTATAACTAGCCAGGGCCGGCCCATCCATTGTGTGGGAATGTTGCCCATACATGGCCCCACGCCTCGGGAGGCCCCATGCTTGCCTGACTGGCTTCAGAGGGAGCTGGGGAAGCCCAGCACCCTGGCTCACCTCTGCAGAGCTGCAAGAAAGAACAGCACTTTCTTTCTTTCCTGTGGCTTTGTTAAAGTTGAGCCTGCCGACGTGCTGAGTGTCGGGAGGGTAAATGATGGCATTTCCTGTCTCCCGTCACTCAGTCCTGTCAGGCTCAACTTTAACAGAGCTGTGGGAAAGAAGGAAAATGCTGTTCTTTCTCGTGGCTCTGCAGAAGTGAGCCGGGGTGTTGGGCTTCAGGCCTTGGTGCTTCCTGGCTCCCTTTGAAGCCAGTCAGACAAGTGCAGGGCTCTTCCGGGATGGGGGGCTTGGACTGTAAATGTGCTGATTGGGGGGGGGGGGGTTAGGACTGGTAATGAACTGATGGGGGGGGCTAGCACTCGAAATCGGCTGATCGGGGGGGACTAGGACTTGTAATGGGCTGATCAGGGGGGTTAGGACTGGTAATGAGCTGATGAGGGGACTAGCATTAGAAATGGATTGATGGGGAGGCTAGGATTGGAATGGGCTGATGGGGTGGGAAAGGACTGGAAGTAAGCTAGGACTGGAATGGGCAGATGGGGGGGGGGGGCTGGGACTGGAAATGGAAATGGACTAGGACTGGAAATGGGCTGAGCAGGGAGGAGAGGAGAGAGCTACCGGCCTTGAAGAAGACTGGGAGCTAGGACTGCAAATGAGCTGATGGGGGGGGGGGGGGACGGTGGGAGAATGGGACTGGAAAGGAGCAGATGCTGAGAGGGGATGGAACTAGAAAGGAGCTGATTTTGGGGAGGACTAGAAGGGGATAAGGCTGGCAAGAGAAAAAAGAAGCTGGGGGAGTAAGGATGGAGAGGGGAAAGATTTTGTGTGGGAGGGAAGAAAAATCTACGATTGGCAGGGTGTTGGGAGAGTAAGTGGGGATTGAGGATGGAGGGATGAAATTTGAGTGGATGAAAAAGGAATGAAGAATGAAATGGAGGAAAGAGCATAAGGGTAAAGATCAGTATGTTAGAGCAGATGTAGAGAGAGAATGGAAAAAACTAGAAGATAGAAGAATGGACAAATGGACAGCAGACAATGGAAAGTTAGCAGAAGACAAGAAGAAACCAGAAGAAAGTGACTGGAGCAATTGCGACTGAAAAATAAATCGCACAAACAGCAAAGGAGAAAAATACTTTTATTTTGAATTTATTAACTGAAATATGTGATCTCTAGGAAATGTGTATCGCTAACATTTGTGTTTTGTAGTACAAGAGGAAATTTATAGTTATACATTCCAAGTTTAGCTTTTAGGGTTCCCAGTTTAATTATTGTCTTCCTATTTCTAAATTGTGATCCCTTGTTCTTTGTTTGACGGTCTATGTTCTGCATGTGTAACTGAGCTGTGATATTCTGCTCATGTAGTTTCTATGTGACAGTCTCATTTGTTCTCTTTCCCTAGTAGAAGACATTTTGGTATTCTCTGAGATGTATTGGTTTAATATTTGCAGTGTTGCCTTTTGATAGGTAGGGTTTGGTGCTATGTGAGTCCTGGTAGTGCTGTTATGATATGGCAGGTTTTCTATGGGTTCTAAATGAGCAGGGTTTGTAGTACTTACTAATGTGCCTGGCAGATGGCACTGGAGTATAGTAATATAGAAATCTGTTAGTCTCCTTATCCTCACTGCCCATGCAAATGGTATTCAGATGCTCATTAAGAGGCGTGTTTTCTTAGTTAATGTGCATTCACAAATGTTAATTACATTAAGTGCAGGAACACTCATTTATTTCTATAGGCGCAGTAACACTTAATTCATATTTAGTAAACATGCTCCTAAGTCATTGCCAAGAGAAAAAAGAGGCTTATGAAGGGCTCTTTTGAAAGCCACCTAAAACTTTAGATGGCTAACATATACATTTTAAAATAAAATAAATTCAATTTATGCAAATGAGGTCCAGTGGATATGCAAACGAGGTCCCTCATGAGTCTCCGCACATGGCTCCGCATCACCCTTGGGCTGCCCCTGTCTCTAGCCATCCTACTGGGCAGACTAGAAGGACCATGGTGGTCTTTATCTGCCATCAGGGCCGGCCCGTCCATTGAGCGAGAATATTTTTTGCACAGGGCCCCGCGTTTCAGGGGGCCCCGCGCAAAAAACATTCTGATCTAAAAGTAAAATTAAAAAAAAAAAAAAAGCTGTCTGCTGCCGCTGCCGGGGCCGCCGCGGCAGAATCGAGTGTGCCACGGGGCCCCCCCTGCCCAGCAGAGCCTGCCCTCCCCTGTATCACCTCTCTCTTTCAGCTGCAGTCACACGCGCCGGCTTTCAGAGCGCGAGTGGAGTTTCTCCCTCGCTGCTCTGTTAAGCCCGCGGGGGCTGATGGGAAGTTCCTTCGCGCTCTGAAAGCCGGCGCGTGTGACTGCAGCTGAAAGAGAGAGGTGATACAGGGGAGGGCAGGCTCTGCTGGGCAGGGGGGCCCTGCGGCACACTCGATTCTGCCGCGGCGGCCCCGGCTGCGGCAGCGGCAGCAGACAGCTTTTTTTTTTTTTTAAATTTCCCTAGGCTAGGCTGGGCTGGGGGGGGTTAGGAGTGGTGATGGGCTAGGGGGGGGGGGTTAGGAGTGGTGATGGGCTATGGGGGAGCTAAGTCTGTATATGGGCTGATGGGATTAGGACTGGAAGTGGGTTGATGGGGGTTAGGACTGGTAATGGGCTATGGGGGGGGCTGGGGGGGTTAGGAGTGGTGATGGGCTATGGGGGGGCTGGGGGTGTTAGGAGTGGTGATGGGCTGGGGGGGCTAGGAGTGGTGATGGGCTATGGGGGGCTGGGGGGGTTAGGAGTGATGATGGGCTATGGGGGGCTGGGGGGGGGTTTAGGAGTGGTGAGGGGCTGGGGGGGTTAGGAGTGTTGATGGGCTATGGGGGGCTGGGGGGGTTAGGAGTGGTGATGGGCTGGGGGGGGTGGGGGGGGGTTAGGAGTGGTGATGGGCTATGGGGGAGCTAAGTCTGTATATGGGCTGATGGGATTAGGACTGGAAGTGGGTTGATGGGGGATTAGGACTGGAAATGGGCTGGTGGGATTAGGACTGGGAGTGGGCTGATGGGGAGGTTAGGACTGGTAATGGGGTATGGGGGGGGCTTAAACTGAAAATTGGGTGATGGGGGATTAGGACTGGAAATGGGCTGGTGGGGTTAGAACTGGGAGTGGGCTATGGGGGGCTAGGACTGGTATTGGGTTGGGGGGGTTGCTCGGACTGGAAATTGGCGGGGGGATTAAGACTGGAGGTGGGCTGATGGGGTTAGGACTGGTAATGCGCTGTGGGCTGTTGGAGGGTTAGGATTGGTAATGGGCTATGGGGGGCTAGGACAGGAAATGGGCTGATGGGGAGGGGTTAGGACTTGAGGTGGGCTGTTGGGTGGGGTTAGGACTGGTAATGGGCTATGGGGGGCTAGGACTGGAAATGGGCTGATGCGGGGGTTAAGACTGGAGGTGGGCTGATGGGGTTAGGACTGGTAATGGGCTGTGGGCTGTTGGGGGGGGGGGGTTAGGACGGGTAATGGGCTATGGCGGGGCTAGGACTGGAAATGGGCTGATGGGGGGTTAACACTGGAGGTGGGCTGATGGGGTTAGGACTGGTAATGGGCTGTGGGCTGATGGGGGGTTAGGACTGGTACTGGGCTTGGTGGGGTTAGGACTGATAATGGGCTATGGGGGGGCTAGGACAGGAAATGGGCTGATGGGGAGGGGTTAGGACTTGAGGTGGGCTGATGGGGTTAGGACTGGTAATGGGCTGTGGGCTGTTGGGGGGGGTTAGAACTGGTAATGGGCTATGGGGGGGTTAAGACTGGTAATGGGCTGTTGGCTGATGGGGGCTGTCTGGTAATGGGCTATGGGGGGGTTAGGACTGATAATGGGCTATGGGGGGGCTAGGACAGGAAATGGGCTGATGGGGAGGGGTTAGGACTTGAGGTGGGCTGATGGGGTTAGGACTGGTAATGGGCTGTGGGCTGATGGGGGGGTTAGGACTGGCAATGGGCTATGGGGGGCTGACTGGAAATGGGTTGATGGGGGTTAGGACTGGAAGTGGGCTGATGGGGGGTTAGGACTGGTAATGGGTTATAGGGGGGGCTTAAACTGAAAATGGGGAGATGGGGGGTTAGGACTGGAAGTGGGTTGATGGGGGGGGCTAGGACTGATATTGGGTTGGTGGTTGCTAGGACTGGAAATGGGCTGATGGGTGGCTAGGACTGGAAATGGGCTGATGTACGGACTAGATGGGAATGGATGCTGGGTGAGGCTGGAACTATAAGGGAGCTGATGTTGGGGGAGGATTAGAATGGGATGGGGCTGGGAGAGTAAAATGGAGAGGGGAAAAATATTTTGTGTGGGAGGGATAAAAAATCTACAATTGTCCGGGTATTGGGAGAGTAAGTGGTGATTGAGGATGGAGGGGTAAAATTTGAATGGATGAAATAGGAATGAGGAAAGAGCAAAAGGAGAAAGATTAGTATGTTTAAAGCAGATGTAGAGAGAGAATGGAAAAAAACTAGAAGAGAGAAGAAAGGACTAATGGACAGCAGACGATGGAGAGTTAGCAGAAGACACGAAGAAACCAGAAGAAAGTGGCTGGAGCAATTGCAGCTGAAAAAATGCACAAAAGGTTGAAAAATATCTCTTTATTTTGAATTTATTAATTGGAATATGTCAGCTCTGGTAAATGTGCATCATTAACGTCTGCGCTTTGTTTAGTACAAGAGCAAATTAATGTATAGTTTTATTTCTACAGTGTTGTACATTCCAAGTTTGGCTTTTGGGATTCCCAGTTTAATTATTGTCTTCCTGTTTCTAAATTGTGATTCCTTGTTTGGTGATGGTCTATGTTCTGCATGTGTAACTGAGCTGAGGTATTCTGTTTATGTAATTCCTATTTGACATTGCCACTTGTTCTCTTTCCCCAGTAGATCATGTATTGTTGTTCTCTGAAATGTATTGGTTTAATATTTGCATGTTTCCTTTTTGATAGGTAGGGTATGGTGCTTTGTGAGTCCTGGTAGTGCTGTTAGGATACGGCGGGTTTGCTATGGGTTCTAAATGGGCAGTGTTTGTAGTAGTTCCTAATGTGTCTGGCCGTTGGCACTGGATTATAGTAATGTAGAAATCTTTTAGTCTTTCTTTATCCATACACTCATTAAGAGGCACATTTACTAAAAGTTAGTATGTGGTAACATTATGCAAATATTTATGCAAATGAGGCCCCTTATGCAAATGAGGCCCCGCACCGAGTCTCTGCACATGGCTCCGCACCCCCCTTGGGCCGCCCCTGTCTGCCATTATTTACTATATTACTATGTAGGGATGTAGATGGGGAAAATTTTCATTTTGTTTCATTTGTGTTTTTCTGCCAATTCATTCTTTTGTGTTTATTTCAGTTTTATTTTAAGAAATGAAATAAATATTAAAGGCAGGTTTTTCAACTGGCATGGTCATGTACTGTTGCCAATTCTTAATATGTATATCTGCTGCCTCCATGGATGTTGGTCCACTGTCCCAGCGGGGTGACCACAGATCTGCAGGCCCTGGTGTTGAGGATGACAGGCTGGTTTATTCCACTACCATGTCAGCTATACTATGCAGCACCCCCAAAACGATGGCCTAGGTGCGAGCTTTGGTATTCAGCTACCATCTCCTATTGGCCTCCTATTGTTCCAATGTGTTAGCCCTGCTCCTGTCCTTCATGTTTCTTAATACTTGCTTATGTGTGGGAACATGATGAGTGCACCTAGCGCCTGGTCAGAATCCAGCATTAGCTGCAGTCGCACTAGTGGCATGATTGTGTAGCTAGTGTGAGACGGCCGTGCCCACTGCAGATGTGTGCCCTGACACTGGCCTCTCTCCTCTCAATATCTGCCTTGGCCCCACCTACTCGCATTTTGCTGTAGAAGCATGGAGTTTTTAGAGTAGTATCCTTGAGGAGGTCCATATCCCTGTCCACCATAAAGGGCACTGCAGACATCCTGCCTGGATTTCAGCCCACTGCTTCCTCTCGCAGGGCTGCTTGAATCAAACTCTGCTATAACTTTTTGTTTTTAGCCCAGTAGGAGCCACACAAAGGCCTAGTGCCATGAATTTTCATTTGCAACTACCTGAGAAGTTTCCCCCAATTTTATGCTTTATTCCTTGAAGGATTCTGCAATCATGAGCCCTAAATACAACCACTAGATGTCACCATTGTGCAATGACCGTTACTCATGCCCCCAGAGGCTAGTAACACTGCTTCCAGGGCATCCACAGATTTGGCCAAGCAGGGAAGTGGAAGAGGTGTGCCAGAAAATAAGCTCAAGTCCCTTCGGATGGGAGTGCACAGAACTGTCACTGAGCAACTGAGCCAAGTTCACATTCTATCACTTGCACATGCATGCTCTCCCACAGCATCCATAGTAGCACTATATTTGGAAATGACCTAGAAAACATTTGATTTTTTTTAGTCTATTTTTTGTTGTTATTTCTGGGCTTTGGAAATTCTCAAAATTATCCCATTATACTCTAAGGGGCATGTTTACTAAAAGCCGTACAATTGCGTGCCGCACAATAGCGCACGGAAACGCGGCACTCAAACGCTCAGAAACGCTCTTAAACGCCCCGCACAAGTGCGCGTGGGCCCCGCACAGTTGCGCGCCGCACTAACGTGCCCCGCACAAGTACCCGGCCCGCAAATGTCCGATAGAGGCGTGGAAAGGCATTCTGAGGGCGGAGGAAGGCTCCCGAGGGGCGGAGGGACGGGGTCAATGGGTGGAGAGTGGGAGGGGAGAGGCTCCCCGCACAGTATCGGGCCCGAATTTGCATGTAAAAAATTCCGCGCGTGAAATTCACGCGGCAGTAATCATTTAAAAGGGAAGAGAAACCATTTCCGTCAGCAATGTACAGGAAAACCGGGGAAAACCAGCAAAACGTGAGCAGTGTGATATATGTGCACAGCACAATAGTGAAAGTAAAAATAGAAAATCACCACAACAGAACGAGTAACAATAGTAATTCAGCTGGGGAACAGTTATAGTGATGGGCAAATACCGAAATCACACCCAGCAAAGCTCCAGAAAAAAGAAATGACATTTGGAAGGGTCTACTGAGAGGAGACTCTTCCAAAAAACATTTCCACGTTTTGGAGCTTTCCTGGGAGTGTTTGCTATGGTTGCCCATTAATATCACTGTTGCCCAGCGTGGTGATATTTTGTCCCACATTTCCCGTGGTCATTTCCGGGGTTTATGTGCACGTTTGTCACCAGACAGGGTGCATATGCCCACAGTAGAATTGCGTAGAGCAGGGTTTGTGACTCCATCCTGCCAGGCTTACTGCCTCCAGGGGGCTGCACTGTCTCTGTGGCCAAAGTGTGGTACAGCGGACAGCATCATTACCTCTAGAACCAGAGGGCAGAGGTTCAAAACCCAGCTGGGGCACCTGCCAGCCCAGTCCCTATATTTTACCCACCACTAAATAAAGATAGCGCAGACACCCCTGTATGCACGGGGAAAACACCCATATTTTACCCAACACCGCACACACACCACAACAATGGGCATTACCTATAGCCAAGTCCCCCAAATGCAGTCCCATACTGCCACATTGCAATCAGGTCAACTGCTTTTTCTGAGAGGAGTTCATGCCAGCATGTTGGCAGACAAGTACATGTGGTGCAGGGGGCAGTGGCTGCTAACCACAGAAGACAGAGGCCTAGCCATGTGCAGGCTGGCACAGTCCACTGCAACAGACAGGTCCTGCCAGATCCACAGTCATGGACAGTCCAGGGAATCCAACCAATCTGTGGCTACACAGTGGTGCAGTGCACACAGACAGTGCATACAAGAACAGAAGGTCACAGGTTCAAAGCCCAGCTGGGGTTACTGCCAATCCTGCCCACATATTTTTCCCACAACTAAACAGTGATAGTAAGGACACACCTTTCATGGCGGGGACATATGCAATGGTAAGACATCTATCTTTTACCCCACTGAGCACAGACACCATGAACAGGGGCAGTACCTAGAGCAGAATCACCCAAATGCAGTCCTGGTGGGCCACACACCAGTCAGGTTCCATGCTGACACTCATACAAATGCCTGTGCTGTATATCTATGCACCACCCCCATGGCATGTAGATGTAGTCCATGCATATTCATGAGGGATAGCAGGAAAACCCGAACAGTGTGATGCAAACCTGGACTGGAGTTGGGAATCTGTGCCGTAAAGCAGCAGCCATCAAGGGCAGACACACCCACACCCACAGGCCCCATTGGCCAATGTCTCCTGGAAAGGCAGAACATTGGACCGTGCATGCAGCACCCAAAACGAGCACTTGCATAACTTACCAATGTCACCCTACACCTGAGGTATACGGTACACAGCTCGGAGACGTTTGCTAGGAGCACAGGCAGGCAGTTATCCATACGTTACGTACATACTGCTAGTTGACCCCATCCAAACAATCTGTTAGGTGTTTGCGGGGCATGCTCCAGGCCTGGCCTCTGACGGTGGCTTACCACCCTGGGGAGTGACCACCAGCTGTAATGCGTACCATATCCATGCCTTGCCGTGCTCAGGACCGGTTTGGTGGGCAAGGCTACTTACCCCCTCAATTGTAGCACCATGATGGCAGAGGTGTGGAAGTGTGTGTCTGTCTATACAGTGGGTGTTGGCTGCAAGCCCCTTCAACAGCCCGCACTGCCAGCACTGTTGCCAGTATTGGCCAGTCAATGTGCATAATGAGGTGCAAGGTACCATGGGTATAGCCAGGGCAGGGTGGCGTGGCCAGGATGCATCTGCACTGGGCATAGGACCCTGGCAGGGACATTGGCTGGGATATTGTAGTGTCCGGCCACCACCTACACAGACAGGGTGGCCAAAGCATGTCCTTCTGGGGGATCACGCTCACCCTGACTGTGCAGTGACCACAGCATGGCTAGGCCCCCCCATAGTGCTGTATAGTAGTTCTCTCATGTGATAGATATGGGTTTCTCTTTGGGGCCCAGTCACTGATCTATCTGCTTGCTGTGTATACAGACAGCCCAGTTCTGGGTGCATGCATCTCCATTGGGAACATGCACTATGGACTAACCAGCAGACTGTTTGTAGCTGGTAAATATCTTGCTATAATGGCTTGCAGGGTGCAGTGGCTGTTGGCTTGCTGCAGGGGAATATCTGGTGGTGGAGTGCAGCTTACCATACCCTGGGCTTATGTCTGTCTGCTATTGTGTTATGGCTGTGTATGGAGCTGCCTGCCTGGGGGGGTGGGAGTGGTGTTGTTCCTCAGCAGGACTGGGGTTGATGTTGCCCTCTACTGCCACCTTTGCAGGGAGGTAGAGTGTGGATCCCTTGATGGGGACCATGTTTGTCACGGGGGGGGGGTGTGCCTGATGGCGGCAGACAGGGATATCCATGGTGTTTGTGCAGAAACTAGCTATCTTACACATTAACACTGCTTTGGAACGCCCGCTTGGCCTCCATCAGCCATGGCAGGTGTTGTTGACCTGGTCCTGGCCACCTCATTGCACACTCAGGGTGAGCACAGTACCCGCACGATGTAACGGTGTGTGGCTACTCTGTGCCAGTAAAACACCCGGTCAGTGCCCCCTACTAGGCCAAGGTGCTGTGTGGGTGCACCCGGTCACTTCCCCCAACAGGGCCGAGGTGCTGTGGGGGTGCATTCCCCATCTTGTGTCCATCTGCGGACAGCTAATTTGCATGTGCTGTGCATCATGGGTACGGGTGGCCTAACCCTATCCTGTTGACACCAGCAGACTGTCTGTGAGGTGACGTGTAGGCTATCTGCAGCCAGCCAGGGGCCTGCTTACAGCTATGGAGCTGTAGTGCAATGGTTACATCACTGCCTGTGCAGCCAGAGGTCATGGGGTCAAACCCACAGTGGGGCCCTTTGGTAGGGCTGTCCACAGCTTTATTTTTATTTACTGTACATATGTCTATGCCGGCAAGACCACCCTCAGCTTACTATACCCATTAGGTGCCTCTGAGGGTGCGTCATAGGGCGCCCTGTAGGCCACTTTATGGTTGCCATCCCTATAGGGTGCACTATACATTATCCTGTGTCGCAACATACATGCTGCCCTATAGGGGTCATTCAAGGGTGCCTTGGCGAACAGTGCACTGTAACATGTGCCTTATGGGCCGCCGTCTGTTAACATGCTGGGAGAGTGCGTTTGCTAGTAGTGATAACAAAATAAAATTATACAGCCTCCTACAGCACTCCACAACATAATACATACTGCCTCAGCAGGCATTTTTCACTGGGCATTGTGAGGAGTTGAACCCCTGATCCCTGCACCATTGGTCAGTGTTTTAACCATTGTGCTGTGGCTCTGTTCCTGTGCTTATGCATCAGCGCGCCGCCTTGTGCCTATCAGCGCGCCGCCTTCTGCCGCCCAAGGGGACCAGTGCGCCGCCTTCTGCTGCCCAAAACTAACTGTGCGCCGCCTTATGCCGCCCAAAAAGCACTGTGCGCCGCCTTCTGCCGCCCAAAAATAACTGTGCGCCGCCTTATGCCGTTCCAAATTAATTTGCCTCCTAAAACAATGTTAATCATTACAGTTACTGCCTCAGCTGACCTTTGTCGTTGCGCACACTGGGGGATTGAACCCATGGCCCCTGCACCATTGGTCAGTGTCTTCACCGTTGTACCACGGCTCTGTTGTTTTGTATACTCAGCAGCGCGCCACTTTGCCTTTCCACGCGCTAATGTCGACCCCCGCACATTAGCGCGACGCACACACGTCCGGTTGCTTACTACCGTTTTTTTTCAATTTTCTGCCTGAACCGCCCACTCCTTATATGGCACAGGCACACTAGCACGGCCCCGCACGTTAGGAATGTTTAGTAAACATGCCCCTAAGTTGTGCTGAGTTTTGCTGCTGCTCTTGTTGAAGTTGCTTTGTCATTTTAAGTTAATCCCGTCTTCAATTTAGCAATGCAGTCATGTCAAATATTAACTGCTAACCTTATGACAAAAGGTGATAGTGACATGTCATTCAGTGCTTCTGCAGCTACCAACCCACAGCATTTTTTTCTTTAGGAAAATCAGTGCATTGTACCCACAGTTTACTTATGGGCAGGAATATAAGATACACCATACTGAGTCAGACAAAGGTCCATTGAGCCCAGTATCCTGTTTCCAACAGTGGCCAATCCAGGTCACAATACCTGGCAGGTTCCAAAAAAGGTACACAGGCTTCATAATGCTTGTCCCAGGGTAAACCGTAGATTTCCGGGTCCTCTTTAAGAGTTTATGGACCTTTCCTCCAGGAACTTGCACACCTGCCCCTAAAAAACATCAAGTTTCAGGCAATCTATCACATATGCTCAAATGTACCTACGAGCCCGTATTCCTTCCAACGAAGGCCAGCAGATGAGTAGTTTCCGCTTATGCAGTCTAGAGGGGCTAACACAAGCTTTCATTAACATTTTAATTTGAGTTATGAACAAAGGAAGCCATATGGACCTCTTAAATGAATACACCTGTAGTCCTGCCCTGAAAGCGCCCAGCGAGCACTCCCATCCACGCATGTAATCATGCTGGCCCAAATCAAGAGCAAGTATCGATGCTCTATAGAGACAAGATATTATACCCTTTACATTTTGCATAGCAATGGCAAAGAATGATTTCTCCAGTTGTAAAGTGGTTTGTGAAAAACAAGGTGCCTTCTCTGCACTGGCGGCAAAGGGCGTGCTGTATGCATGCTTCGCCCTTTTCCAAGCATGCAAATTGCTTGCACCTACATTAATTCATAGGCACATGTGCATCCTATTCATTTACACATGCTAATTTTTTTAGGTGCCCAAACAATCCCAGTGCATGTCAGCGCATGCACACTCCTATTGATTTTCAGTGCTTAATATGATACCGAGAGGGGGCATGGTGGAATAAGCAGCAGATTCTAGATGCTGGAGCATGTACAGGTTAATGTGACCTTTGGAGTTTTTTGACTCCTGTTCCCTGTTTCCTGACCGGCATGGTAAGGCCAGATATTATTGACTTTGACGTGAAGTTAAAATGAAATTCTGTGTGTTTTCACAGTGAATTTCAGCAATCAAAGTAGAAAGTAAATAAATGTTATTAATCAGTTACCTGTAATATTCCTGCATATGAATAGTTTCATTTGCTGTTGGAACAGTAGTTCGATAACATGAATACTTTAGGCCTAAATACACCTTTTAACTGTGAAGCCATGTATCTTTGGTTTGGTACCATTTTATTGGCAAATACTGTTGCACCCCTGAGTCTTACACATGAACCCTGGTATCTGCGAAGCAAGGGTAAGTAACATTGCAGGAGAATAAATAATGGATGCTACATGCAAAAACAGAAACCCGGCTCGAGGAAACCTGCAACATGAAGAGAGGATCCATAGTGATGGTAGGAGGGGAGTAGGGGAGACTGGAAAACAAGCAATTTGCAGTACTGCAGCAGGTTGGGCTAAAGGGCAGCCTTGGGGTCATTTTTGCCTTTACATGATGGGGGAAGTTTTCATTAACTCACCTAGGCGTAAAGCCTGAGTGAAACTCTGAAAGAAAATGATACATATGGTTTTCTTTGGGAACCTTTCTTACACAGGTGCCTGGGCACAGACGTCCCTGCTGACTCTGCAGCCTCCTTTCCCATAGGTAAAGGGAAAATGGGAAAAGCAGGCATGCAGATTTGAAAATGCCATTCTGTGTGCTGACTTTTCTTTGCTGGTCAAAACACCCCCCCCCTTTTAATGTATTTTATTTATTTAGTATTGTTTATATACCGCTTTTCACCGGGTCAAAGCAGTTTACATTGAACAAGGTTAGATATTGTTACGTTAGAACAGTTTTTCAACTTATGTACATAACTATTGTATATGAGTTAAAGTGATGAGTTCCCTCAAGTGCAAGACTTATGTACAATATATACAGTGGAACCTGTTTTGTTGTTTTTTGTTTGTAGGTAGGTCAGGTGTGGTGGATCATCCTTATTCTGGGGAGGGGGAATTAGTCGGAGGTGTCAAAGTGTTCAGTGAATTGTTAAGTCTTTAGGAGTTTACGGAAGGTGGGCAGGTCTGTGATATTATGGTATCTGGGAGTGTGTTCCAAGTGGATATAGCTGAAAAGATGCACATTGTGAACCTCGCATATACATTTTAGACATTCTGAGTTAGGCAATTTAGAGACAGGCCAATTGCCCCAGGGAAATGACTTTGAAAATGGTCCTGAACATATTTCTCTGCTGCTAATAACACTACTCTACACTTTTGAGTCACTGAATTTTTACAGAACAGAACTGCTATATTGGATGGAAGTGTAAAAGAAGCGTACCAACAATTATACATAGAGTAACTTACTGTCTACCATTGCAAAGTCTAAATAGATGTCTACAATACAATTACTTTTATTTTTAAATGGAAGTTTTCAGTCAAAATAAACTGTGCATTCTTTTGTAATGTATAAAATATGATTGTCAGGATGGTGCCTGTAAATATGGAAAAAACAGCTGATAGGGTGAGAAAAGGAGATTTAGGCCTGCCAGTTTGTGCTGTGGTCAACCTATTAAATTTAGTCAGTCAACATCAGATATCATGCTGACTGGCTTAGGGCTAGATTTATGTAAGTGGGCTACTATATTAACATAGTGCATATTAATGCTGTCAACGCTCATTATCGGTAAATAGATTCTATTGAATAAAATGGGACCTGAAATGTATATTTTCAATATTGTCATATGGATGGGAAAGTTGGACTGCGAAGAAGAAAGACAGGAAGAAAATTGATGTCTTTGAATTATGGTGTTGGTGAAGAATACTGTGTATACCATAAGCAGTCAGTACTAGAGGAGATCAAACCTAAGCTTTCTTTAGAAGCTCAAATAACAAAACTTCAACTTTCATACTTGGATACATGATATGAAGAGACAGATCATTAGACTAAAGACATCATGCTGGCAAGATTGAAGATCAGCACAAAAGAGGAAGGCCAGCAATGTGATGGATCAATATAAGAGCAGCTATGGATGCGACTCTATCAACAATTATCCACCTGACTGAAGATCAAACACAGTTTTGGTTAACTATCCAGAGGGTCGCCATGAGTTGACATCTACTTGATGGCAACTAACAACAACAATATTGTGTGCAGTTCTGGTCGCCATATCTTAAAAAGAATTTAGCAGAAATAGAAAAGGTACAGAGAAGAGCCACCAAAATGGTAAAGGGGATGGAAGGCTATCCCTATGAGGAAAGGCTTAAAAAGTTGCAGCTCTTCAACTTGGAAAAGAAACAGATGAAGGGAGGATATGAAGAGGTCTATAAATTAATCGAGTGGAATGGGTAAATGTAGATTGGTTGTTTACGCCATCAAAAAGTAGAAAGACTAGAGACACTCAATGAAGCTACAATGTAACCCATTTAAGACTAATAAGAGAAGAGAATATATTTTTTTACTCGACACGTAATCAAACTCTGGAATTTGTTACTGGAGGATATAGTAAAAGTTGTTAGTGTAACTGGGTTTAAAAAAAGGTTTGGACAAGTTCCTGGAGGAAAAGTCCATAAACCATTATTAAAGAGGACCTGGGAAAGCCACTGCTTACCCCGGAATGACCATTACGGAAGCTATGTGCCTTTTTGGGAACCTGCCAGGTACTTTTGACCTGGATTGACTACTATTGGAAACAGGATACTGGGCTTGATGGACCTTGGTCTGACCCAGTATGATATTTCTTACATTCTTATATAAAACCTGAATGGCTAGGTGTGTTCCCAGGATTGAGCTGAAAACCACTGGTTGAAAGGTAAAGGTGGCTCATGGCTAAATATTGACTATTTAAATATAATTATCTTTAAAAATGTTGCATTCAGTCACCTCACACTTAGCAAGGATTGGTTTTGTAAAAAGCATCATACAGTGCTAACTGTACTAAGGATTTTAAAAATCAATAGGAGAAGACGTTTTCAGGAGAAAGTTATAATTAAGCAGAGGGGTGAGAAGATTGGAGAAATAGGATAAAATCCTCATTTATTTCTAGCTTCTGGCATGGTGAACGTGCAAAACCACCTAAAATGTAGTCATTTAGCACTGAGTTTCTGCTCTAGTCAGCAAAGCTTTAGGCAGACAGACCTGAATTCCCTAAATCTAGCCAGTTAAGGAGTTTGAATATTGACCCAAGTGCAAATCTTTGAATGTAAGCGAAAATCTACAAATATGCACATTTAATTTAGGATATAAAGATCCAAATTAGGAAAACATGGGGATTTACCTTGAATTGAAATGTTTTGCGGAGAGGAAATGGAACAGGATATAGGACATTGCATCGATTAGGTGTGACAACTTCTCTCTTTGGCACAGTAGGACCTTTATTCTGCTGTAGGGTTTTCCCCGATGAAAGGAAGAGTCTTTACCCGGTATCAGGGTTTTTCTCTGTGCAGAGCACCTACAGTATTTCCCCAGGAGGTGGCACTTGCTTGCTTTCTGTTATCGCTCCTAGATCACGTACTGCTTGAGCTTTGAAACATACCGGTAAGGGAAGACAACTGGAAACAGCTTTCAAACAGATTTTGTATCGTTCCATTAAGAAGATTAGGGAAATCCAAATCGAGAAATAAGGTGCAGTCATAACTAGAGGATGCTACTGATACTTTCAGATTTATGATTTCAGTTATATCCTATATAGTATTTATCGCTATTCCTGAAAGTATTGTTAGTAGTATGTAACATCACACAGCTATGGTCTGCTTAGGCTGCCGAATAAATGGGTAATGAGGATGATTCAGTGGATAGTTTCAGTGTACATCTCTTAATCAATAGTTTCCATATTGTAAGTCAGAAGAAACAGCACCATGATGGATGTTCCACTGGGAATCTGAGGAGTTAAAAATATAACTCTTCATTGCTAGTTCATTAAAGAATTCCTAGTAGCAAATAATATTAGAGGGTTCTTTTAGAAGCCCTGTTCATGCTCTGAACATCTGAAAATGGGCATACACATATCTAAAGCATGGAGACATCCCTGGAGTCATTTTAGAAAGCGGTTCTAAAGACATCCCTGACTGAACGGGGATGTGGTGTAGGCATCTTCAGGGGGTTCCCGGGTACTTGGACATCCTCGCCCGATTTCAGAAATGCCTTGTAGACCCCGACTCACATCCAAGTATATATCTGCTCCAGGGCACAAATAGGCATCAGAAAAGCTCTCGTTCTGTCATCCAGATACCCGGAGGGCATAGAGAACAGTGTACCCTGATACCCCCTATAATTTTACTGAGGATAAGGACAGCAGCAGGGAAACTAGGACGCTTGATTTCAGTTCAGCATACTGATGCACATCCCACATGCAAAACAGCTTACATTAAGCCAGTGGCATTCCAAGCCCTGCGGGCATCCAGGGTTCCTCCCTCTCTCCGCTGGGCCCACCCACAGAGTCAGCATGGAAAACTTAAACTTAACTTAAAGCTGTAGGTGGCTTGCTGTGCTGCCTCCGCTCCAGACCCAGCGGCTGTTCTCTCTCAGGCTGAAGTTTCATGATTCGCGAGACTTCAGATGGAAGAGAACAGCCATGAGGACTGGAGAGGAGGCAGTGTGGAAACCACCCACGGCTTTATGTTAAGTTTGCCATGCTGACTCCACCATGTGGGCCCGGCGGTGATGCATCCCCTGCCCAGCCGGCACCCGGGGCGACCTGTACCCACTGCCCTGTCCTTGATAAGCTGTTGCATTCAGCATAGGATAGATGTCCCTGACCCTGTTTTTTTTTTCTAGTGGGGACGCCTATGTGGCCGCTAATGTGGTCATCCATTTTGGGGATGTCCTTGTTTCCAAAATTAGGATGGCACAAATTTCCCTTGCATTTCTTTGGATGTCTTGCCCTGGATGCTATAGATTTCACCTGGATATTCTTTCTAAAATGCCACTTCATGTGAGTAGCTATGTACTGCATTGATTCCCAGGCCCAGTTTTTACTCCTTGGGCTGCCCTAGCAAAGGGAGGGTTCAGAGACTTCTCTCAGAGACAGGGAGCCTTAGATATCACATAACATCAACACCTAGAGGCCGGACTCGGGGTGCATATATAGTGAGTCTTGGAAGGAGTCTCAGCCTCTGACCCAAAGATTGTTGCTGCAATTGCTGGGCTAGGCAAGGTGAGAAAGGGTGCTGAAAGCAAGGAGAAAAGGTTCCTCAGTACTGTAATGGTGAGTACAGGTTTATGGTGCACAATCCAACAGACGTAAGTTTTGATTGAGGTGTAAATCTTCAAAGGATCAGGACAAAACTGGCAGGCTAAGAGAAAGAGAAAGAGAAAAGAAACTGTAAGAAGAGTTGGAGATGGAAAGAAATGGGAATGGAAAATATATTTGCATGAAGTTGTGGGCTTCCAATCTCTCTAATTCTTGTGCATGCCAAGGCATCATGCACAGAGAAGATGACATGTTAGGGTTCACTCTGTATGTGAATCAGCATAAGAAATAAAATTTGACATACTGAGTCAGGCAAGAGTTCCATCAAGCCTATTATCCCATTTCCAAAAGTGGCCTATCCCTAGTATCACAGATGTCTGTCAAGTCCCTAAAAGGTAGACAGGTTCCAGTCCACTTTAGTAATGATTTATGGACTTTTCCTCCAGGAAATTGCCCAAACCATTTTTAAACCCAGCTGCACTAACAGCTTTTCACATCCTCTGTCAACAAATTTCAGAGCTTAATTACATGCAGAGTAAAGAACTATTTTCTGCAATTAATTTTCAATATACTACTTAGTAACTTCATTGCATGACCCCCTTGTATGTCTACTTTTTGAAGAAGTAAAAAACTGATTTTGTTTACTCGTTCCACTCCATTCATTAATTTATAGACATCTATTATACCTCGCTTCAACAGTCTTTTTCGAGGCCACTCCTTATCCTCTTCCTGCTTTGCACTTTTATGAGTGCCTTTGGCTAATCATTCCATGACTCTTTATCTGTTCTTCCACCCACTTTGGCATGCAGTTCCTAACAACTCAAGTCCAGGAGAAACTGAACCTCATGCACTGGAGTGGGGGAGACACTTCCAGCCTATCATCGTCAATAAGCCTTCAGCTTTCTCTTCAAAGTTCTTGCAAATTTTCATTACTCTATTTGTTTGGAGGTTCTAGTAGGGAAGTGGAGCCACCGTTATACCCATGACCGAAGAATCCTATTTCTATTGCGAAGGATGAGCATGGAGCTGGTGCAAGGGATAACGGTATTGGGCCACTTGCCAATAGTGATCATAGCATGACCGCATTTGATTTCATAAATGGAGGGAGGACGGCAAGGAAATCCACAACTGCCTTTTAACTTTCAAAAGGGAGACTATGATAAAATGAGGAAAATAAGTAAGAAACAGTTGAAAGAAGCAGCTGCAAAGGTTAAAGGTTTACATTAAGCATGGGTGTTCTTTAAAAATACTATTTTCGAAGTCCAGACCAGATGTTTTTCTCGCTATAAGAAAAGTGGAAGGAAAGTCAAAAACCACCAGCATGGTTTAAAGATGAAGTAAGAGAGGATGTTGTAGCCAAAAAGCAGCTTTTAGGAAATGGAAAAAGGAGCCAAATGATGAAAAAGGGAAACAACGTAAGCACTGGCAAGTTAGATGCAAGGCATTAATAAGGCAGGCAAAGAGAGAATTTTCAAAAAGGTTTTCTGTAGAAGCAAAAATGCATAATAAAAACTTTCTCAATTACATTCATAGCAAAAATCCCGTGAGAGAATCAGTTGGACCATTAGATGATAGAGGAGTAAAAGGGGCGCTAAGGGAGGACAAGGCCACAGCAGAGAGACTGAATGAATTCTTTGCTTTGGTCTTTACTGAAGAAGATGTAGGGAACCGACCTGTGCCTGAAATGGTATTTAAAGGTGATGTATCAGAAGAATTAAAACAAATTTTGATAAACTGGGAAGATGTATTAAAACTATTTGATAAACTAAAGAGTAGCCTGGACCAGATGAAATATGAGATTGCAGACCTACTATTAGTAATCTGTGAACTATCATTAAAATCATCTGTAGTACATGAATATTGGAGAATGGTTAATGGAATGCCAATTTTTAAAAAGGGTTCCAGGAGTGATCCGGGAAACTACAGATCGGTGAGCCTGTAAATGGTAGAAAACATCATAAAAAATAAAATTACTGCACATGTAAGATAGTCATGGTTTAATGGGAGAAAGCCAACAAGGATTTATTCAAGGAAAATCTTGTCTCATTAATCTGCTATATTTTTGAAGGTGTGAATAAACAGGTAGATAAAGGTGAGCCGGTTGATACAGTGCATCTGGATTTTCAGTAAGCCTTTGAAAAGGTTTCTCATGAGGGACTCAGCGGAAATTAAAAAGTCATGCGATAGGAGGCAGTGTACTTTTGTGAATCAGGAACTGGTTAAAAGATAGAAAGCAAGAAATAGGGATAAATGGCCAATTTTCTCAGTGGAGAAAGGTGAATAGTGGAGTACCAAAGGGATCTGTGCTGGGCCCACTGCCTTTGAACATATTCATAAATGACCTGGAAATGGGAATAACGAGTGAGGTGATCAGATTTGCAGATGACACAAAATTATTCAAAGTTATTAAAACACAAAAGGATTGTGAAAAATTACAAGAGGACCTTGATAGATTGGAAGAATGGACGTCCAAATGGCAGATGAAATTTAATGTGGACGTGCAAAGTTATGCATCTAGGAAAGAACAACCCAAACTATGGTTACACAATGAAGGTTCTACATTAAAAATCACTACCCAGGAATAGGATTTAGGCATCTTTGTGGATAATACGTTGAAACCCTTCACTCATTGTGCAATGGCAGCCAAGAAAGCAAATAGAATGCTAGGAATCATAAGGAAAGTAATGGAGAATTAAACCAAGGATATTATAATGCCTTTGTATTGTTCCATGGTGCGAACCGTACCTTGAATATTGTGTGCATTCTGGTCACCATATCTTAAAAAGGATATAGCAGAATTAGAAAAGGGACAGAGAAGAACCACCAAAATGATACAGGAGATGGAAGGACACCCCTATGAGGAAAGGCTTAAAAGTTTAGGGTTCTTCAATATGGAAAAGAGATGGCTTTGGGGAGATATGATAGAGGTGTATAAATTAATGAATGGAGTAGAATGGGTAAACGTAGCTCAGTTATTTACACAATCAAAAAGTAGAAAGACTAGGAGACATGCAAGGAAGCTACATTTAAGACTAATAAGATAAAATATTTTTTCATTCAAAGTGTAATCATACTCTGGAATTTATTACCAGAGGATGTAGTAAAATCTGTTAGTGTAGCTTAGTTTAAAAAAGGTTTGGACAGGTTCCCAGAGGAACGGTCCATAAACCATTATTAAAGAGGCCAGGGAAATCCACTGCTTATACGGGAACAAGCATTGTGGAGCTTGTGTACCTTTTTGGGAACCTGTCAGGTACTTGTGACCTGGATTGGTCACTGTTGGAAACAGGATACTGGGCTTGATGGACCTTGGTCTGATACAATATGGCATTTCTTATGTTGACTGATGGAGGAAGGGGACATCTGCCTAAGTAGCCTGATAGCCAAATCAACCTTAGCTATCATGGCATGACGGATTGACTTCACATCCATAATCCTCCATTATTGTACTTGTTGACTATCAGCTATACTGTACTTGTTGACTAAGAAACCATACTTGTCAAGTTGTTAATTGAGAAACCTTTACTTGATTCTAGATAATTGACTGCACTTCATGAATGCTTTATTCACCCTGGTACTTCTTCTATGGGGAGGGATGAGAATGACATGGTGAGGAAAAAAGGGCATACCTGCCTAGCCAGCCTGATAACCGATTCAACCCTACCTGTCATGGGGAAACAGATTGCCCTCACATCCATCATCCTCCATTACTGTACTTGTTGACCAACGGTCTTCTGCTATCAGGGCCTTCCAACCTATCTTGCCGCTTTGTTAGTCTTCCTCAGCTCTTCTGGGCTATTGCTGACAGTATTACAGTCCTGCTCCCACTGCTTTTGGGGCCTTCACCATGTTATCTGGACACTCCATGAATTTTTCCTTCACCCTGGGGAGAGATCCTCCTCTGTACTTAAGGTTCAAATGCTGGGACAGGACTCTAGTTTGCAAAAACACAGCTCAGATGAACTCATATCACTCCTTGGCCTGGATGCTATCTCTTCTGCTTTTGAGCTGGCCCTATTCTGTATATTAGGGACTAACAGCTGATCTGGGTGCTATGCTGATCCTCCTGGGATAAGTTAGATTGGCTTCAAAGGCCCTGAGCACTGTGCTGGTCTCCCTGCCTTTGTACTCCACTCAAAGTACCTTGGCATGCTTCCATCAACTGTGGTGCTGCTGTGCCCTTTTTCACTATTTTGAGATGTTCACTGCACTCTTTGTATTGTGTTGCCTTTCTAATGGTGGCTTTTAAGAAAATAAGATATGCCATACTGGGTCAGACCAAGATCCATCAAGCCCAGTATCCTGCTTCCAACAGTGGCCAATCTAGGTCACAAGTACCTGGCAGTTTCCCCAAAAGACACAGGTTCCACAATGCTTGTCTTGGGACAAGCAGTGTATTTCCCGGGACCCCTTTAATAATGGTTTATGGGCCTTCCCTCCAGGAACTTGACCAAACCTTTTTAAAACCCAGCTACACTAACAGCTTTTACTACATCCTCCAGTAACGAATTCCAGAGTTTGATTATGTATTGAGTGAAAAAATATTTCCTTTTATTAGTCTTATATGGGTTTCACTGTAGCTTCATTGTATGTCCCCTAGTCTTTCTACATTTTGTTGGCATAAACAAGCGATTTACATTTACCCGTTCCACTCCATTCATTAATTTACATACTTCTATCATATCTCCCCTCAGCCATCTTTTTTCCAGGTTGAAGAGCCCTAACCTTTTTAGCCTCTCCTCATAGAGGTATTCTTCTATTCCCTTTTCCATTTTGGTGGTTCTTCTCTGTATCTTTTCTAATTCTGCTGTATACTTTTTAAGATACGGCGACCAGAACTGCACACAATATACAAAGGTGCATTCGCACCATGGAATGATATAGAGGCATAATATCCTTGGTTTTAGTCTCCATTCCTTTCCTTATGATACCTAGCATTCTATTTGCTTTTTTGGCCACCACTGCACACTGGGCCGAGAGTTTTAACATGTTATCCACAATGACGCCTAAATCTTTTTCCTGGGTGGTGGTTCCTAATGTGGAACCTTGCATTCTGTAACCATAGTTTGTGTTGTTTTTTTCTAGGTGCATAACTTTGCACTTGTCCACATTAAATTTCATCTGTCATTTGAACGTCCAGTCTTCCAATTTATTAAGATCCTCTTGCAATTTTTTACAATCCTTTTGGATTTTAACAACGTTGAATAATTTTGTGTCATCTGCAAATTTGATTACCTCACTCGTTATTCCCATTTCCTTGTCATTTGTGAATATGTTAAAAAGCAGCGGACCCAGCAAAGATCCCTGAGGTACTCCACTACTCACTTTTCTCCACTGGGAAAACTGGCCATTTAGCTCTACTCTCTGCTTCCTAACTTTTAACCAGTTCCTGATTCACGATAGTACACTGCCTCCTATCCCATGATTTTTAAATTTCACCAATTGTCTCTTATGAGGGACCTTGTCAAAGGCTTTCTGAAAATCCAGATACACTGTATCGACCGACCTACCTTTGTCTACCTGTTTATTTACACCTTCAAAAAAATATAACAGATTAGTAAGACAAGGCCTTCCCTGACTAAAGCCATGCTGGCAGTCTCCTATTAAGTCATGACTAGCTACATGTTCAGTAATTTTGTACTTAATAATGGTTTCTACCATTTTTCCCAGTACTGACGTCAGGCTCACTGGTCTTTGTCCTGCCACTATATATACTCTTTGCCCCTCCTTTGGTGCTCCTGGAGAGTTTGACATGCTTGATGGTTTGTAGTTCTGTTAAAGAACCTGCCATCAACTTACAAGCAGGTATCACGGTTCTCCTCCCTTCACCAAGTCTCCAAGTTGCCAATGTTATCTACTTTTTCATTCAGTGCTATATATTCTCCTATCCTGTTTTTGGACTTCTGTATTTGCATACAGGCATTTCAAAGTATGTTTTTCATTCCTATTGACACACTGCTTATCAGTTGATGGGGTAATTTGGAATCTTTCAACTCTGCTTTTTACTTAGCCTCCTGGATTATTTTAATTTTTATTGCAGCCTCTCTGTTTTGGCTGTACCCTTCAAAGTTATGTTATTCGGAACCATGCACTGAAGGATGATTGTTGTCTTTCTCCCATTATCTAGTTAAAAGCTGCTTTCTCATTTTTAAAGGTTACACCCTGGTTAAGTGTGGAGCCCATCCTTCTGGAAAAGGCCCCCTCTTCCCCAGAATGTTGTTCAGTTCCTAACAAATTTAAGCATTCTTTCTTGCACAATTGTCTCATCCACACATTGAGATTCTAGAGCTCTGCCTGCCTCTTGGTTCCTGTGCATGCAACAAGGAACATTTCTGAAAATGCTATCCTGGAAGTCCTGGATTTCAACTTTTTACCTAAAAGCCTAAATTTAGTTTCCAGAACCTCTGTCCCACACTTTCCTATATTGTTGATACCCAATGTACCAAGAGAGCTGGCCCCTCTCCTACATTGTCTAGAATTACAATCTAGGTGATGCGTGAGGTCTGCTACCTTTGCATCAGGCAGGCAAGTGACCTACTAATCAGGGGCGGCTCAAGGCAATCTGCTGCCTGAGGTGAAGAATGAGATGGCGCCCACCCCCCTTAGAGGGGGGGCGGGGCTTTTTCAGAACTCCAATCGGGGACTGAACCAAACCAAAAAGCCGATTTGATTATATGGAGGAAATGCAAGATATTTGCACACAGGGCCGTATCGAGCTGCAATCGCGCCCTGTGCGACTTGCAGCTTGGGCGCACGCCCCCCCTCCCCCCATACCTCCGACCAGCACTGCCTGCTCTTTCCCTGCTGCTGCCGCCCTCTGTTTCTTTCACGGCAGCGCCGGTAGCAGGGAAAGAGCAGGCAGCACTGGACGGAGGTATGGGGAGGAGGAGGGGGAGCATATGCTCGATCTGAAAGTCGCTGGCAGTTTAAGCAGATCTGTCCCTCCCTGCTCTGACATTGCGTCGGAGGAGGAAGGGACCAGACTTGCTAAAAATGCTGCGAAAAGGCTTGGGGGGCACATTTCGGTTTTCTGCTATTGTCCTGCCAGCGGCAGCAGGGCAACAGCAGAGAGCTTAAATGCACCCCTTCCCCAAGCCTTTGCGCCCTGTGCGGCTGCTCCGCTTGCAAACGACTAGGTACGGTCCTGTTTGCACACCAAGGAACTAAAAGAGAGCAAGAACCAACAGCACAGTTTATAAAACTAAATTATAACTCATTTTTATTTTGTTGTTATGAACTGCGTTATGGTTCTTGCTTTTTCTTTTTCAACATATATTTTGCAACCACAGTGGGTACAGAGCATAACCAGGACATTCACCCACAGAACTCAATATTTAAAAATAAAAAAAATCTGATTCTGATCATCTCACTAACAACAACAACCACTATTCTCCAGTACCAGGCATATTGTGAACTAATACAAAACCCTACAACAAAGAGCAAACCTACCATACCATACCATACCATACCATATCGGCACAAACTTCCAAAACTCACATAAGGAGCCCATCCAAAAAGGCGTCACTGTAAATACTACAGTGGGCCCTGGAACATCCATACACCTATTTGAAAAGCTGAAATAGTCAAATTACTACAGTACAGTATAGATCTTTATGTACAAACTCCATGTTAACAGAACACCTGGCCTCAGTCACACACTCACAACATCGACCCTCACGAAGTACCAAATAAGTAACCATAATCTAAAGTAAAAATAAAAATACAGTATGTAGACAAAATGTAAACTGAAATCCCAAGAAGCCAGAGTCCACATGCAATGCAACATCAGATAAATAAGAGATGCAGTTACTCAATACTGTGTAAAATATAAAGATAGCTCAAAGTCCAATCACTAAAATGAAATAAAATTATTTTTCTACCTTTGTTGTCTGACCATTTTATTCTCTGATAATGCTGGTCCCAATCTGAGGCTTCTGCTTTCCTGTCTTCTCTTAGCTCTCTTTCTGTGGTCTATGGTCCATCTGTCATTTCTTATCTCTTCTTTTGTTTTCTTCACTTCTTTCTGTCAGCCTATTTCCAGTCCCCATAACCTTTCCCAGTATCAGCCCCTTTCCAGTCCTCCCTTCCGGTACCTTCCAATGTCAACTTGCATTGCCATAACTGCCACTGGTGTCCATTCCCTTCCAGTTCCCCTCATTCCCCACTGTCCAGCTTCTTCTAGTCCAAATACCATGGCAGCCCCTCTCAGCATCCACTCCCTTCCAGTCCCATTTCCCATCCCCTCGCATCAGCCCATTTGTAGCCCTAGCCCCAGTTTTCTTCCAAGGCCAGCAGCTCTATCCTCCCCTCCCCACCATCAGCCCATTTCCAGTTGAAGCCCCCCCAATCAGCTCACTTCCTGTGTTAGTCCCCCCTCAACCCCATTACCAGTGCTAGCCTCCCCTAATCAGCCCATTACCAGTCCTACCCCCTCCCATCAGCCCATTACCAGTCCTAGCCTCCACTAAATCAGCCCACTTCCAGTCCTAGCCTCCCCGATCAGCTCATTTCCAATGCTAGCCCCCTCAGTCCATTACCAGTCCTAGCCCCCCATCAGCCCATTACCAGTCCTAGCCTCTCCTATTCAGCTCATTTCCAGTGCTATTCCCCCCTCAGCCCATTACCAGTGCTAGCTTCCCCTAATCAGCCCATTACTAGTCCTACACCCCATCAGTCCATTACCATTACTAGCCTCCTCTAATCAGCCCATTTCCAGTCCTAACCTCCCCGATCAGCGCATTTCCAATACTAGCCCCCCATCAGTCCATTACCAGTCCTACCCCATCAGCCCATTTCCAGTCCTAGCCTTCCCTAATCAGCTCATTTCCATAGCTAGTGCCCTCTCAGCCCATTACCAGTGCTAGCCCCCCTAATCAGTCCGTTACCAGTCCCAACCCCCCTTGATCAGTCCATTCCCAGTCCTAGCCTTCCCTAATCAACCCATTACCAGTCCTAGCCCCCCCTGATCTGCCCTTTACCAGTGCTAGCCCCCCCATCATCCCACTATAATCCTAACCTGCACTGTCTCTCCCCTTTGTCTAGTACTTGTCCCCTGTCTCCCCCTTTGTCCCCCATCTCTCACCTTTGTCTCTCATTGTCCTCCTCCTGTCTCCCCTCCCTCCACCTGCACCTCTCATTCGGTGGTGACGGGGGCACTATGGCTGTTTTAATTTTAGATTTTGCCGCCTCTGCCCTGTCTCTGCCTTCCCGCTGCATTTTTTCCCTCAAGAATGCTTGCAGCAAAAAAAAAAAAAAAAAAAAATGCAGCGGGAAGGTAGAGGCAGGGCAGAGGCAGCAAAATCTAAAATTAAAACAACCAGAGTGCCACCGCCACACAAATTAGCCTGATCGCATGCAGCGATCAGGCTGATTTATTCGATGCTGGTTGTTCCTGCTGGATGAGAGGGAACCCTTGTCAGTTCCCTTCCAGCTCCCTCCCTCCATCCATTTCAGCCCCCCTCCCTCCCTCCATCCATTTCAGCCCCCCTCCCTCCCTCCATCCATCCATCCATCCATGTCAGCCCCGTCCCTCCCACCATCCGTCAGCCCCCTCCCTCCCTCCATGTCAGCCCCCCTCCCTCCCTCCATCCTTTCATGTCAGCCCCCTCCCTCCCTCCATCCATGTCAGCCCCCCTCCCTCCTTCCCGCCATGTCAGCCCCCCTCCTCCATGTTAGCCCCATTGCTGATTCCATGCCCCCTCCTTCCCTCTCCCCATGTCTACCTGCTACCGCCCTGTGCCTTCTTCTTCTGCAGCCGTGGTTCTCTGTCTCTTAGGGAACCGCGGCTGTGCCGGTGAAGCTGTTGCAGAGCCTTCGAGTCTCTTGACGGGCTCCATGCAACATTGTCTTGCCTCCAAAGGAAGTGGTAAACAACTTCCTTTGGGGGCGGGACAATGCTGCCTGGAGCCCGTCGAGAGGCATGAAGGCTCCGCAGTGGCTTCACCTGCACAGCCGCGGTTCCTAAGAGGAAGGGAACCGCGACTGCAAAAGGGAGGCAGTGAGTGTGCCGCTGCCGAGAAGCGGACTCGGCAGCAACTTGTAAGCTTTTTTTTTAAACTTGAAGGCGAAGTGAGGTGGCTGTTTTGGGGGCATTTGCCATCCTCAAAACTTTGCTGCTTGAGGAGGCCGCCTCACTTTGCCTCATTATAGAGCCGCCCCTGCTACTAATCCTCATATCCACCTGCTACCCAGTTTAATGCCTAATGATCGAATCACCAACTAAATTGGCCATTCTAACCCTTCTCTCCTGAGCAGAAGCTCCTGGAGTCCAATTCTCAGTGTAAGAGATATTTCATCCCCTGCAGGACAAGTCCTGACTATAGGATCATTTCCTATCATGTCAAGGTAATGATCTCCTTCCAGTTGACCTCTCTCCTGCAAGGCAGCACTGAGACTGCTAGATTGGAGATAGGACTTTTCTACTGTCCCGGTAGATCTCCTCTATATACTTCTCTGTCTGCTTCCCTTTCCTCCAAGTCTGCCACTCTAGCTTTAGGAAATTGGACTCATTCTATGAGAGCAAGGAGCTCTTTCCTCTGAGTGCACACATTTAACCTCTCACCAACTGGGAGATAATCATATACCTAACATTCAATGTCAATGACTGGATATCCCCCATCTTGCTACAAGCCTGTTGGCTGTATCTTTGTATTAGTGAGGTTAGTTGTTTAGAGTTACTGAAGGAGTAGGAAGCCTAAATTAATATAAAGGCCTTCAGGATTTTTTGGTAGATAATCTGTTATTAAGGGTTAATCACTTGCTGATGAAAATACACTGTGGTGTTAAATTTCATTCTCTCTTAATTGGGACAACTAACTATACATTAAAGGATATGCCTGGGGTGGATGAGAAAAAATTACTGCCTGTCTGCTTTATTTTAAGACTACAGGCCTACCCAAATGTAACAGAAATTAATTTAAAACCTCTAAAGCAAGCTGCTATTTGCTTGCTTATTTTAAGACTATAAGGGCCCCCCTGAAGCCATCAGAAATTAATTTTAAACCTCTAAAGCAAGCAGCTCTTTGTTTTCTTTTAATACTATAAAGGGTCCACCTAAATCTAATAGCATAGCACCTCTCATATATTTGAATGTTTGTACTCTAGATCAAGAACAGAAAAATACTGGATGTGAACTAACATATGGGGTGGAACCTCTCTTTAGGACCAGGTAAGATGCATTTTTTTAAAAATTTGTAATCATGTAATATCCTGTACTGAAATCAAGTAATGTGTGCATGAGACTTTTTTGTCAGAGCCATGATATATCTGAGCAGAAAATCTGAATTAAAATCCCAGCCTAGCCAGGCCAGGCTAATCCAGACAGGAATAAAAGCATACAGGGAAACTACAGTAAGCAATATGACAGAATGAGATATGGTGTTACACTATAGCCATCTTTGTGCACATTGCAGCTTGAGCTAGATTAGCAAAAGTCACTTAAAAAAAGAGAAACATATGCAAAGGAAAGAAAATCTGGACTTGATTAAATGAGAAAGCAGGATGGGGTAAATGGCAGCATCTGCTTTCAGAAAATACTCTCCAAAAAAATCATTCCATGCGCACTGCACCCATAATACATAAAATATATTCATGGTTTGGCATTCCCCCGGTGTGGTCTGTATGCAGTTTGGTACATAATTATTTTCATTATAGTAAAATTTGTTGCTGGTAACCAGTATCAGGAAAGGCAGGGAACATGTTTCTGGAATCGTATCATGTTGCACTTATGGTATTTTGTTATGGCCAGAGACAGATAGGGGGTCATTTTATAAACTCTTGCAGAGTTAACATGCATTGCAATGTGCATCGTTCATGCCTGGAAGGCATTTGACCATCTTCTCTCCTTTGAACTGTGTACTCAAGTTGGTCCAGGCTCTGATGATGGGATCTCCAAGTAGTAGCAGTTTTCTGTTTTGTGATTCTTTTCTTCACATTTGGTGCATTGTCAGTAGATTGTGCATGGACTCTCTCATTTAAGGGCACTTCAGTTTCCAAAGATTGGGCACCCTCATTATCCAAGGCAGAGAAGGTATTATTCAGGGATATCTCTTGATGTATAGGGTGTCTCTGCGTTACAGGTTGCAGCTTACCAGTGCCCACTGTGATCCATTTGTTCCTGGGCTGTTTGATTCTTTGTGGGAGCAGTGGTGGGTTTTGTTCAGTTTATACCCTAGAAGAGGTGTGTTTAATTGCGGCTAATTTTTCCCTTAGCAGTTAACTTGAGGCATATAGGGCAAGCTCTTAGGTTCCAAATGATTCTTCTCAGAATGAAAGCACCACAGTTATTGCATTGAATATACGACATGCTGATTAAGCGATCCTAGGAGAAGAAGAAAAGATCTATAGCTTCCTGGAACCCCGTAGATCCCTTTCTAAAAGCTGGTGTCACCTGGCCCAGGCCAGGGGTGCTCTTACCTAGGGTAGTTGGTTAAAGGGTGCCTTGACATGGGATGTGTGAGTCTGGGGTGCCTGGACTAGATAGCCCCAAGGGGGAAGCCTTTCTTTTTTCTCTTCCTGTCAGTGTATGAATAAGAATTAGCTCATGCATTGACAGGAAAGGAGAAAAAAATGTCCCTATAGTGCAAAAAACTGTGGCATGTTACAGTAGCTGTGTGTGCTATTTTATTTGTCAGTACATATTTTTTAATGCCACTGTAATTTTCATTTAAATTTGAGGACTTCGCTAAAATAGAGGCTCCAGTCCTGGCATGTATATTTAATGATTGACTGATGAAGCACTAAAAACCTCCAGGGGTCTCAGAGCCTGTCTCCTATGGGCTTCAAGCAATTGCAGGGCAGAAAAGGCAGCCATGGGGTTCCACATAATGCCAACTGAGCCCAGCTAAACATTTTTATTTAATAGAAATTCCCACTTTTTTACTGCCTTTGTCAAACCAATCACTGCTGACAGCAATTATTTATGCTACAACTCTTTTGTCCATTTTATTGAATAATTAATGTCTGTGTCTAGTAAATCAATAGTAAGTCCATTTTATTGCTTTTTGAAAGTTTAAAATTAACGAACTTGATCATAGCACCCCCTCCGACACAGCACTATGTTTCGAACTGTGGAAATTCATGCCAGTTCTTCATGAGGGAAAGTTATCCACAATACTTATGTGCCATGTAGATATCAGAGTACTTCACTTGATTTATCCATCATATTTGTATCATGAGTGGAGGAGTAGCCTAGTAGTTAGAGTACTGGTGTGGTAATTAAGAGGCCAGGGTTTGATTCCCGCTGACATGCCTTAGGCAAATCACTTGCTTCAGAAGAAAGGCCTGGTCATCTACTTCCATTCACGCTGCCAAGAAAACACAGGAGCTGTTGGGTTGCCAGGAGTCAGCGTTGACCCAAAAGGCGTACTTTTCATCAAAGTGCTTTTTCTCCAGTCCGCTGTTTCAACTTCAGTGCTGCCTCCATCTTTTAAATCATTCACATGACCATTCCTTCACCCGTCCCCTGAAGTACCCTAAATCATCATCTACTCTATCTCTGCATTCAATTTATAAAACATCGTTGCTCACTAAAATTCTGTTTCTGCTGTTGGTCACCCCTCTCCAATTCATTTTTCCCTGAATCTATTATTAGTACTGCTTATCATTTGTATTGTATTATCATTCATGCTGCTCTCCACACAATGTTGTACCAAAAGTAGCTATAAGTGTCTAAGTCGCTAAAAGGAAATTGCTGCTTAATTAGACTAATTTTGACAGATCTTATTGTATGTGAAACATACATAAAATTACAAGGGTAAAGTATCAGATAAATTAGGAAGAAATACAATTGCTTTATTGCCTTATTTTAAATATCTTGCCACTCCTGATACAGTATCTGTCCATATTGGTCCCACTATAGTTTGTTGGCAGGTGGAATAGTCACACAGTTCTGTGTCCTCCTGCGTTTCTTCACATGATCATGCTGCTTTGACTCCCAAATCCTTGATGTTCTTCCTTCGTGTAAACGATATTATCAGATGTAACTGAAAGGAACTGTCTACTTGACGTTACACAGTGTTTTCATAAAATGATTGCTACTATCTGAGTTCTTGTAGAATATGACAAAATACATACTGCTTTTTCCTCTTTTTTTCAATTTTCTGTTGTTTCAGCAACAAGTTTGACGTGTACACAATATTCTTTTATAAGCTCTATTAATAATCTATATTTCATGGCCATTGCCTGTTCCTTATAGTCTTCCAGTTGAAAACAAATCCTGTATAATCTGAGAAGAAGACTAATGAGAACAGAAGTCCCATTTTAGGTGCACTTTACTTCAGCATAGAGCCTATTGTTGAAGGTTAAAGTGGGCAGACGTTGTCTATCCGTACGCATGTTTATTTGCACATGTGTAAGTATTTGCAAACAAATATGCTTATGCTTTTCCATGGCAAGAAGAGGAGGGGAAGACTGCAGTGTTCTGCCCACAGAAACCCCATCGCCCATGGGCAGAATAGTAAGACAGCTGGTGTCGGCCTGCGATCAGCACTGGGCCTACCAGCATGCCTGAAAGAAAGGTTAGAAGCAGAGGGAGGAGGAGGGGGATAGAGAGAAGGGAGGAGAAATGTAAAGGCCAGTGAGCTTGAGAAGAATCATGGGGAGGGAATAGAGGGCAGGGGGTGAGAGTACAAGGGGGGAGAAAGAGAAGAGACTCTGGGAGGGGAAACAAAGTGGGGGATAGCAGGAGAGGGGCTGGAGGGGGAGAGAGTAGAGTCCAAAGGGTTGGAGAATGAAGAGATGAATGTGATGGGGTGCTATTATCAATTCAGTTAGTTTTATACTTTGAAGAAGCGATAAAATGGACATGTTAGTAATATACTAGACACATTCGTATTACTTATTCAATAAAAGACAGAAATGAGTTGCTGTAGCATAAACAATTGCTGTCAGAAGTGATTGGTTTGGCAAAAGCAGTACAAAAGTGGAAATGTCTATTAAATAAGAAAGTTTATTTGGGCTCGATTGTTTATTGTAGTAGCTAATACTGTCGACCCCAGTGTGGATTTATGTGTTGAACGGTAGTTTTCATGCCATTAGTATGTTGCATTGGGATTAAATGTCATTTTCGGTGCATGCGTTGGAAGGCTGTGAATGCACATCTTATTACATCTGCCTTTAAGTTTTTTTCTAAATAAACTATTGCAATTAACACATGGAGCTTGCACACACATTCTGCTGGGATCTGTTCTAGGCTTATGCGTCTCAGTGGCAGAGTGCAGTGCTCCAGGGTGGGCTGGTCTAGTTCATATTAAATTGTTGATACTGGAGAGTAGTGAGCATAAGATTTCGCTGTTTTTGCTATAAGTGCTATTCAAAATCACATTCCCAAACTGGGCTATAACTAGGGGTGGGCAAGATGAGCAGCTGCCCATGGCACAAATCTCCTTGGGGAGGAAAAAATGACTAATATTCAAACATGGGCTGGCAGCAGGAGAAGAGCCAAGCAGAGAACTTCCTTTCTCCTACCATCTGGGTTGTTAGGATAAAGGGAACCAAAAGGAAGAGGACTGTGGACCAGACTGAAGGGGGTGGTGGGGGAGAGGAGTGACCCCCTACTCTAGGTGCTAGGATAAGTAGTTATGGCTGTGCCCCCAGACATCTGCTGGAGAATATTATGACCAATCCCATCTTGAATATTTGACTCTTACCCCAGTAACACCTTCAGCTCTCTTCTGGTTCAGGATTTCATGGTGGAATTTAAGGGGCAGATGGAAGGCATCAAGGGTGATATCCATTGCCTTGTTATGTATTGGGGCCCTTTTCTTAAAGTTCAATCCATAGAGCTGATAGTGTGCTCTCCTAAGATGTTTTCACACTGGTGATTTAGGAGGTCAGTTTATAAGGAGCCGCAGAAAGTTATGCACCATTGACATATTTTGTGTATTGATGGGACTTTATGCGCATACATCAGCTGGTTGCTATTCTAGAGTACGTGCGTTAGGCCGATGACGTGTGCTTTCACTGTGGACATTTACATATGTACTTTCTAAAATATTGCATATGTGCGGCACGTGCTGCAACTGAGCTCTGGTAGCATTTCTGAGAGAATCTAGGCGGCAGCTGTAGCAACAAGCAGACCATGGCAGCCGTCAGCAGCAAATGCGTCCTTAGAAGGACAGTTAGAGGACTGAGCTCCTGCAGTGACTTGAAGGGAGTACCTGTGGTGTGCCCCAGGCTGACAGACACATGCTAAGCAAATAGATACATCTCTGCTGTTCTAGATTATTTCGGGAGATTAGGGTATTTGGTAGCAGGCTGCCATTTTACTGCATCCTGGCATAATTTTTTGAGGGGAGTAGATTAAAATGAATTTAGCAAGGAGTCACATGGGGTCGTATTATTGGCTTGGACATGCTTTGCTATGGGTTAATATGCATTCTCTTAGGGTCAGCAGGGAGAAATATTACATTTTAAAAATTGAAGGACTGACAAAGTGTAAATAATGTATTTCAGGGCGCTGGTATTCTATACTCAGATTTTAGTGAACAACTCATTTGAAGATGTGAGGAGACTGGTAAACGGACTTGTGCTGTTTTCATCAAACTGTTGCCTAAGTGATGCAAGATCTGATTGCTTTGAAGACCAGGTACAGTAGAAAGTTAGGGAGTACTAATTAGTTCAAGAGATTAATGAAAACTTCCAACTAAATTCTGGGGCTTGAATCAACCCTATTTGTTATTTCTTTTTGGGTTCTAGAGGAGAGGTTCCCAGCCTTTTTGGTGGGACCCCTTATTAAGCTCCAAATTCATCCCCACTGCTCTTCTTGGACTCCCTCCTCTCAGTACCAGACTTCCCCCAGAAATCCTCTTTATTTCCCTTCTCCTTCCCCTTTCCACTGTTCTCTCTCTCTCCCTCCAGCCAATGCTCTCTAGCCTGTTTCTTTCTCTCTCGCTCTCCCTAGTCAGTTACCACCAGTTTCTTTCTTTTCTCCCAGCCATTTCTCATCAGCCTCCTTCTTTTTATCTCTTTTCTGTGTCTTACAGATCCTCTGTAATGGTCTCGTGTGTTCCCATTTCATACAGAGGCCGATTCAGCTTCCCGCATGCTCGGCCACTGTGCCCACACAAAACCTAGCAAGAACCAAGATAGACCCAATTCTGCTGTCACAGGGCCCGGACATACCCACAATGGCAGAATCAGGGACATAGATGTCTGGGTGCTCCCTGTATACCGAGGAGATCGACATACAAGAAGCTGCCCATCTCAATGCCAGAACTCTATTGCTGGGGCACGGGAGCAATGGTGTTCCAGCACTATGGCAACGAGCCATCTGCCTGACGGCTCGGAGTACCATGGCTCCCATCGGCCCCTGCAGATGACGGCCTGAGTGTCATTGGAGGCCCAATGACCCAGATCGTAGCTGCAGGGATCCATCAGGTCTGAAGTGCGGGGTGCGCTGGTGATGGAATCGGGTTTGGGGGCTGAACGCGGGTTGGACATCCAGCCCGTACATCCAATCCCACTATTTGCGCCACAAAATGCCCCCCCTCCCCCAATAGGGAATGCACATGTAAGTCTTTTCCATGTCCAGATTTACACCTGCTCCCAGACAGAAATAAATATTTTTAAAAAATCCTTTTGGCCATCTATAGGAAGTATTAAGGAGGATATCTCTCAATGTTCATTTCGCCCTTCAAATTGAAACGAGATTTGCAGCTTGTCGTGCTGTGAGGGTTTGTGTGCATCAGTGATGCTGAGAGCTAAACTATCGGTAGTTTAACTACTGGCAGGGTCTCCCAAGATGGACAGGTCTCAGCTGAGATGCCAGACCAAGACAATCCACCCATCTGGGCAGCAGCAGAATGGGATAGTGTTGATGGCGGAGGATCACATTTCTGTGACAACGGCAACAACACCAAACTTAAACTGCGTGGAAGAAAGGCCCGGCAATCTACTTCTGTGTCTTGCCATGAAAACCCAATGGATAGTTACAACAAAACAAACTGTGCTGTAGTGCTGGAAGATGAGACCCCCAGGTCGGAAGGCACTCAACTAGCTACTGGGGAAGAGCTGAAGACTTTTCAGAGTAAAGCCAGCATTTATGATGTGGTTGGATCAAAGCCCTCGGGACGTCTGACTGCTGATGTAGCTGCGCATGAAATGAGAGTCAGAAGCTATAAAGATGTCTTACACATTGGAACATGGAACATACGAAGCATGAACCAAGGGAAGTTGGAGGTGGTCAAGAATGAAATGGAATGTGTACAACTTGATCTGTTGGGTGTCAGCGAACTGAAATGGACTGGCATCGGGCACTTTGCATCAGATGATCACATGGTCTACTATGCTGGAAATGAAAGACAAAGAAGAAATGGTATTGCATTTATAATAAAGAAGAAACTTGCAAGAACTGTAATGAAATACAATGCAGTCAGCGAACGCTTAATCTCTATTCGTCTACGAGGAATGCCTATCAACACAACTATAATTCAAGTATATCCCCCAACAACAGCTGCAGAAGAGAATGAAATTGAAGAGTTCTATGAACAAGTACAAGATGAAATTGACAGAACATGCAAACATGATATCCTGATAGTCATGGGTGATTGGAACGCAAAGGTTGGCAACAAAGAAGAAGACAAAGTAGTTGGAAAATATGGACTTGGCAACAGAAATGAAGCTGGAGAAAGTCTGATAGAATTCTGCAAGACCAACGATCTATTCATCTCGAACACCTTCTTCCAGCAACACAAACGGCGACTGTATACATGGACTTCACCCAATGAATTGTATAAAAATTGACTACATCTGTGGAAGTCAACGATGGAAAAGCTCTATAACATCAACAAAGACAAAACCTGGAGCTGACTGTGGTACAGATCATCAACTACTAGTATGCAAACTCAAGCTAAAGCTGAAAAAGAGCAAACCACTCATGAATGCAGCAAAATATGACCTTGAGAATATACCACTGGAATTTAAAGACTGCCTGCAAAATCGATTTGCTGCTTTAGATACAAATGACAGAGTTCCAGAAGAGTTATGGAATGACATCAAGAAGGTTGTGTTGGAAGAAAGCGAAAAGTCTCTACAAAAGGTAAAAAAGAAAAAAACGGCCAAAATGGATGACGGAAGAAACTCTGAAAATTGCCCAGAAACGCAGAGAAGCTAAAGCCAGAGGAGAAAGAAAGACAATCACAGAACTCAACAGAGATTTCCAATGTGCAGCAAGACAGGACAAGGAAAAGTACTACAAGGAAATAAAAGCAGAAACTATTAGAGGAAGAACAAGATCAGCTTTCCTAAAGCTACGAGAGTTAAAGAAAAAGTTCCAGCCTCGAATTGGAATGTTACAAGATGCTCAAGGTTCTATGTTGAATGATGCTGAGAAGATCAAGAAAAGATGGAAGGAATCTACAGAGTTTTTATATGATAAAGATCAAGTGGACCAACAGCCGTTTCAACCTGTACCTTATGATCTGGAACCATTGGTGATGAAAGAAGAAGTTGAAGCAGCATTGAAAGCCTTATCAAAGAACAAAGCACCAGGCATTGATTGCATTCCCATAGAGGTATTACAGCAATCTGATGCAGCTGTTACCATACTTACAAGGCTCTGCCAATAAATATGGAAGACAGCATCATGGCCAACTGACTGGAAAAGATCTGTGTTTATACCAATACTAAAGAAAGGTGATCCAACTGACTGTGGAAATTATCGCACAATCGCTCTGATCCCACATGCCAGCAAGATTCTACTGAAGATTATTCAAAAGAGACTACAATCATACCTGGAACAAGAACTACCTGAAGTGCAAGCAGGGTTCAGAAAAGGGCGAGGAACGAGAGACATCATTGCGGATGTGAGATGGATCCTTGAAAAGACTAAAGAATACCAAAAGGATATCTATTTGTGCTTTATTGACTATAGCAAAGCTTTTGACTGTGTAAACTATGAGAAACTCTGGGCCACATTAAGAAGCATGGGTATACCAGAACACCTGATCGTTCTCTTGCACAATCTGTACTTTGATCAAGAAGCAACAGTTCGAACAGAACAAGGAGAAACAGAATGGTTTAAAATAAGCAAAGGTGTAAGACAAGGCTGCATACTTTCCCCCTACCTGTTTAATTTATATGCAGAACAAATCATCAGAGAAGAAGGATTGTATGAAGACAACAGAGGTGTGAAGATTGGTGGAAGACTCATCAACAACCTTCGCTATGCTGATGATACCACATTACTGGCGGAAAGTGAAGATGATCTGAAACATTTGCTTCTCACAATCAAAGAACATAGTCTCAAAATGGGCCTGCAGCTTAATGTAAAGAAGACAAAGATCATGACAACTGGCATAATCAACAGGATCATCGTCGAAGGAGAAGAAATTGAAATCGTGAATAACTTTAACCTACTTGGATCAATAAAGAAGCAACAAGCAGTCAAGAAATCAGATGATGCATTGCTCTTGGCAGAATGGCTATGAAAGACCTAGATAAGATTCTCAAGAGCAGAGATGTCTTTCTCCATACAAAGATTCGACTTGTTCAAGCCATGGTATTTTCAATAACATCATATGGATGTGAAAGCTGGACAGTGAAAAAGATAGACAGGAAGAAAACTGATGCCTTTGAATTATGGTGCTGGCGGCGAATACTGTGTATACCATGGACTGCCCGAAGAACAAACCAGTCTGCACTAGAGGAGATCAAACCTAAGCTTTCTTTAGAAGCTCAGATGACAAGACTTCGACTTTCATACTTTGGACACATCATGCGGAGAGAGAGATCATTAGAGAAAGACATCATGCTTGGCAAGATAGAAGGTCAACGCAAAAGAGGAAGGCCAGCAATGAGATGGATCGACACAATAACAGCAGCTACGGGTACCAGTCTGTCAACAATAAGCCGCCTGACTGAAGACCGAACACAATTTAGGATAGCTATCCAGAGGGTCGCCATGAGTCGACTCCGACTCGACGGCACTTAACAACACAACAACAAAGATAAGAGTCCTCTGAAGTTAATTAGCAGCATCTACATATTTAGATTTGCAAAACAGCACCTAAGTGCTGATATTTACACTTCTACATTGTGAAATATTGCCACTTACATGTGTAAATTGCCAAATGTCCTCCATCAATGTTTCCCACATGTATAATTCTGAAAAGATTCCTCCTGCTGTCTACGGATGTCAGTCCCTGTGTATTCCTGCTCTTCCATCTGTGTATTTTAGAAACGGCTCCACCTTTAGCTGAGCTGTTTCTAAAACACCACTGGAAACTGAGCGTATCCCAACCTCAATGTCTCAATTCCGATCTCCAGGTTCTAGTTCACATGTGCCTTTATGTGTGATGAGAGAGAAATGTGATAAAGCTTCCTTTTCTGTAAAAACCACAGGACGCACTTTCTTATGGAAAAAGTTACCATTAAAGAGCCACTATGGCTTGAACTACTGCAAATTGCTTCTATCCCCTTTTGAAATGTGCTTACCCAGACTGTAAATCCTACAGAAACAACCTAACACTCGTGCTTACTCGCCTGGAACTACTACAGTAAAGATGTGAGATAAAATATTTAAAAAACCAAAAAACAGTAAATATTAATATAATCTTCACCTTATCTTCACATTGTTTCCCTCATACATATACTAGCAGTACACTTACTGAGGCACATTCCGACCTGGCCGTCCAGCCCCTTATGCGGCCGACCAGAAGCGAGACGCCCAAAGGTAGACCCGACCCTATTGTTTGCATGTCTGCCAGCTTTCTTCTTTCCCTACTTACTGCGCTAGGGTGGTCCTGATGCGCTCCCAGTCCCTGCGTGCTGCAGCAAGGGCTGGCCTTCTCTGCCCCTTGGGGAGCAGGGCCGCCTCCTCCTCCAGGACTAGCCTGCAGAGCAGGCATGTTTCAGTCTCCGAGAAGTTTGGGTGGTATGTGTCCATTTTGCAAGTTTTGCTACGTGATTGCCTGGCAGGGGGGGGATCACTCCATCCTGTTTCCTGTTGCACGTGGACCACAGTGGAGGTCTGGACATTTTCGGACATCCACATGGACATGCCGTCCAAACAAACTGTGCACGTCTTGCTTGTTTGTATGTGCATGCCAGGTGGACGTCACATCGCGCTTTGTATGTTTATTCATGTATATGTTTTGCCATGTATTCCAGGGTCGCGTGCACGTAGATTTGTGAGCGCAAAGTATATAATCTCAGTGTTGCACGTTCACATCTTGCATGTTTTTCATGGACCACGACGTCCTCCTCAGGATAGACCTTAATATAAATATATTTAGATACAGACTTTTCAGTAGACATAGAATTTCACTTTAATACAAACCTCCCTTTTGCCCCAAGTTTTAAGGCAATTCCCCAGCAGGTAAATACTCACAAGTGAAGATTCCTTCCCAGCAGTAGCAGGTCATGTCTCAGAACTCTTTCAGGATTGACGAAAAAGGTAAAGGTACCTGCCGACTCTATCTGCCAGCACACTTTTAAAAATTGCTCCTATAGTTTCATTTTAAAATCCTCCCCCCATGCTTGCAATTACTGCTAATTGTAGTAGACTTTGCTCAGTCTGGAGTACTAGTACAGTTTAAAAATAAGATATTTATCTCATGATTGTTCAGCCTACTCCTATATCCAATGTAAAGAAAAAAAATCACAGGCACTTGATTTGATAGCTGTAGAAGCTATGTCCCTGACACAGTCTGGGAAATAATGCTGAAAATAACTTCAGCAAAAATACATCTGACGAAGTGGACTCTTGTCCTTAAAACTTCATGTCTCAAAAAGCTGACATCTAAGAGAAATTAAATCCATTAATTCATAATCCCGTCTAAAAAATATGCCAATATTGGGTTGACCCAGAGTGAACACTGTCATGGGGAAGAGCAGGTTTGACCCAGCTTCTGTCCTTTGGGGTTGGCCCAGTTGCAGCCTTCGTGAGGAAAGAAATCTCTGCCATTGCACAATAGTGACTCCTATTAACTTACTTTTGGCCTGAGGACTGTTGATGCAGGAATTGGGCAAAAGGGAGTAAAATAAGGAAAAGCCTGGGTGGTTTTGAGTGACACCTCTTCCTAATGCCTTCCTTAGTGTGATTCCAACTGAACTGGAAGCCCAAAGAAGTGTGAGGAAGTTGCTAGGTTAGAAACATAAATAATGTGCTAACAGTAAGATTAGTAATCACAGTATAAACTTTGTATCTCTAAATAGCATGTTTTATTTTGTTATATACCTATCTAATCTGCTTTTTTATTTGACTTATGCTCTGTTGAACTGATTTCAGCTTTGTTTAAGGGCACAACTTTCTTCAGGAAAACCCTAAGCTCAACCAATCTTACAAAGTATCAAAAATGTAATTCATCATAAAAAAGCAGCAATAGATTAATATACATAATAATAATGCAATCATGCTGGTTAATTTCAGTGCCATTCCTGAAATGCCCCAAATGTGGGCTTTGTTTTGGACTCCGATTTATATACATGAAAATAATGCATAAAAAAAAATCATTGAATATATTAGCAGATTACATGACCCACAGAAACTCTGTCCCTTCAGGAAATGTTGGTTAGATGCCCATCCCACTGAAAATTGGCCACAGTGCCTTTTTTAAAAGAGTATTGTGTGAAAGGCAATGGTGGTAATAGAGAGCCAAAATTCAAACAGAATGATTGCACCCTATGGCTATACCTCGTGACCACGGTTGACTAACCATTTTTTAACAGCAAATACAGAGTCACTATTTAATTGGGCAACATGTGTGGTTCCACTGGACATGTGATCTTCCTGACTGCACACATGGCACTACCCTCAGTTTCTTCAACTCAAACTTTTATGTGGAAATTGGAGCTCATTTTATTTGCAGCCTCTTCGTGGTAAATATACACCTTGTCATTGACTTTTTAAGGACATTAGTCAATCCATTAGGTGGAAAACTCTGCTCCCTGCCTAAGTAAATGCCTCTAATAAACAGGTCAATAAGTAAACAGCAGGTCATTCAGCCACTGGAAAATGCCAGAATATCTCAAAGGACCTTTAATCTACTGGGACAGCAATGAACAGGAGGCATCTTCCAAATGGGGAGTTCAGAGTGATTACCGTTGTACTGCTATAAGTCATAAAACATTCCATTAACAAAAAACATTATTGTTTGCCTTTTTTATTTGTAGTTTGGGAAGGTCAGTTGCATAAATGTTTATTTGTAGCAGGCAGATTAGAATTGCAACAACTCACCCTACTAAGCCAGAGACACCAGTTCTATGCATGGTAATTTGTGCTACCAATACGGTTTCGCACTTTTCAGTTGTGTTTCCCTTTGATTTATTTGAAATGTTCATATTTAACAACCCTTGCATATGAATGTTTTGATTTAAGATCTGAAAGTACTGCTACACTGAAAAAAAAATAGTTTTTTTTTAGCATAGAACTTATAAAAGTACATTCTAGAAAAGGCGTTTAGGTGTGGTTTGGGACGTCCAAGTTAAAACGCCTGAAATTCCACTGGAGGGGCAGCAGTGAAGGGGGGCACATGTAACTGTTTTCTAAAATTAGATCGTTTCCACCCTAAAGATACACACCTCCAGCAAGAGAAAAAGAAATGAGGACAAGTAGAATAATGGGTCAGACACGTGCAGGTTATTGACTATTTTTAGGAATGTGCACTTGTGAAATATGGACGTCAGCAGGCCTGGGAACATAGACGTGTCCACAATGCTGATGCTATATCAGAACATGTAGGCGTATCTTTTGCCACACACACATCCCAGCCTGCCATATTCCAAACGGAGGGGTGCTGCGGCGTGGCAGCTAGGAAAAAAGCCCCTCTGTTTACTGGTATGCTTTTTCGAAGAAATGAAAGTTATTGGGGGGAGTGAGAAAGCATTTTCTCCTTCTCTGTTAGATTGCCAAAACGAACACTTCTCAGATAGCTATTCATATTTATGAGCATGTTTTGACATGGACATGTCCGCTGGTGGGTTGAGATATGCGGCACCTTTCTAAAATCAGATGCACACGTGTTATCTTTGTTGAAATGCCCTGGACATACCTCCAACATGCCCCCATGTGATTTAGACATGATCATGCCTGACGTGTGTACACTTAGGGCTTTCCAAAATGGCTTTTGAGACATGACTGTGATTGACACTTCTGAATGGGCATTTTCAGATGTGCAAATCATGCAGAGAGCTTCAAAAATGACCCCCATATTGTATTTGCTCCAAATAATCATTTTGTACTCAAGCTGGCTAATATTAAGGCAGAATTTAAAAAAAACCTCGGGTTGGGCAATAAAAACAAGTGCATGCGTATATCTCTGAGAAATTACCTACAAGCCTGGGAAGGGTGGTACTAAAATGAAGTCTTTTTCCAAATTTGTTGAGCTTCATATTGACAGAGCTACATCTGCCTTGTGGCTGCCCGGGATAAGAATTCTTTCCATCTTTTTATTTTGCAGTCCTGAATGAAACAGGTATTAGAAATACTCAATGCATGAGAAAGCTTTTCATTTTGTGTCCCTATTTCATTTTATTTGCCATTTTGTATCCTAAACATGGAGCTCCTTGTAAAATATGTCTAAGAATGTGAAGACGTTCAAAGGTTTTTGTCAGCACATACTGTACACTGGGGACATCCATTTTACAAATAAATACATGCAAAACAAGAGCAACTTTACAAGGGGTATTATACTCAAAAGTCGAAGTGCTTACATGTGTGCTAATTATTTTTGTAACAAATACATACGCAAGTGCCATATTTTGCAAAACTGCAATAGCAAGCGAAGCCGATTAAGGAGCTGAGCTCTAAGACTAAAATGTTTGGCTTTTTGAGGTGTTTTTTAAGGCCAGAGAGAGAAGCGCAATTGCCCCTATGCTCACTCCTCAAAACCCCAGGTTCAACAAGCAGTTTGTTCATATTTATGCACAATTTGATGGAAGTGTAAATGTCAGTGGAAACCTTTTTTGAAATACATATGTATTTCCCTTCTAAAATGGGAAGCACAAGTATATTTCAGAAGTCCCCCTACACCATGCCCCCTTGAAATCTGTATGCACAGCAGATCATATATGTATTTGCATGTCTATACCCATTTACACATGTAAAGTAACTTTTTACAGAGGAAAATGGTGCCTAAATCTTCTAGAATGTCCAAGGGCTAGAAGAGGCGCTCAGAGGGCAAGACCACAATGAATTCTGTGCTTCAGTTTTCACTGAGGGGGATGTTATTTGTTAATGGTGATTATTCATAGGAACAGAAACAAATCATTGTGTCACCAGAAGATATAATAGAGCAAGTCAACAGCCCTGAATGTCATTCATCTCTGAGTTCGGAAAGTACTCAAATACGAAACTGCAGACTTCTTACTATCAATGTGCAAATTCTCATTCAAATCAACTATAGTTCCTGAGAACTGCAAAGTGTCCAGTAAATTGCCAGTTTTTGAAAAGGGTTTCAGGGATGATCCAGAAAATCATAGTCCTATAAGACTGAGATTGGTACCAGCGAAAATAGAAGGCAACTATTTCTAAACATAGAAAAAGTGGCCCTTTTGATATACATGACTTAACAGGGAAGAGCCTACATGGGTTTAACGAAGCCTTGCTTTATCAATCTAGTCGTTTTTTTAAGGTATTAATAAAAATGTGGATAAGGGTGAGTTGATCGATATAGTGGATCTGGAATTTCAGAAGACATTTAACAAAGTTTCTCATGAGAGACTCCTGAAATTAAAAAGCCTTTGATAGGAGGCAATGTCCTATTGTGGATTGGGAGCTTGTTTAAAGGTAGCAAACAAAGTGTAGGTCAAAATGATCAGTTTTCCCAATGAGGAAGGATAAATAGTACTGTCTAATATATTAGAAATTATCTGGAAAAGGGAGCAAAAAATAGAGAGGGTAAACAAATTTTCATATGGCGCTCATTGTTTTATGCTGCTAAAGCACCAGCAGATTGTGAGGTACTCATTGTTGGTTCTATATTAGCTGTCGCCATCCAGAAAAAGGATCTTGGAGTCCTTGTAGACAACACTGTGAAATCCTCAGCTGAGTATGTGATGATATTCAAAGATCAAACAGAAAGTTAGGAATCATTTGGAAAAGAATGGTGAATAAAATTAAATATACCATAATTTCTCTGTATTGATCCATAATGCAACTGAACCTTGAGTATTTTCTGTGGTTCTGGCTATCCCATCTCACAAATGCTATAATGAAACTAAATAAGGTGCAGGGAATGCTCACTTCAAGAATTGCACAAAGGTGAATTTCACTAAGTGGTTGGGTATATGTATAAAAAACCTGTTAAATAAATAAATAAATGTGGAATTACATCAGTAGCAGCACTGTGGGTTGCGAATGTTTGGAAGTTTGAGCGTGGCAGTGTGTGTGGCTATTAGTGTGGGGTGGGGTGACTATTGGTAGGTATGATTGATAAGATGTCTGGAATTGGGGTGGGGATATGTATGCTGGAAGGGTGAGGTTATGGGTGGATGGTGGGATGAGGGGTAAGTGGTGGAAGTATATGGATGGTGATGGAGTGAAGAACATATGTTCATAGGAGGTGTGCAGGGTGTAGGAGAGTGTGTAGGGGAGTATGTGAGGGGTGTGCAGATGGTGTGGATCAGCCTCTTCTTTCTCTCTTCTCTCTTTCTATTTCTTTGCTCCCCCTTTCTGACTCCTTTCTCCCCTTGGGCTTCTTAGCTTGATCTTCTGGTCAGCTTGCCACATCTTCAGCCATTGAGGTGTTCACCCCTTGTTGGGTCTTCAATTCTGTGCTAAACTGCAGTTGGCTGTGTCTTCAGCTAATGAGGAGTGAGAATCTTGCTGGTTTTCATTTTCATTAGTGCCACTGCCAGCCACATTTTCAACTGGTGAAGGGTGGAAACTTCTGTAGCTCTTGCCTTCAATGTGTTGCAGACTCGTCTATTCTTCTGATGGCAGACCCAACCTCCCTAACATTCTGCTGCTTCTTCTACCTCACCATTATTATTGAGGTAGATTTGGGAAGGTCACTGCTTACCTCTACGAATGAGCAACATGAAATGTATCTCCTCTTTCTGATTCTGTTGGGTATTTGTGATTAACCACTGTTCCAGACAAGATGCTGGCCTTGATAGATCTTCATCCTTAAGATACTACCCTTCACTTGTGAGTCATTAAGTGTGGCCAGCATATAAGAACTAGGCTGGGAGAGGGCTTTGAGCCCATTTTGCAGTTGCAGCCCCAAGTACTCCATGAATACCATCACCTTTGGTGCCATTCCCTGCTCCCATTAACTTTTTCTTTAAAAAGCTGATTATGGGATGAACTCAGGGCATCCATGGAATCCTTAAAAGGCTTCTAGACTTGCATCATGTGTAATCAACTGTGATATTTTACGAGACCACTCAAATCTAAGCTGGCTTCTGCAGACAACTCATGAAGAAGTGTTTGCTGCTTCACTATGAGATAGGTAGAATTTACCTACTTTACTTTAGTTTAGCTTTCTTATTTGATATACTGATATACTTATTTGATAAAGGCTGGTCAAAGGGGATGACAAAATAAGCTTTGCCCATATCCTGAATAAGGTAATTCAGAAGCATTTCATGTACTTCCTGCCTCTGCTGTAGCTACTGTCCATCATTCATGTTCCAGCTGAAACGCCTGTATTTTTTTCTGCACTTCTATATCAAAACTCACAGGGCAAAACTGCTGCTTTAATTGGATCCCAGGTCATGTTGCTGCTACTGTAAGAAAAATAGCCACTGACCCTGCCATTGGTGCTGAAGCTGCATGTCATAGGTAAAAATAAACAAAGTCCTAAAGAACAGATAATAAACTCAAACAAAATCATAAATTAACCACCCTTGTCAAGTTAACATATCTCCAAAACACTTTTGCACAAGATCATCACACAAATACTGTAAAGTCGAAAAGTTGACTCTCATAGCTTATCTCATAAGGTGCATCTAATTTTGTTAGTGACAGTTGATTATGAATATAGTCATTTGTCCACAGATTTAGAAACAATTTTTTTAGGTTTTTAATGTTTTTGAAATTTTATAATTTTATAGCTTATTTAGCTTAAAGGTCAACTGTGTTAACCTTCCATCCAAAATTGATTAATCCATTTGCCATTTGTGTCCATATGGGAAGCTACTGCTAGGTGACACATCTCTTCATGAGCCCAGAGGAGGGTCTCTGTCAGAAGTTCTTCATTCTCTGCTCTTATGCCCTCCAAGGGAGATGGATTTAACCCTGCTTGACTGTGATCCTCTTTCTCCTCTGGAACTTGCATCTGATGGTTGTTTCCTCTCTTTGGTTTACCTTGCCTATTTCAGGGCCACTGTACTGCCATTGTTGGTGTCTTCCTGGGGGAATGCTCCACTGAGGTTGAGCTAATAGAATGCATTTGAAATACCTTGGGCGTCCTGGGGTGGATGTCCATTCTCCTTCTGCTGGTCTTGAGTGCTGTCACACTGCTCTTGGTTATTACACTGTGCTATAGCATGCATGGTGGCCTGATTCCTGCATCTTCTTCACTCATTAGGCTGCTTTGGAGGGCAGGGAAGATATTGTGATGCTCATTATCTCAGTTTTGGTGCTGGCGATCCACTGCAACGTGCGGTGTTGAGGCCCTCTGTTTTTCACTTTTGTAAAGGAATTTGCTGAATGTAAAGCTGGTCCCAAGAGGCTGGAGCTGAACAAAAATGCTAGCTTTATAGCCCCCTGACTTTGTCTCACAATTCTCAGATGACTTTCTAGTTTGGCTCTCTCTGGGGGGAAAATTTTGTGCCCTCGAAAGGAAGTTAACCTGGGGAACAAAGTCACCGACAGAGAATGAGGGGACAAGAGGGGAAGAAGTCACTTTCTACAATGCTAATGTCCCCTTCCATGCGCTATGGCACAGAGTCCTGATTCCAGAAAGAAGAGTGGATGCAATGGCTAGCTTCCCAGATGAAGTGGTGGAGACAAGGACAATATTAGAATTTAAGAAAGCATGAGCCAATTACAGACAATCTCTGAGGGAGAAGAAGGAATTGTAGAGCTGAGAAATTGATGGGAATGGGCAGACTGGATAGGCCATATGCTAATTCTGCTATCATGTTCTGCATACTATACGTATACAGATGATATCTAGTTTTTTTACCCAAAGAGGAAGCCTGGGAAAAGACATTTACTTGGGCCAATTCTTAGCAATTATAAATGTTTGGATGTAGATGAATAGGTGTTGCTTTGGGCGGGATAGTCTGATTTACCTTCTGCCAATTTTACCTTTCCACTGGATAATGCAAAGTTGGCTTCAGTGCACTAAATTTGCAGCCTCTGGGTGATATTGTAAACTGCTTTGGTATGTTGAAAGAAAGGCAATATAGTAAGTAAATCAACTAAACTGAGCGTATAACAGACTCTGCACTGTCTGTGCATAATCAGGAGTCCAGGGCCCTCAACGTTCCCACAAAGCTGCGTGGGAGTCCCCTGCCTGTGGTGCTGCGGCTGGGTGCGTGTGTGTGCTGAAAACACTATATCACAGCAGGAGCAGTGTGGGTGCAGGCCTCTTGTGCAACTTTGCAAGAGCTTCAAGGTCCATGCTATTTCTCAAGGAGCTTCAAAAATGTATATACACTCCAAATATATCACCAGTCTTGTTGAAGATATTTTAAATTCACTCCAGATCGGTGCTAAAACAGATGTCAATGCACTTTTAAAGCTAAACACACAGGTCTCAGATCAAAGGGAAAAATGTGGCCAACAGTGACCAACAATACTCCCAAGATAACATCAACGACCTGATTTATATGAACATAGTGCATAAATCACTTGTTTTCTGCCCTCGTGAAGATAATATTAAACTATTTTTCTCAATCCAAAATATAAAAGCAAACAATCGTAGGTAAATCAGAATGGCTGAAGCTGTTGTATAATGCAAGCCCGCTGCTCTCACAAAAATAACTTCAAATATTATTGAAGCGCCAACTTAGGGTTATAAGCAAGTTGGCGCTTCAATAATATTTGAAGTTATTTTTGTGAGAGCAGCGGGCTTGCATTATACAACAGCTTCAGCCATTCTGATTTACCTACGATTGTTTGATTTTATATTTTGGATTGAGAAAAATAGTTTAATATTATCTTCACGAAGGCAGAAAACAAGTGATTTATGCACTATGTTCATATAAATCAGGTCGTTGATGTTATCTTGGGAGTATTGTTGGTCACTGTTGGCCACATTTTTCCCTTTGATCTGAGACCTGTGTGTTTAGCTTTAAAAGTGCATTGACATCTGTTTTAGCACCGATCTGGAGTGAATTTAAAATATCTTCAACAAGACTGGTGATATATTTGGAGTGTATATACATTTTTGAAGCATTTCGCACACTCTAGAAAAATACCCCTGTTATTAGTGTTATTTCTCAAGGAGCGACATTAGTTGCTTATTGACTTGGGAATTCATTTAAAAAGTCTTTTTCTTGTTTTTTGAGTTTTAAAAGTCACATGCTTTAGTGCTGTGTACCTGCTCATATTTTCCACTCAGGATGTCTGCCTTTCTTTTTCACCTGGTCCCCCCATAGATTTTAAATTCTCCTTTCCATTCAATGGATCAATTTGGCTCTATTGCTTTGGAACCTTTGTTTATTTCACTTAAAACATCAATCTAGTTACTTAGGTGTTTGGAAAAATGTAAAGACCTGGATAATTAAACAATTCTTTGAGATATGAGACTATTGTTAGTGAACTATGGGGCCCTTTTACTAAAGTGCAGCATTTTGCACTTTCTGTGCATTGGGGGTTATTTTAGAAGCCCTATTTGTGCTTTGGATATCTGAAAACAGGTTTAGAGTAATCTGAAGCACAGAGCTGTCTTCAGAGTCATTTTAGAAGCTGGCTCTAGGGGCATCCAAGTCTGAACAGGGGTGTGGAGGAATTGTGATGAGGGCATTCCCAATGACCTGGACATCCCTCTACCTGATCACAGAAATGTTAGGGATCCCCAGTGTTGCATCTAATAGACCTGTTCCAGGTATGATAGTCATCTAACAAGAGCTTGTTTTAATTGAGAAACATCCAGAAGGTGTAGAGAAGAAAGCACCTCATCATTCTCAGCACAATGTCAATAACAGCAACAGTGGGACTTGAACCCTGGCTGCAAGGTTTCTAACTCACTACTCCAACCATTACACTATCCTAGATGTCTGAGTTCTGAAGTACGGTTCTAGGGATGTCTGCAGATGACCATATCGGACATGTCCATGCTTGTGAAATCACTCATATCTGCACCTGAACGTGCCTGCTTTTTTTCAGACATTCTGGCTTAGACGTCCCAGATTGCAAACCCCAATGCATGTTAAGTGCAAAAGCCATGCAGAAACTTTCAGGGGTGTACCCAGAATGTCCCCTGTACTTATCCACAAGTTAAGTTCATTCACAATTACTGTGGGTGTACTTAACACCATCTATTGAGGTGGCATCTGTACTAATTGCAGCATTGATAGCATATGGTAAGTACTATGCTCTAATTGCAGTGTGCTGTCTATGCCTAGTCTACGTTCAGAACCGATCCAGTTCTTGCCGTCCAAGTGCAATCTGGGACGTCCAGGGCGAAATGTGCAGAAAACCGATGGGGACATTTTATGTTTTAGCCTGAGTTTAGAAAAATAGATGCACACAATATTCTACATAATCATGAACACACTGTAGAGAAGGGGTTAGAAAGAGCAGAATCTGTGCGAACCTAGCTACGTAGAGAACAGCACTCTGCTTATTATAACTGCATGGTGATGTGGTTATTAGCCATTTCACCTGGATGCAAAGAAGTGTGCAGAAGGCCAAGCACACCTTTAGTTACGCTGTAGCTTTAATAGTGCAAGATAAAGTGCCACAGACTGCTGCATCCAGCGTTATTGTGCCAGAAATGTTTTATGCAGCTAAGTTACCCACATTTTTTGCTGTTTGCAAGTTGGTACAAGCAGATTGCAGTAGGAGAAGAAGATGAAAGAAAAGACATTCAACATAGAGACCAGGGCAATTTGCTGGCTTCAAGTTGGTATTTATTAAGTTACTCTCACATTTCATTTATTTTCTTGGGTTTTTTGTTTTTTCTATCTGTGCCTGGCTGGGAGTTCCTTTTTCATCATTGTTGGCATTTTTGGCTCCCTGAGGATATTGTGTTATATAGTATACCTGCTCCTGACCATGAATAAGATGCAAAAAAGTGCTTGTTTCATGGTACTTGTCTTTTTGTTAGAAGAGCAAAATGCACTTTCATTGCCACAAGTAATATTGCACACCACGTAAATACATACTCTGAACATATTACTGGCCCACCACTGCACGTCTCAGTATCTGAAATGGCAGCCAGAACATGCTAGTCTCATAACATAGACGCTCCTCTTCGGAACCACTTCAGGTATCTTGTCCTATGGATGTGCAATTTGGGGACACCCACATTTGTGAAATTGCCTACACCCATGCATGTACCCAGCCTTGCTACCTGCGTGGGGCCTGTGACCAGAACTGGTTTTAGGATGTTCATTTTTCAGGATGGAGATGGAACAATTTCAAAAGGCTCTTATATTTTGCCAGATTTTTGGACATTCGGCTCTGGACATCCCCAGATTCATCCTAGACATTCCTTCTAAAATGCCATTTCACATCACTTAAAATTTATACTAGCACGAACATGTTTACCTGAATTAAATAAAAAGCAGTAAAAAGGAGAACTGTAAGATTTTGCTTGCTTTACATAATGAATTATGTTGGTACTATAGCTCTAAACTCATTGGAAGCTTCAGAAGAACAAAGCTTGCAATGAATAGATAATGGACAAAGGAACTGCAGAACAATCTGTGAAAACCGAAATGAAAACTAGTTATGCCTGAATTCTTGCCCTCAAATACCAAAAACTGACTAAAAACATTTGACATTGCCTTTATCTTTTTTTAAAAAATAGGAATCCACTCTCAAAAATTTACGGGGTTCCCAGTGTGTAATTTCAATTTCAAAAGTGCATCCTTACAGCATAACACAATGGCGGGTTTCCTCTTTACTTGCAAACTCGTGCATATCTGTGTGGGAGACTATGCTGAAATATAGTAAAGTGTATCTGAACAGAGTAGCACGATTTGTGTTAGAGGGTGTGCGAGTGCATAGGAATAACGGTTATGTATTGTAGAGTGACTCATGAACTCTATCTGTAACAGTGCTATGGAGTTTATATTTATCTGCATGGAGAGTCTTGGATCTGTGGGGATCTGTGGGTGGGCTGTCAGAAGGTGTGGCGTTGGATGTGCATTTCGAAGTTTGTGTGCGTGTGCAGGTGTGTTGGAGATAGGTGTGGGTGGCACAGATAGGGATGAATGTGGATGTGTTTGTAGCTGTGGACATGAAAGATTTTCTCCCCCTTGCACTGTCCCCTGTCCTACTGCCCTCCCTTTCCCTTGCACTCCCCTCCCTATGCTCTGTGGTGGGCTCTTTCCCTTCATTATCACTCCCTTGCACTCTGCCTTTCTCCACTACCAGCGAGCCATACACTCTCTCCATTCCCTCCCCTCCTCCTTGCCCTCTCCCCCTTCCCTAAAGCTTCTTGTCACCTGTCTCCTCTGCTTGCTTTTTTCTTTAGCTAGCTGCAGCATGGCACCTTTTGCTGTGCCACTGAGGGATGGATCCCTGCTGCTTCTATCTTGCAGCAGCCGTGGGCCTCACGCTCAATGGGTGGGTGAGGACCGTACACATAGTGCACTAAATTCCACAGGTATGTGTTATCTGTGTGTGAGTGAAGAAGACTGGTAGGCATGCATGTATGCGTGTGTGATTATCTGGTGTGTGTGAATGCAGCAGAGTGGCAGGAGTACCTGTGTGTGTCTGTGTGTGGTGTGTGTTAATGCAGCAAAACGGCATATGTACGTGTTTCTGTGTGTGTGAGCGCATGTACGCATGCATGCATGGGTGTGTCTTTGTGGTGTAAGAGTGCAGCAGACTGGCCAGGAGTACATGTATGTGTGAATGTGAGTATGGTGTGTCTTTGTGGTGTAAGAGTGCAGCAGACTGGCCAGGAGTACATGTATGTGTGAATGTGAGTATGGTGTGTGTAGTGTGTGTGAGTGCAGCAGACTGGCCAGGAGTACATGTATGTGTGAATGTGAGTATGGTGTGTGTAGTGTATGTAAGTGCAGCAGAATGACAGAGGTACATGTGTGAGTGCAGCAGACTGGCCAGGAGTACATGTATGTGTGAATGTGAGTATGGTGTGTGTAGTGTATGTAAGTGCAGCAGAATGACAGAGGTACATGTGTGAGTGCAGCAGAGTGGTAGGAGTTTGCATGTATGTTTATGAGTCCAGCATCTCCCTTTTCTTTCCCTGACCCTCTGCAATGTCCAGCTTTTCTCCTTCCCTGTCCTCCCCTGCAGTATGCAGACCCACACCCCCAACCCCACTCACACTTCCCATGGTGTACAACATCTTGCCTCCCACCCCTTTCCCCACTGGCCAGCATCACACCCCCATCCCTTCTCCCACTGCCTTAGCCCAGCTACTGGAACTCGACCTCCCTCTCCTCCGGATTGATGTTGCTTGTAAAGTAAATTCAGCATGGCATTGGGCCTTAAAACATTTGGGTGCGACCAAGTCCTGCTGCATCCACCTCCCCCCCCGATGCCAACTTCCTGTCAGAGGGGGCAGGACAGAGCAGGCCTAGAGCATATGCAAGTGCTTCAAGACCTGCCACCGCACTGAATTTACTTTAGGTGCAGCATGGCTCAGGAGGAGGTGGGAGGTAGGGCTCCAGCGCAGGGGGAAGGGAAGAGCGTTGGGGGGCTGATGCTGGACACCATGGAGCGGGGTAGGTCAGGAGAAATGCTAGACACTGAGAGGGGGAAGAGAAAGTCAGGAAAGGGAAAGGAAGAGGAGCTGCTGGTCTCCGGCATCCAGGCTTCAGATCTGCTCTTCATGCCGGTGGGAGCAGGGTCCCACTGGCTCTTCATCCTTCTGTGGCTGGAGGGGGCGGGGGCATAAGCATAGGTATCTGTTTGTTTACACATGTTTGCTCATATGCAAACAGATGCGTATGGACAGACACACTCGTAAATAACAACAAATGAAGCCTCCCCAATATGCAAAATGCACCTAAAAAGCAGTTATACAATTCCTTAATTACCTTTCATTGTCTTAACAGAGCAGCATGCTTCTGGCAAGAGTGTGTAAAGATAAGATATCAAAATTAAAAAACAATGAAGCAGCTGCATGCTGTGGAAAGCTGAGCCTGGAAAGAAGGAACTGCTTTAAGGAGTTCCGACATAGTCCTTCCGTGAAGCTGCCAGCACTAGGACCCAGTGATCATCCCGAAGAACGCTGCCTCGTCTACACTGCAGATCGTCCTTCTTTTGTGGAAATGTAAGCAGGCTTGGCAACAAAACATACTCATTTGAGGTTTTTTGGGGAAATACAAATCCAAAGAAGCTGAGGGTCTAAGAATTTATCATCTGACTGGCATCTTGTAGCCTGAGAGGGCTACTTACTAAGGTGTGCTAATTTTAACAAGTTTAGTGCAGGCTCCATGTTCAATGGGACCTAGTTACTAATAATGCACGTTAATGGCGCATTAATGTGCATTAATATTGGCACATCTTAGTAACGAGGCCGCTAAGCAATTTACTGAGGCATGAACTTTTGAGGAAAAGAGCTCATTTTGCAAACCTTAAGAATCTGAAGAAGAAAGTTAATACTGGAAATTCGGAACAAACATCTCTTTCCTATTATATGATTGTTTATTTGTTCATTTATTTTTTTCTGCTATCCTCTTGCCATCCTTGCATTATCTCAGAGTGCTTTACAATAAACACAGACAGCAGAATATCATCCCCAAAGGACTCAAAATAATAAAATAAAATGGCTACAGTACACACGTCTCAATACTATGGCGCAACAATTGCGTCACACTATCTCCAAAAAACTTCTCAGCCACTTGATTAGCATCATATACTGCAAAAGGTACACGATTAAAGAAGAGCATCCTTTTGTGTACTTAGCGCATTCTCGTTTCTTGGTTGCAGCTAACCAACTGGCTGAAACACAAAATATTAGCCAATTGGGTAATGCCATGCTTTTCTGCATTGCCACATAGTGCCTCGCTCCTTATTCTTGAATGGAGAGGAAACTGAGGAAAACATAAATTCTGCAGTCACTTGCTGTGTAATGCACTGACACCAATTGTTAATCTTCTTTTCTTTCACTTGCCTTATCACTAGCCACCTGTATGAGTTTTCAAGACGACTGCAGGTATTTCCGTCTGAAACCATAGCTCGAATAGTCCGTGCTTTCTTAAAGATGCATGAAACCTGCTGTAAAGAATCAAGACCACAAGCATGTTTTGAGTCTCTGGTAAGTACAGTCTGTGCTCCAAAATGTTCTCGTAGGATTTTTCCTGCCTGTCTCTGATTGTTGAAGTTCTCAAAAAGGCTCTCAGGTTTGTGTCTCCTTGAAGGGATAAAGGAATCGATGTAACAAAGATTCACACTGTACAAATTTGTAGCTCTTCTGAAAGAGGAGACAAATTTACAACTGTAACTGAGATAGAGATGATAACATGGATGTATTCAGACCTTCCTGACCTCTGAGTTTTCCACTTTTTAGTCACTTCCTGTCTGCACTACTGCAACCTGCTCCTTACTGGTCTCCCTCTGAATCATCTCTCTGTCTTTCAATATGTTCAAAATTCAGCTGCACAACTAATCTTCCATAAATCTCGCTATGTTCATGTCACCCCCTCTTCTCAAGTCACTTCATTGGCTCTTTATACGTTTACACATCCAGTTCAAACTTCTCCTACTGACCTATAAGTCCAGTCATTCAGTGGCTCCTCACTACCTTTCTTCTCTTATCTCTCCCTACACCTCTTCTTGGGAACTCCGCTCTTCTGGCAGATCCCTTTTATCTGTGCCGTTTTCTGCTACTGCCAACTCCAGCCTTCATTCATTCCCCCTTGCTGCTCCATATGCTTAGAAAAAACTACCTGAGTCGGTAAACCAGGCTCCATTTCTGGCCCAATTCAAATCCAGGCTAAACCCCAACGCTTCAAGGCTGCTTTTGGATCCTGATCCCCTCATTTTCCTGTTCACCACCAAACTGTTTCTTTACTATTCACCTATATTTATCCTAGTCCCCAGTTATTGTGTTGTCTGTCTTGATTAGGTTGTAAGCTCTGTACAAATGATAAGTAGCAGCAGTGGTAGTAGCTTTGTTCTCAATGTGCTTCTTATGCAGTGTTTATGCCCCTTCTCTGTACAGATGTGAGGACGGCAGAACTCTTATGTTTCAATTACCATTTTTATTAGAAGCATTTCCACATGTAGCTAGCAGGCTCGATATTCAGCAGTGGCGACTAGAGCCTCAGCCCTCCAGCCTGAGGTAACATGCCACAACCACTAAGCCACTCCTCCCTTGTGGTTTCAAGTCTCGTGAGCTGATGCATAGAGCTGATAGTGGTGTGAGAAGTATGCAGCATGCTATTTTTAAGGAGCTGTATCCAGTTACAGCAATGGGTGAGAGAAAGCAAGTGGATGAGGTGGGGGATGAGTGAGAGAGAGAGAGAGAGTGACACTGGGTGAAGCTGGGGGGGGGGGCATGAGAAAGAGACTGTGGAAAGTCTCGGAGAGTCATGAGAGGGAGAGGGAATGGGTAAAGCCTTGGGGGGGGGGTATGAATAGAGGAAAAGAGACTGGGTAAGGCCTGGGGTGGGGCATGGGAGAAAGAGAGAGACTGTGGGAAGGCTGGTGGAAGCCTTATCAGAGAAAGAAAGACTGGTGTAAGCCTGAGATAGATTATGAGTGAGCGAGAGAGAGAGAGAAACACTGGGAGAAGTCTGGGAGGGGAATCATGAGAGATACTGAGAGAAGCTTGAGGGGGAGAGGTTATCAGAGAGAGACACATGCACATACACACACATACATATGCATGTATGCACGCAGACAGTCACACACATATACATACATACGGAGCCCCTCACGCTCACCATGACTTTACTTAATTTGGATTCTTTCTATACTGCCTTTTGACAACAACAAACAGTTTATACACACACAGACACACATGCATACCCCCTACCACAGTTCCCTTGATGTACATACAAAAACATACACATGCCACCCTTGCATCATGCTGTACCACTACTGTACGTAAATTTTTTGGACTGCCCAAAGCATATTGAGCGTGCACTCCCTTTGAATCTGCGCATTCCATGGCCATTCTATGGGCAAAAATGGAATTTACATGTGTATGAAATCTACACATGTAAGCAGAGCCTGCGTTAGGGAGTGACAAACAGAGCAATTTCCATGGGCCCCCATTCCATAGGGGTCCCAAGTCTGCCTCGAGTTGAAGGAGACATAGCCCGCAGCAGACTTTAGGGCCCTCTCACCAGTTTCTGCTCCTTTTCCAGTTTGCGAGTTTCTTTAATTAATGTGTCACATCAGAGTGTATCTTGGATATTTACCTAGAAAAGAAGCTTCATTTAGGCAGATATTGATGCAGTAAGGCTACCTGGTGTGTAGGCCCATTTTAGATAGGTTGTCGAGAGGGGAATTGAGACTACCAAGTCAGGAGGTGCACATTTCCTCCTGTATTTTACAAAATGCTCTGCTAAACATGGAGTCTCTTGTAAATTACCCGCTAAGACATGTAGGACTGCCCATGTATTTTCTGGCACATCCAGCAGGAGCAGCAATTTAAAAAGCTGCATGTGGGGAAGAAAGAGCACCTCGCTCTCCCTGAAATGTGAGTGGGATCAGTTTTTTGAAACCATTGCTCCTGTTATCCATGCAAACCCCTTACTCCCTGAACCTCTTCTAGGCCAGTCTAGAACCCCCGAGTCCACCCTACCCGTGACATCACCCCATTAGTATCCTAATTCCCCCAATACTCTGAGCTGTATCCGGTATGCTAACGGCAGCCAATGAAGCTGCTGTAGGACTCTAGAAATATGATGAAATCATCTGAAGCCAGAAACAAACAGTGCTGCCACATTCCGTACAAGTCGTAGCATTCCTACATGAGATGCAGGCAGTCTCAGATATAACAAATTACAGTAATCCATTGGGGTTAATACTATTTACCGGAGAACTGTTCTGAAATCATCAGAGGAAAGATGAGATTTTAATCTTCAAAGTTGTCTCAATTTTGTCAAGGCAATATTGGTGATGGATTTCAACTGACAGTGATAGGTTCACTTAGAATCAATGATCACTCCAAGATAATGTCGTATCTTGCTCTTGATCTAACATAGTAACATAGTAAATGACGGCAGATAAAGACCAGTGTGGTCCATCTAGTCTGCCTAGTAAGATGGCAAGAGTAATGCACCTGCCGCTCCGTGCAGGCTACACCTCCCCATGTCTTTGTTTAGGGGTGAACCCACTACTCCGTGTAGGACACCCCTATTTGTTGAGAAATTAGATAGTTAAGTCTATTTTGATTTTATCCTGTTGCTGTAAAGGGATCCACTGTGTCTGTCTCATATCATTTTGAATTCTGTCACTGTATTTGCCCCCACCACTTCCATCAGGAGGGCATTCCAAGCATCTTTTGAGGCAATTCTTATACCTCATCATCACGCAGAAACAACAAATCTATTCTACCTGCATTAAAATGTAAACAACGACTCTTCAGCCATTGAGCGCCTTCTAAAATGCCTTGCTTAATGTGTCAATAGCCATTGTTATAGCGCCATTCATGAGTAGACAGCATAATATCATCAGCATATATTCTGTAATCAAGGCCTAAAGCCTTGACTGTATCATAGACAGGCCGAAAGTACAAATTGAATCAAAGGACCGACAAAGCTGATCCTTGTAGGACCCCCTTATGCTGAAGGAATAATGTAGATACTTGCCCTTTCAAACATACTTGCTGAATTTGACTGGTAAGATAGGAGTGAAACCAGTCTAATGCACTTATGTTCAGACTAAACCACTTAAGCTGCTTAAGTAACAATTTTTTTCAGAATCAAGTGTGGCCAAAAACAGGTCACAAACACAGGGCCAGCATTGTCTAACTGTATCAGCCATTTATTAATCATGAACACCGACTAGTTTACGCATGTTTCTTCACCATATAGAATCCTACTATATAAAGCAAAGTACTTTACTTTATAAAATAGGAACAAAGTATGTGCATGACAATGTGCGTTAAACTAGATGATGCTTATAAAATTACTCTTTTTATGCCCTGAATGACAGCATTCTTTTTTTGAATATTTATTTGTGAAATGGTCTTTATCTGCTGTCATTTGTCTATGTTTTGATGCCACAGGTAACACACATCTATACTTTACTTACTGCTGTGCAAGTTACACCAAAAATATTTCCAATTGGAAGAAATCAAGCACTGAGACATGTAGAACAACATAAGACATTCAGATCCTTCAGTACATGGCAATCATTAAACAGAGCAAAACTTTAGCCTCAGAGAGATCAGCAAAAATAGCAAACAAGTGAAGCATCATTTTGCATGAGACATCTAGATAGGAATTTGGGACATGCAAGTCAAGACACTCACATTTCCCTGAGTGTTTTACAATAGGCTCTGCTGAATGTGCAACTCTGTTTTAAAATACCTATAAGGTCACTGGGAAATATGTTTATTTGGCAGTACACCTATTTGGCAACAGACAAATGGCCTATCCAGTGTGCCCATCTATACCAATTACAGTGTGCCCTTATATACCAATTACTACGCTCTATAAATTCCTTTGATTCCCTTAGAGTTCCTCTGTGTTTACCCCATGCTTTCTTGAATTCAGATACAGTCCTCATCTCTACCACCTCCTTTGGGAGGCTATTCCATACATCCACCACTCTTTATATAAAAAAATATTTCTGCAGTTGTCATTGTTGTTAAATGCTGTTGAGTTGATGCCAACTCATGGTGACCCTGTGGATAGTTGTCCTAAACTATTTTCAGTATTCAGTCAGGTACCTAATTGTTCATAGAGTGGCATCCATAGCTATTTGTCATTGTATCAATCCATCGCATTGATGACCTTCCTTTTGTTTGTTGACCTTCGTCCATGCAATACATAATGTCTCTCTAATGATCTTTCTCTTTGAATAATGTGTTCAAAGTATGAAAGTCAAAGTCTCATAATTTTGAGCTTCTAAAGAGGAGGTGTGGAGGAGTGGCCTAGTGGTTGGGGCAAGATACTTCAGGCCAGAAGGTCAGGGGTTCAAATCCCACTAGAGGACAGCAACCTTGGGTTGGAAGGACTGGGGTTTCTAGTCCCACAGGTGCTCCTTGTGGTCTTGGACAAGCCACTTAACCCTCCATAGCCCATGTTCCCTGTAAAAAAATAGTTATCTCCAAGTTATAATGCCCTATTCAATGTAAGCCACACTGATACAGAATAGCACAGTGTATAAGAGAATGTAAATAAAGAAAACTTAGGTTTGAACTTATTTAGTATTAACTGATTTGTTCTTTGAGCAGTCCATGGTATACACAGTATTCTTCGCCAGCAACATAATTTGAAGGCATAGATTTTCTTCCTGCCTTTCTTCTTTACTAACTTTCACAGTTATGTGATCTTATTGAAAATACTATGGATTGGATAAGTCAAATCTTTGTATGCAGAGAGGCATTTCTGCAATTGAGAATGTTTTCTAGGTCCTTTATAGCCTTTTTACCTAGAGCAAAGAGTCGTCAGATTTCTTGACTGCTTGTCGTTTCTTTATTGATTATTCATCCAGGTAGGTTAAAGTTGACTACTATTTCTATTTCTTCTCCATCAAGGATGAAATTATTGATTTTGCCAGTTGTCAGGATCTTCATGCTAAAGTGTAGGCCCATTGTAAGAATATGGGCCTGATTCTGAATTGCGGTTTGTGGGGCTGCATGTCCCAACGGGTCGTGCAGCCCTGAAAGCCGCCCTGCCCCTATTCCCCCTCCAACTCTCTCCACATGGCTAGAGCAGCAGGAATGGGAGAGCTGGTGGGGGAAAGGGGGCGGGGTCTGGGCGGAGCAGGGGCGGACTGAGTAGGCAGGACAAACAGGGCTGATTCAGGTCATGGCCCTGTACGTCCTGTGGGGTCAGGGGGGACGTACTGATTATTCCACCTCGAAGGTGGAATAATCAGCACTAACCAGGAGATCAGGGATGTAGATTCCCCCCCCCCCCCGGGGTTGGGACCAGGTGCAGGAGAGTCCCCATAGCCCGATCCAGGCCCCAGCTGGCCAGCCGTGGTCAGGCAGTGGGGAAGAGGGGGGTCTGTGCCATGGGAGCCAGGGAAGCCGGGCTGTCCTCGAGCCCAATTCTGTATGCTGTGGGAATGTTTTATTTATTTATTTATTTACATTCTCTTATATACCGTGCTATTCTGCATCAGTGCGGTTTACATTGAACAAACTGAAATTACATTGAACAGGGCATTATAACTTGGAGATAACTATTTTACAGGGAACATGGGCTATGGAGGGTTAAGTGGCTTGCCCAAGACCACAAGGAGCACCACATGGCTAGAGCAGCAGGAATGGGAGAGCTGGTTTTTTTCCTGTGGTACAGAATTGGGTCCTGACGGGCCGTCCTGCTTGCCCTTTAGGATCCGACGTGCCCCTTCTAGAATCGGGCTCCATGTTCCTTGATCTGATCTTGTCTTCACTTTCAGTCAGTAATGTGGTATCATCAGCATAGCTAAGGTTGTTAATGAATCTTCCACCAATTTTCACACCTCAGTTGTCTTCATACAGTCCTCTGATGATTTGTTCTGCATGTAAATTAAACAGATATGGGGAAAGTCCCTCACTTAGTTTGCAGTTAACTACTGTTAGGGTCTCCCAAGCTGGATAGGTCTCAGCTGAGGTGCCAGACCAAGACAAACCATCCATCTCGGCAGCAGCAGAATAAGATGGTGTTGGCGGCGGAGGATCACATTTCTGTGACAATGGCAATAGCAACAACACTAAACTTAAACTTCGTGGAAGAAAGGCCTTGCAATCTACTTCTGTATCTTGCCACGAAAACCCAATGGATAGCTACAACAAAACAAATTGCACTATAATGCTGGAAGATGAGACCCCCCCCCCCAGGTCGGAAGGCACTCAACTGGCTACTGGGGAGGAGCTGAAGAGTTTTCAGAGTAAAGCGAGCATTTATGATGTGGTTGGATCAAAGCCCTTGGGATGTGTGACTGCTGATGTACTGTAGCTGTGCATGAAATGAGAGTCAGAAGTTGCAAAAATGTCTTACATATTGGGACATGGAATGTATGAAACATGAACCAAGGGAAGTTGGAGGTGTTTAAAAATGAAATGGAACATGTATAACTCAAACTGTTGGGTGTCAGCAAACTGAGATTTTTATTTATTTAGACAGTTTTGTATGCCACCTTATCCTTCAATTAAAGTGGTCACAACACAATTGGGGAGTACATTTAACACAAGGGGATATCAGACACATACACTAATGATTACAGAGAACATGGGCAATGGAGGGTTAAACAGCTTGGCCAATACCACAAGGAGCACCTGTGGGACTAGACACCCCAATCCTTCTGGCCCAAAGTTGCTTTACTCTAGTGGGATGTGAACCCCTGACCTTCTGGCCTGAGGGAACCTGCCCCAACCACTAGTCCACTCCTCCCTGGACTGGCATTGGGCACTTTGCATCTGATGATCACATGGTCTACTATGCTGGAAATGAAAGACAAAGAAGAAATGGTGTTACATTTATAATTAAGAAGAAACTTGCAAGAACTGTAATGAAATACAATGCAATCAGTGAATGCTCAATTTCTATTTGTCTATGAGGAATGCTTATCAACAACTATAATTCAAGTATATGCCCCAAGAACAGCTGCAGAAAAGGATGAAATTGATGAGTTCTATGAACAAGTACAAGCTGAAATTGACAGAACATGCAAACAGGATATCCTGATAGTCATGGGTGACTGGAAAACAAAAGTTGGCAACAAAGAAGGCAAAGTGGTTGGAAAATATGGATTTGGCAACAGAAATGAAGCTGAAGAAAGACTGATAAAATTCTGCAAGACCATCAATCTATTCATCTCAAACATCTCCTTGCAGCAACACAAGCAGCAACTGTACATATGGACCTCACCCAATGGATTGTACAAAAATCAAATTGACTACATCTGTGGAAGTCAATGATGGAAAAGCTCTATAACATCAACAAAGACAAAACCTGGAGTGACTATGGTAAAGATCACCATCTACTAATATGCTAAGTCAAGCTAAAGTTGAAAAAGAGCAAGCCACTCATGAATGTAGCAAAATATGACCCTGAGAATATACCACTGGAATTTAAAGACTGCCTGCAAAATTGATTTGCTGCTTTAGATACAAATGACAGAGCTCCAGTAGAATTATGGGATCACATCAGGAAGGTTGTGTTGGAAGAAAGTGAGAAATCTCTACAAAAGGTGAAAAAGCAAAAACGCCCAAAATGGATGATCGAAGAAACTCTGAAAATTGCCCAGAAATGCAGAGAAGTTAAAGCCAGAGGAGAAAGAGAAGCAATCAAAGAACTCAACAGAAATTTCCAATGTGCAGCAAGACAAGACAAGGAGAAGTACTACAATGATGCATGCAAGGAAATAGAAGCAGAAACTATTAGAGGAAGAACAAGATCAGCTTTCCTAAAGCTACAAGAGTTAAAGAAAAAATTTCAGCCTTGAATTAAAATGTTATAAGATGCTCAGGGATCCATGTTGAATGATGCTGAGAAGATCAATAAAAGGTGGAAAGAATATAGTTATTATATGATAAAGATCAAGTGGACCAACAGTCGTTTCAACTTGTACCTTATGATCCGGAACCATTGGTGATGAAAGAAGTTGAAGCAGCATTGAAAGCCTTATCAAAGAATAAAGCACCAGGCACTGATGGCATTCCCATAGAAGTATTACAACAATCTGTTGCAGCTGTTACCATACTTACAAGGCTCTGCCGGGAAATTTGGAAGACAGCATCATGGCCAACTGATAGGAAAAGATCTATGTTTATACCAATACTAAAGAAAAGTGATGCAACTGACTGTGGAAATGATCACACAATCAATCTGATCCCACATGCCAGCAAGATTCTACTGAAGATTATTCAGCAGAGACTACAACCATACCTGGAACAAGAACTACCTGAAGTTTAAGCACAGTTCAGGAAAGGGCGAGGAACGAGAGACATCATCGTGGATGTGAGATGGATCCTTGAAAAGACTAAAGAATACCAAAAGTATATCAATATGTGTTTTATTGACTACAGCAAGGCTTCTGACTGTGTAAACCATGAAAAACTCTGGGCCACATTAAAAACATTGGTATACCAGAACACCTGATCGTTCTCTTGCACAACCTTTACATTGATCAATAAACAACAGTTCAAACAGAACAACGAGAAACAATGGTTTAAAATCAGCAAAGGTGTACGACAAGGCTGCATACTTTCCCCCTACCTGTTTAATTTATATGCAGAATTAATCATCAGAGAAGCAGGACTGTGTGAAGATAACAGAGGTGTGAAGATTGGTGGGAGAATCATCAACAAACTTCGCTATGCTGCTAGTACAACATTACTAGCTGAAAGTGAAGATGATCAGAAACATTTGCTTCTCAAGATCAAGGAGCATAGCCTTAAAATGGGCCTGAAGACAAAGAAGACAAAGATCCTAGCAACTGGTAAAATCAATAAATTCATTGTTGACGGAGAAGAAATTGAAATAGTAGACAACTTTAACCTACTTGAATCAACTATCAATAAAGAAGCAACAAGCAGTCAAGAAATCAGCCAATGCATTGCTCAAGGCAGAATGGCTATGAAGGACCTAGATAAGATTCTCAAGAGCACAGACGTCTCTCTCCATACAAAGCTTCAACTTGTTCAAGCCATGGTATTTTCAATGACATCATATGGATGTGAAAGTTGGACAGTGAAAAAGATAGACAGGAAGAAAATTGATGCCTTTGAATTATGGTGCTGGTGACAAATACTATATACCATGGACTGCCCAAAGAACAAACCAGTCAGTCCTAGAGGAGATCAAATCTAAGCTTTCTTTAGAAGCGCAGATTCAAAGACTTTGGCTTCCATACTTTGGACATATCATGCGACGAGAGATATCATTAGAGAAAGACATCATGCTTGGCAAGGTAGAAGGTCAACGCAACAGAGGAAGGTCAGCAATGAGATGGATTGATACAATAACAACAGTTATGGGTGCCAATCTGTCAACAATGAGCCGCCTGTCTGAAGACCGAACACAGTTTAGGACAACTATCCAGAGGGTCGCCATGTCGACACTGACTCGACGGCACTTAACAGCAACATGGGGAAAGTATACAGCCTTGTCATACACCTTTGCTGATTTTAAACCATTCTGTTTCTCCTTGTTCCATTTGAACTGTTGTTTCTTGATCAGTATAAAGGTTGTGAACGAGAATGACCAGGTGTTCTGGTATACCCATGCTTCTTAATGTGGCCCAGAGTTTCTCATGCTTTACACAATCAAAAGCTTTTTTTTTTTTCTGTAGTCAGTAAAGCACATATAGATATACTTTGGGATTCCTTTATCTTTTCATGGATCCATCTCACATCTGCAGTGATGTCTCTTGTTCCTTGCCGTTTCCTGAACCCTGCTTACACTTCAGGAAGTTCTGGTTCCAGGTGTGGATGAAGTTTCCACTGAATGATCTTAAGTAGAATCTTGCTGGTTTATGGGATCAGAGTGATTTTCTCAGATTATTCTTGAATCTATCCCCTGTCATCATCATCCTTTGCTCCCTTCTTCCAGAGCTTTCTTTCAATTGAAAGAAGCTCTCTTTCTGAGCATTTATGCCATGAAAGTATTAAACAAATGCCTCTATCATACCTCCCCTCTTCTGCTTTCCTTCCGAAGTAGACATATTGAGATATTTAAGTCTGTCCCTATATGCTTTATGATGAAGACCGCCGACCATTTTAGTAGCCGCCCTCTGCACTGACTCCACCTGGTTTATATTCTTTTGAAGGTATGGGCTCCCAAACTGCATACAGTACTGCAAATGAGGTCTCAGTTGGTTTCTGGCAGTATCACCTCCAACTTCCTGTTGACTATTCTTCTCCATATGCACCTAAGCATCCTTCTGACTTTTGCCGTCACCTTTTCTACATATGTGATAGGGACACAATTCTATGTGCCCTATAAAAAGTTAAAAAGCATTGGGCCAGGGGGGAAAGTGTATCTGGCTAAGAGGCAGTATGGAGGAGCCAGAGAGGTGAGAGAGAACACTGGATTCCACCTTTCTCCTCCCGTGTCTGCTGGCACATTACAAACCTGGAATTGACATCACTGGAGCCCCCATGAACTATATTTAAAGAACTGTGCGCCACAGAGCATGGGGGGAGAGTAGTACCTGACTGAGATGCAGTTTGGAGGTGCCAGAGAGATGAAAGAGAACCTTTCTCCCATCTATGCCTGCTGGTCCATGGTGAATGTGGAAGTGATATTACTGGTGCACCCGGGAACTATATTTAACATAAGAACATCAGAACATAAGATATACCATACTGGGTCAGACCAAGGTCCATCAAGCCCAGTATCCTGTTTCCAAAAGTGGCCAATCTAGGTCACAAGTACCTGGCAGTTTCCCCAAAAGATACACAGGTTCCACAATGCTTGTATTGCGGCCAGCAGTGCATTTCCTGGGTCCTATTTAATAATGCTTTATGGAGCTTTCCTCCAGGAACTTGTCCAAACCTTTTTTAAACCCAGCTACATTAACAGTTTTTACTACATCCTCCAGTAACGAATTCCAGAGTTTGATTACACGTTGAGTGAAAAAATATTTTTTTTATTAGTCTTAAACGGGTTACACTATAGCTTCATTGCATGTCCCCTAGTCTTTCTACTTTTTGATGGAGTAAACAGCCAATCTACATTTACCCTTTCCACTCTATTCATTAATTTATAGACGTCAATCATATCTCCCCTCAGCCTTCTCTTTTCCAGGTTGAAGAGCCCTAACCTTTTAAGCTTCTCCTCATAGGTGTATCCTTCGATCCCCTTTACCATTTTGATGGCTCTTTCTAATTCCGCTATATCCTTTTTAAGATACGGCGACCATAAATGCACACAATAATCAAGGAGCAGTCACATCATGGAACAATACAGCACCATTATAATATCCTTTGTTTTATTCTCATTCCTTTCCTTATAATTCCTAGTATTCTATTTACCTTCTTGGCCACCAATGCACACTGGGTGGAGGGTTTCAATGTGTTATCCACGATGATGCCTAAATCTTTCTCCTGGGTGGTGGTTCCTAATGTGGAATCTTGCATCGTGTAACCATAGTTTGAGTTGCTCTTTCCTAGCGTTGTCACTCTGAGCCATGAACAGTGGGGATGGACGCCCCATTGGGATATCCATCCCCGCTATTCGGCCCCTTTGCTGTCCCTTACTAACCTCCCCGTACGAACAAGGTATTTGTACGGGGAGGCTTAAATGGGGATGGGAAGGGGTGGGACAGAGGTGGAGTTATGGTGGGCAGTGGGCGGTCTGTGGCCCTGGATGTACAGAGACGATTCTGACATAGGCCCTGTATGTCTGGGGCTGGCAGACTGGATGAGGGACTTACTCCACCTTGGAGGTGGAATAAATCTCCTAGACGTCGGGGGATGGGAGGTCTGGCCAAGAAAAAAAGAAGTGGGTGCAGGGAATTCCCCACAGCCTGACCCTGGTCATGGAAGGCCAGATCAGGAGTTGGGCTGCGGGGAAAGGAGTCAGTCGGAGGCGGCTTGGGATCACGGCTCCTGAATGGAGCTGCAACGCCATGTCAGCTGGATGCCATGGCGCTGTGGCTCCATTCAGGAGCCTTGACTGCGTTAGCCAGGCAGGGGCCTGTACGTGCAGGTCGATGGGGATTGGATCCCGGCCTGCACGTACAGGCCTAGTCACGATTTTGATCCCACGGGGTCTAAAAGTCTAAAGAATGGCATCTACCCCTGTGCATCTGATTCCGATTAGGCTCACAGGGGCCTGGACATCCTGATCAGAATGACTCCCACTTGTCCACATTAAATTTCATCTGCCATTTAAACGTCCAGTCTTCCAATCTATCAAGGTCCTCTTACAATTTTTCACAATCCTCATGGGTTTTAACAACTTTGGATAATTTTGTGTCATCTGCAAATTTGATTACCTCGTTATTCCCATGTCCAGGTCATTTACAAATATATTAAAAAGCAACGGACCCGGCACAGATCCCTGGGGTACTCCACTAGTCACCTTTATCCATTGGGAAAATTGGCCATTCAGCCCTAGCCTCTGTTTTCTATCTTTTAACCAGTTCCTGATACACAATAGTACACTGCCTCCTATCCCATGGCTTTTTAATTTCGCCAAGAATCTTTCATGAGGGACCTTGTCAAAGGCTTTCTTAAAATCCAGATACACTATATCAACCAACTCACCTTTGTCTACCTGTTTATTCACACCTTCAAAAAAATATAATAGATTAGTAAGACAAGACTTTCCTTGGCTAAAGAACTGTGTGCCATGGTATGCGGCCCACAGTCAGATCACCCACAGTTACATGACCGAAAGGGTATGACCAAAGGAAAATGCTGCTTTGGAGCCTGAAGAACATTATGGTGATTGTTATTCTGGAAGAGTGAGTGTTCCATCTGTTAAGTAGTGGACATGGGGAAAAGGAAAGGAAAAGGGAGCGCTGGAAATTTGTCTAAGAGTGAGGAGGTGCAAGGCCTCATGGACAACTTTGTTACTGTGCGGGGAGGCGGTGAAGTGAGGAACCCGGTTCCTCTACACCTAGTAAAGGGCAATGAGATTCAACAATTGAGGAAGTTTCCCTCAGCCCTGTCCTCCACCTTCCACCCTAACCTCCAGTTTCTAATCAGCCTGAGCAACCCAGTGGGAAAGGACCTGAAGATGTCCTATTTCTATCTGGGAGTCAAGGGTCATTGCTGGAAAAGGAAAATCTCAGTGTTGCAGGTCTGGTTATAACCAATGGTCCTAAACAGTATTTATTTATTTAACAGTTTTTATATACCGCACTATTCATCATCAGTGCGGTTCACATTAAACAAGATATTACCTAGACAGGAGAAAACTGACATAGGTTTACAGATAACAGGGAATATAAACTGGGTATGAACCGGGGAAAACTATATACATTTAAACAGGTAACAGTAGATTTTGAATCCCTTGATGGGTGATCAAAAAGAGAAATCTGTGCAAATGATTAATGTTGTGAATGAGTCTCCTGATGGGACTGTTAGGAAGTCTGTTTCCTTTTCTCAGAAGTTATCATGTGATATGGTGTTACCGTTGACACCTTCCAGGGAGATCTCAAATTTGGAAATTTGGCATTTAGTTGCAAGAATGAAGACTGCGCAGGCAACTTGTTTAGCACAGCTTTGTTCATTTACTGGGGAAGCTGTGGAGAGGCCAAATTTCAGCTACAAGATCAATGTTTGGGTTCCATTCAGTCAGTCAGTGCTCCCCTTGTTAATAACCTTCTGGATAACAAGCTCAATAAACTAGAAAATTCTATTTGCTATAATAACTTGGATTTCCTGAACTTCCCCTATACTAGATTGAATTCTTTGGTGGAGGTGCTTAAGCAGTATTATCAGGATATACTAGGTCTGGACCCCTCCCTCGCACCCATAGATTTCTAGAGCCTATTATGTTATGGGCTCTGTTAAGAGGATTGGTGGTGGAGGGGAGATGTACCATATCAAGAATCCTGGAATTTGACATTGCAGTTAGAGACCTCTCTTGAAGAAACCTACAACAGGGCAACATTGGTTGCTACTTTTGCCAGTGCTTCAGAAAGAGATAGGATCCTGAGATTGTATTTTGCTGCTAGGGCACAGAGCTTTTATAGCTATAAATATATGTCTATCCTGATGTGTCCGATAGGACCCAAAAGATCAGGAAAGATTTTCTTCAGCTTCATCCCAGAGCTTTGGGCCTAGGTATGAATTTCTTTAAATTTCCTAGAAAATGTTTTATCAACTATAAGGGGCAGGATTATATTTTCCTGAAATCTTGAAAACTTGAAGAGCTTATATGAGATACCAGGAGCAGACTCTTGACAGAGGACTTGGAGAGGCCGGCAGTACTCCATGACATTGGAGGGATATGAGTGAGTTATAAGATTGATGGCCATGACTTGAGAATGTGATGTTCTTTTCTTCTGTATTATTCTCTTTATTTTTTGTCTCCCTCCCATTTTACTTTTTTTCCCTTCAATTTTTATGGGATAGGATCAGAATGTATTGATGTATTTCTTTATGTACTATTTGCCTACATCTGCTATTGTTAATATTAGTGGCTGTATTGATTTTCTTTTTGTAAATTTTATTTGAAATTTATTTTATTTGAAATTGAATAAACAATAAATGGAAACTGAACCCCATTATCCTGATATTCAACGGCGGTGGTTATCACTGCTAAAGCGTCTAGCTGCTGCCGCTGCACATTAGACCCGGATATTCAATGCTAGAGTCATATCCGAGTCCCGGCAATGAATATCTGGGTTGTCCCGACTGCCGTGAATCTAACTGGGGAGCTGCGATATTCATCTGCTGTCTGGTTTTCTTCAGTGGCAAAAGCTAGGCTGACTTTTATTGTGCCTGAGTTTTGCTGCTTACCGATAACCGGGCATCGCTGCCCAGTTATCGCTGGGTGCGTCCAGTTAGAATTGGGGCATGCAATGGCAACACTTGCGCATATTCAGCCGCACTAACCATGTTAGTGATACTGAATATCCCGGACAAGGGGATTAACACGGTTAGCAGGTCTGTAGTACCTTTGAATATTACAGTGCTTCTCAACCAGCATGCTTTTGGAAAATCCTTGGTGTGCCTTGGGTGTGACTGATAGGGACGTGGTTAAACATGGATTCATGAAGATGTTGCCTCATTTATATTAGACAGTGTCTCAAAAAAGAGTTATCTATTTTTTAGACTGAACTGTCTGCTTAGTACAGGAAATCAGGAAATACTCCCCACTATGCCTCCTCCTGGTAGGAAAAGGACAGTGTTTCTTTCCTGTGCATGTCTTTGCCGACCTCACTTATTTATATATCAAATTGAAGCCAGCAGAATAAGACCCACATAGGATAAAAGTGCTGCTCCCCTTTTGCTAGAGGGAGAGGCTGAAAGTGAGGATCATGCAAAACTGGGTTTGGTGTGCTGCGAGGATTGAACAATCTCAAAAAGTGTGCTACAAAATATAAAAGGCTGAAGCATTGGAATATTGGGCCCATTGTACCAAGGCTGGTGCTATATACAGTTGTGGCCAACGTTATTGGCACCCTTGCATTTTAGGTATGTTGTATAAAATATCTTGAGAAATAGCTGGAAATATTCCAACTGTATGTCATCATAATACTTTGTTCAAAGGTATACAACAAAAAAAAGATGTCTGTAGAACTTAGACATAGGGGTATGTTAACTAAACCGCGGTAATGTTACCCACATTAGGTTCTGCGGTAATGGTACAGATGTCCATATAAAGGCGTGGGTGTTGCATCGTTATGGCAAGCCGTATCAGCTAATGCGCATTACAAGAATGTTGGCAACTGTGGCGAGGGTATTATGGGCTGGCAGCACAGCTCTACAAAAATATGACTGTTACAAGCATGCAAACTATTTGAGTAGGACAGGCATGAAAGGAGGGAATAATGAGAAATTGAACCCATGAACACTGCTGAAAATGGCATTGTACTAACCAGTAGGCTATACCTCCATGGCATATCTCACAGCAATGGCTGGGTACAGAAGGACTGCAGGTCACCGCACAAACTGTCTGCTCTGAGTGCTAGGCTAGGGTAACCCCACCACTACCCATGATGCAATGCACATGGTGAATAGCTGATCACCAAATGGGGTCAAGTACAAAGACAAACAGTGCATGATACTGGCACAGAATAACTACAGACCATGCCATTGTGCAGGTTCTGTGTTCACCCTGAGGGAAGTCTGTGTTCCAATCATGCAGAGTCTAACTGCAGACATTCCACTAGCCAGTCCATAGTGCATGCTCACAGAGAAACTATATGCATCAAGTAGCTATTGCAGCGATTGGACCCCAGCACTGGGAACACACAAATTTCACTGGAGGCAGATAGCATAGAGCGTTATGTGGGAACCTAGACATGCCATGGTCACTGCTCGGTCAGAGTGGGTGCCCTCCCAGCATGACATGCTGTGGCCACCCTGTCCATGCAGGTGGTGGTCGGGCACTACAGTGTCCCAGCCATTGTCCCACACCCTGTGAAGATGCATCCTGGCCAATCCGCCCTGTCTGGGCCATGCCCACAATACCTTGCTCCTCATCATGCACATATTCAGGCTAATTCTGGTAATAGTGGGGCATTGTGGGCCCAGTGAGGTGTGGGCAGTCACAAAAGAATGGATAGACATACACACACACACACACACACACTCCTATTGCAGCATTGTGCAAAGATAGGGGTGGTTGGCAACCCTGCCTGCCACACTGGTCCTGATCACAGTGCCAACATTGATAAGCTGTGTAGGAGGTAGTAGTAGTGCTCTGATGATAACTGCATCTCCATGCTGGGGCCAACATCCTGACTCTCCATGCAGCTTTGGATTGTGGAGTCTGTGTGAGTGGCTGTTTGTACCCCTGTTCGCCCCTGCTTTGGGCTTTGCACATGTTGCTGTTGTATCTGCATTGTAGGGTAAAATGTAGGGACATGCTCTGCAGGATCCACAGCTGGGACTTGAACGTGTGACCCTCTAGCTTCTGGACACACTGGCTGTGTGTACTGCACTACACATGCACAGTAGTCCCTGGAGCTACCTGCACCTTTCCTCAGCCAGACCCTTTTATGTTGCACTGCACACCACATACTGGTACAGGGCATGGCCTAGGTGCCACTGCCCTCTCCAGCACAGGCACACACCCCCCGGCCATGATGACATGACCATATGTTCTCAGTGCTGGTAGTGTGCAGTCCCAGGCCATCCACGGTGTGGGTAGGCAGTCGCCTAGGGAGCGGGGTCTGGGGTGGGGAGGCATACATGGGCATCCTCACATCCGCCCTATCACCGCTTGCCAATATTATGTCCCTTCCGCTTGGGGGAGGGTTGGCTGGGGGGATGTCAGGTCAGTGCCCTGGCAACTTTTAGCTAGGGTGGACCAGGTAGATGTAGGTGGATTCTGCTTGGCCTTTGTCAGCTGCTGTTTTTCAGATGTCCGGTTTCTATGTTCCTATGTGCCACCTAGGCGAATGCCTAGTCCACCCTGTACCCCAGCTGCTCCCATGTCCCATTTACAGCATCGCCATAGTGCCCTTTCATACCTGAGCACTCTGCTGTTGCTGCAAATGGGGTACTACTATCATCTTTTTCGGGCTCCCTGCCTATGCTGTACATTGATGACACTGAAATGGTTTCTCTCTCTGGCAAATGTGTGCTAACGCTAGGTTTTCAGTCGTGGTAAGATTCAGCCCTTCAGTTCCCCACATTAGTGTGGAAGGGACCTCTCCCCGCCCACTCCCCGCCCATTGACCCCTTCTCTCTGCCTTCTCTCCACCCTCTGCGGGACTTACCGCGGCTGGGAACACTAACATGCATTATGTAACATTAACGCGCATTAGGTGACATTAACGTGCGTTAACGTTACCTAACGTGGTTTAGTAAACATACCCTATAGTAATTTCTGAGAAAAAAAACAAAAGATGACCTGGACAGGATTAATTAATTCATTAATTTCATTAATATTGGGTTGCACAACCCTTGGCAATGATGACAGCCTCCAAACGTTTCTGGTAGCCATCTATAAGTTTTGTAAATCTGTCTGCTGGAAGTTTCTCGCATTCTTCAAGTGCAATTTGTTACAGCTCATGAATGTTTCCAGGATTCAGCAGATTTCAATAGCAGATTTCAGCTCTTTCCAAAGATTCTCAATTGGACTGAGGTCAGGACTCATTGCTGGCCAGTTTAAAACAGTCCATTTTTTCCTTTTTAACCATTCTTTTGTACATTTGGACAGGGTTTAATTTGTGCCAGAATGGGGTGCAATGGCATTCTGGCCCTTCTTGAGGAGGTGGAGGTATAGAGTCTATCATCCCACCTGCTCTGTGCTGCCACGGCCATATTAACACTTAACACATCTGCCAGAACGCTCGTTTGTTCACGTGGCTGTGCTGTACTGAAGCAGCCTAGTCAGGGTATTTACAGTAAAGCAAAATCAGTACTTACTACTTTACTAAAAGTGCTGTGGCTGGGCTGCTTCACTACAGCACAATCGCGAGAGCAAACAACAGTGTTAAGTGTTAATACAGCCGCGGCGGCACAGTGTAGGCAGAGGAAGAGAAGAGGTAGCCGCGGCCATATTAACACAGCCACAGGAGCACTTTAGTTTTTAAAGATTTGTTTCTATTGCTGGTGCAAGTTCCCCTACCCCTTTTTTTAGTACTGCTGGCTCTGCCTGAATGATGCGAAGCAAAGCATATATTCATATGATCATTTTTTAAGCATTTTTTTCTAGGTATCTGTCTGATGTGTGTCCCTCTATTTTGATGAAATATTTAATGCATTCAAGTAAGTTTTGTGATTGAGGGTCTGCCCCTTTTGCATATTATATGTATTCAGATGGCCTTGTTTTAATTAATTTTATTCCTGCTAGTCAATCTTATGTATGATACCATTTGGTTTTTTAAGACTTTTTTTTTATTGCTATTTGCTATGGCTTCTCGTTTCTTTTTTAAATGCAGCAGAGCACAATATATATTTTAAGCTTTCTTTTAAACATTTGCCCAATAAGTGTGAAAAAATAAAAACATATATATATATAAGCTCGTTATTTATTGTTTTATGTTTTAGTGCACGTGGAGCCCAATTCCGGAAGGGGCATGTCTAGGTTGTCCGGATGGCCCCATGCAGGATGGGCCCATTTGGAGCCAATTCTGAAACACGTGAGCAAAACATTCCTGTGGCTGTCAGAATCAGGCCTGAGGATGACCCGGCGTGCCCCTTCCGTAGCCGCTGGGACATCCTCCCCATGGCTCCATTTGCCCGGACCCCCCCCCCTGAGTCCCCACCGCCTGATCCCAACTGGAGCAGCTGGGGCCCAGATCAGGCAGCAGGGACTCACCTTCTGTGTCCTATTGCTCCTGTGGGGGGATCCTGGGCTCCGGGGGACTGCCAGCCGTGTTTGGGGGTCACTCAGCTCATATTCCACCTCAGAGATGATATAAGCATTGCATCCTCGTGGTGACCCCCAGATGTACAAGGCCATGAGCGGAATTGGCCCTGTATGTCTAGGGGTCGGTCCCACACACGCCCCTCCCACTCTTCACCCCATCATGCCCCCGTCCCCTGCAGCACGCACAGCAGCTCTGTGCATGCAGCGGGGGATGGAGGCAGAATACCGGCAAGATAGAGGAGCTGCATATCCCGCCTCATAGAATCGGGCCCATAGTTTTTTAAACAACATGTTTTGAGTCTAAGCCCCCCCTTCTTCCCCTCCTTCCCTTTCTTGCTTTTATATGGCTTCTTTTATGTCTTTTTCCTCCCCCTCTCCCCTTTTATCCATTCCAGTCCTTATTAGTGGTTTAGTATTTTTAATATGGTAAGGATATTACCTTAATTGGTTTATTTTTTATTAGCTTTTTTTCCTCCCTCTCCCCCCTTCCCCCCCCCTCCCTCTGGCCCTGGCCCCGCCCCCACAAGTCACTTCCGGCCCTGCTCACAGTTTCACTTCTTTTTTGTCGACAAATTAAGCCCTGCTTTTGGATTGTTTTGTGTCATTTTCCTGCTAGCTTTGAACCCCTTTGAAGTTTGATGTTTGGTGATAATGGCTTTTCTGATGGTCTCAGGCAGTTCTCTTGTCTTCACCATTGTGAAATGGAACAGGGAGTGAATGTGGCCATTTTAAACATTAAAGCCATCATTAATTGGGTGATTCAAGTCTAGTGAGTACTGACAATTGATCACAGGTGCATCTAATTTTGCTGCAGTGGGAATGTGGTTCTTGTGTTCAAACTGATTTGAATTGTTTGTAAGGGTGCCAATAATCATTTCCTGGCAATGTCTCAGTTATTATACTATTTCCTATTATTCTTTTTTTAATTGGTCTTGTTTTTTTTTTTATTCTTTTATGTGTCAAATATGTGTGCATATATAGTCCAAAGCCATTTCGCTAGCCACTTTTGTTTTAGGAGATATTGGATATTAAGGGGTTGAACTGCAAGGGTACCAATAATGTTGACCAAAATTGTCTTATTTTATTTGATTCCTGAATATTCTACATATAAACAAATATTTGTTTTTATGTTTCAGATGTCTCAAACTGTGACTCAAGTTGCAAAGGTGATAGCAGAAGCAAACAGAATCTGCCAGTACTACAAAGCCATGGGAGCAGGAAAGACTATAATTTGGTAATATGCTGCTCTAAAGATATAGGACCCAATATTCAAAGGCATTTACATGGTTTAGAAGCTGTAAACCATGTAAATGCTGCTATAGAGGGATATTCATTGATTATCCACCAGTTACGCTGCTACAAGCCCTGATGCTGTGTAGACAATAACAATAAAATACAAATATACAATAATCAATAACACATCCAACCTTAAATAAAACATTTCTTAAAGCATATAATTTATAAAATCATACCATAATATCAAACAAAATAATCAATCACATTAATCCTGAATCTGACCAAAGCAGCCATACCCAACAATATCTCATGGCAAGGTCCCAAACAGCCAAGTCTTCAAAAGACACCTGAAAGATATATAATTATTTTCCTATCTAAGTTCTAAAGGAAGCTTAAGCCATAAATCTGGAGAAACCCTAGTGAAGAACCAATGCTTCATAGTTAAATGTTTATAAAGATGTGGGGGGTTAAAGGCATTAAATTAAAGCCTTGGCTGGAACGCAAAGCACAAAAGGAAAATATTTAATTAATCACTGAGATACTTGACTCCAACTCAACTCAATGAGAAGCTAATGCAATCTATGCAACAAAGGGGTAACTCTATCCTAATAACCATTCCACATAGCCATCTTTGCAGTCACGTTTTGAATATATTGGTGCTGCTCCACAGTTTTGTTTTAGGGAGGCAAAGGCATAAAGCATTGCTCTAGTTTAATTGGTTTAACGTCAAAGCCTTTTACAATGATCACCATGCTGCACCATGTCTACTGGGTTCCACAGTTTTTCCGTTGCTCCTGCCCTTCCCTATATCCAAGCTCCTGCCTCCCTCCTGACATATCCACAAACCTTGTGACACAGGTATCATTTAGCATAAAACTTTATTAGTGGATAGATACAGGCCACAGCTTAGCAACCTTTACACTGACTCTTCTGTCCTCCCTCTCTCGACAACCTCTCTTGGAGTTGGGAGTGGTGCCAAAGGACTGGAAAGAGGCACATGTGGTCCCTTTACACAAAAGCGGAAGTAAGGATGTGGTTAAAAACTATAGGCCGGTTAGTTTAACTTCGGTGGTAAGTAAATTATTGTAAACGCTACTGAAAGAGAAAATAGTGAGGTTTCTGGAGTCCAGCGATTTACAGGATCAGAGGCAGCATGGATTCACTAGAGGCAGGTCTTGTCAGACAAATCTGATTAATTTCTTTGACTGGGTGACCAGGGAGTTGGACCGAGGGAGAGCCCTAGATGTGGTGTATTTAGATTTCAGTAAAGCCTTTGACACCGTTCCTCACAGGCGACTTATAAACAAACTGAGCACCCTAGGGATGGACTCTAAAGTTACTACTTGGGTTAGAAATTGGTTGAGTGGGAGGCGACAAAGGGTACAGGTAAATGGAGCTCACTGTCAGGAGAAGGAGGTTACCAGTGGCATGCCCCAGGGATATGTCTTTGGTCCGATTCTTTTTAACATCTTGGTTAGTGATACAGCGGAAGGGCTGTCAGGTAAGGTTTGCCTCTTTGCGGATGATACCAAAATCTGCAATAGAGTAGACACCCAGGAAGGTATAGATTACATGAGGAGGGATCTAGCTAGCTTGGTCTAGAATTTAGCAGCTGAGATTTAATGTTAAAAAATGCAAGGTCATGCATTTGTGCTGCAGCAATCCAAGGGAGCAATATAGTATAGGGGGTGAAGTACTTTTGTCCACTAAAGAAGAGTGGGACCTAGGCGTGATTGTGTTTGATGATCTTAAAATAGCTAAACAGGTAGAAAAGGCGATGGCAAAAGCTAGAAGGATGCTTGGTTGCATAGGGAGAGGAATGACCAGCAGAAAAAAGGAGGTGATAGTGCCTCTGTATAAGTCTTTGGTGTGACCTCATTTGGAGTATTGCATGCAATTCTGGAGACCACACCTTCAAAAGGATATAAACAGAGGGTACAGAGGGTCCGTACAGAGGGTGGCTGCTAAAATGGTTATTGGTCTTCATTATAAAGCATATGAGGACAGACTTAAGGATTTTAATATGTTCACCTTAAAGGAAAGATGGTATAGAGGTGATATGATTGAGATGTTTAAATACCTCTGTGGCATAAATGCACAGGAGGAGAGCCTCTTTCGATTGAAAGCAAGCTCTGCTACAAGGGGACATGGGATGAGGGTGAAAGGGGATAGATTCTGGAGTGATATGCGGAAATATTTCTTCATGGAAAAAGTGGTGGATCTGTGGATTAGTTTTCCAGTGAAGGGGGTAGAAATGAGGACAGTGTCTGAATTCAAAGAAGCATGGGACAAACACAGAGGAAAAAAGGGGACTGTTGTAGTGGTTGATATGGAAGGGCAGACTAGATGGCCATGTGGTCTTTTTCTGTCGTCATGTTGCTATGCTTCATCTAAGCAGTGTGATTTGATTTCTTTCTTTCCTATCATTTATTGTAGTTCTCTTTCCCTTTCTGGTCTCGAACTATCTTTTTATGTTTTTTTCTGTATTGTAAAACACCTTGATATAATAAAGGTGCGGTATATCAAGTAATAAATAAACAATACACAATAAACAGTTCAAACGGAACAAGGAGAAACAGAATGGTTTAAAATCAGCAAAGGTGTACGACGAGGCTGCATACTTTCCCCCTACTTGTTTAATTTATATGCGGAACAAATTATCAGAGAAGCAGGGCTGTATGAAGACAACAGAGGGGTGAAGATTGGTGGGAGACTCATCAACAACTTTCGCTATGCTGATGATACCATGTTACTGACTGAAAGTGAAGACAATCTGAAACATTTGCTTTTCAAGATCAAGGAACATAGTCTTAAAATCGGCCTGCATCTTAATGTAAAAAAGACAAAGATTCTAACAACTGGCAAAATTAATAAGTTCATCAAATCAATAAAGAAAGGACAAGCAGTCAAGAAATCCGATGACACATTGCTCTTGGCAGAATGGCTATGAAGGTCCAAGACAAGATCCTGAAGAGCAGAGACATCTCTCTCCATATAAAAATTTGATTTCTTCAAGCCATGGTGTTTTCAATAACATCATATGGACGCGAAATGCCATCTAAATTTATTTCCTCCGAATCATGCTGAGGAGGACATTTCATGGCCCCTAAAAGATTGTGCTCCCAATTACTAGATTGCAAAATATGTGATGTAAAATAATCCTGTTTATATTCCTTCCATTTGTATGTTTGTATTCCTTCCATTTATTTTCCCACAGCAGCCTAGTATCATCCTGACCATACTTACACTAAGGTTACTTTAGGCAATGGAGCTCTCTCTTAAGTCCTACTAATCCCCCAAATCTTGGGACAAAAAACCCCACCTGAAAACCAGAAAAATTCAGAAAATATGAATACCAACTTATTTTGTTTTGACTGGTACATCCCTAGTTTCTTCACTGCAAGATATGATGACCCGATACAGGCTCCTGTTTGTGGTAAGTATACTTATGTTCTTTTTCTTGCCCAAAGCATTTACGACCCAGTTTTAAACTAGTCATAACCTGCAAGATCATGGACATCATCAGCATCATCCAACACCTTTGCAATCTGCCTGAAACTGGTTTCAAATGCACTGGGAGGCACTTAAGAGTGGTACCATTTGTGACTCCATTTTTTTTTGAAAACTCTGTTTATTAAAGTCCACACAGTACAAATCATGCAAAACAATATACAAACCAGGAACCTCAACAGATCAATTATACAAATACAGCATTCACAATTTTCCCCCCTCCTCCACCCCCCCACCAACCCCCACCAATCCCCTAACCCCCGCAGCCTCTCCCTTTGGCATCAGACCCCCCTCAGTAAACTAACAGCTTTCACCAGCTGATGCTCATGGAGAGGAGGGGGGCTAGAGGAAGCACTCAACGCTGGGCCATATTCTTGTGACTCCATTTTAAACATGGCTATTTCTAGTGCACCTGGAAGGTAGCTCAGTGACAACTTTACAAACTGAAAGACAAGTTAGCAAAGTACTTTTTGATTGATGCAGGTTGAACCCTAATGCTTGCCTTGTGCACTTTCCAAATATTGCACATATCAAGTTTGGTACAGTTTGCTTCCATAGCATATGCTGCCAAAAAGAGGACTTCAGAGTCATTGACCAAAGTTCACATCTCTTATTTGTAAAAATACAGTTGCATTTTCTATTCTTTTTTAATTGTATCCTCGGATACAAGGCAATTCTGCTTGATTTATCTACCACATTTGACACAATATTCACCAGATGTTGTTAAAAAGAGGTTGAAAGAGAAAGTTCTTGAATGATTCTTATGAGTGAGGGGTATGTTTACTAAACTGCGTTAGTGTGATTCGCGTTAGGAGCCGCGTTAGTGGAAGAAATGCCAAAAAAGGACATGGGCGGTACATCGTTACCGATAACGCGAGTTATAAGGCGCCGCGCAGCAATGATCGTTACAGGGCACGTTACTGCACGTTAAGCTTAAGAAGGCGCGCTGACACCCAACTATAGAAACATAGCTGTAGCATAATGGTTACTACACAGACTGATGGTACAAGGGTCATGGGTTTGATTCCCCAGTGTACCTAATGAATAAGACTGGCTGAGGCATCAAGTATAACCCTTTAAAGGCCTACTATAATATTTTAATCCACATTCTGCAGCCGGGTTAATGTTTGCATATGTCAGGAAAATTGTACCTGTCGTATCCAATATGTTCCAATAGTGATGTTCCCACTGGCATGGTCATGTATTATATACCATTTGATAGGAATATTTAGGCAGAAGTTTGGATCCCAAAAGTTTTGGGCTTGGCCTGGAAAGGGTTAAGTATTGGGCTGTGAGGAAGTTTAGCTGTACTTTAATAGTGCTGCCAGCAAACACACCCTCACAGTGGCGTAACCTAAGGTGCCACATAAGGCACCCTAGAAGGCACTCCATAGGGCACATTATAAAGTGCGCTGTCTGCCAAGGCACCCTATAATGTCCCCTATAGGACACCATATAAGGCGCTTTATAGGGCTCCATATAAGGCGCCCTATAGGGTGCCTTATGAGCCACCCTAAGGTGACAGTACCCTGAGGGTGGTTCTGCTGGCAGCACTAATATACAATAAAATAGACAATGTCTAAGAGAGCCCTATTGATGAACCCCACTGTGGGTTTTGAACCCATGACCTCTGGCTCCATGGGCAGTGAAGTAACCAGTGGGCTAGAGCTGCTAATAAGCACCTGGCTGGCTACAGGAGGACTGCACAGCACCACACCCAAATTCTGCTGTGATTACCAGGATAAGGTCAACCCATCTGTACCCAGGATGCACAGCACATGTAAATCAGCAGTCTACAGATGATCACAAGATGGGGTATGCACCCCACAGCACCTCAGCCTGGTAGGGGGTGCCGACGGTGTGTGTTAGTGGCACAGAGTAGCTAGAGACCGTCACAGTGTGCGGGTCCTGTGCTCATCCTGAGAGAGAGGTATGGTGCCCAGCACCATTCTCACAGCACCTGACTGTGCTGAGATAGGCTATGCTGCAGGTCCCCATCAGTGCCGATGTGTGATAGATAGTCCTTGCAAACACCCCTAGGATATGCCTGTGTTCATCTGTATGTCACATCTAGCCCTTGTGGACTATGATGTACCCAGAAAAGTGCATACCCAGGGTGGGTGCCATGGTCACATGATGTAAGTGAAGGGAGGTGTTGGGACCCACAGGGAGATTACATACCACCACCCAACACACCCTCTGAGGCTCAGGGTAGGGTACAGGATCTCCCACCAACAGATCCACTTTCTACCCTCCTGCAATGGTGGCAGTAGAGGGGACCATCACCCCAGTCCTGCTAGGGATCAAACACCTACATGGCAGGCACTGCAGAGCAGTACACATCCATAACACAATAGCAGACAGACAGCAGGTCTGGAAATGCTCAGCTGCCCCCCCACCATTATCTGACATTCTCCAGCAGTAAGCCTACAGCCGCAGCATCCTGCAAGGTGTTCCAGCAAGACACATACTAGCTGCAGACAGTCCACCAGCTAACCAGTCCATAGTGCATGGTTTTGGAGAAGATGCATGTACCCAGAATGGGGATATCAGCATACACACCAAGCAAATAAGTCAGTGATTGGCCTCCAAAAGAAAACCCATAAATATCACACGAGATAAATGCTATACAGCACTATAGGGGAACCTAGCCATGCCATGGTCACTGCTCAGTCAGGGTGAGAGTGACCTCCCAGCAGGACATGCTATGGCCACCCTGTCCATGCAGGTGGTACCGGGCACTACAATGTCCGAGCCATTACCTTATGCCCTGTGCAGATGCGGCCAGGCCAGGCCACCCTATCCAGGCTATTCCCACAGTACCTTGCTCCTCATTATGCACATTGGCAGGCCAATATTGGCAACAGTGCTAGCAGTGTGGGCTGTGGAGGGTGTTGGCAGCCACCACACACTGGATAGACAGACACACACTCCCCACACCTATGCCAGCATTGTGCAACTATAGAGGTGTTGGGCAGCCCAGGCCACCACACCAGTCCTGGGCACAGTGCAGGCATGGCTATGGTACACAATACTGTAGGAGTCACTCCCCAGAATGGTAAACACTGTCAGACACAAGACCTGTAGCACACTCCACAGACATCTGAAAGGTTGCTATGTTGCAGCTCACTCCGAAAATTGTACTTAACCTAGGAATTGCTATCTGCCAGTAATCATAGCAACCTTTTGATAGATGTGTACCATATTCCCAGGTTTAGGGTGGCATTACTAAGGTATGCAAGTGCTAGTATTGGGAGATGCACGCAGAGCCCAAAGTCCTGCCTCTCCAGGAGGCTTTGGATAATGAGGCCTGTGGGTGCGGGTGTGTCTGCCCCTGTTGGCTGCTGCTTTACGGCAGAGGTTCCCAACTCCAGTCCTGCGGTGCAAAACACTGTTTGGGTTTTCATGCTGTCCCTCATGAATACTAAAGACTAAGGCGGTCAACTTACAGAGGGAATTAACTATATTTTTATCTAGTGTATTGCCCCTCCAATTAAATAAACTTCAGTCCGATTTTCCAAAGCATGATGATATGGTTCATGCTTTGGAAAATCGGACTGAAGCTTATTTAATTGGAGGGGCAATGCACTAGATAAAAGTATAGTCCCTCATGAATATGCATGAGATACATCTGCATACAATGGGGGTGGCGCATAGAAATGCAGCACAGGCATCTTTATCAGAGGCAGCATGGAACCTGAATGGTGTTTGGCCCTCCAGGACTGCATTTGGGAGGCTCTGCTCTAGGTAATGTGCATGTTTATGGTGTCTGTGCTCTGTAGGGTAAAATGTAGGTGTTTTGGGCATGTTTACATCATCTGCAAGAAAGGTTCTGTCTGTATTAGCACGTTATAGTAGTGGGTAAAATATGAGGACTGGGTTGGCAGAAACCACAGCTGGGACTTGAACCTGTGACCTTCTGCCTCTGAATACACTGGTTTTGTGCACTGCACCACCATGTTATCACAGAGATGGTGCTTTCCCTGGTGATACCATGACTGTTGGTCAGACAGGGCCTGTCTGTTGCAGTGCATGGCACCCACCTACACAGGGCTAGGCCACGGTCTGCTCTGGGCAGCTGCCACTGCTCCCTCCACCACCAGTATCCCTCAGCCACCATGCTGACATGCTCTTCTGCTGGTGGAGCTGGTGGTGCGCAGTCTCAGGCCATCCAGTGTGCAGGTAGGCGGCTGCCTATGGTGCGGGTTCTGGGGTAGGGGTGCCTGCATAGGTGTCCACGCTCCCCCCCAGCCCCGCCTGCCAATGTTCCGTGCCCTTGGGGGTAGCTGCTGGGTACTATCCCCTGTGACACTGTGGGAAATACAGTCGTGCCCATGTTGGGCCTTCAGCAGTTGCTGTCTGGCTGCTCTGCTGCTTCAGCATTCGTATGGGCCACCTAGGCATCACCCTAGTCCGCACTGTGGCCCAGCTGCACCACAGCATGTGCCGCCTGCGGCCCTCTGTATCCCCTTCTCCAGCATCTATCCAGTTGCCATTCCGACATGCCCGCCCTGATGTTGCAGGACATGTGCACGCCATACGAACCCTGTCCGATGGTGGGGAAAAACCTGAGCAGCGCTATATCACTGTGGGGTCATTCACCTTGTATGGGGGCGGAGTATAGACCCTTCCACGATTTATATCTCTTCTATGGAGCTTATTCGGGGGGGGGGGGAAGGGTTGATGTTTCTCATTGCTACCACTATTGACCAGTTGGTTATGGTCTTTTTCCAGTTTGTTGGGGTCATTTTCAGTGTTTATGTACCCTTTTGTTCTGTGCACATGTATCACACCTATCACTTTTTTTAGGTTTCCCTGCCTGGGCTGTACATTGCTGACACTGAAATGGTTTCTCTCCCCTGTAATGTGCATTTAACGGCAGGTTTTCATTCGCGTTGGAATTGAGCTCTTCAGATCAGCGCGTTAGTGTGAAGGGAGCTTCTCCCCACCCACTCTCTGCCCATTGACCCCTTCTCTCTGCCCTCTCTTCACCTTCTGCAGTGTTTTACCGCGCCGCGGGAGTTTACGATCGTTAACTATGGTTAACGCGCGTTATGTAACGTTAACAATCGTAAGCGCGTCATAACGCATGTTATGATGCGCTTACGATTATTAACGTTACATAACGCACGTTATTTACGATTACCGCAGTTTAGTAAACATACCCCTTTGTTGTGTCTGCCTGAAAATGCTTAATGACAGCAAACTATAAAGCGACCAACAACCAGCACATGACACAACTAATACGGTAAGTGTATTCAGGTAAAGCCCGGGTGAATGGATATCGCCCAGTATATAACACACTTCTAAGGGGTGTTGGGGCGGGGGCAGGAATGGGTGATTCTGAGAAGCAGGAGACCAGGTATGACGCCGGGCCTGTGGCGTCTCGTTGCAAGGCGTGGGCGGCGGCCCCCTGAGGTACCCACAAACTATTGGCACGAAAACAACAAGCGCCCCCAATACACCCGCAGGCAAGATTCCCACAGGCAGGGAAAAAAGACAGGCACAGGATCACCAGCGGAGGCAAGCCCTCGGCAGACGACCTGCCGGCACGAGCTCTCTCCTAGCGAAGGGGCGAGCTGCTGGAGAGATGGAGCCAAGTGGGGTTGGCGATCTACCTCTGACCCCTCCGTGATCTACAGGTAGATCGCGATCTACCTGTTGGATATGCCTGTACTATATGATGGTAGATGAAGACCAATGTGCTCCATCCATTCTCTTCAGTGAAGTGGTCAGGGTTGCGATTGCCACTCCTTGCAGGTTACCCCCTCAGGCCTCTGTTTAGGGTGTTAATTTATTCAGCGTTCATTGATTTTGGATTTTTATGTATTAGGTTGATTATATTTGAATTTGAATTTGAATTCAATTGTAGAGCTGCAAGAAGTACTTTACTGTAAACAGACTACCGTCAATGTATCTGCCTAAGATGTAAATAGTTTCCCCAGTTCAAATCCATGTTATGTTCCCTGTTATATGTAAACTTAGGTCAGTTCTTGACTGTCTGAATGTTATATTGTTGAATGTAAACCGCACTGATAACAAAGAGTGCGGTATATAAGAGCTGTTAAATAAATAAATAAAATATTATGGCCTTACATTTTGTATTTTGTTTTAACTCACCTCAAATAGCTAGTCAAGTAAAAAATTAGCAAATAAATAAATATCTGAGGGTAGGACAAAAAAGGATTCCTTCTAAAGGCCTGAGATCATAGAATTTTAGAAGTGAAGATTATGCCCAAAAGTCAAAGTGTTTGTCTTTGAGAGGTCCTTTCGTATTTGAAACCAAAATAGTATTACCGTTACATATGTATTTCTTTATCTTTAGGGGAATTATGTTCTTCACATCACTTAATCCAACAGGCTCAATTGCAAAAACAATGGAATTTGCAACAGATTATGAAAAGTGCGCATCAGAGTGTTGTGAAGTGAATGAGTGGGCATCTGACTGTTTCCTGGCTGAGGTGAGTTGACTTCAGGTTTCCTTGGTTTTATTTGAGATCATATGTCCTATAACTTCACACTTTTTGAAGCATATTTACGAAATGCACCCCTTCACCATTTGAAGGACCCCACTCAGCTACTTTTATGGTCAATTATGGACACAAGCTTGCTACTTTTTAGCAATTCTATATGTTTTCTACTCCCATATTTGGGTCATCCTTCCCCTTCAATGCAAAGACAGGAACTAGAGAAACTTTCGATAGCTGAAGCAAATATTAATGAACTACAGCATCTCAGAAGGCAAGGTGAGGAAGTCAAAACCAGGAAATGGATTTTGAGTGGGGATATAGAATGGAAAGACTGAGCTGAGCCATGGGATGACTTGGATTTTTAATAAGACATAATGCAAGGATATTTGGTAGGAAGATTGGAAACTGGAAAGGAGTTGGCATTTAATTAAAAGATTTATATTCTGCACTGCAGGCAGATGACAGTTAAACACGTGGAGACACATTTTTGATAATACATGGAGATCGGAATTGAGATGTTGAGGTCTCAGTCAACACAATTGTGGCAATACATGATACGTGGAGACAAAGGAACCATTTTACAAATCTACAAGGAGGAAAAATTAAGAGGGAACATGGCAATTTACACGTGCAAATGCCACTAGCAACACTTCAAAGCTTCCATGTGTATGTGCCGACACTTACGTGTGTATGTGGACCATTTTGCAAATATCTGTGTAAATGCCACCAATCAAGGGCTGGCTAAAATGAGCACTGTTTAAAAAACATAGGGCCATGTTTACTAAAGCCCACGCTGGTAACGCATGTGCCGGCTGTGTTACCATCATGGGGAGCCCACACTAACTTCAGGGGGCATGTGTGCCTATCCCCTTACGGTTAGTGTGGGCCCAAGATGTTGCACCATGCTAGAGGGTACAAGGGCGCACTTAACACCACCCATGGAGACTGCATTAAGTGCACCTCTGCTAAGGGTGGCTACAAATATCCATGTTAACTCCAACATGTCAGCCATGCCCTCGTTCCACCCGTTTGCCCAGTCCCTGTCCCATCATGTGCAACCTGGGTAGCATACAATTTTTTAGCATGGCACCCAACCTGCGTTCTAAACCCTGCACTACTGGATAGTGCACTTTAGTAAATATGCCAGGAAGCAGGTGTAAATCGTGACATGAACAATTTTGGTCATACACGGAGAATGTAGATTTTTGACATACTCAGGCCACTCCCTAAATGCATCTCATTGCAGCTTAGAAATAGTAACGACATCCACATGTAAATTCAGCTCTTTTTAAGATGACCATTTCCATAAGGAAGCCTGATTTTACACACCGAAATCACAAATAAGGTTTCTAAAATAACTCTATAGTAGTAAAAGGCACAATTAAAACAAAAAATAAAATTTCAATTATAGGTATTGTAAAACAAATGAAAACTTCAAATACATAAGAACATAAGAAATGCCATAATGGGCCAGAGCAAGGTCCATCAAGCCCAGTATCCTGCTTCCAATAGTGACCAATCCAGGTCATAAGTAACTGGCAGGTTCCTAAAAAGGCATACAGGTTCCACAATGCTTGTCTTGGGGCAAGCAGTAGATTTCCCGGGCCTCTTTAATAATGATTTATGGACCTTTCCTCCAGGAACTTGTCCAATCTTTTTTAAACCCAGCTAGACTAACGGCCTTCACTACATCCTCTGGTAACAAATTCCAGAGTCTGATTATGCGCTGAGTGAAAAAATATTTTCTCTTATTAGTCCTAAATGGGTTACATTGTGGCTTCATTGAATGCCCCCTAGTCTTTCTACTTTTTGATGGCGTAAACCAACGATCTACGTTTTTATCATTCCATTCCATTCATTAATTTATAGATCTCTATCATATCTCCCCTCAGCTTTCTCTTTTCCAAGTTGAAAAGCTGTAACCTTTTAATCCTTTACTCATAGGAGTATCCTTCCATCCCCTTTACCATTTTGGTAGCTCTTCTCTATACCTTTTCTAATTCTGCTATATCCTTTTTAAGATATGGCGACCATAATTGCACACGATATTCAAGGTGTGGTTGCACCATGGAACAATACAGAGGCATTATGATATCCTTGGTTTTATTTTCAGTTCCTTTCCTTATGATTCCTAGCATTCCATTTGCTTTCTTGGCCGTTGCTGCGCACTGGGCAGAAGGTTTCAACATGCTATCCACGATGATGCATAAATATTTTTCCTGGGTGGGGGTTCCTAATGTGGAACCTTGTATCATGTAACCATAGTTTGGGTTGTTTTTCCTAGTTGCATAGCTTTGCACTTGTCCACATTAAATTTCATCTGCCATTTGGACATCCAGTTTTCCAATTTATCAAGGTCCTCTTGCAATTTTTCACAATCCTCTTGTGTTTTAACAACTTTGTGTCATCTGCAAATTTGATCACCTCACCTCACTCGTTATTCCCATTTCCAGGTCATTCATGAATATGTTAAAAAGCAGTGGGCCCAGCACAGATCCCTGGGATACTCCACTATTTACTTTTCTCCATTGAGAAAATTGTCCATTTTGTCCCACTCTCTGCTTTCTACCTTTTAACCAGTTCCTGAACCACAATAGTACATTGCCTCCAATACCATTATTTTTTAAATTTGGCCAAGAGTCTCTCATGAGGGACCTTGTCAAAGACTTTCTGAAAATCCAGATATACTATATCAATCGGCTCACCTTGGTTTATCTGTTTATTTACACCTTAAAAAATATAACAGATTAGTAAGACAAGAATTACTTTGGCTAAATCCATGTTGGCTTTTTACCATTAAACCATGGAGGAATAGTCTAGTGGTTAGAGCAATAGCTTACTACACAGGGAATCTGGGTTTAATTCTCACTGGAACTCCTTGTGTCCTTGGGTAAATCACTTTGCTCTCCATTTCCTTGAAAGAAGAAGCCTGACAAACTACTTTCAGTCATACCTTTTCAAGAAAACCCAGGGACTGCTGGGTTGCCAGGAGTCAGCATTGATTTCAAGATACTTAAAAAAAGAAAAATCCTACATGTTCAGTGATTTTATTCTTTATAATGGTTTCTATCATTTTGCTTGTCAGGGGATAGACTCAGGAATAATATGCATGTTAGATGTGTGGTATAGTCTCACAGTGGAGGTGGTAGAGTTGAGGACAGTATCTAAATTCAAAAAAGCACGGTACAAACACAGAGATCTCTAAAGGTAAAAAGGGGACTCTGGTAGTGGTTGATATGGAAGGACAGAATAGATAGGCCATGTGGTCTTTTTCTGCCTTCATGTTTCGAGCGAATCCAAAACCCTCTTCTTTGCACCATCTCATCCATGCATTTATTTATTTTATTTATTTACAGTTTCTTTTATACCGCGCTATTTGACATCAGTGCGGTTTACAATGAACATAAAACTACACGTCACAAAGATTGATCAGTGCTTACAATGAACAGGACAATAAGCTGGGTATACATTAAACAGGTTTCATAAACAGAGAACATGAGAACTATGTACAAAAAGCAACTATGTACAAAGCAACTAAATGCAGCTATATGTTTCTTGATGAGAGGAGGTGCAAGGTGAGATTGCAGTTCTGCGAGTTAAGACTATGGAGTGCATGGGTTTAATGTGTTGGCCTGGGGTGTAGAGGTGGGTTGGTGTGAGAAGGTGTCTGAAACATCGTAGTGCTGCAAGAACAGGTGATGCTTCAGTGCCTTCCTGAACTGGGAGAGGTCACTGATGGTTCTGATGCCTGTTGGTAGGGCGTTCCAAATTGATGGTGCAAAGTAAGAGAAGGCTCTGGATCTGGTGACTTGAGAGCATTTCGTGATTGCCTTAGGTAGTACAAGAGAGTTGGAGGCAGTCGATCTCCTTGCTCGATTAGGGGGTGTAATTGATATCAGGTCAGTGATAGAAGATGCGGAGTTGTTATTGATCGCTTTGTGAGTCATAGTTAGGATCTTGAAAGAGATCCTGGACTGCATAGGAAGCCAATGTAGCTGTTTCAGTATTGGAGTGATGTGGGTTCTCTTGGGGGCTCCATAAAGGATTCTTGCAGCTGAGTTCATAGCCAATTGTAAGGGGTTAATCGTGCTCTTTGGTAGGCCATGTAGGATCGCATTGGCGTAGTCCAGGTGGGGCATTATTAAGGCCTGAAAGACTGATCGAAAGTCATCTGGTTCTAGCAGCTGACGCAAATGACGAAGGGTCCGGATTTTATGATAGACAGATTTCGCTACGTTGCTGATATGAGCCTTCATATTGAGTTGTTGATCGAGCGTAACCCCTAGGTATCTAACTGTAGTCTTGCAGAGGAGTTCAGCGTCACGCACCTTGATGGACCTTGGTGAGGTAAATGCAGGGTTTCTGGTCACGAAGAGGACTTCTGTCTTTTTAAAATTTATCTTAAGCATTTGTGAATTTAGCCAGTCTGTGACCGCGTCAAAGCACTTGATTAGTGGGGAGAGGTCAAGGAGTTCTGTCGAGAATGGCATATACATAAGGACATCATCAGCATAGACCAGGCAGTTGATGTTAAAAGAGTGGATGAGGTCACAGATAGGCTGCATATAAACGTTGAAAAGTAAGGTGGAAAGGGAGGAGCCTTGTGGCACACCTTTAGTTTGAGGGAAGGGGTCAGAGGTTGAAGATCCAGAACGAACATGTTGCCAACGGTCTCTGAGGTATGAAGAGCACCAAGAGAGGGCTGATCCATGAACTCCCTTCTCTCTAAGACGTGACAGGAGTACTTCATGATCAACAGTGTCAAATGCCGCGGCAATGTCCATGAAGATTAAAGCAAAACCTTGTCTGACGTTGTCTAGGCCTATGGTTAGAGCATTAAACAGGGAAGTCAGTAGAGTTTCCACACCATGTGATTCACGAAATCCGTGCTGACATGGGTGCAAGGGTGCATTGGAGTCAAGATAATCTTGTAGTTGACGTTGGGTAATCTTTTCGATGATTTTCGAAAGGAGAGGAATGCTGGAGATGGGTCTGTTGGATTCCATCAAGGAGGGGTCCAACCTGCTGTTTTTTAGGAGAGGTCTGATGGAGGTCTGCTTCAGAGTGTGGGGGAAGGTCCCAGTAGAGAACGATACATCTATCATTTTAGCTAGAAATGGGCTGAGATCAGTCCGTAGTGACTTTATCCAGGAAGCTGGACAGGGGTCGGAAGGTGATGTTGTGGGGTTTATTTTTAAGATGGTGTCTTGAATGACTCTGTCATTTGGGTTGGAGAAGGATGAAAGAGTGTGTTGAGTCTCACCTGAGAATTGGCTAGGTGAGGGTAGAGGGACAGTGTAGGGAGTGTTGGCTGAAGTAGGGGGCATAGAGGTTGGAGCAAGCTGATTACTTTTGCTTCGTAAGTAGTTGGCATATTCCTGAGGATCTAGGTGGGGTAGTGCACCCTGAGAAGGTTCCTTTGCTAAGGTTTTCACAATGTGGAAGAGCTCGTAAGGTTTGTTGAGGGAGCGCTGTAGTCTGCCTGCGTAATATTGTTTCATACTGGAAGATACGGATGAGCGATGTCTTATTAATTGTGTTTTGAATGCATCATGATTTTCGGCTTATCTTGATCGTCGCTACCGTCTTTCTAGTTGTCTGAGGAGGAGGAGTGATTTTCATAGCTCTGGGGAATACCATGGTGCATTCTTTTCTTATGAGGTGCTTTGATTGAGGTAGGAGAGTGGATCACAGCATCTAGGCAGGAGTTCCAAGAATCGACCATGTCATCAAGGCTTTTTTCAGGAGGGCAAAGTAGGTTCTGGGTCCTCTTTAGGATGTCTTCTCTGTTAAAAGGGTGAAAGCGTCTAAAGTGTTCTGGGGAGGGTGCATCTACTGGTAATGTCTTGGAAGATCTAGAACATATAGGCATCTGGAACAGGATTAGGAGATGATCAGACCATGGTACTGAGATTGAATTTAGGCAGGAATTGTGCCAATGAGTAAGAGCTGATTGTGGTGCAAAGATAAGGTCCAGTGTGTTACCTTTTGTATGAGTAGGAGTGTCGACCAACTGAACATAGCCTAGTTCACTGAGAGCATCAATAAAGGCATTAGTGTGGCTGTCTTGAATGGTTGGGAGGTTAAGGTCGCCTAGAACCCAATTTGGGGTGTGTGGGTTCGTAGAGTTACAGGCAAGATCAATGATTGTGGCTAAATCGTCTGGTGAAGAGGATGGTGCTCTATAAAGTAAATTGATAGTGACCTGCTTATTTGTGATGGTCACAAAGTCAAGGGTCGAAGTGCTGTTTGAGGCTACAAGCTGGAACCTAAGGTCAGATTTGGATAAGATGAGTACCCCTCCACCACGGCGGTCAGTTCTGTGACATGAGTGAACTATGAAGTTGGGGGGAACAATCTGGTGGAGGAGCACAGAGTCAGAGGCGGATAGCCAGGTCTCAGTGACACATAAGATATCGAGGTTATGAGCTGAAAGAATATCTATTAATGCTGGCCATTTTTTCCATATTGATCGAGCATTGAGACTCCAGAGCTCTGCCTGCCTTTTGGGTCCTGCATGGAAAGAGAAGCATTTCTGAGAATGCTACCTTGGAAGTTCTGGATTTCAACTTCCTTCCTAAAAGCCTAAATTTGGCATCCAGAATCTCCGTCCCACACTTTCCTATGTCATTGGTACCAACATGTACCAAGACAGCAGACTTCTCCCCAGCACTATCTAAAACTTTGTCTAGGTGGTGCATCAGGTCCGCTTCCTTTGCACCAGGCAGACATGTTACCAGCTGATCCTCACGTCCATCAGCCACCAAGCTATATACATGCCTAATGGTCAACTTGCTGACTATAACAGCTCTCCTAACCCTTCCCTCATGGGCACATTTCCCTGGAGAAACCTCCTTGGTGCAAGAGGGCTTTACATCACCCGGAGGACAGATCCTAGCTACAGGATCAGTTCCTGCCTCATTAAGGTTATGTTCTCCTTTCATGTGACGTCTCTCCTCCATGGCAACTGAGAGAAGAGAGGTCACATGTACAGTACTACGTCCCTGTAGGGCTCGTCTATGTACCTCTCTGTCTTCCTTATGTCCTTCAAGTCTGCCACTCAAGCATCCAAACATCGGACTCGGTCCTTGAGGGCAAAGAGTTCCTTGTACCTAGTAAGACCCCCTAACCAACTGGGGAAAAAAATCATACATGTGACACTCATTGCAAAAGACTGGATAGCCCCCCATCTCACTGCTGGATTGCTGTCTGCATTTTAGTTTTAAGGTATAATTTAGCTATTAAGTTGTCTACTTAAAGTTGCTAGGGATACTTGTACTGATACAACTAAACCTAATAAGTTTAAGGGACTTAGTTCACTTCAAGATTAATCAATCTATTCCTGGTGAAGATAACCAGCTGAACCTGAAAGTGAATTTGACCACCTCTTCCCCTTTAATAGGTTTAAAAGCCTATAAAGCTAAGATTTCTCTCACTTGGTTTGCAGCTTGTCGTGCTGTGAGGGCTTGCATGCATCAGTGATGCTGAGAGCTAAACTATCGGTAGTTTAACTACTGGCAGGGTCTCCCAAGATGGACAGGTCTCAGCTGAGGTGCCAGACCAAGACAAACCACCCATCTGGGCAGCAGCAGAATGGGAGAGTGTTGACGGCGGAGGATCTCATTTTTGTGACAACGGCAACAACACCAAACTTAAACTGCGCGGAAGAAAGGCCTGGCAATCTACTTCTGTATCTTGCCATGAAAACCCAATGGATAGTTACAACAAAACAAATTGTGCTATGGTGCTGGAAGATGAGACCCCCAGGTCGGAAGGCACTCAACTAGCTACTGGGGAAGAGCTGAAGACTTTTCAGAGTAAAGCCAGCATTTATGATGTGGTTGGATCAAAGCCCTCGGGAAGTCTGACTGCTGATGTAGCTGTGCATGAAATGAGAGTCAGAAGCTGTAAAGATGTCTTACACATTGGAACATGGAACGTACGAAGCATGAACCAAGGGAAGTTGGAGGTGGTCAAGAATGAAATGGAAAGTGTACAACTTGATCTATTGGGTGTCAGTGAACTGAAATGGACTGGCATAGGGCACTTTGCATCAGATGATCACATGGTCTACTATGCTGGAAATGAAAGACAAAGAAGAAATGGTGTTGTATTTATAATAAAGAAGAAACTTGCAAGAACTGTAATGAAATACAATGCAGTCAGTGAATGCTTAATCTCTATTCGTCTACGAGGATTGCCTATCAACACAACTATAATTCAAGTATATGCCCCAACAACAGCTGCAGAAGAGAATGAAATTGAAGAGTTCTATGAACAAGTACAAGCTGAAATTGACAGAACATGCAAACAGGATATCCTGATAGTCATGGGTGACTGGAACGCAAAGGTTGGCAACAAAAAAGAAGGCAAAGTAGTTGGAAAATATGGACTTGGCAACAGAAATGAAGCTGGAGAAAGACTGATAGAATTCTGCAAGACCAATGATCTATTCACCTCAAACACCTTCTTCCAGCAACACAAGCGGCGACTGTACACATGGACTTCACCCAATGGATTGTATAAAAATCAAATTGACTACATCTGTGGAAGTCAACGATGGAAAAGCTCTGTAACGTCAACAAAAACAAAACCTGGAGCTGACTGTAGTACAGATCATCAACTACTAGTATGCAAACTCAAGCTAAAGTTGAAAAAGAGCAAACCACTCATGAATGCAGCAAAATATGACCTTGAGAATATACCACTGGAATTTAAAGACTGCCTGCAAAATTGATTTGCTGCTTTAGATACAAATGACAGAGCTCCAGAAGAGTTATGGAATGACATCAAGAAGGTTGTGTTGGAAGAAAGCGAGAAGTCTCTACAAAAGGTGAAAAAGCAAAAACGGCCAAAATGGATGACGGAAGAAACTCTGAAAATTGCCCAGAAACGCAGAGAAGCTAAAGTCAGAGGAGAAAGAAAGACAATCGCAGAACTCAACAGAGATTTCCAACGTGCAGCAAGACAGGACAAGGAAAAGTACTACAATGACACTTGCAAGGAAACAGAAGCAGAAACTATTAGAGGAAGAACAAGATCGGCTTTCCTAAAGCTACGAGAGTTAAAGAAAAAGTTCCAGCCTCGAATTGGAATGTTACAAGATCCTCAAGGTTCTATGTTGAATGATGCTGAGAAGATCAAGAAAAGGTGGAAGGAATATACAGAGTTTTTATATGATAAAGATCAAGTGGACCAAAAGCCGTTTCAACCTGTACCTTATGATTGGGAACCATTGGTGATGAAAGAAGAAGTTGAAGCAGCATTGAAAGCCTTATGAAAGAACAAAGCACCAGGCATTGATAGCATTCCCATAGAAGTATTGCAGCAATCTGATGCAGCTGTTACCGTACTCACAAGGCTCTGCCAAGAAATATGGAAGACAACATCATGGCCAACTGACTGGAAACGATCTGTGTTTATACCAATACTAAAGAAAGGTGATCCAACTGACTGTGGAAATTATCGCACAATCGCTCTGATCCCACATGCCAGCAAGATTCTACTAAAGATTATTCAAAAGAGGCAACAACCATACCTGGAACTAGAACTACCTGAAGTGCAAGCAGGGTTCAGGAAAGGGCGAGGAACGAGAGACATCATTGCGGATGTGAGATGGATCCTTGAAAAGACTAAAGAATACCAAAAGGATATCTATTTGTGCTTTATCGTCTATAGCAAGGCTTTTGACTGTGTAAACCATGAGAAACTCTGGACCACATTAAGAAGCATGGGTATACCAGAACACCTGATCGTTCTCTTGCGCAATCTGTACATTGATCAAGAAGCAACTGTTCGAACGGAACAAGGAGAAACAGAATGGTTTAAAATAAGCAAATGTGTAAGACAAGGCTGCATACTTTCCCCATACCTGTTTAATTTATATGCAGAACAAATCATCAGGGAAGCAGGATTGTATGAAGACAACAGAGGTGTGAAGATTGGTGGAAGACTCATCAACAACCTTCGCTATGGTGATGATACCACATTACTGGCTGAAAGTGAAGATGATCTGAAACATTTGCTTCTCACAATCAAAGAACATAGTCTCAAAATGGGCCTGCACCTTAATGTAAAGAAGACAAAGATCATGACAACTGGCATAATCAACAGGTTCATCGTTGAAGGAGAAGAAATTGAAATTGTGAACAACTTTAACCTACTTGGATCAACTATCAATAAAGAAGCAACAAGCAGTCAAGAAATCAGACGATGCATTGCTCTTGGCAGAATGGCTATGAAAGACCTAGATAAGATTCTCAAGAGCAGAGATGTCTCTCACCATACAAAGATTCGACTTGTTCAAGCCATGGTATTTTCAATAACATCATATGGATGTGAAAGCTGGACAGTGAAAAAGACAGATAGGAAGAAAATTGATGCCTTTGAATTATGGTGTTGGCGGCGAATACTGTGTATACCATGGACTGCCCGAAGAACAAACCAGTCGGTACTAGAGGAGATCAAACCTAATCTTTCTTTAGAAGCTCAGATGACAAGACTTCGACTTTCATACTTTGGACACATCATGCGAAGAGAGAAATCATTAGAGAAAGACATTATGCTTGGCAAGATAGAAGGTCAACGCAAAAGAGGAAGGCCAGCAATGAGATGGATCGATACAATAACAGCAGCTACGGGTACCAGTCTGTCAACAATGAGCCGCCTGACTGAAGACCGAACACAATTTAGGATAGCTATCCAGAGGGTCGCCATGAGTCAACTCCGACTCGACGGCACTTAACAACAACAACAAAGCTAAGATTATGCTTTGGGTGGGTAGGAGGGAAAGAACACTTAGGGGTATGTTTACTAAACTGTGGTAACGTTACAGACCGCACATTAGGTAATGTTAACGATCGTTAGGTAACAGTAACGCGCGGTATGTAATGTTAACGCACGGTATATAATGTTAACGCGCGATAACCTTACCTAACGATCTTTAATGTTCCCGGCCACAGAGGGTGGAGAGAGGGCGGAGAGAAGGGGTCAATGGGTGGGCAGTGGGTGGAGAGAGGCTCCCTGCGCACTAAAGCGCTGAACTGAAGGGCTGAATCCTACTGCAAATGAAAACCTGCAGTTAGATGCACATTTGCAGGAGAGAGAAACCATTTCAGTGTCATCAATGTACAGCATAGGCAGGGAGCCCGAAAAAGGTGATAGTAGTACCCCATTTGCAGCAACAGCAGAGTGCTCAGGTATGAAAGGGCACTATGGCGATGCTGCAAATGGGACATAGGAGGCTGCAGGCGGGACATATAGTGGGAGCAGCTGGGGTACAGGGTGGACTAGGCAGTCGCCTAGGTGGCACATAGGAACATAGAAACCGGACATCAGCAAGACAGCAGCTGACAAAGGCCAAACACAATCCACATACATCTACCTGGTCCACCCGAGCTAACAGTTGCCAGGGCACTAACCTGACATCCCCCCAGCCAACCCTCCCCCAAGCGGAAGGGACATACTATTGGTAGGCGGTAATGGGGAGGGGGATGTGAGGATGCTCATGTATGCCCCCTGCCCCAGACCCTGCTCCCTAGGCAACCACCTACCCACACAGTGGATGGCCTGGGACTGCACACTACCAGCACTGACAGCATATGGTCATGTCAGCATGGCAGGGGGGTGTGTGCCCATGCTGGAGGGGGCAGTGGCACTTGCCTGCAGTGGACCTAAGCCATGCCCTGTACCAGTACGTGGTGTGCAGTGCAACATAAAAGGTCCAGTGGAGGAAAAGTACAGGTAACCCCAGGGACTACCATGCATGTGTGGTGCAGTACACACAGCCAGTGTATCCAAAAGCAGAGGGTCACAGGTTCAAGTCCCAGTGTGATTCCTGTAGAGCATGTCCCTACATTTTACCCTACAATGCAGATACAACAGCAACATGTGCAAAGCCCAAAGCAGCAGCGAACAGGGGTACAAACATCCGCTCACATAGGCTCCACATTCCAAAATGCATGGAGAGTCAGGCTGTTGGCCCCAGCATTGAGCTGCAGTTATCACCAGAGCACCACCACTACCTCCTGCACAGTTTAGCAATGTTGGCACTGTGATCAGGACCAGTGTGGCAGGCAGGGTTGCCAACCACCCCTATCTTTGCACAATGCTGCAATAGGAGTGTGTGTGTGTGTCTATCCATTGTTCTGTGGCCACCCACCCCTCTCTGGGCCCAAAATGTCCCACTGTTACCAGCGTTAGCCTGAATATGTGCATAATGAGGAGCAAGGTATTGTGGATATGGCCCAGACAGGGCAGATTGGCCAGGATGCATCTTCACAGGGTGTGGGGCATGCATGGACAGGGTGGCCACAGCATGTCATGCTGGGCGGGCACTCACTCTAACTGAGCAGTGACCATGGCATGTCTAGGTTCCCACATAGCACTCCACACTGTCTGTCTCTAGTGATACCTTTGTGATCCCAGTGCTGGGGCTGTAATCACTGAGATGCCTACTTGGTGCACATAGTTTCTTTGTGAGTATGCTCTATGGACTGGCTAGTGGACTTTCTGCAGTTAGACTGTGCATGATTGGAACACCTATAAGGTGCTGTCTGCTGGTGATTGGCAGACAGTGATATAAGGCAGTTGGGGTTTTCCAGACCTAACCCCAGCATTGCTGCTGGTCCACCTCAGTCACAGGTATGGCTAGGGCCTACCAACCCTGGAGGGCTGTCTTATACCAGCAGGGTGGAGGTTACTACACTGGAGCTGGGGCACCTGTCCCTTACCTACAAGAAGGGTGGTGTGGGCCCTTTGGGGTATGTAGTGTATACCACTGTGGCCTATAAAGGCACTGCTACACAAACCTCATGCAAGTCTAGACACCCTTCTGCCCTGAAAACAGGTGCCCATGTCAGCCAGACCCTAGCACAAGGTACATACTAAGCTGGGTGGTGTCTGGTCCCAGAGGGCCACATGTGACTGCAGGATACAGATGGATACCAAATTACCTTTGGCTGCACTGCCAAGAACACCTGTCACACACTGGTAGTCCTAGGGATGTACAGCAGAACCTATCTCTAGTACCACATGTACTGCGGACCTAGTGCTGGGCACCCATCCTATCCCTCAGGGTGAACACAGAACCTGCACAATGGCATGGTCTGTACCTTCTCTGTGCCAGTATCACGCACTGTCAGTTCGTCTTTCCAAGCTGAGGTACCAGGGAGGTGCAGACCCCATTTGGTGATCAGCTGTTGACTGCTATTCAGCATGTGCATTGCATCATGGGTACTGGTGGGGTTACCATATCCTGGCACTCAGAGCAGACAGTTTGTGCGGTGGCCTGCAGTCCTTCTGTACACAGCCATTGCTGTGACATATACCATGGAGGTATAGCCTACTGGTTAATACAATGCCATGCTCAGCAGTATTCATGGATTCAATTCCTCATTGTTCCCTCCTCTGATGCCTGTCCTACTCAAATAGTGTGCATGCCTGTAACAGTCATATTTTTGCAGATCTGTGCTGCCAGTCCATAATACCCTCGCCACAATTGCCAACATTCCCTCGGTCCGTCTATCTGCATCAGTCAGCTGTGTATCCTTACAAGGCATCTTATAATGCACCTTACAAGGCACCTTATAAGGCACCTTACAAGGCACCTGACAAGGCATCCTTATAAGGCACCTGACAAGGCATCCTTACAAGGCACCTTATAAGGCACCTGACAAGGCATCCTTACAAGGCATCTTATAAGGCGCCTTACAAGGCGCCTTGTAATGTGCCTTGTAAGGTGCCTTATAAGGCGCCTTGTAACGTGTTTTAGTCTAAGGCACCTTGTAATGTCCGTTAGCTGAACGGCTTGCTGTAACGATGCACCGCCCACTCCTTTATATGGTCATCTGTACCTTTACCGCAGAACCTAATGCAAGTGACATTACCGCAGTTTAGTAAACATACCCCTTAGTAAAGGCTGGCTTGCTACACAGTACCGTGACCTGTGCTTCTAAGGTAATCTCTTAACAATTTCCTGGGTGATTCACATAGCCCTTGGTTTGATAGAGGGAACCTTTCAAATCGCCCCTTTGAGCTGTCACTTGGCTTTAACACCTATTTAAAACAATTTCACAGGTCTTTTGCCTACTAACTGGAAGGCCTCTTTGTAAAGGTCTCTAGAAACAATTTCTTTCTTTCTACTCATAGAATATTTACCCTATTCTTCCTTCTATGTTAAGCTATACTCTAATTTTATTTAAATTAAAAGCTCCCTGCTGCTACTGACTGAGGTTTCAACTTAAATTTAAATCTCCCTGCTGTTCCTGACGGAGGTTTAAATTTAAATTAAAAGCTCTCTGGTGCTACTAAGCCCTGGCTGAGTTAGCAAATACACTGGATTCTAAAGTACACAGATGTATCAGCTTTAACCCAAAGAATTCTCTTTTGTTTTTATTAATTTATTTTATTTATTTTCAAAGATTTTTATATACCGCCCCTTCCTGAGATCAGGGGTGGTTTATAATGAACTCAACAGTATACATCAAACATTAGGAGGGTTACATTAAACTGGGATAATAGCAATACGTGGGGAGCATTATTTGCATTTAAAACTTTTAGAGAATTTCCCAGAAGTAAATACTTGCAAATACTTTCTTGAGCTAGAGTTTTAACCATTTGGCTACACCTTCACCCCTAAGCAAAACCAACAAAAAGATGAAGGAGGGTTAACCATCTGCATTATACTTGGATTAGTTCCACTGTAGTTTTGTCATTAATGGCTGAGAAATGTTCTTGTACTTTGATTGTGGTCCTTGTTTTTCATTTTGTGCTATTACAGTCAGAAGTTCTTTTGGATCAGTTTTGTTCAAAATCCAGCACTGCCATCTACCGCACTTGTTGCCTGAGAAGCGGACCTGACAGAGCAACGTGTCTGGATACAGTTGCATATCGACAATCAAAAGAGGTGCCTGAAAAAATACCAGTGAGAGCTGGACAGCTGTGCCGGATTCACAGAGAGTATGATGCAAATATTATTCTTTGGTAAGAACATTTTGATGTGTAGGCCATCACGTGATGCAGCATCATAGCCTTTTCTGTACATTGAACATATCATGGTACAATGATCATATGGTCTTCCTTCACTGGGATTTCAACTGAGGCAACTAAATAAACCATTAAAAGGATAATAAGTACTCTTTTTTACTTAACACGGGCTGCACAGCATGTAATACCTGCCACACATTGGTAGTGATGGGGATGTACAGCAGGACCTATCTCTAGCACCCCATGTACTGCGGACCTAGTGCTGGGCACCAATCCTATCCCTCAGGGTGACCACAGAACCTGCACAATGGCATGGTCTGTAGCTACTCTGTGCCAGTATCACACACTGTCAGTTCGTCTTTCCCAGCTGAGGTACCAGAGAGGTGCAGACCCCATTTGGTGATCAGCTGTAGACAGCTATTCAGCATGTGCATTGCATCATGGGTACTGCTGTGACATACACCATGGAGGTATAGCCTACTGGTTAATACATTGCCATTCTTGGCAGCGTTCATTGGTTCAGTTCCTCATTGTTCCCTCCTCTCATGCCTGTCCTACTCAAATAGTGTGCATGCCTGTAGAGGTCATATTTTTGCAGATCTGCGCTTCCAGCCCATAATACCCTCACCACAATTGCCAACATTCCCTTGGTCCGTCTATCTCTGTCTGTCAGCTGTGTAGAGTCCTGTCTGCCTGTGCAGGCTGCCAGCCCATGTCCTGCACTGCTACCCTTTCCTGCATTGCGCCTCATCGTGCTTGCCTTGCCTGTGACAGATCTGCATGACACCACCACTCCTCTGTCCACCCATTATTGTAACTATCCTGCCACCTCCACCTCCACTGGGGGACACGTATTCCCATCGTCTGCCACCAACTGATTTTCCAGTACTTTACATTGCCAACACCCTGTGCTGTGGTAGAGCTGCTCCACCATGTTTGTCATCAGTACTGGCAGGCACATGGGATGCCCGCAGATATGGCAGGTTCCACGGCTCCTACTTCTCCCTCCTTCACTCACCTGTTCATTGCCATTCCTAAGTGCTCTATCTAGTGTTAGGGCTACATCTGTCTCTGTTCCGCACAGGCCATGCATGTCATCCTGAGGCACCTTGCAGTCCCTAGGGCACACTAACCTAGGACACCATAACCTTGTTAGGCCACCTTAACCTATGGTTCCATAGCCCAGGGTGCCTTCTGCGGTGACTTGTCCAAGGGTGCCTAATATGGCGCTTAGCCTAGGAGGCCCTATAGGGCGCCTTCTGAGGCACCTTACAGGGCACCTTACTAGGCATCTTACATGGCACCTTACAAGGCACCTTGCAAGGTACCTTGTAACGCTTGTTATTCTAAGGCGCCTTGTAACGTGCGTTCTCTGTCAGCTTGCTGTAACGATGCACCGCCCATGCCTTTATATGGGCATCTGTACCTTTACCGCGGAACCTACTGCGAATGACATTACCGCAGTTTAGTAAACATACCCCTGAGATTCTTCAAATTTAGCTGCTTTTTCAGTTCACAGTTGTATTTCAGCCATGGGAGTCATTACAACATGATCTGTAAGTGCAGCGACATCCAAATCTGCCTCTGCTGTTTGCTTACTTTCCTTCTAAAGCCCTATTGCTCTAATCGTTATTTTTCCTTTCTGAAATTCTCCCAGGTATACATATGAATATGCAAGAAGATACAGGAAGCAAAACTTGGAGATGGTGCTGAGCACAGTGTCAGATTTTAAGACTACGGTGGAAGAGTGCTGCAACAAAAGTGATTATCATTTCTGCCTCTCAACGTCCTTGCCCCAGCTTATAGTTTCAGTTCCGTAGATACTGTCATAGGTCAACTAAAACAAGGAAATAAATACACTGTCTATAGCGCTTATAAAATTATACATGTATATTTAGTTATATAGCTGTAGAAGAATATAAAGTCTGACTGTGTTTTGTAACAAAAAACCATAGCAAAAAACCTATGAGAGAGTCATTTGGACCACTGAATGATAGAGAGGTAAAAGGGGCACTAAAGGGGGACAAGGCCATAGTGGAGAGACTGAATGAATTCTTTACTTTGGTCTTTACTGAAGAAGATGTACAGAAGTTACCCATGCCTGAAATGATATTTAAAGGCAATGTATCAGAAGAATTCAAACAAATATTGATAAACTGGGGAGATGTATTACAACTATTTGATAATGAAGAGTAGTAAATCACCTGGATCGGATGGTATACATCCAAGAGTGTTGAAAGAACTGAAATATGAGATTGCAGACCTACTATTAATAATCTGTGAACTATTATTAAAATTATCTGTAGTACTGGAAGATTGGAGACTGGCCAATATATAATGGCAATTTTTAAAAAGGGTTCCAGGGATGATCCGGGAAACTACGGACCGGTGAGTCTGACGTCAGTACTGGGAAAAATGGTAGAAACTATTATAAAGAATAAAATTACTGAATATGCAGATAGTCATGGTTTAATGGGAGAAAGTCAATAGGGTATGCTTACTAAACCGCGGTAAAGGAACAGTCTTTTCAATGCATTAACAGCAGCGATAAGGGGTTACCGTGTGGTAAGTGTGCTGGGCGTGTCAGAGGCATTCTGGCATTAAGGGGTGCTTGTGGACACTTACCTTGTGGTAACAGCAAATGCTGTGTGAAGGGGTGGTAATGGACACTTACCATGCGGTAACAGGACATTAAGTGGTGGTAGTGGATACTTACTGTGTGGTAACAGGACATCAATGGGTAGTAGTGTACACTTACCATGCGGTAATGAGACATGCTGTGGGAAGGTGTCTGGCATATACCTTAATGCAGGAAAGCCACAGAAACTCTGAAAGGGGGGCAGGGAAGCCATTGGAGAAGGTATGGATGCAAGCACAATTGGTAGCTGATGGAGTTGACTCACCTGATACCTGGCAATGTGGCCTATGATGTTGACTAGGTGAGATAGGTGGTTGCCTAGTGATGATGGTCAGTGTGGGTGGTGGCAGTAGTGGAGTCAGCGGAGGGGATGCAGCAGCGGGGGGCACTGTGACAGGCATGCAGTCCTAGATGCTCCTGAAAGCATACACAGTGCTATAAGCTACATTATAGTGTCTGTGAGGTGTGGACAGGTATCCAAATGTATTGTCAGTGTGTGGAATGCCATAGGCCAGGACAGTGTCTGGGTGGAGACAGCATATTCCTGATGTGGGCAACAAAGTGAGGATTGTCCATGAGTTGTCATGTGGAGCAGTCACAAGAGAGTGTGCATGATATGGTTAACTGCTGCCAATGACCCTGATAGGGAGTTTACTGCCAGTAAGCTGCCCTACCATGAATCTCCCTGACGGTCAAATGGTGGGTGCAGGCCTGTGCCATGGATTTTCCAAGCAGAGAGTGCAATGTGTCTGGTGGGTGAATATATGGGATCATATAGGCCAAAAGCATTTGGTATGTGTGAACCAAAAGTAGCAGTGCCATGGGGTACATGAAACACCATTTGTGCAGGTGGGACTGGTGCCCTAGCCTGTGCAACTGCAAGACAATACACAAGACAGAGTGGCATGATAGAAATGAACCCATTTGCCCCAGGTGGGGCAAATAATGATGGCAGAACAGTGCAGGGAATGGCTATGCAATGAGTGTTAGGTGCCTGAATGTACGAGATATATCCTCTTTACGTAAAGCTGGGAGGTCACAATGATGGCAAAACAGAAACACATCCATACCAGTTGACCCAGACATCTGCTGCATATACATCACTGACCCACTGCAATGCACCACAGCAGAGCCACTAAAGCCATGTCGCAGATGTCCATGAAGGGGAATTCCATGTTCGGCTGCCCAAAGTATAGCAATAATGCATCAAAATGTAGAAGAATGATTGTCTGCAGGTCACAGCAGAGCCAGGACTGTGCAAGCACACCCAGGCACAAAACATGTGGGAATGAAACCCTGGATGACTGACTGTAGAAACACTGCACCAACCAGTAGGCTACACCTCCACACAGCGCTGTGCAGATGTATAGAGCCTGCAGATCTCTGATCAAACTCTTTGCAGTCTGCCAGCATAGGTTGGGCCCTCCATTGCCCATGAGGCACTGCACATGCAAAATAGCGGTCTGCACCTGAAGAACCAATGGAGAATGCACTGATCCAGCATTTCAGATCAGTAAGACTCAGGGCTGTGTGTGCTACATGCACATAACAACAGCAAGCCATGCTGCAGAGTGGTTTCAGCTGTAACCCTGAGGGTGAGGAGGGGTGCTCAGCACTTGGTCCACTGAACCCGCACTATCAGAGATGATCTCTGTTGGCTGTACTGTAGGTCTACATTACTGCTAGTGTTTAGCAGGTATTGTCTGCAGTGTGTTATGCTTTATTTTCTCCTTGTTTCCTGCATACTGAGAGTGATAGTGACAGCTCGGCCCTGTGTTCTGTCCAGTGGATACTAACAATACAGGTTAGTGGCTAGTGTCAATATGCTGCTGCCATAGACAGCCACTGGGGCTACTGCTACAGTCCTGTCAGGACCCCAGTGAGTAGGTCATGAATGACTGCTGCCCTTCACTGGGCTGTGTCAGCCAAGCACAAACCAACTACAATAGGTCTGCTGGTCAGCATACATATAGTGTGACCACAAACACTCTGCTTTGGAATACTCAGTATTGACACCCAGCCATTTACTTAGTGATTAACATTCCCCAGACAAAGAATGCATCCACATCACTGGAGCCAGACATGATAATAGCTCTATGTGGATACATAGCCGTGCCATGGTCACTTTTTGGTCATAGTGAGAGTGCCATCTCAGCATGACATACAGTGGCCACCCAGGCACGTGGCAGATGGGCACAATGGCATCTCAGCCAGTGACCCTACCATTGTGGCAGACACATTCCTGGCCAATCTGTGCTGTTTCAGGCGATACCCACAAACCTCTGCCTCGCCTTATTCATTTTTTCCAAACAGGCTGGGAAAAAACTCAGACAATGTGAGCCAAAGTGCAGTGCAGAAAGATTAATAACATGTGCTCTGTTTGCACATGCTATATTACCATGCCTTGCCCTCACCACATGTTGTTACCGTGTGCTATTAGCCTCCAACCAGCTACAGACTATGCCAATGTGCAGGTTCTGTGTTCACCCTGAGGGATAGGATGGGTGCCCAGCACTAGGTCCGCAGTACATGTAGTGCTAGAGATAGATCCTGCTATACATCCTCAGTAATACCCTTTGGACCTAGTGCTGGGCACCCATCCTATCCCTCAGGGTGAACACAGAACCTGCATGAAAAGATGCCAGTGTGTGACAGCTGTGCCTTGCACTACATCTGAAGGTAACTTGGTGTCCATCTGTATCCTGCAGTCACATGTGGTCCTCTGGGACCAGACACCACCCAAATTAGTGTGTATCCAGTGTTAGGGTCTGGCTGACATGAACACCTGTTACCAGGGCAGAGGGGTTCCTAGACTTGCATGAGGTTTGTGTAGCAGTGCCTCTACAGGTCAAAGTGGTATACACTATATACCTCAAAGGGCCCACAATCGCCTGTTTTTTAGGTAAACAAAAGGTGCCTGAGACGCAGTGAAGCAACCTCCATCCTGCTAGTGTAAGACAGCCCTCTAAGGTTGATGGGCCAGAGCAACAATAATACTGGGATTAGGTCTGGAAAACCTCAACTGCCTCACACCATGAGTCAGACTGCATCTGTAGAGCCCTACAAAGTGTTCCCACCATGCACAAACTAACTGCAGACAGTACACTAGCCAGTCTATAGTGCATACTCACAAAAAAACTATAGATACCAAACAAGTAGCTCAGTGGGCACGCAACACTAAGAACAAACAAGTATCACTGGAGGCATGCAATGTAGAGTGCTATGTGGGAACCTAGACATGCCATGGTCACTGTTTGGTCAGAGTGAGAGTGTCCTCCCAGCATGACATGCTGTGGACACCCTGTCCATGCAGTCAGTGGTCGGGCACTACAGTGTCCCAGCTGTTGCCCTACACCAGGGGTAGGGAACCCTGGTCCTGGAGAGCCGCAGACCAGTCAGGTTTTTGGGATATCCCTAATGAATATGCATGAGATATATATGCATTAGAGATATCCTGCCAACCTGAGTGGTTTGTGGCCCTCCAGGGCTGGATTTGGAGACCCCTGCCTTACACCTCTGTCATTTAAGATTGTGAGTGGGCAAGGTGCAGATGTCCAAGACATCAAAAAGGTTAGATAGAATGTGTCACATTCCGCCTCACTTCTCACCACCACCAAAATATTGTCTATTAGACAACTTTTTAGTGGTGGTGAGAATCGAGGAGGAATGTGACACATTCTATATACCCTTTCGATGTCTAGGACATCTGCACCTTGCCCACTCACAATCTTAAATGACAGAGGTGTAAGGCAGGGGTCTCCAAATCCAGCCCTGGAGGGCCAAAAACCAGTCAGGTTGGCAGCATATCTCTAATGCATATATATCTCATGCATATTCATTAGGGATATCCCGAAAACCTGACTGGTCTGCGGCTCTCCAGGACCAGGGTTCCCTACCCCTGCCCTACACCCTGTGAAGATGCATCCTGGCCAATCCGCACTTTCTGGGACATACCCACAATACCTTGCTCCTCATTATGCACATATTCAGGCTAACGCTGGTGACAGTGGGACATTGTGGGCCCAGTGAGGTGTGGGCAGCCAAAAAACAATGGATAGACATACACACACACACTCCTATTGCAGCATTATGCAAAGATAGGGGTGGTTGGCAACCCTGTCCGCCACACTGGTCCTGATCACAGTGCTGACATTGATAAACTGTGCAGGAGGTAGTGGTAGTGCTCTGGTAATAACTGCAGCTCCGTGCTGGAGCCAACAGCCTGACTCTCTATGCAGCTTTGGATTGTGGAGTCTGTGTGAGTGGGTGTTTGTACCCCTGTTCATGCTGCTTTGGGCTTTGCACATGTTTATTTATTTATTTTTATTTATTTATTTAGCGTACATTTGTATACCGCTACTTCCAGCGATCAGTAGCGGATTAGATTACATGTCGGAGCTGTCTGATCAGGACAGAAAATTTGTATTATATACAAAGTGATTGACAGGATAAGCACGACACACAGCAGTTAGGTAATTGATTTTTCTTCCATAAGATGGGAGGAATTAATTACATATATACATTTTTTTTTTTTACACATATATACATCTTTGGTTCTGTAGGTAGCAAGGGTTAGTCCTCATTGTCTAGTGGGTAGCAAGGGTTAGTCCTCATGTTGCTGCTGTATCTGCATTGTAGGGTAAAATAGAGGGACATGCTCTGCAGGAACCACAGCTGGGACTTGAACTGTGACTCTTTGCTTCTAGATGTATTGGCTGTGTGTATTGCACCACATTGTTGCCACAGATACACAGTAGTCCCTGGAGCTACCTGTATGTTTCCTCAACCTGAGTTTTTATGTTGCATTGCACACCATGTACTGGTACAGGGCATAGCCTAGGTCCACTGCAGGCAGGTGCCACTGCCCCCTCCAGCACGGGCACCCCCCTGCCATGCTGACATGACCATATGCTGTTGGTGTTGGTAGGGCGCAGTCCCAGGTCATCCATGGTGTGGGTAGGCGGTCGCCTAGGGAGTTGGGTCTGGGGTAGGGAGGCATACATGGGCATCCTCACATCCCCCCATCACCACCTACCAATATTATGTCCCTTCTGCCTGGGGGGGGATGGCTGGGGGGATGATAGGTCAGTGCCCTAGCAACTATTGGCTAGGCTGGACCAGGTAGCTGTAGGTGAATTGTGTTTGGCCTTGGTCAGCTGCTGTCTTGCTGATGTCCAGTTCCTATGTTCCTATGTACCACCTAGACGACAGCCTAGTCCGCCTTGTGGCCCACCTGCCCCCACTACATGTCCCGCCTGCAGCCCCCTATGCCCCATTTGCACCATTCCTATAGTGGCCGTTCATACTTGGCCACTATGCTATTGCTGCAAATGGAGCACTACTATCACTTTTTTTGGGCTCCCAGCCTATGCTGTACATTGCTGACAGTAAAATGGTTTCTTTCTCCTGCAAATGTGCATCTAGCACCAGGTTTTCATTTGCGGTAGGACTCAGCCCTTCATTTCCCCACGTTAGTGTAAAAGAGCCTCTCCGCGCCCACTCCCCACCCATTGACCCCTTCTCTCCGCCCTCTCTCCACCCTCTGCGGGACTTACCGCGGCCGGTAACGGTAACACGCGTTAGGTAACGTTAACGCGCGTTGTATCATTAACGCGCGTTAAGGTTACTTAACGCACGTTAACCTAACCACTGCTACCTTATCACAGTTTAGTAAACATACCCCTTAATGTGGACAAGTGCAAAGTTATGCACCTAGGAAGAAACAACCCAAACTACAGTTATACGATGCAAGGTTCCACATTAGGAACCATAATCCAGGAAAAGATCTTGGCGTCATTGTGGATAATAGTTTGAAACCCTCTGCCCAGTGTGCAGCAGCGGCCAACAAAGCAAATAGAATGCTAGGAATCATAAGAAAAGGAATGGAGAATAAGACCAAGGATATTATAATGCCCCTGTATCGTTCCATAGTGCAACCACACTTTGAACATTGCGTGTAATTCTGGTCACCATGTCTTAAAAATATTATAGCAGAATTAGAAAAGATAAAGAGAAGAGCCACCAAAATGCTAAAGGGGATGGAAGGAAACCCCTATGAGGAAAGGCTTAAAAGATTAGGGCTTTTCAATTTGGAAAAGAGATGGCTGAGGGAAGATATGATAAAGGTCTATAAATTAATGAATTGAATGGAACAGGTAAATGTAGATTATTTGTTTATGCCATTGAAACCTAGAAAGACTAGGAGACATGCTATGAAACGACAATGTAACCTATTTAAGACTAATAAGAGAAAATATTTTTTCACTCAAAGTGTAATCAAATTCAAATTCGTTACCAGAGGATATAGTACAAGCTTTTAGTGTAGCTGGGTTTAGAAAAGGTTTGGACAAGTTCCTGGAGGAACGGTCCCTAAACCATTATTAAAGAGGACCTGGGAAATCCACTGCTCACCCTGGGACAAGCATTGGGGTATGTTTACTAAACCGTCCTAATGTTACCGGTGTTAGTTGCAGCGGTAATGTGAGGAATGCCATATAAGGTAGTGGGTGTTCCAGCGGCAAGGTAGCAATGAATCTGTATCGCACGATAGAGGGCTCCTTGGCTCGTAATGCACATTAACCTTAAGTTCATGCCAGCATTATGTTAGACACTATAGAGATGTAGCCCACTGGTTATTACAATGACTGCAGAGGCAGAGGTCATGAGTTCTATCCTGCAGTGGTGTTAGTTAATAAGGCTGTCTGAGGCATTTCCTTTTAATTTAAATCTGTGCTGCCAGCAAAAACACCCTCATAGTGCCGTAACCTAAGGTGCCCTATAAGGCACCCCATAGGGCACATTATAAAGTGCCCTGTCCGCCAAGGCACCTTATAATGTGCCCTATAGGGCACCTTAGGTTAGGGCACTGAGGTGAGGGTGTTTTTGCTGGCAGCACAGATTGTAGAGATGTGTCTGACTGTTACACGAAGTGAAAGGAAATGCCTCAAACAGGCTTATTAAATAACACCACTGCAGGATTGAACTCATGAACTCAGCAGTCATTATAGCAACCAGTGGGCTACATCTCTTTAGCTTCTAACACAGTGCTGGCTGGCTACAGAAAGACTGCAGGTCACTGTCTGCTGTGGTTACCAGGATAGAGTAAACCCACCCATACCCATGATGCACTGCACATGCAGATCAGCAGTCTACATCTGATCACAAGATGGGGTATGCGCCTCTACAGCACCTCAGCCTGGTAGGGGGAACTGACCGTGTGTGTTACTGGCACAGAGTAGCTACAGACCGTGACATTGTGCGGTTCCTGTGCTCACCCTGAGGGTGAGGTGGGGCGCCCAGTACCATGTCCGCAGTGCCTGACTTGGCTGAAATGGGCTGTGCTGTAGGTCCCCATCAGTGTCTGACAGGTAGTTCTTGTAGACACACCTAGGATATGCCTCTGTCCATCTGTATTTTCCAGTCATGTCTCACCTTTGTGGACTATGATGCATCCAGAATAGTGCATATTCTTAATGGTTGCCATGGTCACTTGTTATAAAAGAAGGGTGGTGTTTGGACCCAAAGGCATATTATGTAGCACCACCCAACCTGTCCTCTCTGGGTCAGGGTGGAGGATAGGATCTCCCACCAATAGAACCACACTCTTCTACATCCCTGCAATGGAGGCAGTAGAGGGGGCCATCAACCCCAGTCCTGCTGGGGAATGGGCACACTCTAGGGCAGTCAATGCAGATTTGTACTTATCACATAGGGCACTGGCAGACAGGCAGTAGGCCTGGAAAAACTCATCTGTCCCCAACCACAATCTGACAGCCACCAGCAGAGAGCACAGTCAGTCTGCACCTTGCAAGGTGTTGCAGTCATACAGATGCCAACTGCAGATAGTCTGTTACCAGTACATGTTCCTAAAGAAACAAAGTGCACTCAGATGTGAGATGTAAGCACAAACACCAAGCAGGTATCTAAGCGATTGGGCTCCAGAACAGGAACCACACAGATATGACTTGAGATAAACATTGTACAGCAGTATGTGGGAACCTAGACATGCCATGTTCACTGTTCAGTCAGGGTGAGACTGACCTCCCAGCATGACATGCTGTAGCCACCCTGTCCGTGCAGGTGGTGGTTGGCCACTGCAATATCCCAGCCATTGCCCTATGCCCTGTGCCGATGCATCCTGCCCAGACCACCCTGTCCAGGCCATACCCACAATACCTTGCTCCTCATTATGCACATTGGCAGGCTAACGCTGGAAACAGTGTAAGCATTGTGGGCTCTGTAAGGTGTAGGCAGCCACAAAACACTGGATAGACATACACACACTTCCTCACCTATTTCAGCATTGTGCAAAGATAGAGGTGGTTGGCAGCCCTGGCTGCCACACCAGTCCTGGGCACAGTGCAGGCATTGTTAAAGTACTGAATACTGTTATGGTCACTCTCCGGGGTGGTAAACACTGTCAGAAAACAAGCAAAAAGGAAACACACTCCACATATATCAGAAAGGTTGCTATGATGAATCTCTGTTAACAATTTGTGTTTAATGTAGGATCTGTCATCTGACATTCATCATAGCAACTTTTGATATATATGGAGCGTGTTTCCATGTTTATGATGGCATTGCTAAGGTTTGCAGGTGGTAGTAGTGGTAGCTGCTGCTCCACGCAGGGCCCAAAAGCCTGACTCTCCATGAGGATATGGATAGTGGGGCCTGTGGGTGTGGGTGTTTGTGCCCCTGTTGGCCGATGCTCTAAGGCAGAGGTTCCGAACTCTGGTCCTGGTGGGCCAACCACCATTTAGGTTATTGGGCTGTCCCTAATGTATATGCATGAGTTACATTTGCATACAATGGGGGCAGCGCATACAAATGCATCTCATGCATATTTACTAGGGACAGCATGAAAACCTGAATGGTGTTGGGCCTCCAGGACTGCAGTTGGGAACCTCTATTCTAGGGAGTGTACATGTTTATGGTATATGTGTTCTGTAGGATTCAATTTAGGGACAAGGTCTGCAGAAGCCACAGCTGGGACTTGAACCTGTGACCTTCTGCCCCTGAACACACTGGCTGTGTGTACTGCACCAAACTATTGCCACAGAGGTAGGTCATTTCCTGGGGATACCATGACTGTACTTCAGACAGACCTTGTCTGTTGCACTGCACGCCACCCACTTAAACAGGGCTTGGCCTTGGTCTGCTGTGGGCAGCTGCCACTGCCCCCTCCACCACCAGCACCCCTCCCCCACCATACTGACATGCCCTTATTCCGGTGGTGCTGGTGGTGCGCAGTCCCAGGCCATCCAGTGTGCTGGTAGGCGGCTGCCTATGGTGTGGGATCTGGGGTAGGTGTGCCTAGATAGACATCCGCGCTTCCCCCGGCACTGCCTGTCAATATTATGTACCCTTTGGGGTACCTGCTGGGTATTATCCCCTGGGACACTGTAGGACACACACTCATGGGCATGTTTGACCTTGGTCAGTTGCTGGCTTGCTGATTTGCAGTTTCTGCGTTCCTATGTGCCACCTAGGCATCTGCCTAGCCCACCCTGTGCCCCAGATGCCCCACTGCATGTCCCGCCTGCAGCCCCCTGTATCCCATTTGCAGCCTCACCGTAATGCCCTTTCATACTTGGGCACTATGCTGTTGCTGCACATGTAGCACTACTATCACTTTTCTTGGTCTCCCTTCCTTTGCTGTACATTGCAGACTGAAATGGTTTCTCTTTCCTGCAATTGTGCCTCTAATGCCAGGTTTTCAAGCACGGTAATGTTCTGCCCTTTATTTCACAGCGTTAGTGTACCTGGAGCCTCTCCCCGCCCACTCCCCGCCCATTAACTCCTCTCCTCCCTCTGGGGAGACTTACTCCACCCTCTGTGTGCCCTAATGCCACTGGAAAGGTTATCGCGTGATACGTAACGTTATCGCGCGATAACATCACTGCTGCAACGTTAACGCTGTTTAGTAAACATACCCCATTGTGGAGCCTGTGTCTTCTGGGGAAACTGCTAGGTACTTGTGACCTGGATTGCCCACTGTTGGAAACAGGATACTGGGCTTGATGGACCTTGGTCTGACCCAGTAAGACATTTCTTATGTTCTTAACCTGATAGTCCCTAAATGAAACCTCAGTTTGTGAGAACACATTATAAGGACCAGTCTGCAGAAATTGTATCTGGGAATATTCTCTATAGTTATCATTACAGTTATCATGTTTTTCCTGGCACATCTGCTTCCCTAGGATTCATTTACAGTTATGCAACTTCTGCAGGCAGGTGTAAATAATAACAAGAACATTTCATTTTTTCCACTCCTAAGTGCTCTCTGTACTGTGGTGTCCTACTCCACCAGATATCAGACCTGAGTGCTAACCCCCTTTCCCTTCCATGCAGTCATCTAATATCAACCCTTACCACCTTCCCTTCCCATCTCCTCTGAACGACATGTCCATCTTTCCTCCTTTTCCCCTGTAGTCCTCTGATATCCATCCTTCCCTCAGACTGCAGCACTCTGATGTCCTATCTTCCCTCAGAACCCCAGTGATATCCATTTCATCCCCACCCTGTGGACTTTCAATGCCCATTTTTCCATCTGTACCCCATTGACGGATGCTCATCCTCTCACACCGCCCACAGTAGCTCTCTGATTTCCAGTTCCCTTCCCATCAATCTCATGAGCATGAGGGTTTTGATCACACTATAAAAGGGCAGTAGTGAGTGTGGGAACTGATTAAATCCTTGGCCATTTGCTCACAGGTCCCACTTCCTATATGGAAGTATGGAGAGGACAGGGAAACTCAAAGACCTTGAGCATATGGCTGTGGGTTGAGTTCTTGCCCACACTCACTGATGTCCATTTATATCATAGCTGGTGCTCTTAGGTTGACTATGGAGTCAATATGCAAAAGTTTTAAATTAACCATCTCCCTGCCTCCCACCCCCACTGAGCAGGTAAATTCTCCAGGAACAAGCAGGAAGTCAGTGCTCACATATGGGTGATGTTGGCGCCGATGGAGCCCTCGTGCAGAGCAATTCTCCAGCTTTCAAAGAAAGCCTTTGAGAATGCATTGCGCATGCGCGGTCCCCTTCCCGCCCAAGGGTGCCATCTTGCTCAGTCTTCTTTTTTCCGCAGAGCCCAATGGACGTGGTCCTGTTTTCACCGTGGAAAAAGTAGAAAAGTTGATTTATTTTTTCAGCTTCCCGGTTCAACATCGCTTCCCCTTCCCGCCCTCGGCTCGGTACACTGGTATCGAGTCTGGTCCGGCCCTATTTTTCATTTTTGTCCTTCGTGACTAGCGTTCACGCTCTTTTTAGTTTTCACTGGCAGCCCAGTTGTTTGACCTCACAGGGGCCCTTTTTCACTGATGGCTGCCAGCGGGTTTAAAAAATGTGATCTGTGTAAGAAGTTGATGTCTCTCACCGACACACACGACTGCTGCCTCCGATGCCTCGGCACCGACCATGACCCGCTGGTCTGTGGGCCCTGTGGTAATATGTCTTTGAAGTCTTTGAGGAGCAGGCAGCAGCAGCGTGACAGGAGTTTTTCTGAGTCCGCCTCCGGCTGGGCCCGGACCTCGTCAGAAGCCTCGATATCTCGGGACTCGGAGCCCGAGCACCATCGTGGGTCTTCTTAGCAGGGGTCTCCTTCCAGGGAACATCGGAGGAAGAAGTAACTTGTGAGGGCGGCGACGCTGGATGCCTCTGATCGGCCTGGGCCCTCGGGTTCTAGGCCGCGGAGCCCGGACCACCGCCCCGTGTCCTCGGAGTCAGAGTGGCCGGCTAAACAACCTCGTAGGGAGCCGGAGACCTCGGACAAGGTAACTTCTGTTGTCCTAGTGGACTCTCCTTCGGGAGAGCCGGCATCGGGCCCGACGATGTCGGGACCCGAATTGGGAGCTGCGGAACCTTCTGAGCTCGGTTTCAGGTTTGTGGTCCTGGAGAGCAGGTCTCGAGTCGATCCTCGGCCAAGGTCCCCCTCGACCTCCCGTTCGGGACTGAGGTTGTCGACGCCAGTCCCCTCGGCGTCGGGGCGGTTGGGCTCGAAGCCCTTGAGGCCAGAGCCCATCGAGTCCTTCTTGGAGGACTCGGCATGAGAGATGGAGGAGGAAGACTCCCCAGACACCTTCCGGACCCGGTGTATCCCATCAGACTCTCCGGGTTCAGAGCCTCGGAATAGGTCCCCTCCAGAGGACACTCGGATCTCAGACTTCGTCAGGGACATGGCCAAGGCTTTTCCATTCCCTGCTGATGCCGAGGAGGAGCCTCGAGCCGAGGAGCTCGATGCCCTCCAGTATGACTCTCCCCCGAAGGAGGCCCTTACTGTACTAGTGCCTCCAATGTTGGAACGGCTGATGTTCCGCATGTGGGAGTCCCCAGCCTCGGTACCGGTGCTCAGCAAGCGGGTCGATTCCATCTATCGAGTTTGCAAGAGTCCTGGGTTCCAGAAAGTGCAGCTGCCACACAACTCCATGGTTGTGGAATCGGCCATGCAACGGCTGAAAAGCCAAAAAACGCACTCCTCGGTGCCTCCTGGCTGGGAGGCCCGGAACCTGGATGCCCTCGGCAGAAAGTGCTACCAGGGCTCGATGCTGTCATGCCGTGTCCAAACTTACCAGCTGTACATGGGCATGTACTTGTGGGACCTGGCAAAGGAGATTGCCGGGTTCTCGGCTGGCCTATCTGAGGAACCTTTGTGGCGCTTCAAGGCCTTGTCCACGGGGATCAGAGAGTGCTCAAAGTTCATGTCTCAAGCAGCTTACGACGACTTCGAGGCTTCGGCCCGAGTAGCCACAGCCGGCATCGGTGCACGCCGTCAGTCCTGGCTCATGTCATCAGACCTAGAGCCATGGGTTCAGGACAAGTTGGTCGATGTCCCATGTTGAAGAGACAACCTCTTCGGTAAACCCATGATTGAGAAAGCTGCAGAAATCGAGTCTGAGTACTTGACCCGGACAAGGTTGCCGAAGAAGACATCTGCACCTTCTCACAAGAAGAAGGCCTCGGGGAAAAAAGCCCTTTTTCCCGAGGAAGGGTATGGCTTACAGAAACTACCTCCCTTATCAGGCCGCCCCAGCTCCCCAACAGGGGCAGCAGGCCAGGGGACAGGGGCATGACTTATGTAAACCAAAGACCCCCAAGCCTCCATCTCTGGCTCCTCCTCAGCCTGGAGGGGGTTTTTGACTCCCAGTACATAACTCCTCTCCCACCAGTGGTTTGGCCCTGCACAGGAGGAAGGCTGGCCCTATACGCTCACAGGTGGCCAGTCATTACTACTGACGCCTGGGTTCTGCAAGTAGTCCAGCAGGGCTACTTACTTCACTTCCACCAGGTGCTCACCTCCTTTTTCCCAGGAGAGCCTCTCAGGTCCCCTCTTCACAGGAACCTCCTCCTGCAGGAGTTGGCAGGTCTGCTAAATGATCAGGCAGTGGAACCGGTGCCCCACCACCTGCAGGGGCAAGGCTTCTACGCCAGGTATTTTCTCATACCAAAAAGAAAAGGAGGCCTACACCCCATCCTGGACTTGCAAAATCTAAACAAGTTCCTGGTGAGGGAAACGTTCAAGATGCTTTCCCTTGGGATCCTGCTGCCTTACCTCCACCAGGGAGACTGGCTATGCTCCTTAGATTTAAAGGATTCTTATACTCACATCTTCATACACCCAGACCACAGACAATACCTCAGGTTTGTGGTAGGAGGAAATCACTTCCAGTACAAGGTGCTTCCCTTTGGCCTAGCTTCCGTTCCCAGAGTATTTACCAAATGCCTAGCAGTGGTGGCGGCCTTCCTCAGAAGCCAGGGAGTCTTCGTCTTTCCATACCTGGACAACTGGCTCATCAGGGGCCAATCAGCACAGGAGGCACAGCAGGCCACTGCTCGCACAGTCACCCTGCTCCAGCACCTAGGGTTTGTTATAAATCACGAAAAGTCCACTTTACTCCCCACGCAGAACTTGGAGTTCATGGGGCAAGACTGGAACACTTCAGGCATGGGTGTACTTACCGCTGGACAAGGCGAGGCGGTTTCTGGACTTGGTCCAGCAGGTCCAGCACAAACCTCAAGTCTCTGCAAGGGTCTTCCTACTCCTCCTGGGCCAAATGGCCTCCACGGTGCATGTGACTCCATATGCTCGATTCCACATGCGCACAGCTCAGTGGGGCCTCAGAGACCAGTGGACGCAAGCCACTGGCCGCCTCAGAGACAGAGTAGCGATTTCCAAGCTACTGGTGACAGCCTTGCAATGGTGGCTTCACCCTCCCAACTTGCTTCAGGGAGTACCATTCCAACCTCCCTCTCACACCAGAGTGCTGACGACAGATGCCTCCTTGCTGGGCTGGGGTGCCCATTGCCAGGGTTCATGCACTCAGTGTCTGTGGTCCTCGCAAGAGGCCGCACTTCAGATCAATTTTCTAGAGCTTTGAGCCATCCGCCTGGCTCTTCAAGCCTTCTGTCATCTTCTTACACATCAGTCGGTGCTGATACACACAGACAATCAGGTAGCGATGTTCTACATCAACAAACATGGGGGCACAGGATCTCGCATCCTATGCCAGGAAACCCTGGATCTCTGCTCTTTTGCAGTGGCACATCACATGTCCCTAAGGGCAGTTTATCTGCCCGGTCAGGAAAACCTCCTCTCCGACAAGTTGAGCAGGATTCTTCAACCTCACAAGTGGCAACTGAATCAGGATGTAGCCCAGCGGATCTTCAACCGTTGGGGTCTCCCATCTATGGATCTCTTTGCCAGCCTGCAAAACCATCAGTTGCCCCAGTTCTGTTCAAGGCAGCCGCATCCGCTGAGCATGGCGGCGGATGCTTTCCTGATCTCGTGGGCACAGGGCCTTCTCTATGTGTTTCCACCCATGTCCCTGGTGGCACGCACTCTGTTCAAGATTTTTCAGGACAAGGCCTCGGTCATCCTGGTAGCACCCAGGTGGCCCAGACAACCTTGGTTCCCTCTTCTCCTTCAACTGGCAGTCGAAACTCCACTCCCGCTGGGGGTGCAGCCCGACCTCTTGACCCAGGAACAGGGTTCCTTGCTACACCCCAATCTCAGATCCTTCAACTTAATGGCCTGGCTGCTGAGAGGGTAGTACTTGCTCCTCTACTCCTTCCCAAGGAGGTTGAGGAGGTGTTGCTGGCCTCTAGGAGACAATCCACTAGAAAATGGCGTAGGTTTGAAGGGTGGTGTTCCTAAAATAAGGAGGACCCGTTCACTTGTCAAGTACCTCAGGTATTGCAGTACTTGCTCCACCTCTCGGAGTTAGGCCTCAAGTCTAACTCTGTCAGGGTCCACCTGAGTGCGCTATCAGCTCACCACTCTCCAGTGGATGGGCAACCTCTTTCAGCTCACCCTTTGGTATCCCGATTCCTCAGAGGCCTCCTACTCTTGAAGCCTCCAATTCGCCCACTGGCTACAGAGTGGGACTTAAATGTGGTCTTGCAGCGGCTTACTTGCCCACCTTTTGAGCCAATGGCCACCTGTCATCTCCGCTTCCTTTCCTGGAAAGCACTCTTTCTGGTGGCACTCACGTCTGCTCAACGTGTGAGCAAGCTGCAAGCTTTAGTATCGGATAGACTGTATACATGGTTTTATAAAAACAGGGTGGTCCTGCGTACTCACCCCAAGTTCCTTCCAAAAGTGGTTTCCTCGTTTCACCTCAACCAAGAGGTGGTTCTTCCAACCTTCTTTCCCAGGCCACATACCAGCAAGGCAGAAGCGGTTCTGCATACCCTGGACTGTAAGAGGGCGCTCGCCTTCTACCTGGAACATACACGGGGACATCAGAGAGCTTCCCAGCTCTTCGTCTCTTATGACCCTAGTAAACTGGGTCTACCTGTCTCCAAGTGCACGTTATCCACCTGGGTGGCAGACTGTATCGCCTGGGCATACAGGGCAGCTGACCTCCAGCTGCAGGGCCAAATCACGGCCCACTCTGTCAGGGCTAAGGCTGCATCAGTGGCTAACCACCGCTCTGTTCCGTTGGCAGACATCTGCCGGGCCGCAACTTGGTCTTCAAGCCAGACCTTTGCAGTCCACTACTGCCTAGAGAGAGAGTCCCAGTGGGACAGTGTTTTCGGTCAGGTGGTACTCCGTAACCTATTCGAGGTTTAGGCAACTCCTACGCTCCGACCCTTTGGTGTCAGGCTACCGTGGGGGTTGCGTTCTCGGAGAAAAATCCTATCACTGCTGCTGCGGCTCTTCTAGATGGAGCCATTTTCAGCTATGGGCTCTCGGTAGCCTATAGCTAGGGAGTCCCATATGTGAAGACTGACTTCCTGCTTGCTCCTGGAGAAAGCGTAGTTACTCACCTGTAACAGTTGTTCTCCAGGGACAGCAGGAATCAGTCCTCACGATCCTCCCTCCTCCCCTGGAGTTGCAGTCCTTGATTCATTTTTTCTCATTTTTGCCATCTTTTTAGCTATGTCATCTGACTGAGTAAGATTGCACCCTTGGGCGGGAAGGGGACCGCGCATGCGCGATGCATTCCCAAAGGCTTTCTTTGAAAGCTGGGGAACTGCTCCGCATGAGGGCTCCGTCAGCTCCAACGTCACCCATATGTGACGACTGATTCCTGCTGCTCCTGGAGAACACATGTTACAGGTGAGTAACTACGCTTTCCCTCTGGGCTGTTTGTTGACTGCAGAATATTTACCTACATAAAAATAAGTAGGTTTGGGGGAGATACTCAGCGCTGGCTTGAACAAGTCAGTCCGCACAAATAGCTGTCCTAAAGTTATTCAGATAACTTTATGTGGACAAATTAAACAACCAGGTTTTTTCTCTGAGTAAGGCTTTTTGCGAAAGAGACTAGAAAATGCAAGTGTATTTTTACAAGTAAAAGATGTGAACTTTGGGCAATGACTCTGAAGTGCTGTTTTTGGCAGCATATCCTATGGAAGCAAACTGTACCAAACTTGATTTGTGCAATATTTGGAAAGTGCACAAGGCAAGCATTAGTGTTCAACCTGCATCAGTCAAAAAGTACTTTGCTAACTTGTTTTTCAGTTTGTAAAGTTCTCACTGAGCTACCTTCCAAGTGCACTAGAAATAGTCATGTTTAAAACCGAGTCACAAGTGGTACCACTCTTAAGTTCCTCCCAGTGCATTTGAAACCAGTTTCAGGCAGATTGCAAAGGTGTTGGATGATGCTGATGATGTCCATCATTTTGCAGGTTATAACTAGTTTAAAACTGGGTCGTAAATGCATTGGGCACGTGAAAGAGAGGGGAGGAAAAAGACAAACCTGAATATACAAATATCAAAATGGAAGCAATAAAATAGAAGAAGGCCATAGGGGAGGGTATAAGAGCATAAGTACGATAAGAATGTCTTTTTCCTGCCCTCCCTCCCCCTCCCCCTCCCCCTTACCCTTACCCTTCTTCCTTCCCTTTGATCCTATTTAGCCGGCATGATATTACAAATCAGCCATTTATATTGTATACAGGCAAGCATTTTGTAACCATGGCAATCCCTCATTTTACTTTGCGCCAAATCTCACATTTTAAAAAGACGCTCAGGCAAGTCAGCATTCATTTTGCAAGCTGCTACATATAATTTGGTTTTCATTGGCGAGAAAAGGGCAAATCTTTTTGGTATTATAATATGTCTGCTTTTCTGTACATATTTCTAAGTCTGCCAATTGCTGCTCCACAGCTCTACCATTCCTTTTAGTATACATGATAATCGCTTCTGTGCTCAAGCAGTTTTCAATGTCAGTTTTTACCGGGGATACTTCTATCATTCTTTCACTTTAAGGTCTAGTTTTAAAATGGTATTACCTTGGAATTTATGTGTACTAAATAAACCATGGTAGTACCGTTTGGATATTTTTTAGTGACCCTTTTGCCGGCTTTCAGCCATATGTGCCATGTCCTGCCAATTGACTAAAAACAATTTTTCTTTTGTATTATATTTGATGTTTTTTATCTCTTCTTTTATTCTGAGCGTTCAATATTATGGGGTATGTTTACTAAACCGTCTTAAAGTCACAGCGGCGGTATTATCGTGCGATAAGTGACGTTATCACGCAATAATGTAACATTATCACGCGATAACGTCATTTAGCACGCAATAACGCGGCTGCGGCATTAAGGCACACTAACGCTGTGAAATTCGGCTCTGAAGGGTGGAGTAAGGCTTCCCAGAGGGCGGAGAGAAGGGGTAAATGGGCGCAGAGTGGGAGGGGAGAGGCTCCAGGAACACTAATGCTGTGAAATCTGGGTCTGAACACTAACGCCAGTGAAACCCTCGCGTTAAGGCACATTTGCAGGAAAGAGAAACCATTTCAGTCAGGAATGTACAGCAAAGCCAGGGAAACCCAAAAACGTGATAGTAGTGATACATGTGCATGGAACAAAAAGGCAAATAAACACAGAAAATGACCTGAACCACATTTAAAATCCCAATAACCAAGCTGGCCAAAAGTGATATTAATGATAAACATAAAGCAACACCACTGACAAAGCTCAAAAAATAAGATATCATGTTTGGAAGGGTCTATTCTCTGTCCCCCTACAAAGTGAATGATCCCACATTGAAATAGTGCTGATCAGGGTTTATTCACGTCTATATTGGGCAGGTTTGTTATGGCGTACACATGTGCAATAACAGCAGGGTGGGCATGTAGGAAAGGGCAACTGTACAGATGCTGGAAATGGGATATAGAGGGCTGCAGGTGGCACATGCTGTGGTACAGCTGGGGCACAGTGCGTGTTAGGCAGATGCCTAGGTGGCACATAAGAATGCTGAAACTGTAAAGCAGCAAGACAGGAACTGACGAGGGTCCAACATGGGCATGAGTGTATGTCCCACAGTGTCACAGGGGAGATTATCCAGCAGGTACCCCCAAGGGCACATAACATTGGCAGGCGGTGTGGGGGGGGGGGAGGGGAGGAAACACGCATGTCCATTTAGGCACCCCTACCCGAGAACCCACACCATAAGCAGCTGCATACCGGCATACTTGATGGCCTGGGACTGTGCACCACCAGTACCACCGGCATAATGGCATGGCAGCATGTTGGCGGAGGGGTGCTGGTGGCAGAGGAGGCAATGGCATCTGCCCACAGCAGACCATGGCCTAGCCCCATGTAGGTGGATGCCGTGCACTGAAACAGACAGGGTCTGTCTGACGAACAGTCATTGTATCCCCAGGGAATGAACTGTCCCTGTGGCAACAGGGTGGTGCAGTACACACAGCCAATGTGTTCAGGCGCAAAAGGACACAAGTTCACATCCCAGCTGTGGCTCCTGCCAACCCTTTCCCCATATTTTACCCAGTACTAAACCGTGGTAATAAAGACAGAACCTTTATTTCAGATAACATAAACATGCCTGAAACGCCTATATTTTACCCTACAGAGCACAGACACCATAAACATATGCAATACCTAGAGCAGAGTTTCCCAACTGCAGTCCCGGAGGGCCAAACGCCATTCAGGTGTCATGCTTTCTCTAATACATATGCCTGTGCTGCATTTTATGTGCTGCCCCCATGGTATGCAAATGTATCTCATGCATATTCATTAGGGACAGCATGAAAACCTGGACAGTGTTTGCCCCACCAGGACCGGAGTTGGGAACCTCTGCCCTAGAGCAGTGGCCAACAGGGGCATAAACACCCACACCCACAGGCTCCACTATCCAAAGCCTCATGGAGGGTCAGGCTGTTGGGCCCTGCGTGGAGCAGCATCTCCCAATACTAGCACTTGCATACCTTAGCAATGCCACCCTAAACTTGGGAATATGTTACACATATATCAAAAGGTTGCTGTGATTAATGGCAGATATCAATTCCTAAGTTAAGCACAATTTGCTGATCGAGCTGCATCATAGCAACCTTTCTGATATCTGTGGAGTGTGTTTCAGTTTTTGTTTCTGACAGTGTTTACCACCCCGGGGAGTGACCCCAACATTATTGCGTACCATAGCCATGCCTGCACTGTGCCCTGGACTGGTGTGGTGGCCAGGGCTGCCAAAAGCCTCTATATTTGCACAATGCTGGCATAGGTGTGGGAGTGTGTGTCTGTCTATCCAGTGTGTTGTGGCTGCCTACACCTTACTCAGTCCACAGTGCTTGCACTTTTTCCAGTGTTAGCCTGCCAATGTGCATAATGAGGAGCAAGGTACTGTGGGTATGGCCCGGACAGGGTGGCCTGGGCAGGATGCATCTGCATAGGGCAATTGCTGGGACACTGTAGTGCCCGGCCACCACCTGCACGGACAGGGTGGCCACAGCATGTCCTGCTGGGAGGTCACTCTCACCCTGACTGAGCAGTGACCACGGCATGGCTAGGTTTCCAGATAGTGCTAAATAGCAATTCTCTCAAGTGATATTTATGGGTTTTCTTTTCTGGGGGCCTAATCACTGACTTATCTGCTTGGTGTGTTTGCTCACATCCCAGTTTTGGGTGCATGCATCTTCTCCAGGAACATGCACTATGGACTAGCTAGCAGATTGTCTGCAGTTAGTATGTGTGTGGCTGGAGACTCACTGTGCTTGTTGCTGGAGAATGTCAGATAGTGGTGGGGGGCTGCTGAGCATTTCCAGGCCTACTGTCTGTCAGCCATTGCCTTATGGATGCGTACAGATCTGCATTGACTGCCCTGTGGTGCTGCATAATCTGCCTATGGGTCCAAACACCCCCCTTCACTTTTATCATGCGACTATTCTGTGTGCATCATAGTCCACAAGGGCTAGACGTGACTGGGAAATACAGATGGACACAGGCATATCCTAGATGCGTCTGCAAGGACTATCTATCACACACTGGCATTGATGGGGACCTGCAGCATAGTCTATCTCAGCTAAGCCAGGTGCTGTGGACCTAGTGCTGGGCACCCCATGTCGCCCTCAGGGTGAGTACAGTATACCCCACAATGTCACGGTCTATAGCTACTCTGTGCCAGTAACACACATGGTCAGTTCCCCCTACCAGACCGAGGTGCTGTGGGGGTGCATACCCCATCTTGTGATCATCTGTAGACTGCTGATCTGCATGTGCAGTGCATCATGGGTACGGGTGGGTTAACCCTATCCTGGTAACCACAGCAGACAGTTTGTGTGGTGACCTGCAGTTCTTCTGTAGCCAGCCAGGGGTTTGTTAGTAGCTATAAAGATGTAGCCCACTGGTTACGTCACTGACTGTGGAGGCAGAGATCATGGATTTGATCCCACAGTGGTATTATTTGATAGGGCTGTCTGAGGCATTTCCTTTTTTAAATTTAAATTAGTGCTGCCAGCAAAAACGTTAATGCGTGTTAGATAACGTTAATGCGCATAAACATCACGTTAATGCGCGTTAACGTTACCTAACGTGCGTTAGCGTTCCCGGCCGCTGTAAGTCCCGCATAGGGTGGAGAGAGGGCGGAGAGAAGGGGTCAATGTGCGGGGAGTGGGTGGGGAGAGGCCCCTTCCACACTAACACGGGGAACTGAAGGCTGAATCTTACCGCGCCTGAAAACCTGGCATTAGCACACATTTGCAAGAGAGAGAAACCATTTCAGTGTCAGCAATGTACAGCATAGGAAGGGAGCCCAAGAAATGTGATAGTAGTGCTCCATTTGCAGCAACAGCATAGTGCCCAAGTATAAAAAGCCACTATGGTGATGGTGCAAATGGGGCATAGGGGGCTGCAGGCAGGACATGTAGTGGGGCCAGCTGGGGCACAGGGTGGACTAGGCAGTCGCCAAGGTGGCACTAGGGAACATAGAAACCGGACAACAGCAAGACCGCAGCTGACAAAAGCCAAACACAATCCACCTACTTCTACATGGTCCACCCTAGCTAACAGTTGCCAGGGCACTTTCCTGACATCCCCCCAGCCAACCCTCCCCCAAGCGGAAGGGACATAATATTGGCAGGCGGTGATGGGGTGGACGTGAGGATGCCCATGTATGCCATGGCCGGTGTGTGTGTGCATGTGCTGGAGGAGGGAGTGGCACCTGCCTGCAGTGGACCTAGGCCATGCCCTGCACCAGTATGTGGTGTGCAGTGCAACATAAAAGGTCTGGCTGAGGAAAAGTACAGGTACCTCCAGGGACTAGTGTGCATCTGTGACAACAGTTTGTCCAGAATCAGAGGGTCACAGGTTCAAGTCCCAGCTGTGGATCCTGCAGAGCATGTCCCTCTATTTTACCCTACAATGCAGATACAACAGCAACATATGCAAAGCCCAAAGCAGCGGCAAACAGGGGTAGAAACACCCTCTCATACAGGCTCCACAATCCAAAGCTGCATGGAGAGTCAGGCTGTTGACCCCAGCACGGAGCTGCAGTTATCACCAGAGCACTACTACTACCTCCTGCACAGTTTATCAATGTCAGCACTGTGATCAGGACCAGTGTGGTGGGCAGGGCTGCCAACCACCCCTATCTTTTCACAATGCTGCAATAGGAGTGAGTGAGTGTGTGTGTGTGTGTGTGTGTGTGTGTGTGTGTGTGTGTATGTATGTGTATGTGTGTATGTCTATCCATTGTTTTGTGGCTGCCCACGCCTCAGTGGGCCCACAATGTCCCACTGTTACCAGCGTTAGCCTAAATATGTGCATAATCAGGAGCAAGGTATTGTGGGTATGGCCCGGACAGGGCGGATTGGTCAAGATGCATCTTCACAGGGTGTGGGGCAATGGCTGGGACACTGTAGTGCCCAACCACCTCCTGCATGGACAGGGTGGCCACAGCATGTCATACTGGGAGGACACACTCACTCTGATCGAGCAGTGACCATGGCATGTCTAGGTTCCCACATAGCGCTCTACATTATCTGTTTTCAGTGATACTTCTGTGTTCTCAGTGCTGGGGCCTAGTCACTGAGATACTTGCTTAGTGCACATAGTTTTTTTTGTGAGCATGCACTATGGACTGGCTAGTGGGCTGTCTGCAGTTAATCTGTGCATGGTTAAAGCACCTTATAAGGTGCTGCAGGTGTAGTCTTACTGTGCTGTGAGGCAGTTTAGTTTTTTCAGACGTAACCCTAGCATTGCTGCTTGTCTGCCCCAGCCACAGTTACGGTTCTGGCTCACCAACCCTGGAGGGCTGTCTTAAACCAGCAGGATGGAGTTTGATTCACTGGGGCTCAGGAACCTGGCTTGTAGTGTATACCACTTTGACCTGTAGAGGCACTACTACACCAACCTCATGCAAGCCTGGAAAACCCTCTGCCCTGATAACAGGTGCCCATGTCAGCCAGACCCTAACGCTGGATACACACTAATTTGGGTGGTGTCAGGTCCCAGAGGGCCACATGTGACTGCAAAATACAGATGGACACCAAATTACTTTCAGATACACTGCAAGGAACACCTGTCACACACTGGCAGTGATGTGGCATACAGCAGGACCCATCTTTAGCACCACATGTACTGCGGACCTAGTGCTGGGCACCCATCCTATCCTCAGGGTGAACACAGAACCTGTACAATGGCATGGTCTGTAGCTTCTCTGTGTCAGTATCACGCACTGTCAGTTCATCTTTCCAAGCTGAGGTACCAGAGAGGTGCAGACCCCCCATTTGGTGCTTAGCTGTAGACAGCTATTCAAAATCAAAACGTAAAGTCATTGAAAATTCCAGCCAGTAGCTATCACTGGCACTATATTCAACAGCATAAACTCAATTTTTGTTGGGGACTATCGGCCTGAGAGGGAGGAAAACAGCTTTCCTCTCGATGCCAAAAGAGCCCTTTTTATTCAAGCGGGCCACAGCGTACCCAGTTTTTTTGATTTTTAAATATTTTTTTAAAAAAAGAAACCGTCACTTATCTTAAAGAGATACAAACATTTTCCTGGCACTCAGAGCAGACAATTTGTGCAGTGACCTGCAGTCCTTCTGTACCCAGCCATTGCTGTGAGCTACACGATGGAGGTATAGCCTACTGGTTAGAACAATGCCGTTCTCAGCAGTGTTCATGGGTTTGATTCCTCATTGTTCCCTCCTTTCATGCCTATCTTACTCAAATAGTTTGAATGCCTGTAACAGTCATATTTTTGCAGAGCTGTGCTGCCAGCCCACAATACCCTCTCCACAATTGCCCAACATTTTTTCGGTCCGTCTATCTGCGTCTGTCAGCTGTGTAGCATCCTGTTTGCCTGTGCAGGCTGCCACCCCATGTCCTGCACTGCTACCCTTTCCTGCATTGCGCCTCTTCGTGCTTGCCTCACCTGTGCCTGATCTGCATGGCACCACCACTCCTCTGTCCACCCATCATTGTATCTATCCTGCCACCTCCGCCTCCACTGGGTGACACGTATTCCCATCGTCTGCCACCCACTGTCTTTCCAGTACTTTACATTGCCAACACCCTGTGCTGTGGTACAGTTGCCACCACCATGTTTGTCAACAGTACTGGCAGCCACATGGGATGCCCGCAGATATGGCAGGTCCAGCAGCTCCCAGCTCTCCCTCCTTCACTCACCTGTTCATTGCCTTTCCTCTGTGCTCTATCTAGTGCTAGGGCTACATCTGTCTCTATGCCTCACAGGTCATGCATGTCATCCTGAAGCACCTTGCAGCCCTTAAGGCACACTGATCTAGGGCACCATAACCTTGTTAGGCCACCTTAACCTATGGTTCCATAAGCCAGGGTGCCTTCTAAGGTGCCTTGTCCAGGGGTGCCTAATATGGCGCTTAGCCCAAGGAGCCCTATAGGGCGCCTTACAAAGCGCCTTATGAGGCACCTTACAAGGCACCTTATAAGGCACCTTATAGGGCACCTAACAAGGTCCCTTACTTATAATGCACCTTACAAAGGCATCTTACAAGGCACCTTGTAAGTTGCTTTATTTGTAAGGTGCCTTATAAGGCGCCTTGTAACGCGCGTTAGTCTAAGGCGCCTTGTAACGCGCGTTAGTTGATATGGCTTGCCGTAACGATGCAACGTTCATGCCTTTATATGGGCATCTGTACCATTACCGCAGAGCCTAATGCGGGTAACATTACCGCAGTTTAGTAAACATATCCCTAAATCTCAACTGCCAAATTCTAGACCATTCTTCAAGCTTAGCTAGATCCCTCCTCATGTTATCTACACCTTCCTGGGCATCTACTCTATTGCAGATTTTGGTATCATCTGCATAGAGGCAAACCTTACCTTACGCCCTTCCACTATATCACTAACAAAGATGTTAAAAAGAATCAGACCAAGGACAGATCCCTGTGGCACACCACAGGTAACCTCCTTCCCCTCAGAGTGCGCTCCATTTACCTGTACCCTTTGTCGCTTCCCACTCAACCAATTTCTAACCCAAGCAGTAATTTTAGGCTCTATCCCTAGGGTGCTTAGTTTGTTTATAAGTTGCCTGTGCGGAACGGTGTCAAAGGCTTTACTGAAATCTAAATACACCACATCTAGAGCTTTCCCTCGGTCCAACTCCCTGGTAATCCAGTCAAAGAAATCAATCAGATTTGTCTGACCAGACCTGCCTCTGGTGAATCCATGCTGCCTCAGATCCTGTCATCCGCTGGACTCCAGAAACCTCACTATTTTCTCTTTCAGCAGCGCTTCTAATACTTACACACCACCGAATTTAAACTAACCGGCCTGTAGTTTTCAACCACATCCTTACTTCCCGCTTTTGTGTAAAGGGACCAAATGTGCCTCTCTCCAGCCCTTTGACACCACTCCTAACTCCAACGAGGCATTGAAAAGATCAGTAAGTGGAGCTGCTAGAACGTCCCCAAGTTCCCTCAGTATTCTAGGGTGTATCCCATCCGGTCCCATCACTTTGTCTACTTTAATTTTAGGTAGTTTCTCATGAACACAGTCTTCTGAAAACTGTTCAAGATGCCCCTTGCTTCTGTTCCTGTCTGTGGGTGTTTTCTGAGGACCTGCTACTGGTCGTTTATCCATGAACACAGAACAGAAATATTTGTTAAGCAATTCCGCTTTATCCTCATCAGCTTCTACATATTCCTCCCCTTCACCCTTAAGTCTGACAATACCACTTTTGCTCTTCTTCTTCTCACTAAGATATCTAAAAAATGTTTTATTCTCCCATTTTATTGCATTGGCTATTTCCTCCTCTTTTTGAATCTTTGTTTTCCTGACTACTTTGCTAACTTCTCTAAGTTTTTCCAAATATAGATGCCCGTCTTCCTCTCTCTGTGATCTCTTGTATTTCATGAAGGCCTCCCTCTTTTTCTTTACCTTTTTTAGCTACTTCTTTTGAAAACCATAGCGGTCTCCTTTTCCTTTTACCTTTATTTACCATTTTAATAAAAAGGTTGGTTGCCCTTAAAATATCTCCTTTCAGTTTTGCCCACTGTTTTTCTAAATCCCACAGCTGTTCCCATCCCGCTAATGACTCCCTGAGGTATTGGCCCATCTTGGCAAAGTTAATTTTCCTAAAGTCTAAGGCCCTCACTTTTGAATGGATTCTAACAGCCCTAGTCCTAATACTGAACCACACCATCTGGTGATTTTTGGATGCAAAATGATCTCCCACTTTAACATCAGAAACACTTTTACCATTGGTAAGCATCAAGTCCAGTATGGCCACTTCATGTGTGGGTTCTGTTACCAGTTGCCTGAATAGTTCTCCCTGTAGAGAATCCAGGATCTCCTTACTTCTAGATGATACTGCAGCAGGATTGTGCCAGTCAACATCTGACATATTGAAAATGCCTATCAGTAGCACTTCCCCTTTTCTAGCAATGCTGCATATGTCTTCAATTAACTCTCTGTCCATCTCTTCCTCCTGTGATTGAGGTCTGTATATCACATCAGTGTAAATAGATTTCTCTTTCCCTATTTCTAGTTTAACATAGTGCCTCCTCTCTCCCCTTTAAGCTCTGTAGTTCCAAAGCTTTAATATTATTTTTTACATATAGTTCCACTTCTCCTCCTCTTGTTCCTACCCTGTCCATTCTGAATAAAGTATAGCCTGGTATTGTTACATCCCAGTCATGGTTTTCTGTGAACCATGTTTCTGTAAATGCCACTAAATCCAAGTCAGCCTCTCCTGTTAAAGCTTCAACATCTGGGATCTTATTTCCCATGCTACGGGCATTTATACACATCACTTTCCATATGTTGCCCCTTTTACTCATTTCCATAAAGGTATTTCATGTTTCACTTACCTGGGGGCTTTCACTTTTCTGGGGTCTTTCTTCACCCATCCCCAACAAATCTAGTTTAAAGTAGATTAGCCAGTCTTCTACTGAAGACATGTCGACCTTTCTTGGACAGATGGATGCCATCTCTGATCTGCAGCCCTTGGAACAGTATCCCATGGTCCAGGAAGCCAAAATGCTCTTGATGACACCATTCATGCAGCCATGCATTTATCTCCAGGATGAGAGCTTCTCTGCCTTGGCCTTTACCCTCAACAGGGAGGATTGAAGAGAACACTACCTGCGCCCTTCTCTTCTTCACCCTCTGTCCCAGAACCATGAAGTCACTTTTGATATGCTCAGAGGGATATCTGGCAGTATCATTTGTGCCAACATGGATTAGCAACATTGGGTAATAGTCAGTGGGCTTGATGAGTCTCAGCAAACTCTCTGTAACATCTCAGATTCTGGCACCTGGCAGACAGCATATCTCTCTGGACATTAAGTCTCTCCGGCAGATGGACTCCTCAGTACCCCTCAGAAGAGAGTCACCAACCACCACTACCCTTCGCATCCTTGTGGTCACTGTTTCTGCAACTTTGGGGTGCTCGAGCTCTGGTTCTTCCCTTTCCAGGGATGCTTTCACCTCCTCTACTTTCAGGGCTGCATAACAACTCTTTAATTCAAAGGCTGGAGAAGTTGGATTGGTGATTCTGCAGGCCCTGATGACTTGCGTCCAACCTTCATCATTCTTTAGGCTCCCATCTTCTCCTCTGCTGGAGAGCTTGGATATTGCAAGAAGCATCTCATCAATGTACTTCTCACTGTCTTGAATGCTCCTCAGCCTCACCACCTCTTCTCTGAGCTCCTCCACTTGTTTCCTGAGAGCTTCAGCACGCAGGTATCCAACTGGCATTGGGATCTCTGTCTGGACAGAGGCAGAAGCTGTAACGGGGGCAACAGCTTTGGCGATATGATTTTTCCCAGTCATTGTACAGTTGGTGGAGCTTAGGTATCTGTTAAAGCAAAAGAGAGAGAGACCTACCAAAGTATCAGCCAGTTTACCAGCCGTTCTTTCAGAGAAAAAGCAGCTAAATCTCTTTAAGTGTGTTCAAAATGTGCTGTTCCAAATCCCTGTGTGTAATTAATTGGAGAGGTGCCCTATAAAGCAAGTGCTCACTAAGGGGTGTTGATGTACTTAAAGTCATGCAGTTTTTAGATGAGGGGATCCACAGTGCACAAGGACACTTGCCGAGCATTCAGTGGCAATATAGCAGTTAGTGCGAGTACATATAATGATACCTCTATGGGTGTCATTAGGTGAATCCACTTTAGGGCTTGCAATCATGTGCTAACCTCCAGGAACTTGCCAGGCATGCTGCTGACATGGTGGGGCACTTACCACACATCAGGTTTGCTCCTAATTGCGCCATAAGTGCACAGTTTTAGTCAAAGGGCTTCTTTACCTTCATATTAGTGCCACATACAGAGGGACTGAAAGGGTTCAGCTGGGCATCTTCACCACCACTGAAAACCAAGCCTGAGGCCTCTCTTGTGAAAAACAAAATATGGGGTCATTTTAAAAGGCTTAGTCATGATTTAGGATGTCTGAAGATGTGCATGTGGATATCGAAAAAACAGAGATTTCTCCGATGCCATTCCATAAATGATGTTTACAAATGTTTCCAGTGCAGGGATGTCCAAGTATGTGAGGAGGTGTGGTTGAGGCGTTTCTGGAGCAGTGCAATGGACTTACACATCCCAGTTCCATTTCAGGAATGACAGGCATGACCACGTTTAGACCTGCTTCTGGCATGAATAGGCATCAGGAAAGTGCTTGTTTTGGCCTTAAAATATCCAGAGAGTGAAGAGAAGATGAAGAGTTAAATAACTAGTTTAAGACCACACAGACCCATGCTGGGATTTAAATCCTGGCCACCCTGTTTCAAACCATTATGCTATTAGACATCCATGTTCTGAGATGCCATTCTAGAGACATCTATGTAGATGTCTCTATAGAAACCTGGAAACATGGGGGTATGTTTACTAAATGGCGCACAAGTGCGCGGCGCACAATAGTGTGTGCTAAGGTACCTTAGCGCACACTAATGATGCGTTTTTGTGCCCCGCACATGTGCGCGCCGCACTAAAGTGCCCGCTCATGTGCGCGGCGCGCTGATGTGCGATAAAGGCGTGGAAAGGCTTTCGGAGGGCGGAGGAAGGCTCCCCAGGGGCGGAGAGATGGGGTCAATGGGTGGAGAGTGGGAGGGGAGAGGCTCCCCGCACACGAGCGGGGCTGAAATTCAGGTAAAAAAATACCGCGAGTGAAAACCTCGCGGTAGAGCCGATTTAAAGGGAAGAGAAACCAATTCTGTCAGCAATGTACAGCAAAACCAGGGAAACCTACAAAAGTGAGCAGTGTGATATATGTGCACGGAACAAAAGGGCAAATAAACATTAAAAATGACCCCAACAAAATCTAAAAAAATTAAAATTAAGCTGGGCAATAGTGATAGTAATGGGAAACATCAAAAAACACTCCCAAGAAAGCCCCCAAAAATAAATATGAATTTTAGAAGGGTCTACGCTCCGTCCCCATACAAGGTGAATGATCCCACAGTGAAATAGCACTGATCAGGGTTTCCCTCTCCATTGGACAGGTTACCTATGGCATGCACATGTTCCACAACAGCAGGGCGGGCAGGTTGGAATGGGCAACTGGACAGATGCTGGGAAAGGGGATTCAGAGGGCTGCAGGTGGCACATGCTGTGGTGCAGCTGGGGCACAGTGCGGACTAGGCAGATGCCTAGATGGCACTTAGGAATGCTGAAACTGAACAGCAGCCAGACAGCAACTGATGAGGGCCCAACATGGGCACGAGAGTGTTTAGCACAGTGTCACAGGGGATAGTACCCAGCAGGTTCCCCCAAGGGCACAGAACATTGGCAGGCGGTGATTGTGGGACGTGTGGACAGATATGCAGGCACCCCTACCCCAGAACCCGCAGCATAGGCAGCCGCCTACCTGCACACAGGATGGCCTGAGACTGCGTACCACCAGCACCACCAGCAGAAGGGCATGTCAGCATGGTGGCACAGGGGTACTGGAGGTGGAGGGGGCAGTGGTAGCTGCCCAGAGCAGACCATGGCCTAGCCCTGTGTAGGTGGGTGCAATGCACTGCAACAGACAGGCCCTGCCAGACAAACAGTCATGGTATCATCAGGGAATGCACTGTCTCTGTGGCAACACGGTGGTGCAGTGCCCACAACCAGTGTGTTTGAAGACAGAAGGTCACAGGTTCAAGCCCCAGCTGGGGCTCCTGCCAATCCAGTCCCCATGTTTTACCCACAACTATATCGTGATAGTAAAGACGAACCTTCATTGCAGAGAACATAAGCATGGCTCAAACACCTCTATTTTACCATACAGAGCACAGACACCAGAAACGTGCACATTACCTAGAGCAGATTCCCCCAAATGCAGTCCTGGAGGGCCACAAATCCTTCAGGGTTTATGCTGTCTCCAATCTAAGGATGGAGCGGTACTGGTGGTGGAGGTGGCAGCAGCTGGTGGCAACAGCAGACCATGGCCTAGCCCTGTCCAGGTGGGTGCCGTGCACTGCAACAAACAGGCCCTGTCGGATGTACAGTCATGGACTCCCCAGGGAATGCAGCATACCTGTGGCAACACAGTGGTGCAGTGCACACAGACAGTGTGTGCAAGAACAGAAGGTCACAGATTCAAAGCCCAGCTGGGGCTACTGCCAATCCAGTCCATATATTTTTCCCACAACTAAACCGTGATAGTAAGGACAAACCTTTATTGCAGAGAACATACACATGGTTAATACGCCTATATTTTACCCCACCGAGCACAGACACCATAAACAGGCACATTACCTAGAGCAGAGTCTCCCAAATGCAGTCCTGGTGGGCCAAACACCATTCAGGTTCCATGCTGCCTCTAATAAAGATCCTGTGCTGCATATCTATGCACCACCCCCATGGTATGCAGATGTATCTCATGCATATTCATGAGGGACAGCATGAAAACCCGAACAGTGTTTGGCACACCAGGACTGGAGTTGGGAACCTCTGCCGTAAAGCAGCAGCCAACAGGGGCAGACACACCCACACCCACACCCACAGGCCCCATTAGTCAATGCCTCCTGGAGAGGGAGGACATTGGGCCCTGCGTGCATCTCCCAATACTAGCACTTGCATACCTTAGCAATGCCACCCTACACCTGGGTATATGGTACACAGCTATCAAACGTTTGCTATGATTACTGGCAGATAGCAATTCCTACGTTAAGCACAGTTTGCTGATTGAGCTCCATCATAACAACCTTTCTGATGTCTGTGGTGTGTGCTTCAGGTCTGGTCTCTGACAGTGTTTACCACCCTGGGGAGTGACCCCCAACAGTATTGCGTACCATATCCATGCCTGTACTGTGCCCAGGACTGATGTGGTGGCCAGGGCTGCTAAACTCCTCTATAGTAGCACAATGCTGGCATAGGTGTGGGTGTGTGTGTCTGTCTATCCAGTGTGTGGTGGCTGCAAACACCCTCCACAGCCCACACTGCCAGCACTGTTGCCAGTATTGGCCTGCCAATGTGCATAATGAGGAGCAAGGTACCATGGGTATAGCCCAGACAGGGTGGCCTGGCAAGGATGCATCTGCACAGGGCATAGGGCACTGGCTGGGACATTTTAGTGCCTGGCCACCACCTACACAGACAGGGTGGCCTCAGCATGTCCTGCTGGGAGATCACTCTCACCCTGACTGTGCAGTGACCACAGCATGGCTAGGCACCCCCATAGTGCTATGTGGTATTTTTTTTCATGTGATATTTATGGGTTTCCTTTTGGGGCCCAGTCACTAACTTATCTGCTTGTTGTGTATGCTGACATCCCAGTTCTGGGTGCATGCATTTCCACTAGGAACATGCACTATGGGCTAGCTAGCAGACTGTTTGCAGCTGGTATGTGTCTTGATGGAGCGCCTTGCAGGGTGCAGCGGCTGAAGGCTTGCTGCAGGAGAATATCAGATAGTGGTGGGGTGCAGCTTAGCATATCCAGGCTTAATGTCTGTCTGCTATTGTGTTATGGATGTGTACAGAGCTGCATTGGCTGCCCTGTAGGGTGTCTGTTCCTCAGCAGGACTGGGGTTGATGGTCCCCTCTACTGCCACCATTGCAGGGAGGTAGAATGTGGATCTGTTGAGGGGGAGACCCTGTTTGCCGCTCTCAGCCCGGGAGGAGGGTGGTGGTGCATGGTCCATAGGGGCTACACCTGACTGAGACAGACAGATATAGCCAAGGTATTTCTGCAGAAACTAACTTCCTCACACATTAGCACTGCTGGAGACCTGCAGCATGGCCTATTTCTGCCATGAAAGGTGCTGTGGACCTGGTGCTGGGCGCCCCACCGCACACTCAGGGTGAGCACAGTACCTGCACAATGTGATGGTGTGTAGCTACTCTGTGCCAGTAACACACACGGTCAGTACCCCCTACCAGGCCGAGGTGCTGTGGGGGTGCACATGGTCAGTTCCCCCTACCAGGCCGAGGTGCTGTGCGGGTGCATACCCCATCTTGTGTTTATCTGTGGACAGCTGATTTCCATGTGCAGTGCATCATGAGTACGGGTGTGCTAACCCTATCCTGGTGACCACAGCAGACTGTCTGTGTGGTGACGTGCACTCCCTCTGCAGCCAGCCAGGGGCTTATTAGCAGCTCTAGAGCTGTAGCCCAATGGTTACTTCATTGCCTGTGGAGCCAGAGGTCATGGGTTCAAACCCTCAGTGGGGCTATTTGATAGGGCTGCCCAAAGCATTATCTCTTTTTCATGTACATTATTGCTGCCAGCAAAAACACTCTCAGCGTACTGTACCCATAAGGTGCCTCTGAGGGCGCTTTATAGGGCACCCTATAGGGCACCTTATGGTTACCGTCCATATGAGGTGCACTATACATTATCCTGTGGAGCGACTTATAGGGTGCCCTATAGGGGATATTTTAGGGTGCCGTGGCGGACAGTGCACTTTATAATGTGCCCTATGGAGTGCCTTATAGGGTGCCTTATGCGGCACCTTCAATTACGGCACGTGAGGGCGAGTTTGCTGGCAGCAATTAATAAAATACAAATAAAGTGCTGCAGGAAACAATACGTACATTGCAAAGCTGATGCCTCAGCCAGCCTTACGTATTAGGCACACTGGGGAGCAAACTCATGACCCCTGTATGAGCAGTCAGTGCCTTAACCATTGTGCTACACTGCTGTTCCTCCTTGCATGTCAGCGCACCTACTTCAGATTTCCATGCATTTAAATGCACAGTACTGCCATCAAACACAGTGCTATGACCTTGTTGTGCCTCATAGGGCACCCTATATGGCGCCCTATAGGCCAACCTTTCAGCAACATTGTAGGGTGCCATGGTGGACAGTGCACTTTAAAATGTACCCTCTGGGGTACCCTATGAGGCGCCTTATGCAGCACCTTATGTTACAATACTTTGAGGGTGTGTTTGCTGGCAGCACTAATTAAAATAAAAATAAAATGCCCCCTACAGCAATATTACCTATAACAGGTAATGCCTCAGCCAGCCTTCTTCATTAGGCACAGTGGGGGATTAAACCCATGACTCCTGCATCATTGGTCAGTGTCTTAACCATTGTGCTACACTGCTGCTCCTCCTTGCATGTCAGCGCACCTACTTATGATTTTCATTCCTTAAACTGCACAGTGCTGCCATCAAAAACAGTGCTGTGACCTTGCGGTACCTCATACGGCACCCTATAAAGCGCCCTATAAGCAACATTCTAGGGTGCCTTGGCGGACAGTGCACTTTAAAATGTGCCTTATGGGGCGCCTTATGTTCACACGCTTTGAGAGTGCGTTTGCCAATAAAGATAATAAAAATAAAAAGCCTCCTAAAGCAATCTTCCCCATAATAGGTAATGCCTCAGCCAGCCTTCTTCATTGGGCACAGTGGGGGATTGAACCCATGATCCCTGCACCATTGGTTAGTGTCTTAACCATTGTACTGTGGCTCTGTTTCTGTGCTTACACATCAGCGCGCCACTTATGCTTCCCGCGCAACTTTCTCATGCGCTAATGTGCGGGGCGCACATGAGCGCAGCGCACATTAGCACATGATTAATCCCGGTTTTGCTTTTTTCTGACTGAAACGCCCACTCCTTATATGACATCCGCACACTAGCGCGGCACGCACCCTAACGGGGTTTTAGTAAACATACCCCATGATGGCAGAAAAAACTCACATGGCCTATCTTGTCTGCCCTTCCATATCAACTGCTACAATAATCCTCTTTTTTCCTTTAGAGATCCTCTGTGTTGGTCCCATGCTTTTTTGAATTCAGACACTGTCCTCATCTCTACCACCTCCTCTGGGAGACTATTCCATGGATCCACCACTCTTTCCGTAAAGAAATATTTCCACATATTACTCCTGAGTCTATCCCCTTTCACCCTCATCCTATGTCCCCTTGTAGCAGAGCTTGCTTTCAATGAAAAGAGGCTCTCCTCCTGTGCATTTATACCATGGAGGTATTTAAGCATCTCTATCATATCTCCTGTATCCCGCTTTTCCTTTAAAGTATATATATTAAGATCCTTAAGTCTGTGCTCATATGCTTTATAATGAAGGCTACTAACCATTTTACTAGCAACCCTCTGCAATGACTCCAACCTGTTTATATACTTTTGAAGGTGTGGTGTCCAGAATTACACACAATACTCCAAATGAGGTTGCACCAAAGACTTATACAGAGGCACTATCACCTCCTGCTTTCTGCCTTCCCAATGCACCCAAGCATCCTTCTAGCTTTCACCATTGCCTTTTCTACCTGTTTAGCTACTTTTAGATTGTCAGACACAATCATGCCCAGGTCCCACTCTTCTTTTGTGGACAGAAGTACCTCACCCCCTACACTGTACCGCGCCCTTGGATTTTTGCATCCCAAATGCATGACTTTGCATTTTTTAGCATCAAATCTCAGCTGCCAAATTCTAGACCAGTGATGGCTAACCTTTTTGAGCCCGAGTGCCCAAACTGCCGCACAAAACCAAAGAATTTCCTCAAAGTGCCAGCACGTCATTTGCATAAGTGGTCTTATTTGCATAAATATTTGCATAATGTTACCATACACTAACTTTTAGTAAACATGTCTCTTAATGAGTGTATGGATAAAGAAAGACTAAAAGATTTCTACATTACTATAATCCAGTGCCAACCGCCAGGCACATTAGGAACTACTACAAACGCTGCCCATTTAGAACCCATAGCAAACCCGCCGTATCCTGACAGCATTACCAGGACTCACAAAGCACCATACCCTACCTATCAAAAGGCAACACTGCAAATATTAAACCAATACATTTCAGAGAATACTGGGGAAAGAGAACAAGTGTCAACGTCAAATAGGAATTTCCTCTTGTACCAAACAAAGCGCAGATGTTAATGATGCACATTTCCCAGAGCTGACATATTCCAGTTAATAAATTCAAAATAAAGAGATATCTTTCTACCTTTTGTGCATTTTCTTTTTCAGTTGCAATTGGTCCAGCCACTTTCTTCTGGTTTCTTCATGTTTTCTGCTAACTCTCCATCGTCTGCTGTCCATTTGTCCTTTCTTCTCTCTTCTAGTTTTTTTTCCATTCTCTCTCTCTCTACATCTGCTTTAACATACTAATCTTTCTCCTTTTGCTCTTTCCTCATTCCTATTTCATCCACACAAATTTTACCCCTCCATCCTCAATCCCCAATTACTCTCCCAATACCTGGCCAATTGTAGATTTTTCATCCCTCCTACACAAAATATTTTTCCCCTCTCCATTTTACTCTCCCAGCCCCATCCCATTCTAATCCTCCCCCAACATCAGCTCCCTTCTAGTTCCAGTCTCACCCAGCATCCATTCCCTTCTAGTCCCTGCATCAGCCCATTTCCAGTCCTAGCCCCCCATCAGCCCATTTCCAGTCCTAGCTCCCCCATCCATTTCCAGTCCAAGTCCCTTCATCAGCTCATTTTCAATCCTAGCCCCCCATCAGCCCATTTCTAGTCATTTCCTAGCCCCACCATCAGCCCATGTCAAATCATAGTTCCCCTCCACTCAGCCCAATTCCAGTCCAAGCCCCCCCATGAGCCTACTTCCAGTTCTAACCCCTCCATGAGTCCATTTCAATTCAAGCCCCCACCACAGCCCATTTCCAATCTTAGCTCCCCCCAACAGCCCATTTCCAGTCCTATCCTAGCTGTTCCATCAGCCCATTTTCAGTCCTAGCTCCCTTCCCTCACAGCTCATTTCCATTCCAAGCCCCCTCCCCATCAGCTATTTGCAGTTCAAGCCTCCCCTTCCACTCAGCCCATTTCCAGTCCTAGCAACACCCCAACCCATTACCAGTCCTAGCCCCCCGTCAATCAACTTCCAGTCCTAACCCCCATCACCCCATTTTCAGTTTAAGCCCCCCTATAACCCATTACCAGTCCTAACCCCCCCCATCAGCCCATTTCCAGTCAGCCCCCCATAGCCCATTGCCAGTCCTAACCCCCCCCATCAGCCCACAGCCCATTACCAGTCCTAACCACATCAGCCCACCTCAAGTCCTAACCCCTCCCCATCAGACCATTTCCTGTCCTAGCCCCCCCATAACCCATTATCAGTCCTACCCCCCCATCAGCCCACTACCAGTCTTAACCCCCCCATAGCCCATTACCAGTCCTAACCCCCCCATCAGCCCACTACCAGTCTTAACCCCCCCATAGCCCATTACCAGTCCTAACCCCCCCATCACCCCATTTCCAGACAGCCCTCATCAGCCCACAGCCCATTGCCAGTCTTAACCCCCCCCACACCCCATTGCCAGTCTTAACCCCCCCCATATCCCATTGACAGCCCTCATCAGCCCACAGCCCATTGCTAGTCTTAACCCCCCCCATAGCCCACTGCCAGTCTTAACCCCCCCAGCCCACTGCCAGTCTTAACCCCCCCTCCCTAGCCCATTGCCAGTCTCAACCCCCCTCCCTCCCTCCCTAGCCCATTGCCAGTCTCAACCCCCCTCCCTCCCTCCCTAGCCCATTGCCAGTCTCAACCCCCCTCCCTCCCGCCCTCCCTAGCCCATTGCCAGTCTCAACCCGCCTCCCTCCCTCCCTCCCTAGCCCTTTGCCAGTCACTACCCGCCTCCCTCCCTCCCTCCCAACCCCCCTGCCAGTCTCAAACCCCCTCCCTCCCTAGCCCATTGCCAGTCTCAACCCCCCTCCCTCCCTAGCCCATTGCCAGTCTCAACCTCCCTCCCTCCCTCCCTAGCCCATTGCCAGTCTCAACCCCCTCCCTCCCTCCCTCGCCCATTGCCAGTCTCAACCCCCCTCCCTCCCTCCCTAGCCCATTGCCAGTCTCAACCTCCCTCCCTCCCTAGCCCATTGCCAGTCTTAACCTCCCTCCCTCCCTAGCCCATTGCCAGTCTCAACCTCCCTCCCTCCCTAGCCCATTGCCAGTCTCAACCCCCCTCCCTCCCTCCCTCGCCCATTGCCAGTCTCAACCCCCCTCCCTCCCTCCCTAGCCCATTGCCAGTCTCAACCCCCCTCCCTCCCTCCCTCCCTCCCTAGCCCATTGCCAGTCTTAACCTCCCTCCCTCCCTAGCCCATTGCCAGTCGTAACCTCCCTCCCTCCCACGCCCATTGCCAGTCTTAACCTCCCTCCCTCCCTCCCTAGCCCATTGCCAGTCTTAACCTCCCTCCCTCCCTCGCCCATTGCCAGTCTTAACCCCCCCCTAGCCCTTTGCCAGTCCTACCCGCCCCCCCTCGGCTCATGGCAATTAAAAAAAAAAAAAAAAGCTGGCCGCCGCGGCGGCATGGAGTGTCCCGCGGGGCTTCCTCTGCCCGGCGGGACTCTCCCGGCGCAGCTCAGCCCCTCTCTGCCGGCTTGCAGATACGCGAAGGGAGAGAGAGTCTCCCTCGCGTCTCTGTTAAGCCCGCAGGGGCAGATGGGAAATTTCCCATCAGCCCCTGCGGGCTTAACAGAGACGCGAGGGAGACTTTCCCTTCGCGTATCTGCAAGCCGGCAGAGAGGGGCTGAGCTGCGCCGGGAGAGTCCCGCTGGGCAGAGGAAGCCCCGCGGGACACTTCATGCCGCCGCGGCGGCCAGCTTTTTTTTTTTTTATTATTAATTTGCGACCTTCCCGCGTGCCAGCTGCAAGGCCTTCGCGTGCCACAGCTGGCACGCGTGCCATAGGTTCGCCATCGCTGTTCTAGACCATTCTTTAAGCTTAGCTAGATCCCTCCTCATGTTATCTACTCTTTCCTGGGTGTCTACTCTATTGCAGATTTTGGTATCATCTGCAAAGAGGCAAACATCTGACAGCCCTTCTGCAATATCACTAACAAAGATGTTAAAAAGATTCGGACCAAGGACAGATCCCTGTGTCACACTGCTGGTAACCTCCTCTTCAGAGTGAGCTCCATTTACCTGTACCCTTTGTCGCGCCTCCCACTCAACCAATTTCTAACCCAATCAGTAACTTTAGAGTCCATCCCTAGGCTGCTTAGTTTGTTTATAAGTCACCTGTGCGGAAAGGTGTCAAAGGCTTTACTGAAATTTAAGTGCACCTCAGCTAGGGATCTCCCTCAGTCCAACTCCCTGGTCACACAGTCAAAGAAATCAATCAGATTTGTCTGACAAGACCTGCTTCTGGTTAATCCATGCTGCCTCTGATCCTGTAATCCATTGGACTCCAGAAACATCACCATTTTCTCTTTCAGCAGCGTCTCCAATAATTTACTCACCACAGAGTTTAGACTAGCTGGCCTGTAGTTTTCAATCAGATTCTTACTTCCGCTTTTGTGTAAAGGGACCACATGTGTCTCTCTCTAGTCCTCTGTCAAAACTCCCGTCTCCAAAGAGGCATTGAAAAGGTCAGTCAGTGGAGCTGCTAAAACCTCCCGAAGTTCCTTCAGTATTCTTGGATATATTCATCCAGTCCCATCGCTATGTCTACTTTTAGTTTAGCTAGTTCCTCACGAACACAGTCTTCTGAATAGACGTTCATATCGGGCACATCTACATCTCTGAAATTGTGCCTGAACTTGCACGTGCCTGCTTTTTTTTTTAGATGTTCTGGTTTTGATGTCTCAGATTGTATTTGGATATCCCATCCTAAAATATGCCTTCATAGCACTAAGCACTCTTTTGCATCCCCTCAATATCATTAATGAAAGCATAGAGTAAATGTAATTTTTGTTTCCATTGTGTGCTGTGTACCAAGTTGTGAGGAAGGGAGCACTTGGGGCAAAGTAATCATGTCTGGAACAACTTTCTTGTTTGAAGAAGATTAGATTATCTCTTCACCTTGCAGCCCAGGTGGGAAAGATAAGTGCACAAAACCTTGGTCTCAGCAAAAAAAAAAGAGCTGGTCACTGACTGAGATGTTGAGTCAGACCTTTGCCTGTTCCCTTGGGATTTGTCGCAAGAGGCCTGACTGGACTGGTTGTGCTAAGTGCTTCTATTGCCAAGAGTGTTTTTTATTCTGGACACAGTCCAGAGATTTGCTGATAAAGGATTTCACAAAGTTTGCCATTTGTTGTAATTTTCAACTATAGGACAGCTCACGGTTAGCTGAATAGAACTGCAGAATTACTCTGTAATGGGGGCACTATATACTTCTACTAAACAACAGGATTATGCTTTCTTTAATTTAAGGTAAAAAAAAGTAAATCTTATATCTTGGAAAGTCTTTATACCTTTGTAAATGTAAACATTTTTCTTCCTAAAATAAATAATCCAAAAATGCATGGAAATAGTAGTTTGTCTCACTGACCTACACGGCATACTCCATACTTCCAATGTGAAAGAGACAATTATAATTATAGAGATACTGGAAAACTAAGGGGTATGTTTACTAAACGGCGGTAAAGGAGCAGTCTTTACTGTGCGGTAATGCAGTGATAAAGGGTTACCGTGTTCTAAGTGTGTTGGGCGTGTTAGAGGCGTTCCGGTATTAAGGGGTGCTAGTGGACACTTAGCGTGCAGTAACAGGACATTAAGGGGTGGTAGAGGAAACTTAGCAGGTGGTAAAAGGACATGCTGTGTAAATATGCCTTCATAGCACTAAGCACTCTTTTGCATCCCCTCAATATCTTAAAAAGGATATAGTGTTATTAGAAAAGGTTCAGAGAAGAGCCACCAAAATGGTAAAGGGGATGGAAGGATACCCCTATGAAGAAAGGCTAAAAAGGTTAGGGCTCTTTAACCTGGAAAAGAGATGGCTGAGGGGAGATATGATAGAAGTCTATAAATTAATGAACGGAGTGGAACGGGTAAACGTAGATCGATTGTTTATGTTATCAGAATATAGAAAGTCTAGGGAACATGCAATGAAGCTACAGGGTAAACTATTTAAGACCAATAAAAGAAAATATTTTTTCACTCAACGTGCAATCAAACTCTGGAATTTGTTACCGGAGGATGTAGTAAAGGCTGTTAGTGTAGCTGGGTTTAAAAAAGGTTTGGATAAGTTCCTGGAGGAGAGGTCCATAAACCATTATTAAAAAGGGACCCAGGATATCAATGCTTGACCGAGTACAAGCATTGTTGAACCTGTGTCTTTTGGGGAAACTACTAGGTACTTGTGACTTAGATTGGCCACTGTTGGAAACAGGATACTGGGCTTGATGGACCTTGGTCTGACCCAGTATGGAATATCTTATGTTCTTATGTTCTTAAGGTGTCTTGCATGCACCCTAATGCAGGAAAGCCTCTAAAACGTTGAAAGGGGGGCAGGGAAGCCACTGGAGAAGATAGGGATGCAAGCACAATTGGTAGCTGATGGAGTTGATTCACCAGATGCCTGGCTATGTGGAAGTATGTGTGATGAGCATGTTTGACCATACAGCAGGCTGCACTGTTGACTAGGCGAGATAGGCGACTGCCTAGTGATGCTCGTAGTGGGTGTTGGCAGTGTCATGAGTGGGTGGTTGTGGCAGCAGAATCAGCAGAGGTGATGCAGCAGCGGGGGGAGGGGGGCGCTGTGACAGGCATGCAGTCCTAGATGCTCCTGAAAGCATACACCGTGCCGTAAGATATATTATAGTGTCTGTAAGGTGTGGACATGTATCCAGATGTACTGTCAATGTATGGCATGCCATAGACCAGGACAGTGTCTGGGTGGAGGCAGCATGTTCCTGATGTGGGCAGAAAAGGGAGGATTGTCCATGAGCGCTCATATGGAGCAGTCACAGGAGAGGTGTGCATGATATGGCTAACTGCTGCAAATGACCCCTGATGGCCATGGTGGGGAAGCTTACTGCTAGTAAGCTGCCCACCATGAATCTCCCTGATGGTCAGATGGTAGGTTCAGGGCTATCAGTAAAACCAATTGCCTAAGGGCTAACCAAACCACTATACAAAAAACACCCTTAGTAAATATTCATCACTAATAGTTTCCAACTACTTTCGAAATAAATTCTTAAATATACCAACTTAACTATACAAAGCTTTCACTAGGCATTAATGACCTCAGGGTGGCCTTACCCCTACATGTGGCGAAACTAATCACCATAGGGTTAAAAGCAGATGCTCACATCATAGGTCATTGGCCTTTATATTCTTTTTATAATTGTATATTGCACAACTTCCAAAATTACTAAGGGGGATGTTTACTAAAAGCCGCAAATGTGCGCGCCGCAAAATAGCGCACGGAAACGCGGCACTGAAACGCGAATAAACGCGTTTAAACGCCCCGCACACGTGCGTGTCACCCCCGCACAGGTACGCGGCTCACTAACGGGCCCCGTACAAGTGCGGGCCCGCAAATGTGCGATAGAGGCGTGGAACGGCGAAAGGAGGGCGGAGGAAGGCTCCGGAGGGGCGGAGGGACGGGGTCAATGGGTGGAGAGTGGGAGGGGAGAGGCTCCCCGCACAGTAGCGGGCCCGAATTTGCATGTAAAAACTACCGCGAGTGAAACACTCGCGGTAGAAAGCATTTAAAGGGAAGAGAAACCATTTCCATCAGCAATGTACAGGAAAACCGGGGAAACCAGCAAAACGTGAGCAGTGTGATACATGTGCACAGCACAAAAGTGAACATAAAAATAGAAAATGACCACAACAGAACTAGTACAAATAGTAAGTCAGCTGGGGAACAGTTATAGTGATGGGCAAATACAGAAATCACACCCAGCAAAGGTCCAGAAAAAAGAAATGAAGTTTGGAAGGGTCTACTGAGAGGAGACTCTTCCAAAAACCATTTCCACGTTATGGAGCTTTCCTGGGAGTGTTCGCTATGGTTGCCCATTAATATCACTGTTGCCCAGCGTGGTGATATTTTGTCCCACAGTTCCCGTGGTCATTTCCGGGGTTTATGTGCACGTTTGTCACCAGACAGGGTGCATATGCCCACAGTAGAATTGCGTAGAGCAGGGTTTGTGACTCCATCCTGCCAGGCTTACTGCCTCCAGGGGCTGCACTGTCTCTGTGGCCAAAGTGTGGTACAGCGGACAGAGTTATTACCTCTAGGACCAGAGGGCAGAGGTTCAAAACCCAGCTGGGGCACCTGCCAGCCCAGTCCCTATATTTTACCCACCACTAAATAAAGATAGCGCAGACACCCCTGTATGCATGGGGAAAACACCCATATTTTACCCAACACCACACACACCCCACAACAATGGGCATTACCTACAGCCAAGTCCCCCAAATGCAGTCCCATACTGCCACATTGCAATCAGGTCAACTGCTTTTTCTGAGAGAAGTTCATGCCAGCATGTTGGCGGACATGTACATGTGGTGCAGGGGGCAGTGGCTGCTAACCACAGAAGACAGAGGCCTAGCCATGTGCAGGCTGGCACAGTCCACTGCAACAGACAGGTCCTGCCGGATCCACAGTCATGGACAGTCCAGGGAATCCAACCAATCTGTGGCTACACAGTGGTGCAGTGCACACAGACAGTGCATACAAAAACAGAAAGTCACAGGTTCAAAGCCCAGCTGGGGCTACTGCCAATCCTGCCCACATATTTTTCCCACAACTAAACAGTGATAGTAAGGACACACCTTTCATGGCGGGGACATATGCAATGGTAAGACATCTATCTTTTACCCCACTGAGCACAGACACCATGAACAGGGGCAGTACCTAGAGCAGAATCACCCAAATGCAGTCCTGGTGGGCCACACACCAGTCAGGTTCCATGCTGACACTCATACAAATGCCTGTGCTGTATATCTATGCACCACCCCCATGGCATGTAGATGTAGCCATGCATATTCATGAGGGATAGCAGGAAAACCCGAACAGTGTGATGCAAACCTGGACTGGAGTTGGGAATCTGTGCCGTAAAGCAGCAGCCATCACGGGCAGACACACCCACACCCACAGGCCCCATTGGCCAATGTCTCCTGGAAAGGCAGAACATTGGACCGTGCATGCAGCACCCACAACGAGCACTTGCATAACTTACCAATGTCACCCTACACCTGAGGTATACGGTACACAGCTCGGAGACGTTTGCTAGGAGCACAGGCAGGCAGTTATCCATACGTTACGTACATACTGCTAGTTGACCCCATCCAAACAATCTGTTAGGTGTTTGCGGGGCATGCTCCAGCCCTGGCCTCTGACGGTGCTTACCACCCTGGGGAGTGACCACCAGCTGTAATGCGTACCATATCCATGCCTTGCCGTGCTCAGGACCGGTTTGGTGGGCAAGGCTACTTACCCCCTCAATCGTAGCACCATGATGGCAGAGGTGTGGAACTGTGTGTCTGTCTATACAGTGGGTGTTGGCTGCAAGCCCCTTCAACAGCCCGCACTGCCAGCACTGTTGCCAGTATTGGCCAGTCAATGTGCATAATGAGGTGCAAGGTACCATGGGTATAGCCAGGGCAGGGTGACGTGGCCAGGATGCATCTGCACTGGGCATAGGGCCCTGGCAGGGACATTGGCTGGGATATTGTAGTGTCCGGCCACCACCTACACAGACAGGGTGGCCAAAGCATGTCCTTCTGGGGGATCACGCTCACCCTGACTGTGCAGTGACCACAGCATGGCTAGGCCCCCCCATAGTGCTGTATAGTAGTTCTCTCATGTGATAGATATGGGTTTTCTTTGGGGCCCAGTCACTGATCTATCTGCCTGCTGTGTATGCATCTCCATTGGGAACATGCATTATGGACTAACCAGCAGACTGTTTGTAGCTGGTAAATGTCTTGCTATAATGACTTGCAGGGTGCAGTGGCATAACTGGTGGTGGAGTGCAGCTTACCATACCCTGGGCTTATGTCTGTCTGCTATTGTGTTATGGCTGTGTATGGAGCTGCCTGCCTGGGGGGGTGGTGGTGTTCCTCAGCAGGACTGGGGTTGATGTTGCCCTCTACCGCCACCTTTGCAGGGAGGTAGAGTGTGGATCCTGTGATGGAGACCATGTTTGCCACTGGGGGGGGTGTGCCTGATGGCGGCAGACAGGGATATCCATGGTGTTTGTGCAGAAACTAGCTATCTTACACATTAACACTGCTTTGGAACGCCCGCTTGGCCTCCATCAGCCATGGCAGGTGTTGTTGACCTGGTCCTGGCCACCTCATTGCACACTCAGGGTGAGCACAGTACCCGCACGATGTAACGGTGTGTGGCTACTCTGTGCCAGTAAAACACCCGGTCAGTGCCCCCTACTAGGCCAAGGTGCTGTATGGGTGCACCCGGTCACTTCCCCCAACAGGGCCGAGGTGCTGTGGGGGTGCATTCCCCATCTTGTGTCCATCTGCGGACAGCTAATTTGCATGTGCAGTGCATCATGGGTACGGGTGGCCTAACCCTATCCTGTTGACACCAGCAGACTGTCTGTGCGGTGACGTGTAGGCTATCTGCAGCCAGCCAGGGGCCTGCTTACAGCTATGGAGCTGTAGCGCAATGGTTACATCACTGCCTGTGCAGCCAGAGGTCATGGGTTCAAACCCACAGTGGGGCCCTTTGGTAGGGCTGTCCACAGCTTTATTTTTATTTACTGTACATATGTCTATGCCGGCAAGACCACCCTCAGCTTACTATACCCATTAGGTGCCTCTGAGGGTGCTTCATAGGGCGCCCTGTAGGCCACCTTATGGTTGCCATCCCTATAGGGTGCACTATACATTATCCTGTGTCGCAACATACATGCTGCCCTATAGGGGTCATTCAAGGGTGCCTTGGCGAACAGTGCACTGTAACATGTGCCTCATGGGCCGCCGTATGGTAACATGCTGGGAGAGTGCGTTTGCGAGTAGTGATAACAAAATATCATTATACAGCCTCCTACAGCACTCCTCAACATAATACATACTGCCTCAGCAGGCATTTTTCACTGGGCATTGTGAGGAGTTGAACCCCTGATCCCTGCACCATTGGTCAGTGTTTTCACCATTGTGCTGTGGCTCTGTTCCTGTGCTTGTGCATCAGCGCGCCGCCTTGTGCCTATCAGCGCGCCGCCTTCTGCCGCCCAAGGGGACCAGTGCGCCGCCTTCTGCCGCCCAAGGGGACCAGTGCGCCGCCTTCTGCTGCCCAGAAATAACTGTGCGCCGCCTTATGCCGCCCAAAAAGCACTGTGCGCCGCCTTCTGCCGCCCAAAAATGACTGTGCGCCGCCTTATGCCGTTCCAAATTAATTTGCCTCCTAAAACAATGTTAATCATTACAGTTACTACTGCCTCAGCTGACCTTTGTCGTTGCACACACTGGGGGATTGAACCCATGGCCCCTGCACCATTGGTCAGTGTCTTCACCGTTGTACCACGGCTCTGTTGTTTTGTATACTCAGCAGCGCGCCACTTTGCCTTTCCACGCGGTAATGTCGACCCCCGCACATTAGCGCGACGCACACACGTCCGGTTGCTTACTACCGTTTATTTTCTATTTTCTGCCTGACCCGCCCACTCCTTATATGGCACACGCTCACTAGCGCGGCCCCGCACGTTAGGAATGTTTAGTAAACATGCCCCTAAGATTAATTAAAACACCCAACACCCCAAAAAGTACTTTTTAAGGATTCTTTACAAAATTAAACACTCAGTGAATAAAAAGTGTCTGCACTTCCACATAGCACTGGAACCCAGGGATCTTCAGTTAGTTCTCCTATAATGAAAATAAAGGAACTTTTCTGAATGACGAATATCAATATACTATTACAGAAATTTACTATCACTTATCTGAATTGATCCATGGAACCAGCATATGTCGGTAACTGAAAACGCCCATTCCTGCTTAATCGCAAACGCTGCACAACCATAGGCGTCCACCGTTGCGGCGAATAGAATCAGTACCCAACAAAAGCTTCTGTTTCACCATATAGGCTTCTTCAGGGGTTCTATACAATTTAATTTTTAAAGATATTCCAACGATCGGACACAAAAAGTGTCTACTAATGTTTCAACCAACAGGCAAAATCAACGCCTCCCACCGCTATAGCATTGACGGCGTCTGACGTCAACTTCTTTTAAAGAGGCGTTCTACCGCCAATTCGTTCAACGAAGCTGATGTAATTCTCTATAAAGAACTTTTATTCCCAACCTCACAAACCCAATAACACTATACAATTACAATTTAAAACAGAGGAAATTGTATTGGAACTTCAGATATACCTGACAGACATCACATAACAACGTCGATTCAATTTTATCATTCAACCCATGAGGGTCCAAGGTATTGAAATCATAGATCCATTTCTGTTCCTTCTGCAGCAGAATGCGCCCTTTATCCCCTCTCCGTATATTTAAAGGGACATGTTCTAATACTGTACACCTTAATTCTTCAAAAACATGATTGAAGGACAAGCAGTGCTGAACTAATGGTGTGTCAATTCGTACTTTATTAATGTTATATTTATGCTCTGCCAACCTGGTTTTCAGAGGACATGTAGTTTTGCCAATATACATCTTAAAACAAGGACACCATAAGGCATATATTACAAAAGAAGTATTGCAGGTTGTATTATAGTTACATGAATAGCTCTTATTCGCATATTTAGTGCAGATCTTGTCCTCCATAATGCTGCAATACGAACAATGTCCACATTTTTTATGTCCATGAATCTCCACAGAATTTTCGTATCAGGGAACAGCTGAACAGAGCTGATCTCTTAGGTTCCTACCTCTACTATATGCTATTCGCAAAGAATTGCCCGAATGTTTAGGGTGAGTAGTCAAAAGAGTCCATCTTTTGCGGATAGAAGCAGTTATCCTGCTTGAAAGGCTAGAGTGTGGCAATACACATGTGATAGATGGTACGGATGAGGGCATAACTAAATCCAAATTTTCAACTTTTGGTGTAAGAAGCCACTCTTGATGGTTATATTTCACTCTTTTATAAGCTTTTCGTAACACTGAATCTGGATAGCCATGTTTTTTAAATTTCGATATCATTATTTTTGCTTGCACTTCAAATTCTTGTTTAGAAGAGCAAACTCGACGACGTCGAAGTAATTGAGAATAAGGCAAACTGCATTTCAAATGCTCTGGATGAAAACTAGAAAAATGTAAAAGTGTATTCTTGTCTGTAGGTTTAGTATAAACAGTAGTGAAAAACTGAATATTAATCTCAAATTTAATGTTGTTTTCACAGCCATTTAGATAATTGAAAAACTTGTTCAGAAGATCCCGAGATCCACCCCATAGCAGGAAGATATCATCTGTATATCTATACCATCGCAAAATAAAGGAAGCATAATTAGAGAAATACACCCATTGATCTTCAAAAGAGTGCATATAGAGATTTGCTAAGGACGGTGCAAATATTGCTCCCATAGTGGTGCCTGAAATTTGTTGGAAAAATTCATGTTTATAGACGAAATAATTCTTCTTTAACGCTAATTCAGCCAAAGATAGCAAAAATGCCGTCAGAACCCTATGAGGTCATGGTCTAGCATCCCATACTGACGATAATACTTTCAGAGCGTCATCCTGAGGGATAGAAGTGTACAAAGCTGATACATCCAGAGATGCCATCCATGTAATCTGTTCAGTTGTACCATATAGTTAAGTTGGTATATTTAAGAATTTATTTTGAAAGTAGTTGGAAACTATTAGTGATGAATATTTACTAAGGTTCAGGGCTATGCCATGGATCTTCCAAGCAGAGAGTTTGCAATTTGTGTGGTGAGTGAATGTATGAGATCATACAGGCCAAAAGCATTTGGAGTGTGTGAACCAAAAGTAGCATTGCAATGGGGTACATGAAACACCATTTATGAGGGTGGGACTGGTGCCTCAGCCTGTGCAACTGCAAGACAATAAACCCGACAGAGTGGCATGACAGAAAGGGACAAGTTGAACCCATTTGCCTCATGTGGGGCAAGTAATGATGGCAGAACAGTGCAGGGGATGGCTATGCAACAAGTTTTAGGTGCTTGAATGTATGAAATATATACTCTTTACATAAAGCTGGGAGGTCACAATGATGCAAAGCAGAAATGCATCTATACCAGTTGACCCAGACATCTGCTGCATATACATCACTGATTCACTGCATTGTGCTGTGACAGAGTCACTAAAGCTGTGCTCACTGATGTCCATGATGGGGAATGCTATGTTGGGCTACCCAACGTTTCGCCATAATGCATAGAAATGTAGAAGAATGATTGCCTGCAGGTCACAGCAGAGCCAGGACTATGCGGGGTGGGCAAGCGCATCCAGGCACAAAAGGGAATCAAACCCTGGACCTTTGACCATGTACACTACACCTCCATACAGCTCTGTACAGGCTGCAGATCTCTGATCAAACTGTTTGCTGTCTATGCAGGTATAGGTTGGGCCCTCCACTACCCATGAGGCACTGTACATGCAAAACAGCAGTCTGCTGCTGAAAATTTAATGGAGAAGGTACTGATCCAGCATATCAGCTCAGTAAGATGCACTGGCTGCATGTGCTACATGCATATAACAACAGCAAGCCATGCTGCAGCGTGGTCTCAGCTGTCACCCTGAGGGTGAGAAGGGGTGCCCAACACCTGGTCCACGGATCCTGCACTGCAACAGATGGTCTCTGCTGCTGGTCCACATCACTGCTAGTGTATGGTAGATATTGTTGGTAGTGCAGGGCCGGATTTATATGTACGCCATGGCGTAGGGCCCACAGCCGGCAGGGGCCCACAAAAAAAGAACCAGTTTTTTTTTTTAAAACTCAATTAAAAAAAAAAATATGGTGGCTGCCGCCGTGGGGCCCCCTCTGCTGCCGCGGGGACCCCGTCTACAAGCTGGTCGGGTCTCTCTCCCTCCCTCCCTCGCTGCAGGCTGCGAGAGACGTGAAGATAGAACGTTTCCTCGCGTCTGTGTTAAGCCCGCAGGGGCTGATGGGATTTCCCATCAGCCCCTGCCGGCTTAACACAGACGTGAGGAGACGCTCTCCCTTCGCGTCTCTCGCAGCCTGCAGCCTGCAGCGAGGGAGGGAGAGAGACCCGACCGGACCGGACCGGACTGGACCCGACCAGCTTGTAGACGGGGCCCCCGCGGAAGCAGAGGGGGCCCCGCGGCGGCAGCCACCAGGTTTGTTTTTTTAATTAAATTTTACTTTAGGCCGGGGGGGGGGGTAGGACTGGTAATGGGCTATGGGGGGGGGGTAGGACTGGTAATGGGCTATTGGGGGGGGGGTATGAGTGGTAATGGGCAATGTGGGGGGTAGGTAAGGTAATGGGCTATTGGGAGGGCTGGGGGTGGAAATGGACTGGGGGGGTAGGACTGGTAATGGGCTATGGGGGGGTAGGACTGGTAATGGGCTATTGGGGGGGCTGGGGCTGGAAATGGACTGGGGGGGGTAGGGCTGGTAATGGGCTATTGGGGGGCTGGGGCTGGAAATGGGCTGGGCTGGGCTGGGGGGGGGGGTTAAGGCTAGAGGTGGGCTGATGGGGTTAGGACTGGTAATGGACTGTGGGCTGTTGGGGGGGCTTATAACTGGCAATGGGCTTTGGGGGGGTTTAATAATGGAAATGGGCTGTGGGCTGATGGGGGCTGTCTGGTAATGGGCTATGGGGGGGGCTAGGACTGGAAATGGGCTGGGGGGTTAAGACTGGAGGTGGGCTGATGGGGTTAGGACTGGTAATGGGCTGTTGGGGGGGGGGTTAGAACTGGTAATGGGCTTTGGGGGGGTTAAGACTGGTAATGGGCTGTGGGCTGATGGGGGTTGTCTGGTAATGGGCTATGGGGGGCTAGGACTGGAAATGGGCTGGGGGGTTAAAACTGGAGGTGGGATGATGGGGTTAGGACTGGTAATGGGCTGTGGGCTGATGGGGGGGGTAGGACTGGCAATGGGCTATGGGGGGCTGACTGGAAATGGGTTGATGGGGTTAGGACTGGAAGTGGGCTGATGGGGGTTAGGACTGGTAATGGGTTATAGGGGGGGCTTAAACTGACAATGGGGTGATGGGGGTTAAGGACTGAAAATGGGGTGATGGGGGGTTAAGGACTGTAAGTGGGGTGATGGGGGGGCTAGGACTGGTATTGGGTTGGGGGGTTGCTAGGACTGGAAATGGGCTGATGGATGGCTAGGACTGGAAATGGGCTGATGCAGGGACTAGAAGGGAATGGATGCTGGGTGAGGCTGGGTGAGGCTGGAACTAGAAGGGAGCTGATGTTGGGGGAGGATTAGAATGGGATGGGGCTGGAAGAGTAAAATGGAGAAGGGAAAAATATTTTGTGTGGGAGGGATAAAAAATCTACAATTGGCCGGGTATTGGGAGAGTAAGTGGGGATTGAGGATGGAGGGGTAAAATTTGAGTGGATGAAATAGGAATGAGGAAAGAGCAAAAGGAGAAAGATTAGTATGTTAAAGCAGATGTAGAGAGAGAATGGAAAAAAATCTAGAAGAGAGAAGAAAGGACAAATGGACAGCAGACGATGGAGAGTTAGCAGAAGACACGAAGAAACCAGAAGAAAGTGGCTGGAGCAATTGCAGCTGAAAAAAATGCACAAAAGGTAGTAAAATATCTCTTTATTTTGAATTTATTAATTGGAATATGTCAGCTCTGGTAAATGTGCATCATTAACATCTGTGCTTTGTTTAGTACAAGAGCAAATTAATGTATAGTTTTATTTCTACAGTGTTGTACATTCCAAGTTTGGCTTTTGGGATTCCCAGTTTAATTATTGTCTTCCTATTTCTAAATTGTGATTACTTGTTTGGTGATGGTCTATGTTCTGCATGTGTAACTGAGCTGAGGTGTTCTGTTTATATAATTCCTATTTGACATTGCCACTTGTTCTCTTTCCCCAGTAGGTCATGTATTGTTGTTCTCTGAAATGTATTGGTTTAATATTTGCAGTGTTGCCTTTTGATTGGTAGAGTATGGTGCTTTGTGAGTCCTGGTAGTGCTGTTAGGATACGGCGGGTTTACTATGGGCAGTGTTTGTAGTAGTTCCTAATGTGTCTGGCAGTTGGCACTGGATTATAGTAATGTAGAAATCTTTTAGTCTTTCTTTATCCATACACTCATTAAGAGGCACGTTTACTAAAAGTTAGTATATGGTAACATTATGCAAATATTTATGCAAATGAGGCCCCTTATGCAAATGAGGTCCGCACCCCCCCTTGGGCCGCCCCTGCTGGGGGCCCACAATTTTTGTTGGCGTAGGGCCTCACTCAAGGTAAATCCGGCCCTGTGTGTTGCGCTTTCTTTCCCCCCCCCCCAATATACTGTAGGTGATGAAGATAGCAGCTTAGCCCTATATTCTGCCTGTATTAGACATCTCTCTGATAACAGTGTAGGCTAATGGATAGCATTAATATGCTGCTGTTATGGACAACCACTGCAGTGAAACATATAGGCTACTGTCCTGCCAGGACCCCAGTGAGTAAGCCATGAACCACTCCTGCCCCAACCATTGAGGACTAACAATTAACTATAGCAAGGAAGAAAGACTGCCCCGCTGCCTTTCACTGGGCTGTGACAGCCAAGCACAAACCAACACTACAGTAGTTCTGCTAGTCAGCATGCATGGCATTTTGCCTAGTGCAACCATGAGCACTCCATCTTAAAATACTCAGCATTAACAGCCAGCCATTTATTCAGTGAGTAGCATTCCCAAACAAAGAAGGCATACACATCACTGGAGCCAAACAGTATAATAGAGCTATGTGGATACATGTGGATACATAGCCATGTCATGGTCACTTTTTGGTCATAGTGAGAGTGACATCTCAGCATAATATACAGTGGCCACCCAGGCAATGCACGTAGAAGACGGGCACAATGGCATCTCATCCAGTGGCAGACACATCCATGCCAATCTGCACTGTTTCAGGTGATACCCACAATCCTCTGCTTTGACTTATTCACATTTTCCAAACAGGCTGGGAAAAACTCAGACAATGTGAGCCAAAATGCAGTGCAGAAAGCCAAGGACAAAGGGGAGCCATAGACACACGCATAGACTCTCATTGGTGTACAGAGCAAAAGTGGAGATGGTTGGCATTCCTGCTTGATACGTCTGTCTCAATGTCAGCTCAAGGACTGATAATGTGTGCTCTATTTGCATGTGCTTTATTACCGTGTGCTATTATCCTTCAACCAGCTGTGGATAATGGAGCCTGTCAGTGCTGCTGGTAGGAGTTTCCACTCTTGCTAGCCATCTCCTTGAAGGTTGCACATGCTGGAGCTGTACTTACATTATCAGCTAAACTTTGTCCACAGGAATATGCAATACTGAAATCCCAGCAGGGACTGAATCTGTGACCCTCCACACAGATACACACCAACTGTGTGTGTTGTACCACAGTGCTACCTTATGGGGGATGGCAGCTCCTGTTTCTGACATGCTTCTCTTCAGCTGACCTTTGTCACATGCTGCAATGCACATGGTGCACACTACCAGGACAAGGCTTCTGTCTGCTGAAGGCTGGTGCCACTTCCCACTTCCCACGCCACCACCAACACCCCACCATGCAGACATGCCCATGCACTGTCAGTGGTGGTGGTCGCAGTCCCAGCATGTTAAACATGCAGGTTTGGCAGGCACCTTGGGCAAAAGGTCCAGATGGGGGGCAGGGGCACACATGGACAGCCATGCAGCCTCCCACCAGCTGCCCATGCAGGGGCCCCATCACCACCTGCCACTGATATGTCTCAGGGGGAGGATGGCAGCCACTTATGTAGTATTTCCCTAGGCACCTGCATTTTCCAGCTACCTTCAGGGCTACAGCATCTGGAACTATTGGCCTCTTCCCCCATATCTGGGTTCTGTGGCAGCAGGGGGGGGGGGGCAACCTAGATCTCTGCCTGTGGTGCCAGGACCCTTGGACCACCCTATGTGGCACATTGCCTTTCCACAGCAGGACTGTGTGCTGCCACTGTCACTGTGGGATCATGACGAATATCACAGATGGATCTATGGATGGCAGAATACCCATTTATGGAGAGGCTTAAAAGGTTGGGGCTCATCAACCTGGGGATGAGACTGCTGAGGGGAGATATGATAGAGGTTTATAGATTATTGACTTGAATGGAACAGGTAAATGTAGGTCATTTTTTATTGTGCACTGTTGGACACAGGATACTGGGCATGATGGACCCACTGACCCCCCACTTTCTGCCCCCGTGCACGCCTTCTCTCCACCAACAGGGCACTTTATGCTGCTGGTGCCGTTAGCGCCCACTATAGTGCCTTTTTGCACGCGGTAAGTGTGCACATGCACAGTTAGCACCCGCTAACGGAACACTTGCTCCTTTACCGCCGTTTAGTAAACATACCCCTAAGAAAAGGAAACCAAAATGTCTTGATTGCCTGTCTTCAAACCTTGATCATAGCAAACCTAAAGGAGCTCAGGTTGTAAAAATAGACCAAACAAGGACCATAATAAGCTAAATAGAGCCCATCTGGGCCCAGCTGATTCAAATACTTGTAGATGAAGAATCAAGTTGGTTTTTTGTAAAGTGCATTTGATGTAAAGTTCTAAACATGCTGAAAACGGAGCTGCCAAAAGCTCTAGGATGATGTTGTTCAAATGTACAGACTGGGGGAAGGCTATAAGAAAGTTTCAGTGCATTTGAGTATCTCTTGATACACTGCCAGGTCCATCATTGTAAAGTGGAAACACTTTGGCACTACCAGGACACTGCCTCAATTAAGTTCTCCCTCCAAGGTCAGTAAGTGTACACTAGAGAAACTGCTGACAAGTTTATTGTGAGGCTTAAGATTACTTTAAAAGAACTACAGGGGTCTCTGGCTGACACTAAGCAAAATGTTGACTCTTCAACAATTTCAAGAGCATTTGACAAACATGGCCTGTATGGGAGGGTGGCAAAAACGAAGCCAATGCTGCAGAAATGCCATCTGATGTGCCAGATAGTATTTGCAACGGGGACACTGTACACGTATGAGAGATGACTTTGTAATCTGATGAGACCATTGTGGAGCTTTTCACTCTGAATCCTAAATGGCCTAAAACAAATACAGCACATTTCCCTACTAAAACCATCCTTACAGTAAACACGGTGTTGGCAGAATTATGTTGTGGGGATGCGTGGAAGCCATGGGGACAGACAGGCTTGTGAAGATGAAGGGAAAGATTGATGGTGCAAAATACAGACAGATCAAGGAGGAAAATCTGTTCCATTCTACCATACATCAGGGACTAAAAGAAGAGCAACCTTTCAGCAGGACAGTGATTCTCAGCTCAAAGCAACAGCAACGATGAAGCGGCTCATCAACAAGAAAGTGAATGTCTTTGAGTGGCCCAGTCAAAGCCCAGACCTGAATCCAAAAGAAAATCTGTGGCAAGGTTTGAAGACAGCAGTCCACAGACAATCCCCCAGTCAACTTGAAGAAGCTTGAGCTATTTTGCAAAGTATAGACATTTGTACAGAACTATATACCTCATAGCTCAAAAAAAATTAATGAGGAAAAACAGTCAAAAGAGGGGTAAAAGACCCCCCAGGTAACTAAAGTCTTCAAATTTGGGTTCCACTAAGAAAAATCAAGCAGAAACATTTGAGTTATAAAGAATTTATATACTTTTCCAAACCAGATTTAAATAAGTCAATGATTATTGAATTATAACTCAGAAGTCATACTGGACAGTGTCCAATATTCTCCTGGGCAGCATCCAATATTCTCCTGGGCAGTCAACTGAGATGGATCAAAAAACACACGTTTCACAGAGCAATATTTAATCATACATTTACAGGGATATGCTGGGAAAAAGAGGGCTTCCAACTGGAGAACCTCTGGCTTCAATGAAAAAAATTTGGCAGCCAATTTCTTGCAGTAGTACTGTGAGTTTGTTGCTAGAGCTCACAGGTCTCAGGTACCATTTTGGAACCTGCGGCCAGCTAAACAGGAATGAGTAGCGAGCACTCCTGTTCCACTAGACACCAGGGATCACCAGTAAGTTTGGGAATGGAGATTGGCGGGGGGGGGGGGGGTGTTTGCTGGGTAGGACCTCAGGAGGAACCTTGTTGTTGAGGAGAATAAGGTAAGGGGTCATCATGCTAAGGGGATCAGATGCTTTGGAAGGGGAAGGAGGATCGGATGTGGTAGGGGGATCGCTGATTAGGAAGGGGTCAAGAGGGATTGGAGGCCTTGACACTTAATTAGGGGATGGATTGAGGTTATCTTCCTGGCCTTACTGGTAGTGGGATTGGGGGAAAAAGTGAGGTCTAGGGGTGGGCCAGAGAACTGCTCCTGCTGACTCCAGCTGACCATGAACAGTGGGATCAGTGATTTTAGAAAGCTGATCTCTCAGTCACATTTAAGTATGTATGGAAATACTCATGCGCTCTTGAGTCATAGGACAAAATGGGGTAAAAGGTAGCATGAAAGTACATATTCATAATCTCTTAGCTCTATCAGAAAAGAAACTTCTATGCTTTAGCTATGGAAAAATAACATTTATCAAAGGAGAAAAAGAAGAATATCTGCATACATTTATCCACTGTACCTTCTTTTAATTGCTTTGCAGCTCATCTCCTACTACAGGTGCAATATTGGTATTTCAGATATCAAACGACACCTTTCTCTGACTAAGATGTTTCAGTATTCTATTTCAACAGTGTTTGGTTGCACTGATAGCTGACCACAATACTACACAGACCAATCCAGCACAAGAACGGTAGGAAAATGGCAACTGATGTCTCAGTTGTCTCACTCAAGGACTTCATCTCTGTTATACCTACCGAGAAGGGCAACATTCATTGAATCCATATCACTTATTTTTTCATGCAGGGGCTTCTACCTTAGTATTAATGTCCATCAGAGCAGGACTCATCAGAGTAGCTCAATGTAAACATCCTCCTCATTGGGAAAGTTAGGTAGCTCATAGAAGCTCTTTCTTACCTCCGATCATCCTGTGGCTCTCTGCAGGCATACACACAATTATTCGGTATGAGACTTTAGAGTCAACAGTGGGAAGCTATAATGTTGGATTAACTTGCAGAGCCACAGAAATGTACCTCAAATACAAGGGCAAGGGCAAGAGCCTTTTATAAAGGCTACTGTAGGTTTGGAAACATGGATTAGAGGATAGGGACAACTTTAAGGGCTATTGTACACTATGGCAGAAAGACTATGGGTTCTGACCGCCCATCTGTTATGGTACATTGGGCCTGGATGTGCTGCTGAAGACGCTGTTCTAGCCCTCTGGCTAGCTAGGATCTCCTATGTCATCTAGACATGATATCTTTGGGAGGAAGAAGTGGCAGAGACCACTGGAAGCAAAAATGGAAAGGCCAAAAAAAGATATACAGTGGAGGATGTGTGTCAGTTGCGTGAATCATGTTATAACAGATATAACACCTCTAAGTAGCATTAGAACTATCGAATCCTCCTTTTTTTCAGAGTATTGAACCCTGTATTTTCTTTCTGACCCACCCGGGCTAGATTGTGAATGGAACAAAAGTTTGGTTTTCTTTCAGATGGACAATTGACCAGCCAATACCCTGCCTCTGGTGCAGGAACTGAAACAGGCCACCCTCTTTCCCATTGGTTTTAGGAGCAGTTCATACATGTAGAAGTGCCTTGGTGATTGGAAGAAAGATATGACACTCTAGGGAGCAAGCTGTTGTGAGTTGTGATTTGTTTGCAGGTGTCTTGTTTGCTCGTATTGCAGTTTGGGTATGGGGCAGTGAGATGTCATTCACAAGCTGTCTGTGCCTGTCCTGCTGGTATGGCAGGTGCTGTAGCCTTGTTTTTTTTTTTTATATGATCATGCCACAGTTCAGTCTCATGTGCACAGCACGACTGTTGCTCACGACTCTGCCTTTTGTGCTCCTCTTCTGGATGATGTTTCCACATAGGTTAGCTTTTCTCATACCATGCCAGCAGTGCACCTCACTCCTAAACCAGGGTATGCTGGCAATGAACCTCACTCCTAAACCAGGCTTTGCCGGAGATGCACCTCACTCCTAAGCCAGGGTATGCTGGTGATGAACCTCACTCCTAAGCCAGGGTATGCTGAGGATGCACCTCATTCCTAATCCAGGGTACGCTGGCGATGAATTTCACTCCTAAACCAGGGTATGCTGAGGATGCACCTCACTCCTAATCCAGGGTATGCTGGCGATGCATCTCACTCCTAAGTCAGGGTATGCTGGTAATGAACCTCACTCCTAAGCCAGGGTATGCTGGAGATGCATCTCACTCCTAAGCCAGGGTATGCTGGTGATGAACCTCACTCCTAAGCCAGGGTATGCTGGAGATGCACCTCACTCTTAAGCCAGGGTATGCCGGAGATGCACCTCACTCCTAAACCAGGGTATGCTGGAGATGTACCTCACTCTTAAGCCATGGTATGCTGGAGATGCACCTCACTCCTAAGCCAGGGTATGCCGGAGATGCACCTCACTCCTAAGCGAGAGTATGCCATTGATGAACCTCACTCCTAAGCCAGGCTATGCTGGCGAAGAACCTCACTCCTAAGCCAGGGTATGCTGCGGATGCACCTCACTCCTAAGCCAGGGTATGCCGGCAATGAACCTCACTCCTAAGCCAGGATATGCCGGAAATGCACCTCACTCCTAAGCCAGGGTATGCTGGAGATGCACCTCACTCCTAACCTAAGCCAGGGTATGCCGGCGATGAACCTCACTCGTAAGGCAGGGTATGCCAGTGATGAACCTCATTCCTAAGCCAGGGTATGCTGGAGATGCACCCCATTCCTAAACCAGGGTATGCTGGAGATGCACCTCACTCTGAAGCCAGGGTATGCTGGTAATAAACCTCACTCCTAAGCCAGGGTATGCTGGTGATGCACCTCACTCCTAAGCCAGGGTATGCTGGTGATGAACCTCACTCCTAAGCCAGGGTATGCTGGAGATGCACCTCACTCCTAAGCCAGGGTATGCTGACGATGAACCTCACTCCTAAGCTAGGGTATAATGGAGATGCACCTCATTCCTAAGCCAGGGTTTACTGGGGATGAACCTCACTCCTAAGCCAGGGTATGTCGGTGATGAACCTCACTCCTAAGCCAGGCTATGCCGGTGATGAACCTCACTCCTAAACCAGGGTATGCTGGAGATGATCCCAGCTAATGCTTGCTCCAAAGACAGCCTCCTTCTGGATTCATAAGGTGTACAATGCACAGGCAACATATCAAGATGTGCTTGGAAATTCCTTTGACTTAAGCTGGTAGCACCCAATAGAACTGCAACAATTTCTGTATATTTCCGCCACATTTTCTCTGCCTCTCTTGGGGTCTGAGGATCTGTCTCTGCATGTAGCCATGCTGCATGTCCTTTTAATTCTGTGTTTTGGATGTGGTTTGGTTTTGCATTCACCATTTAAAGTAAATACACATGCCGTGTAGGTTTGAGTAGTGAGATCCGTAAAATCGCTTCTAGTTGCTCTGTTTTGTATTATAATGTTTCTCTTGTGTCTGTTGTGCATTCTACCTGGGCTGTTTCCCAGATCTTTATGTGTGTTACTATTTTAAGCTACTTCTTCATAACTTTCCTTTTTTATTGGTATATAATATTTTGTTCACTTGAGGCCAACCAAGTAACTTTATGTGTAAAGGCCCTGACTCATCCAGTCTGAGTTTTACACTGAGATTTAACCTGAAGTGGAATTAATGACCCTGCTGTAAATACTATCTGCAATCCTGCTTTCCAATTGGGATGTAATATTCTAGCATGATGTGTTTTTAATGACCATTTTTCTTTCACTCTCACTACCCTGACACGCTAGTTTTCTGACCTGTCAAAGGAGGTACAAAGGAGGAGGAAAGGTAGGAAATATTCACCTCCAGGAGGAGAGGAAATAAAGTAGCAATTTCTAGCATGGAAATCCAATGCCAGAAGAAAGAAAGAAAAAGCTTTTACAAGGGAAATGATTTAAAGCATATACTGGCTGTAATAATTTGCTATAGGCATAAGATTGTGAGAAGGTGTGTGGTATAAAAGTGAGTATGGACATCTGATTGAGAAAGTAGGTTATACGAGGTGTGACAAAAAAGAAACGAGACTGTGGCAGCCACGCCCATGACTCAATGCCAGTTGGCTAACAGCTTATGTCACTGTGTTGTGCAACATCTCGCCACTATTCTGCTATAATATTTTTCATCTCACTCTGTTTTTCTTTTTCAGGTTTTCTTGTAGCACACTGCTTCATCGCTTTGTCACGCAACTGGAGGTGGCATAAATATGGAGCAAAGAATCAACTTGAAATTTCTGGTTAAGTTGGAGAAGGGCCCAACTGAGTGTCTCCAACTTTTCCAAAAGGCTTATGGAGAAGATGCAATGTCAAGGCTGTGAGTCTTCGAGTGGCACAAACGCTTCAAGACTGGCCGCGAGGAGGTAGAGGATGACCCCAAGTCAGGATGGCCTTCCATGACAAAGATGGCTGAGAACATTGACAGAGTGAACCAGCTGGTGCAGAGTGATCGCAGATTGACGGTGCGGATGATAGCTGAGGAGCTCAGCCTGAACAGGGAATCGGTGCGGACCATCTTGTTGCAGGAGCTGGGGATGCGGAAGGTGTGCACCAAGATGGTGCCCAAGCTTTTATTGGATGACCAGAAGGAGCACCGGGTCAATGTTTGTGGAGACTTGCTAGAGAAGATTCGAGAAGATCCAGAGTTCGCTGGCCGAGTTATCACAGGAGATAAGAATTGTGTCTTCCAGTATGACCCTGAAAGCAGGAGACAGAACCTGCAGTGGAAGACTCGACTGTCACCCAGTTCCAAGAAGGTGCACATTTCCAAATCAAGGATCAAGATCATGCTGATCACATTCTTCAACCAGAAGGGAGTGGTCCATCATGAGTTTGTGCCTGAGGGTCAGACAGTCAATCAGCACTTCTACCAGCAGGTCCTCAATTGCCTCCATGACCGGGTTCAGAGCAGCAGGTGGGCTTTCTGGAGAGACAAATCGTTACTGTTCCGCCATGACAATGCGCCCGCACACACCGCACTCAGTGTGAGGCAGTTCTTGGCCAACAAACAGATCACAGCTCTCGACCACCCTCCTTATTCCCCAGATCTCGTACCGTGCAACTTCTGGCTCTTCCCCAGGCTGAAGACTGTACTCAAAGGAACTCATTTCACCTCTGTAGAAGAGATCAAGGCCACTGTGACAAGGGAGCTGAGGGACCTCAAGGAGGAGGACTTTACCGAGTGCTTCCGTACGTGCCAGAAGCGAATGCAGAAGTGCATTAACTCTGGGGGGGATTACTTTGAAGGGGACAATGCAGAATTTCTCTGTAGATTTTGTAATAAAACATTTATGGGACAGTCTCGTTTCTTTTTTGTCACACCTTGTATATGTGTGTGTGAGAGATGTATATGGGCATGACATGTTGATAAGCATTAATGACAGCAAAGTGTACAGTATAGTGTCACGAAGTGCTACAGTGAATGATCATGAATAAGTCCTAGGGTACATAGCTTTTTGTGTATTCATGTCCAGGGATTCTTCTGAACCATGTTAGAAACATACAAAAATGATGGAAGAAAAAGACCACATGGCCTATCTAGTCTGCCCTTCCATATCAACTATGATTGTCCTTTTTTTTCCTTTAGAGATCTGTGTTGGTCTCATGCTTTTTTGAATTCAGATACTGTCCTCGTCTCTATTACCTCCACTGGAAGACTATTCCATGCATCTACCACTCTTTCCATAAAGAAATACTTCTGCATATTACTTCTGAGTCTATCCTCTTTCATCCTCATCCTATGTCCCCTCGTAGCAGAGCTTGCTTTCAATTAAAAGAGGTTCTCCTCTTGTGCATTTATGCCATGGAGGCATTTAAATGACTCTATCATATCACCTCTATCCTGCCTTTCCTCTAAAGTATACATATTATGATCTTTAAGTCTGTCCTTATATGCTTTATAACAAAGACCACTAACCATTTTAGTAGCCACCATCTGTACCGACCCCATCCTGTTTATATACTTTTGAAGGTGTGGTCTCCAGAACTGCACACAATACTCCAAATGAGGTCGCACCAGAGACTTATACAGAGGCACTATCAAATCCTTTTTTCTGCTGGCCATTCCTCTCCCTATGCACCCAAGCATCCTTTTGGCTTTCGCCGTTGCCTTTTCTACCTGTTTAGCCACTTTAAGATCATCATCACGCCCAGGTCCCGCTCTTCTTTCATGGACAGAAGCAGTTCGCCCCCTACACTGAACCACCCCCTTGAATTTTTGCAGTCCAAATGCACGATCCTGCATTTTTTAGCATTAAATCTCAGCTAACAAATTCTTGGACCATTCTTCAAGCTTAGCTAGATTCCTCCTCATGTTATTACTCCTTCCTGGGTGTCTACTCTATTGTAGATTTTGGTATCATCCGCAAACAGGCAAACCTTACCAGATAGCCCTTCCACAATATCACTAACAAAGATGTTAAAAAGAATCGGACCAAGGACAGATCCCTGCACACACCACTGGTAACGTCTTTCTCCTCAGCGTGTACCCTTTGTTAAAAAGGAAAAGCTGTATGGGAACATCAACAATGGGCATTTATTTGTTTCTGCATTTATCTGGTGCTTTTAAGCAACATGCCTTGTAAAACAGGGGACCTTATTCAAGAAGGTCTTTTCTTTATTATGTTTTTACAGAAACAATCTTTATTGAACAAGGCTTAGAATGGTCTATAATGGTAGCAGAGCACTACTGAAATTCACCCTTCAGAAATTGAAATCTGAATTTCTTTTCTGAAACTACCTCCATCACGTCAATGGTTTTACACAAAACTGGGCACTCTACTTAACGCAGGGTTTCATACAAAGACAATATTGCCTCCTTTCTTAGCGAGTCATTATTCAGTATATATTCCTCTGCATTCTGGTAGCTTCCCTTCTGTTTCATTATCCTGGGCTGGGGTAACTATTTTATGTATTCAGATCTGATATCTCCCAAAATTAAATAAAGGCCATCTATGCATTTAAGTGAATCAGTCTTTGTGGGCATGTCCATGGGCAAAAAGATCAGAGATGGTAGAGTATCTGTGACAGAGCTTCCCAAATCTGTTCTATTGACACCACTGCCAGTCGGAGTTTCTGAATATCTATAATAAATATGCATGAGATCAATATGCATATATTGAGTCTGCAGCGCATGCAAGTTAATCTCATGCATGTTCATTGTTGGCGCCCTGAACACCTGACTGGCTGTGGGGTCCCAGGACAGGTTTGGGAAGCCCTGATTTCTCATGTCACCTTCTTCTGTCTGGATGAATATCTTTTCTCAGATTGTAGCAATTATTTTGTCACCTAAATCACTGCTTGTATTGCTCTCTGTGACAGCTGTTATTTGGTCAACAGCTGCTATCCGTCCTCCAGAAACTGCAAAGAATTTGGGTGAATGGAGCCCCAAGATCTTAGAACAAGGATTAAGGTAAGTGGAACCTGCTGCAGTAGGGTCAAAATAATGCCTCAGGTAAAAACACCAGAGCGATGCACAAAAGATTTCTGACTGCATGGTCTTTCCAGAGGTAGCTTTCTGTCTGCACTTACCTAAATATGCACATTGGATGACAACAAATTTCTCATTCAGCATTTCTATCAAGTGTTGGCATTGATTCCTGTTTTAGCAGTGGTCTGGGACACAGAGCAGCTCCTGATATCTAGAAGTCAACATGGACCCTGCATTGACAAACTTGGCTGTTTATTGAAGGAAAACAACTATTTTTTTAACCTCCTGTTGAAACTACTGTGGGGAAAGATTTCAAACTGATTTAGAGGGAGGCTGACTGATTTTGTTTAACCATGTCAGACTTTGAACATCATCCTTTTCATGTAATGCTTGGAACTTTAAATAAAAATAACTTTAGTCATGCATAAAGTCTGGGAAGTGACTGCATTTCATACATTTGCATTTTTGACTCTGCTTAATACACAGCTGATGCACCATTTGCATCCATGCTTCGTTGTATTAAATCCTCAGATCAGCCTGGGATGTACAATGGGAATAAACTGATGAGAAACCACCTTCTCCACTGTCTTGTTAAAGAGTGAAACACAATCTTATTTAGCTTTCCCTCGGATTGCACATGAGCTATATTCTATTTGCCTTTCAGATGTATTTATTCCAATACAGGAAAACCAATTTTTAGAAAATGCAACAGGCATTTAAATCCTACCGCCATTCCTATCCCCTCTTTTGTATCTTGTTCTATATTTCATTCCTTAGGCAGTGTTGTTACTCTAAGGCAGTGGATCTCAAACCTGTCCCGGAGGACCCTCCCCCCCCCCCCCGCCAATAATGTTTTTAGGATGTCCAAAATGAATAGGCATGAAAGAAATTTGCATTCAATGGAGGCAATACATGCAAATTTATCTCATGAATATTCGTTGCCGGTATCCTGAAAACCTGACTGACTGGGAGTCCCCAGGACAGGTTTGTTAACCATTGTCCTAATTAGTCACTTCTACCTGTGGAGATCTAAGTAACTCAGGAAGCTGCCATGCGGAAATCCTTTTTCAGGAAAAGGCAAGCTGTGTCAGGCTGGTTGGTACAATAAATGGCAGAGGAATAGGAAAGACACCCATGCGATTGAGGCAAATGGTAAAATCTTGTCTAACTAATCTGCTAAGGGCCTGATTCCATTTTGGATGTGCCGGCCCTCTGTGCGCCCAGTTGGAAACGGATGCCCAGTGTGAGTCGGGATTCTGAGCCTGCGGGGCATGCCTAGCCCCGCAGGATCAGAATCGCGTCCAGGCCTGTATGTGCAGGCTGGGACCCTGATTCTGGTCGGCCTGCACATATAGGCCTTCCCCAGCTAACTCAGTCAGGGCTCCTGAATGGAGCTGCAGCACCATGGAGTCCGGTTGCCATCGCATTGCAGCTCCAATCAGGAGCCGCGATCCCTGGCTGCCGGACTGTAAACTTCATTATCCGCAGCCCGACCCCCAATCTGGCTGTAGGGAATCTCCTCTGCCTCCTCCCACCTTTTCTGCGCCCCAGGCCCCACCATCCACTGCTGACTAGGGGAACTTATTCCATCTCAGAGGTAGAATAGGTTCCCCGTTCATGCCGCTGGCCCCAGACGTACAGGGTCGACATTGGAATCGGCACTGTATGTCTGGGACACCCGACCGCCCACTGCCCGCCCTATGCTGTCCCTGCAATGCTCCTTTCCTGCCCCTTCTAACCTCCCTGTACAGCGTGTGGGGAAGTTAGTTGGTGTTGGCAGAGGGGCCGGATAGCTATTCGCACCTCCGAATGACCCTGTATGTTTTTGAAGGTATGAATAAACAGGTAGATAAAGATGATCCAGTTGATGTGGAGCCCAGTTCCATAATGTGCACGTCCGGCCCACGGCTATGTCTAAAACAGAATGGGTTCCCTTTGAACCTAATTCCGCATTCGCAGGTCTGGACATGCCCGTGGATCCAGAATTGGGGAGATAGACATGTTTGTTGGGCACGTGCAAATGCTATTCAGCTGGCCCCATGCCTTGTGCAGGGAAACGTTTTGGACGTCCCTGCGCCCATCATATTCTGAAATGTTACATGTTTCAGATCCAGTCTGTCCCCATGGATGCCACGTCCCTCGGGAGAAACATACATCTCCTAAGCAGCTCATCATAGACTGCAGTTTGCAGATGCACGCTAGATCATATACCAGTCTGCCTCATGCCCTGAAAAGTGCTAGGTAAGCCCAGTGCAACCCAATATGATATACCAGAATGTAAATGTGAACATGTATGTCAGGACATACCTTGCATCAATTGGTATGTGGCATTAGGAGCTGGCCCAAGTGATTCCTGCCCTGGTCATCTCTACAAACACACCTTAAACTGCTAGGGATGGACCCTCACCAAGTACACAAAACCCCAAAGGATGCAGGTCCCCAAAGGATGCATAATATTGCTGAGCAACAAATGTAGTCCTTTTTGTGCCTCTGGTCTATAAGTGCACTCGTTCTGCTGCTCTGCACTACCATTCCCCTCTTATCTCTCCCTACACCCCTTCCTTTGTTCTTCTGTCAGATTGCTTCTATCGGTGCCCTTCCCTTCTACTGCCAAATTCAGACATCACTCCCTTCACCTTGCTGCTCCATATTCCTGGAACAAACTATCTGAATCTGTACGTCATGCTTTGTCCCTGGCCCCTCTCAATTCTAGGCTGAGCGCTCACCTCATCAGTGCCACTGTTGGATCAGTTCCACCTAAGCTCCCTTGTGTTTCCTGACCATTCCCCCTGGATGTATCCTGTTCACAGCTGCTTTGTTGTCTGCCCTGGATTGTAAGCGCCGCTGAGCAACGACCATCTGTTATGTGTGTCTGTGCAGTGCTGCGTACACCTTATAGCCCTATACAAATGATCAATAGTAGTTGCTGTAGTTGTAGTAGGGGCTTTCTGGCTATGGCATCTGAGGTCCACCTATCTGGGTACTGGCATTTTATACAGCAGTTATTCCTGTCCCATCTGGCATATGTCGATCGGTATACATCCGTTACCTGTGGGGCAACTCTATCTGCCTTCCAACAGCCAGCTTTATGGCACTGCTCCCCTGGTCAGGGCTGTGTGGGCATGGGAGGGAGGATTCCTGTGCCATGACACAAAGTAGTCAGAATCCAGATATATCGCCACTCTTGCAGTTCTCATTGATACTGGCCTGGGTAGGAATGTAGGCCACATGGGACAATCCGGGGAATGTTGGCACTACATCAGTCGTGTCTCCCAGTGCTGGACACAGTGGATGTATGGCTGCCATATCACCCTGCCAACAATATCTTATTTAATTAGAGTACCCTATGTAAAATACTCCAGATAGAACCAGCATAGGGTTCCCTATGGCTAAATGTCAAACATATCGCTGTCAACAATAGGGTCCTCAGAATAAGAGCATTCAGCAGTGCAAACAGTACTAATACAATGGGCATGCATTAGTGCTGTTTGCACTGTTGAGTGCCCTTATTCTGAGGGTCCTTATTATTGATGGGGAAATGTTTTGACATCTGGCTATAGTGAACCCTCTCTGAGTTTGACTGCCTGATCACACTGGCACCTGGCGATGCTGTGGTCATCTATACAGTTCAGGTACTGGCCAGGCTTTCATGCCCCCCATGAATTGCAGATGGGCACACCAGATCCTCCCCGTGCACCTCTCAAACCACACACACACACACGCTCTCTCACTTTCCATCACAAAAACATGACTCTTCCAAAAGGATGCCCTGAACCTATACATAACAGCTATGACATAACATAATCGCATGGGATACCAGGACCAAATATGATCTCTGTTTCTCATCCCAAATGGAATCCTTTCTCTGCTCACATCCATCTATCTTGCATCAGCAGTCCCATTTTTCTGAACATAGGAATTGTTAGGGTCCCATGGATTGTTTCCTTTAGCATAAACAGCACATAGGTAAATAGCCTGAATAAACACTATTGCTCTTCTTAATATTTCTGCAAGGGTGTTTGGAAATGTTTCTTTACCTTACAACATTCCCTCACCTCTGCTCTCTTTATCTTAAGTCTGTATCTTGCATTTTTCCAAACTTCAGACACACCAGTTCAAAACATACTTGTCACAACCATTCTTCTATATGGGATGAACTGCAGATCACAGCAGAATAATTTCTAAGTCCTAGACATTTACCATGTTTCAGCAGGAATGACGTGGACTTTTCTGGGAAACAATACATACATGGGCCTTTCCTGAATATGTTTCCTACGTCTCTGTGGCTGACTACGCCCCTGTTCCACCCTCTCCCACCCACGTTCTGAGATCCCCGTTCGAGCGCTGTGGACATGCATGTCAGCAGTATTCCAGAATATGGTCTGGGACGTTTTCAGCACATACACATCCCCACTGCATGTACAAATCCCTTATTCATGTTCTAGAATGACCCTCATAGTCTATCTGGATTTTCAGAAAGCTTTTGACAAGGTCACTCATGAGAGAGTCTTGATGAAATTAAGAAGTCATGGGATAGGAGGCAGTGTACTATTGTGGATCAGGAACTGGTTAAAAGATAGAAAACAAAGAGTAGGGCTAAATGGCCAATTTTCTTAATGGAGAAAAGTGAATAGTGAGTGCAGGGCTGGCCCATCCATTGTGCAAGAATGTTGTTCGCACTGGGCCCCGAGCTTCAGGGGGCCCTGCGCCAACAACATCTCGCATATTCGGCACCAGCAGGGTGGCTTTAGAGGAAGCCGGAGAGGCCCCAGCTCACCTCTGACAGTTCCCAAAGAGCGCCTTTTTTCTTCACTTCGGCAGAAGTATTATAGTATAGGCCGCTGGTGTGCTGAGTGCTGGGAAACAGGAAGTTCCCTTTGACCTCTGGTGCACCAGCAGCCTATACTACAATACAGCTGCCAAAATGAAGAAAAAAGGCACTCTTCACTTTGGCGGCTGTCAGAGGTGAGCCGGAGCCTTTCCAGCTCCTTCTATTCCTTCTAAAGCCTGTCGGACAACCACGGGGCTCTTCGGGGGGGGGGGGGGCTAAGACTGGAAATAGCTGATGGGGAGGGGGCTTGGACTGGAAGTAGGCTGAGTGGGGGGGGGGCTTGGACTGTAAATAATTGATGGGGAGGTGCTTGGACTGGAAATGGGCTGAGTGGGGAGGCGGAGCTTGGACTGGAAATTGGTTGATGGGGAGGGGGCTTGGACTGGAAATGGGCTGAGTGGGGGGAGCTAGGATTGGAATTGGGCTGATGGAGGGGCTAGGATAGGACTGGAAATGGGCTGATAGAGGGAGCTTGGACTAGAAATGGGCTGATGGAGGGACTAGGATAGGACTGGAAAGGGCTGATGGGGCTAGGATTGGAAATGGGCTGATTGGGGGGCTTGGATTGGAAATGGGCTGATGGAGGGGCTAGGATAGGACTGGAAGGGGCTGATAGGATGCTAGGACTGGAAATGGGCTGATGCGAGGGGATGGGAAAATGGGACTAGAAGGGAGTGGATGCTGGGTGGGGCTGGAACTAGAAGGGAGATGATGTTCGGGAGGACTACAATGGGATGGGGCTGGGGATTGAGGATGGAGAGAGGAAAAATATTTTGTGTGGGAGGGAAGAAAATCTACGATTGGCCAGGTATTGGGAGAGTAAGTGGGGATTGAGGGTGGAGGGGTAAAATTTGAGTGGATGAAATAGGAATGAGGAAAGAGCAAAAGGAGAGAGATTAGTATGTTAAAGCAGATGTAGAGAGACAATGGGAAAAAACTAGAAGAGAGAAGAAAGGACAAATGGACAGCAGACAATGGAGAGTTAGCAGAAGACACGAAGAAACCAGAAGAAAGTTATTGGAGCACTTGCAACTGAAAAATAGAATGCACAAACAAGAAAAGGTAGAAAAATACTTTTTTATTTTGAATTTATTAATGTCAGCTCTGGGAAATGTGCATCATTAACGTCTGCGCTTTGTTTAGTATAAGAGGAAATTAATTTATAGTTTTATTTCTCCAGTGTTGCTGTACATTGCAAGTTTGGCTTTTGGGGTTCCCAATTTAATTATTGTTTCCTACAGTATTTCTAAATTGTGATCTCTTGTTCTTTGTTTGCTGATGGTCTATGTTCTGCATGTATAACCGAGCTAAGGTTTTCTATTTATATAGTTTCTATGTGACAGTCACACTAGTTCTCTTTCCCCAGTAGATGTAGTATTGGTATTCTCTGAAATGTATTGGTTTAATATTTGTAGTGTTGCCTTTTTGATAGGTAGGGTTTGGTGCTTTGTGAGTCCTGGTAGTGCCGTTATGATATGGTGGGTTTGCTATGGGTTCTAAATGTGCAATGTTTGTAGTACTTCCTAATGTGCCTGACGGTTGGCACTGGGATATAGTAATGTAGAAATCTGGTAATCTTTCTTTATCTATACCCTCATTAAGTGGCATGTTTACTAAAAGGTAGTGCACATTAACATTATGGAAATATTTACGCAAATGAGGTCCCTTATGCAAATGAGGCCCTGCAATAAGTACATTGCTCCGCACCCCCCTTGGACTGCCGAGTGAGTGCTCCAGGGATTTGTGCTGGGCCTGCTGCTTTTTAACATATTCATAAATTACTCGGAAATGGGAATAACAAATGAGGTGATCAAATTTGCAGATGATTCAAAATTATTCAAAGTTGTTAAAACACAAGAGAATTGTGAAAAATTGCAAGAGGATCTTGAGAAATTGGGAGACAGGGCGCCCAAATGGCAGATGAAATATAACGTGGACAAGTGAAAAATTATGTACTTAGGGAAGAACAATCCAAACTGCAGTTACACGTTACAATGTTCCACAATAGAAATCACTTACTACTCTCAAAAAGGTTCTGGATGTCGTTGTAGAATATATGTTCAAATGTTTGCTCAGTGTATAGCGGTGGCTAACAAAACAACTAGAATGCTAGAAGTCATAAGGAAAGCAATGGAGAATAAAATGAAGGATATTATAAGTCCTCTGTATCATTCCATATCGTGTGCAGTTCGGGTCATCATATCTAAAAAAGGATACAAAGAAGAACAACCAAAAATAAAAAAGGGGATGGAAGAAAGTCCCTATGAGAGAAGACTTAAAAGGTTAGGGCTCTTCAGCTTGGAAAAGAGTTGGCTGAATGGAGATATGATAGAGGTCTATAAAATAATAAATGGAGTGGAATGGATAAACATAGATTGTTTTTTTTTTACGCCTTCAAAATGTAGAAAGACTAGGAGCCATGCAATGAAGCTACTATGTCGCACATTTAAGACTAATCAGAGAAAATATGTTTTCACTCAACATGTAATCAAACTCTGGAATTCATTGCCAGAGGATGTAATAAATGCTATTAGTGTTGCTGTGTTTAAAAAACATTTGGATAAGTTCCTGGAGGAAAAGTCCATAAATCATTATTAAAGTGGATTGGGGGAAATCCACTTCTTATCCCTGGGATAAGCAGCATGGAATCTATCTACTAATGCTACCGTACAAGTCGCTGGTGAGGCCTCACTTGGAATATTGTGTTCAGTTTTGGAGATCATATCTCGCAAAGGACATAAAAAGGCTGGAAACAGTTCAGAGGAAGGCGACTAAAATGATTTGGAGCCTGCCTCAGAAGACTTATGAGAAGAGACTTGAAGACCTAAATATGTACACTCTGGAGGAGAGGAGGGACAGGGGAGATATGATTCAGACCTTTAAATGAACAAACAAACCTCTTCCAAAGACAGGGAAGCTGTAAAACTAGAGGGCATAACATGAAGCTGTAAGGGAGTAAACTGAAAAGCAATGTCAGGAAATACTTCTTCACTGAAAAGGTGGTGGATGCTTGGAATGCCCTCCCGATGGAAGTGGTGGGGGCAAATACAGTTACAGAATTCAAAATGGCATGGGACAGACACAGTGGATCCCTTTATAGCAACAGGATGAAATCAAAATAAACATAACTATCTCTTATATCTGAACAAATAGGGGTGACCTACACGGAGCAGTGGGTACACCCCTAAACAAAGGCATAGGGAGGGATGACCTGCACGGAGTGGAAAATGCACCTACTCTTACCACTTCGCTGGGCAGACTAGATGGACCATACTGGTCTTTATCTGCCATCATATACTATATTAAGAGACACAGTGATAGTCAAAGGAATATAAGAAGCAAAAGTAAAGGAAACGGCAGATTATAACCAAGATATACTAATAAACTCACAGCTTTGTTGTATGAGTTGGAAATGAAATACTAGGCTTGCTGTACCTTTGGTTTGAGCCAGTATGACATATCTTATGTTCCTATGTTCTTATAGTTAAACTCAGGAGAGATAAAACTAGGAAGTAAGGAGGCAGGAATAATAAGTACAATTGAGAGAGATATCCACAGGCAGAATGACCAAATAGCAAACAGTTTAAAAAGGAGTTGGAAGAGAGAGGAGGGAAGCAAACGGGGAGAAAAGGCAAAAAAGGGCCAGAAAGAAAATTGTGGATAGCTTTAGGGATAAGGCCTGATTTGCTAAGGCTTTTTTCCTATTTTGAGTCTATGCAGAATTGCCAAATTACACAATGTGAGCTCTGCTGGGATTCAAACCCATGACCTCGCCGGAAACCGGTGTCCTGCAGTTGATCCACAGAGTTAGCATAACATAAGACCCAGCTATAGAAACCACGAGCAAAAGAACCAGAAGGCGAAGCCCATTGGACCAGGAAAAGCTGTGTCTTATGAGACTCTGTATATAAGGAAGCCCAGCCAGGCGCACCCTTGCTGGTTCAAGTTTTCAGTGGGCCTGACCTCTGTCTACTGTTATCCAGCTTTGCTTCACTACTTAATGGATTAATGTAGTGTTTCCTCTGGTTCATCTTTTTTTCTGCTCCATGCCTGACTACTGCTCCACTCCTGACTGCTGCTCCAGCACAGTTTCTGCTCCACATCTGCACTGGTCCACCTTGCTCTGGGCTTAGCCTCTCCATCATCCTCCTGCCCAGGGTAGGTTCTAATAGTTTTGAGCCAGCCCACACCAGGGCTTGGCCAGGATGAGGTCAAACAGAGACTCTGAGGAATCTTGCCAAGTTCTTGCAAACTATGCATGGCCAACTTCAGGATTTTTGGCACAGGGTGGAACCTCTGCAACCTTTTGGATAGGAGCAAGGACAATGTGCTACCCTACCCTTGGAATTGCTTATGTTCTTATTTTATTTATTTATTTATTTTATTTACATTCTCTTATATACCGCACTATTCTGCATCAGTGCGGTTTACATTGAACAAACTGAAATTACATTGAACAGGGCATTATAACTTGGAGATAACTATTTTTACAGGGAACATGGGCTATGGAGGGTTAAGTGGCAATTAAAGATGAGTTGGCATAGTGTTTTCGTAGAAAGGCACTTATCAGAATGCATCCTGGAGAAATTTGTCTAGAAGATTGAGCTGAGTAACAGAAATGTTCCTCTTGAAGTACATCCAGCAACAGAAGAGTCCGTGGTAATGGGTAATATGAGACAATGTTTGTCCACAATGAAAATGAAAGACAGTGCTTGAGAGGGCTTTGCCTCTTTAGTGGCCTGCTTGGACATATGGAAAATACTTGAAGGAGCAGGCCTCGGAACTATGATCCAAGAGGCAGAGGGCCAGAAGCAAGTATCACCTGACTTCCTAAGACTAAATTTTGTGATGAGCACCTAAGTTGCAATACCAAAAGGATATCTATATGTGCTTTATTGACTACAGCAAGGCATTTGATTTTGTAAACCATGAGAAACTCTGGGCCACATTAAGAAGCATGGGTATACCAGAACACCTGATAGTTCTCATGCACAACCTTTACATTGATCAAGAAGCAACAGTTTGAATGGAAGAAGGAGAAAAAGAATGGTTCAAAATCAGCAAATGTGTATGACAAGATTGCATACTTTCCAAATACCTATTTAATTTCTATGCAGAACAAATCGTCAGAGAAGCAGGACTGTATGAAGACATCCAAGGTGTGAAAATTGGTGGAAGACTCATCAATAATTGCTATGCTGATGATACCACATTACTGACTGAAAGTGACGACGATCTGAAACATTTGCTTTTCAAGATCAAGGCCCTGGAAAAAAAAAACAAAGAAAACTGGGAGGCCAAGGAACAAATAAATGCACAAAAAAGCCACCAGTTTAAAAAGGCCACAATAATCATAAATTGTGGGAGCTCTGAAAAGGTGAGGAGAAGAGGAGTGCTTCTATTCACATAATCCCTCGCTCCATTTTGATTGTTTTTATTAAATTGACAAAAACAAAATCTATAAGCACTTTTCAATATTTAAAAAGTTTCAATACTTATCTGAACGAAGTGTAGCAAGAAAGCCCCAAAACGCAAATGCAATGTAACACGTTTCGAGTCCGAGGACCTTGAAAGACTATGCCTCAGGCAGAAGTTTCCCCTTACAAAGCCTGAGGCAGTCTTTCAAGGAAGGGGAAAGGGCGTTCCGGGGCAGAGTGGGGGCAGAGATTGGCGGTAACTATGTAGTGGCAATATTGGACCACTATCCAGTTGGCATTCCATGGCTAAAACTAGGCGAATTTTTGGCTCATCTAGTCTTAGCTGTGGATGCTAACCGGGTAGTGGTCCAATATCGTCACTACCTGGTTACCGCCAATCTCTGTCCCTGCTCTGCCCCGGAACCCCCAACATGCCCCAGTTAAGCTGTGTGCCATTTCCCCAGGGTGCCCAAACTGGATATTCAATGCCATTGGCGCGGGGTTAAGGGTGAGCAGGCAGGGCTATGTGCTGACACGGCACATAACTCGCCCAATTCAATATCAAGCCAATAGTCTTAAAATGGGCCTGCTTCTGAGGAGGAAATGACGTCACTGGACGAGACGGTAGCCTGAGAGTAGAGCTCCGTCGGTAAAATCTAATTACCTGGATAAAAAGCAGACTCCGGAAAAGGGGGCAACCCGGGACCCAGGGTGAGAGGCTGGGCAACATCCGGAGAAATGACTACACCGAGAAAGAGCACCGTAGACCTGAAAATCAATGTGTTTAAAACCGCGAGCAGGAGCTCCGCGGGGAAAAACAAGATGGCGGTGCAATGTGCGATAACGGGAGCAGAGATGAGCACAGCGGGCATGGTGGCGGAACAAAGAGAAAGTGAGATTGAGGGCCTGAAAGGAGAGCTAAAAGGTTGGTTCATGACCATAAGACAAGATCTAGCCCATTTTAAGGCAGAGGTGCACACCTGGATGGAAGATCTGAGAGTGGATGTGAGGGAGGTGGGGCAGAGGCTGGAAGAAGTGGAGAATAAAGTGGAGGAGCAAGAAGGCACTATCAAAAATTTGCAAGAAGCAGTAAAGGCCCTGGTAGGAGAGCAGGAAGAGATGTGGTCAAAAATGGAAGATCTAGAAAATAGATCACGCTGGGTGAATTTAAGAATACGGGGAGTGCCTGAGAGTAAAGATAAAGAAGATTGTATAAAATTGGTGGAACAAATAAGTCACTGAATAATGGAGCAGGCTGGTGTGGATGCGACTGAGCTATGCTGGAGGATTGAACGGGCACATAGGGCGCTGGGCCCGTGGAGAGAAGGGAGAGTAAGAGACATAATAGCCTGTTTCCAAGCATATGCCACCAAAAACGCGGTGATGAGTGCAGCAAGAACACATACAGAAATAACCTGGGAGAACCAGAAAATAGAGGTGTATGCAGACCTGTCCACAATCACCATGAGGAAGCGGAGAGAATTGGCAGGCCTAACAAAGAGGCTGCGGGAGGAACAACTTTAAGTATAAATGGACCTATCCCTTTGGATTACAATTCAGTATGGAGGGGGTGACCTCCCACATCCGTACTGTGGGGGAGGCTCAGACCTTTCTGCGACGGGCTGGATGGATGGAGGGGGCAGAAGCCATGGCTCCAAAGGCGGCGAAGAGGACAGAGGACAGCGGCAGCTGGAGGCTGGCGCCCCAAGGGGACAAGCGGCTGCGAAGACAGAAGATGAACCTGGCACAAGAGTGAGAGAGAGGCTGAAAGGATATACAGCGGGGGGTAAAGTGTTAAAAGGGGTAGTCCTATGTACAGATAATGTGTAAGGAGTTTGCAAAGAGATAAGGTGTATGAATGGTGTAATAGTGACAGGTATAGGTAGAAGTGTGTGTTTATGGTTTGGTGGTCTGGTATGTCATGCCTTACAGGAGGGGAAAGGCGGGAGTTGGCCTGGTTGGAAGGGGGAAGGGGAGGGGGGAGGGGGGAGAGGGGGAGAAGGGGGACCTTCTTGCCAATCTAGAAGCCATAGTTGAAAGGCCATTTTTAATAGAAAATGGGTAACATAAGAGTATTAACCTTGAATGTGCGGGGTTTAAACTCACCAATTAAGCGTCAACGCATGTATAAAGAAATTACCAGGCTCAAAGGAGACATTACCTTCATACAAGAAACTCATCTGAGAAAAACGGATGAGTGGAGGATGGCACATAGGAAGTTTCCGGGGCAATGGTATGCGTCCAAAAGAATTGATTTGAAAAAGGGGGGAGTGGGAATTTTGATTAATGAAAGAATTTCATATGGGGGGGGGCAGTAGTACAGCAGAATAAAGGAGGCAGATTCATTCTCCTGAAATTGTAAATTCAAGAGCAATGGATCACACTAGTGAATATATATGGCCCGAATACTTCACAGGAAGTATTTTATGAGAGTCTGACGACTGCTGTAGAGCAGTTTGCGGAAGGCCAGGTGGTGATGGGGGGTGATTTTAATCTGACTATCAACCCCCAGTTAGATAACTCCAAGGGGCACAGTGAGGGAAGAGCACAAAGTAGGCAGAAGTTAAAATTAGTGGGGGAAAATTTAGGATTACAGGATACTTGGAGGGAGTTGAAGGGAAGGGAAAAAGACTTTACGTTCTATTCCCCAGTCCACAAGTCGTACTCCAGGTTAGATATGATCTGGGTCTCTAAAGCTTTGCTGGAGAGGATTGTGGACTGCGGAATTGGGAACGTATCTGGACGGATCATGCGCCAGTATGGATTGATTGGGAGATGGTGTATCAGGGGAAGCAGAAGAAGGGCTGGATACTAAATGAGTCATTACTAGAGCAGCCCGAGATAGTAGAAAAAAAATAAAGCAGTCCATAAAGAATTATTTGGAGATAAATAATAGCGACGACTGTAAAGTAGAGACTCTGTGGGAATGTTTGAAAGTAGTAGTGAGGGGAGAGTTGATATCAGCAAAGACCTATATGAAAAAAGTTAAAGAAGGCCACAAAGAAGCTTTAAGGGGAAAGATTAGGGAGTTGGAGTACAAAAACAACAGAATTTAAGTGAAACAAATTGGCAGGAGTTAAGCAAAGCGAGAAGAGAACTGGGGGAATTAGAGTTAGCAGACATTAAATTTGCCCAAGACCAAGTAAAGCAGCAATTCTTTGACTTAGGTAAAAAACCCACCAAATGGCTAGCGTATAGGTTAAAGCAACGGCAAAATAAGAATTACATAACCAAAATCCGAGATGCAGGAGGGCAGGAGTTAAGAACGAGGGAAAAGATTCAAGAACGGTTTGCACAATTCTATCAGCAGTTGTATACGGCAGATAATATAAAGGGAGGGGAGGACATAGAGAAATATTTAGAAATGGACTTACCTAAATTGACAGTAGCAGAAGCTGCCAAGATCTCAGAACCCATCCAGAAGGGGGAAATATGTGACGTGATTCAGACCTTACCGGCGAATAAGACTCCAGGGATGGATGGCTATACTAACAAGTTTTATAAGGTTTTCAAAGAGATTTTATGTGAACCCCTTGCCAGACTTTATAATTCCTTTAAGGAGGGAGGGCAAATACCATCGACCATGAGCACAGCGGGAATAACAATATTATCGAAGGAGGGGAAAGACCCCAGTGTCTGTGGGTCGTATAGACCCATCTCTCTGCTAGGGACAGATTTTAAATTTTTTACAAAGATCCTGGCCAATAGATTGTTACCCTTTATGCCACAACTAGTACATGACAACCAGGCGGGTTTTGTGCTAGGTAGGCAAACGGCAGATAATATCCGGAAGGTATTAAATACCGTCTAGAGGGGGAGGAGGAGGGAAGAGCAAATGATCCTATTGACAATAGATGTGGAAAAAGCATTTGATTGCGTGGCCTGGCCATATTTGTTAAAAGTGTTGAAACATATGGGGATCGAAGGGGGATATTATAATTGGATCAAAGCAATATACACGCAGCCCCTAGCACAGATTGTCATTAATGGGGAATATACTAAAGCGTTTGAGCTAGGAAGGGGAACTAGGCAGGGGTGCCCGTTGTCGCCCCTCCTTTTTGTATTCCCCATGGAACCACTGGCACAGAGGGTGAGGGATTGCCCAGATATCAGGGGGGTCCGGGGAGGAAAATCAGAGAGTAAAATATCACTCTTTGCGGACGATATTTTCTTCAAGCTGACAGGCCCAGAAAGATCCTTGAAGGCCAGCTACGCGATTCTGGAAGAATTTGGGACATATTCTGGTTTTAAATTAAATGCTTCAAAGTCCGAAATACTGAACATCACAGCAACAGCTTTGACAAGGCAAGGTATACAGGGGGAATTTCCATTTAGGTGGGCCAAACATAGTGTGAAATATCTGGGAGTATGTGTAACAGCCAAAGAGATTGATCTGTTTCGGGCCAACTTTGGGGTAATGGAGAATAAGATGAGGAAAGAGCTCGACCTCTGGGGAAGCAGAGGACTGTCATGGGGAGGGCGGATTTCGGCGATTAAAATGATGATAGTACCACAATGGTGTTATCTTTTTAGGGCCCTACCTTTGCAACTGCCTAAAAGTTTTTTAGCACGAGTACAAGGGGCGATTATGAAATTTATAGGAGGGGGGAGGAAGAACAGAGTGGCTTGGAAGACTCTTACGAGGAGGAGGGAGAATGGAGGGCTGGCCATACCTGATATGCAAAGATAAGCTGAAGTGGTGCAGTTGAGTGCAATTGTGGATTGGGGGGACGAGGAGGTTAAAGAATGGGTAGCAATGGAAACCGAGAAATTATTGGGGGGAAAGGTAGGAAAATGGATGTGGCTACCGAGGGAGAAAAAAGGGGGGGAAACGGTTTCAAAATCCCTATATGCAGAGGGTTTGGAGTTTGTGGAAGAAATTGAAATCTATTTGGCTCAGGGCTAAAGGCGTATCCTGACTGATTCCTATTTGTAAGAATCCAGGCTTCCCTCCCTCAATGGGGAAGAGTGTATTTGAGGAATGGAGCAAGAAGGGATTGAACCACGTAGGGCAGCTGCTGGAGGGGAAAAAGACTATGGATTTCCAAAGAGCTCAGAAACAATATGGCCTAGCGGGGGCAGACAGGTACCACTTCACCCAGATTTGTCACTATATAAGACATGAGATAATACCAGAGCTACGAGGAGACCTGACTGAAATTGAAAAATTAGTGTTGATGGGGCAAAGGAAGAAAATTGTGACCAGGTTTTATAATATGATGGAGCGGGAGGGCCCTAAGGGGGACTTTCAGGTAAATTGGGAACAAGATGTGGGTGAATGCTGGGAGGAGTCCCAGTGGGGACGTATATTCCGCAACAGATATAAGGGGCTGTTAGCAGCAAATCTTATTGAAAATAACTACAAAGTAATGTACAGGTGGCACTTGACACCGAAGAAAATGTACCGCATGTATAAACAGGGGGATGATAAATGTTGGCGAGAATGTGGGGCGAAGGGGGCATATCTCCACATATGGTGGCATTGTGGAATTGTGCATAAAGTATGGGAGGAGGTGTTCCAATTGTTAAGTACAGTATTGGAGAAGGATGTCCCGCCGCAACCCGCGGTGGCAATGCTGGGAACCAAACCAGGGAATTTGAATAATGAAGAAGGTATGTTCCTCAGTTTGGGTGTGTTGCATTTCGAAACTTGATAGCATGTAGATGGAAACAGAACACCGTGCCGCAACTGGGGGAATATAGGGCATATTTAGCCCAGGTATACCTGTTAAGCAAGTTAACAGCGATAAAGAATAACAGGTTACCAACATTTCAAAAAGTGTGGGGGAAGTATATAAGGTGGGCAGGGAAAGTTGATCGGGGTTAATGAGAGGAATACGGCAAGGAAGGCGAGAAAGGGGGGAAGGGAAGGGGAGGGAGGAAGGGGGGAGGGAGGGGGATGAGGGGGAGAGGCTAGGTGGGGGGGGGGGAAGAAGGATGAAAATGATAAATGTTACCATGTTAATGATGTGGATATGGACAAGCTCAGAGATGAAGCAGGGAGATAATGAATGTTAAGAAAATTGGTGCATGAGGAGTAATGGTTTTATTGGTTGATAAAATATAAATAAAAAAAATGGACCCGCTTCTTAACATGAAGAAGACAAAACATCCTGACAACTGTTAAAATCAATAATTTTATCCTTAATAGAGAAGAACTAGAAATAGTAGACATCGTTGACATACTTGGATCAATAATCAATAAAGAAACAACAAGCAGTCAAGAAATCCAATGACACATTGCTCTTGCAGAATGGCTATGAAGGACCTAGATACAAATACCATGGCTTGGACAAAGATTTGACTTGTCCAAGCCATGGTATTTTCAATAAGATCATATGGATGCAAATGTTGGACAATGAAGAAGAAAGACAGGAAGAAAATCGATGCCTTTGACTTATGGTTTGGTGATGAATACTGTGTATACCATGGACTGACCTTCATATTTTGGACATATCATGTAAAAAGAGAGATCTTTTGAGAAAGATATCATGCTTGGCAAGTTTGAAGGTCAATGTAAAAGAGGAAGGCCAGCAATGTAATGGATCAATATAGTACCAGCAGCTATAGATGCCACCTTTCAACAATTAGCCACTTGACTGAAGACCAAACACAGTTTAGGACAACTATCTAGAGGGTCACCATGAATTGGCACTGACTCAACGGCACTTAACAATAACTTAAACTGCTTATATGGTCACACTAATCTGCCATCAGTGGAAAGGCAAGGAACTTCAAGCATATGCAATGATTCACTCTAGAGCTTCAGTATGTTTCATGGATCTGACCTTTGCTCAGCAGCATCAAGTTCCAATACAGGAGAAAGGGATGAGTATAGCTATGGAAGCTGTTGAAGGCTTATCTCTGTCCTCTGGCCCACAGCTCTAGACTATGAACCTTTTATTGTGACTATCATTCAGAATCACCAGGAGATGATATGATTTGACATTTTGCCAAAATCCTGGGGATGCCCTGACTTGTGAGAGCTGAGACTCTTCTCCAGTGGAGAATCTGCCAGATCATCTTTCTGTCCATGTTTTACTAGGAGAACTATTTAACTAATAACGTGCCCCCCCTGATCAATTGGGTAAAAGACAAATTCAGGGATTGGATGCCTCTGCCCTTGTACTTGCTGGGCAGGGTTGCAGCGTATAAAATGATGATATTCCCACGGATTTTGTATGTCTTACAATTATTGCCTTTGATGTTGTGCAGAAGAGACCTCCGGTTACTGGAGAAACATTTACAGGGGTTTCTATGGCAAGGGAGAAGCCCTCGGTTGACAAATGTATGACTGCGGGGGCCCTGGCAGAGGGGGGATGGGCCTTCCTGACCTAGCACAGTATAATTTGTCATGTGTGCTGCGTCATGTACATGATTGGTTAGGAGATCATGAGGTTTTTACACCTCGAGACGTTGAGTCGGCTATGGTGGCGCCACTGGGGCTGACCACTGACTTGCACATTCCTGGGAAGCTGCTGCCCGCTTCAGTAATGGCAGCTTACTTATAAAAGGGGATTGTACAGGGTGGAAAATACTGTGCAGATGGCTGAGGGTACCTGTGGAGGTTTCTTCCAGTGCAGGGGAATAAAGCTTTTCCTCCGGGGTCGGGTACGCAGGCCTTTCGGGTTTGGGCCTCGCAGGGGATCATGCAACTTAGACATGTGATAGATGAAGAAGGCAAACTTATTTCATTGGCGGACTTGCAGAGTCATTATCAATTACCTGGGGTCAACAGTTTTCGTATCTTCAGCATTATGTGTCCTCCTTGGGAGTTGCAGGATTAAAGCAGGAATTGCTTAATAAACTGGAATCCTGGTTCGAATTGGAGGATCGAACTCAGCTCTCAGTGGCACAATACTGCAAAAAGCTATATGATCTTCCACGTGTAGGATTATCTGGAGTCAGTATCAGCAAGTGGAGGGAAGACTTAGGGATACCCTTAGAAGGGTTTGGGTGGGAGACAGCTGTAGCGCAGATACCGGGATTGGTCCAAGGAGCTCGTTTGCGTAAAATGCAATTTAAAATTTTGGCCAGAGCATAGTTTTCAATGTAGGATTGGGAGGGGGGGGAGGGGTTAGCAGGTAAGGGTAAATAATTCAAAAAGTGTAAATAGTTGTTGTTATTACGCTTGGTGGGTGTAAGAGTCACCGCTCACCAATGTTGTTGATGTATATGTTCAATATTTGCTGATTTCTAATAAGCAGAGTTATTCTAATTAAGAAATGAAAGAGGATAACCTGGAGAATACTTCTGTGGAAATCCAGGGATGTGCCGCAACTGGGAGGAAACTGAGCATCTACCAGAGAAATACTTGGAGTAACAAGAAGTGTTTAATAATGAGGCCACGGACACTTTACCCCCTCACAGATCTTACTACTGCCTTATAGTCTTACAACCTTGGGCAGAATTTACTCTCTCTCAGAGCTAGAACTCAAAGGACTAAGGGAATATGTGGAAGAGAATCTAAAAAGGGATTTTTAGGCTTTTGACCTCTTTAGTGCAAGGCACAACTCTCTCTGTACTCAAGAAAGAGGGCTTTCTTTGACTATGTATAGATTATTGACCCATTAATGCTGTTGCCATCTAGAATTGGTACCCACTCTCTCTCATCAACAAACTGAGGCCCAGATTTTCACCAAGTTTGACCTTCCTGGGGATATGAATTGAAAACGGTCTTTTGTACCTAGTATGAAAATTGTTACTATTTAGTAATACCCTTTGGCTTATGAAGTGCTCCTGCTATGTTCCATTACCTGGTTAATGAGATATTTCAAGACCTTGTAGATAAGTGTGTGATTGTATACTAACCTGCAGGCACCTCAGAGGTACCGTGCCCCTTCCCCTAGAATGGCAACTACACTTGCCTTCAAACAGTGCCCAATCGCAGTAGAGAAGCACCCGATTACAGCAGGGAGGCACTGTAGCTTAATTGCAAGGGCCCTCACCATGCAATACAGAACTCTGCCCAGCTGTAAACCTCATTAGCCACCGCAGCTACAGCGTTTTAAAGCGACTAACCTGCTGGCACACTGAAGGGTCTTAGGCATGGCTCTTAGAGTGGACCATCGAATCTACACCACAAAGTGTTACACACAAAAGGAAACAGCCAAGACCAGATATGAAGCTCTCCCTCAATACATAGAAACATGATGACAGAAAAAGATCACATGGCCTATCTAGTCTGTCCTTCCATATCAATCACTACAGCAGTCCTCTTTTTTCCTTTAGAGATCCTCTGTGTTTGTCCCATGCATTTTTGAATTCAGATACTGTCCTCATCTCTACCACTTCCACTGGGAGACTACTCCATGGATCCACCACTCTTTCCGTAAAGAAATATTTCCGCATATCACTCCTGAATCTATCCCCTTTCACCCTCATCCCATTTACCCTTGTAGCAGAGCTTGCTTTCAATCGAAAGAGGCTCTCCTCCTGTGCATTTATGCCATGGAGGTATTTAAACGTTTCAATCATATCACCTCTATCCCACCTTTCCTCTAAAGTGTACATATTAAGATCCTTAAGTCTGACCTCATATGCTATATAATGAAGAGCACTGACCATTTTAGTAGCCATCCTCTGTACTGACTCCAGCCTGTTTATATCCTTTTGAAGGTGCGGTCTCCAGAATTGCACACAATACTCCAAATAAGGTTGCACCAAAGACTTATACAGAGGCACTATCACCTCCTTTCTTCTGCTGGCCATTCCTCTCCCTATGCACCCAAGCTTCTAGCTTTTGCTGTCGCCTTTTCTATGTGTTTAGCTACTTTAAGATCATCAGACACAATCACACCGAGGTCCTGCACTTCTTCAGTGGACAAAAGTAATTCTCCCCTTATACTATATTGCTCCCTTGGATTGCTGCAGCCTAAATGCATGACCTTGCATTTTTTAACATTAAATCTCAGCTGCCAAATTCTAGACCATTCTTCAAGCTTACTGTAGCTAGACCCCTCCTCATGTTATCTACACCTTCCTGGGTGTCTACTCTATTGCAGATTTAGGTATCATCCGCAAAGAGGCAAACCTTACCCGACTGCCCTTCCGCTATATCACTAACAAAGATGTTAAAAAGAATCGGACCAAGGACAGATCCCTGGGGCACACCACTGGTAACCTCCTTCTCCTCAGAGTGAGCTCCATTTACCTGTACCCTTTGTTGCCTCCCATTCAACCAATTTCCAACCCAAGCAGTAACTTTAGGGTCCATCCCTAGGGTGCTCAGTTTGTTTATAAGGAATGGTGTCAAAGGCTTTTTTGAAATCTAAATACGCCACATCTAGGACTCTCCCTCGGTCCAACTCCCTGGTAACCCAGTCAAAGAAATCAATCAGATTTGTCAGACAAGACCTGCCTCTGGTGAATCCATGCTGCCTGAAATCCTGTCATCTGCTGGACTCCAGAAACCTCACTATTTTCTCTTTCAGCAGTGTTTCCAATAATTTACTCACCACCGACTTGTAGTTCTCAACCACATCCTTACTTCTGCTTTTGTGTAAAGGTACCACATGAGCCTCTCTCCAGTCCTTTGGCACCACTCCCAACTCCAACGAGGCATTGAAAAGGTCAGTCAGTGGAGCTGCTAGAATGTCCCCAAGTTCCTTCAGTATTCTAGGATGTATCCCATCCGGTCCCATCGCTTTGTTTGCTTTAAGTTTAGCTAGTTTCTCACGAACACAGTATTCTGAAAATTGTTCAAGATGCCCCTTGCTTCTGTTCCTGTCTGTGGGTGTTTTCTGAGGTCCTGCTCCTGGTTCTTCATCTATAAACACAGAAGAGAAATATTTGTTAAGCAATTTCGCTTTATCCTCATCAGCTTCTACATATTCCTCCCCTTCACCCTTGAGTCTGACAATACCACTTTTGCCCTTCCTCTTCTCACTATCATATCTGAAAAATGTCTTATCCCACATTTTATTGCATTGGCTATTTCCTTCTCTTTTTGAATCTTTGCTTTCCTGACTATTTTGCTAGCTTCTCTTTCCAAATATAGATGCCTATCTTCCTCTCTCTGTGATCTCTTGTATTTCATGAAGACCTCCCTCTTTTTCTTCACCTTTTCAGCTATTTCTTTCAAAAACCATAGCGGTCACCTTTTCCTTTTACCTTTATTTAGCATTTTAACAAAAAGGCTGGTTGCCCTTTCAGTTTTGCCCACTGTTTTTCAACATCCCCCAGCTGTTCCCTTCCCTGTAATGACTCCCTGAGGCATTGGCCCATCTTGGCAAAGTTAGTTTTCCTAAAGTCTAAGACCCTTGCTTTTGAATGGATTCTAACAGCCCTAGTACTAATACTGATCCACACCATCTGGTGATCACTGGATGTAAAATGATCTCCCACTATAAGATCAGATATAGTAACTAGCTGACAATAACTCCACAACAAAAATTCCATCCAGGTAAGGTTTGGTAACCATCTACCTAAAAACACAATGTGAGTGAGCTGGGAATAGCTAAGAATTCTTCCTCACTCACCCAGTGATCTACAACACAGAATCATCCTCAAAACCCCTGCCAACCACACCAGCCCTAATCTACACACAAGTAAACTTACAATTCAAACATGGTGCCTATAGCCATCCTACTCAGCCTACTATGCCTCACATCACTCCTCTCACCTCTACCTCACAGGCTCCCTCCTCCAATCACATACCAATCATATACAACACCCACCCACAACATACAATACCCTTCCCCTTTGCCAGAGCTAGACTCAGAAGATATCATCATTTCATTTGTATTAAACCATAACCATTAATATCAACAACACATCTTCATGAATCTGCAAAGAACTCCCATCACCTCAAATGCACCCTTCTCAACGCACGCTTGGCATGAAATAAAATCCAGCTCATTTCTGGCTACATCACTAACAACCAAATAGATATTATGTTTGTCACTGAATCATGGTTCACTGAATCTGACAATGTGTTGATTAACCAGTTACTAAAACCCAGCTACAACATATTCAATTGCCCAAAAACCAAGTGTAGAGGTGGAGGAGTCTTTATCATAGCTAAAAAATATTAACTTTCATATCCTCAACTACTACACAGACAGTTTGTATACAATGGGGTTTATTCTGTACTGCTAATAGCCGGGATGGATGTCCCGTTGGGACGTCCATCCCCACTATTCACCCCCCCTTCCGTTCCCGGCAAAAGACTCCCCATACAAACAAGGGGTTTGTACGGGGAGGCTTAGACGGGGGCGGGAGGGGGCATTGCAGAGGTGGAATGAGGGCGGGCAGTGGGCGGTCCGAGGCCACAGACATACAGGGCCAATTCTGAAGTCGACCATGTACATCTAGGACCTTGGATCTAGATGGGGAGGTGGAATGTCCTACTGGACATTGGGAGATGGCAGGCCTGGGCAGTGGTAGAGAGGTGAGGAGTGCAGGGGGTTCCCTGCAGCCCGACCCTGGCAATGGAAGGCCAGATCGGGGGTCGGACTGCAGAGAACGAAGATTGTGGTTGGTGGCCGGGGATTGTGGTTCCTGAATGGAGCTGCGGTGCTATGCCAACAGGATGCCATGGCACCGTGGCTCCATTCAGGAGCCTGACTGAGATAGCAAGGCAGGGATCTGTACGTGCAGGCCAATCTGAATTGGGTCCTGGCCTATACATACAGGCCCAGACCTGATTCTGATCACGCAGGGCACGTCTAGCCCCAGCGGGATCAGAATTGGGTCTGCCTCTGTGTGTTCCGATTCCTCACTCATTGTAATGTGCCTCCACATCACAAGCAACTTCATAACACTATGCCTCAGTTACAGATCTCCTAATGCTTGTACAGATGAGCTAGCAGCCCTACTTGAAACTGTATGCAACCATAAACCACACTCCAATCACCTTGTGCTCCTAGGAGACTTAAACCTGACATCTGCTGCTCTCAGGACATCTAAAGCCTTCATTCAAACTATGGAGGCCCTAAAATATACACAACATATCAACGAACCAGCCCACAACAAAGGTAACATGCTTGACCTTATATTTGCCCTGCAACAAATGCTCAGAAACAACAACCTCCCACTTCCCATGCTATCCACGGTACCCTGGTCTGACCACAAAATAATTTCCTTTCTCCTCTCACATGGATCACACACCCAGAAAAGCACTCAAACACAAACCTCATCTCATAGATTCCAATACTTCGAAAAGACAGAATTTGTGCATAACTCCTACCACAACTCCAGCACAAGACATTGACATACTCATCTACAGCTGGAATCAGACAATAAGCAAAATAACCATAAAATCTCACACCCCCACTGTTTTCAGGAGGAACAATATAGCCAAATGGTACACCTCCCAATTGAAAGACACCAAACACAATCACAGGCTCCTGGAAAGAAAATGAAGATGCTCCAAATCCGCTGACAACTTCAACAAATGTATGGCCAAATTACATGAACACCAGACATCAACATACAAAAATAAAAAGGAATACTATTCCAACTAGTACAAAGCTCTCTAAACTGGCCCAGGAGCTCTTCGATACAGTTAAATTCTTAGTAAGAGGCCCCACTCACCAGAAAGGAAAAACAAACCTATCCCTCTGGACTATGGCAGACTATTTTCAAATCCAGATCCACTCTCAAGACAATATAACAACCACAACATCAATACACAAGAACCACAATTAAACAGAAGTCAGAATCATCTGGAGCTCATTCACAACAATCTCACCCGAATAACTGGAAAGAATTATCACAAATATTAACACCACCACATCTCCACTCGATCCTTGCCCGGTCATCTGGATAAAGATTGCCCGAACAATTAATCTCTACAATTATCAAAATCGCTCAACTATCACTCTATCAAGGATATATAGCTACGGAACTAAAAAATGTCTCCATCTGTCCAGTAAAGAAAGGGACAGAAACTGATGCAAACCACCGAAGCTCATACAGACCTATTGCCATCCTACCATTCCTGGCAAAAGTAATAGAAAAAATCATCCAGTCACAACTCCAAAACCACATCAACTCTCATTTCCCACTTGACTCCCAGCAATATGGGTTCAGACCCCACCATTGAAACCTTCCTGACTGCCTTCACTGGCAATCTATTGAAAGGCATCCATCTGCCAACCAGATTTGGTGTCCAGAGAGGTGTCCTGTCTGCCAGGTGCTAAAATCCGAGATATTACAGAGAGTTTGCTGAGACTCATCAAACCTACTGAATATTATCCGATGTTGCTCATCCATGTCGGCACAAATGCTAAGTATCGCTCCAAGCATATCAAGAGTGACTTCATGGCTCTGGGACAGAGGGTGAAGCAGATAGGTGCTCAGGTGGTGTTCTCTTCAATCCTCCCTGTTGGGGGTAAAGGCTGAGGCAGAGAAGCTCGTGTCCTGGAGATGAGTGCATGGCTGCGTGGATTGTGTCATTGAGAGCATTTTAGTTTCCTGGATCATGGGATGATTTTCCAAGGGCTGCAGTGCAGAGATGGTATCCATCTGCCCAAGAAAGGTCGAAGTGTCTGCAGCAGCAGACTGGCTAACCTACTAAAGAGGGCTTTAAACTAGATTCAGTGGGGATGGGTGAAGAGAGCCCCTAGGTAACTGAAGAAAGCACCCAGGTAAGTGAAACTTTAAATACCTCTGTAGAAATGGGTAATAGGGGTAACATCTGGAAGACAGTGTGTATAAATGCTTGCAGCATGGGAAATAAGATCCCAGATCTTGAGGCTTTAATGGGAGAGGCTGACTTGGATTTAGTGGTGGTTACGGAGATATGGTTCACGGAAAACTATGACTGGAATGTTATTATACTGGGCTTTACTTTCTTCAGGAAGGACTTGGTAGGAAGAGAAGGAAATGGAGTGGCATTATATGTAAAAAATAATGTTAAAGCTTTAGAATTACAGGGCTTAAAAGGGAGACAGGAGGCACTGTAGGTAAAACTAGTAAGAGAGAAAGGGAAATCCATCCCCCTCACAGGGAATAGAAGTGGACGAAGATTTCATAGAAGACATATTCAGTATTGCCATGAAAGGAGAAGTGCTACTAATAGGTGATTTCAATATGCTGGATGTGGATTGCACATCCCTGCTGCGGTGCCTTCTAGAAGTAAGGAGATCCTGGATTCTCTAAAGGGAGAACTATTCAGACAACTGGTAACAGAACCCACACGTGATGGGGCATACTGTGCTTAGTGCTTATGAATGGAGAAAGTGTTTCTGATGTTACAGTGGGAGATCACCTCTCATCCAGTGATCACCAAATGGCATTGTTCAGTATTAGGACTAGGATAGATAAAATCCATGTGAGGCTCTTAGAATTTAGGAAAACTAACTTTGCCAAGATGGGACAATGCTTCAAAGAGTCATTAGTAGGATGGGAACAGTTGGGGGATGTAGGAAAACAGTGGGCAAAACTGAAAGGTAATATTTTAAGGGCAACAAACCTTTTTGTTAGAAAGGAAAATAATGTAAAAGGCAAAGGAGGCCACTATGGTTCTCAAAAGAAGTATCTGAAAAGGTGAAGAAAAAGAGGGAGGCCTTCATGAAATACAAGATATCACAGAGAGAGGAAGACAGGCATCTATATTTGGAATAACTTAGAGAAGCTAGTAAAGTAGTCAGGAAAGCAAAAGTACAAAAAGAAGAAGAAATAGTCAATGCAATAAAATGCAATGATAAGATGTTTTCAGATATGTTAGTGAGAGGAAGAAGGGCAAAAGTGGTATCGTCAGATTCAAGAGTGCAGGGGAGGAATAGGCCGAAACTGATGAGGGTAAAGCTGAATTGCTTAACAAATATTTTTGTTCTGTGTTCACATATGAAGGACCAGGAGCAGGACCTCAAAAAACACCCACAATAGGAACAGAAGCGAAGGGGATCTCAAACGATTTTCTGAAGACTGTGTTTGTGAGGAATTAGCTAAACTAAAAGTAGACAAAGCCATGGGTCTGGTTGGGATACATCCACGAATACTCAGGGAACTTGGGGACATTCTAGCAGCTCCACTTCTGACCTTTTCAATGCCTCTTTGGAGTCAAGAGTGCTGCCAGAGGACTGGAGAAAGGCACATATGGTCCCTTTACACAAAAGCAGATTTAAGGATGACATTGAGAACTACAGGCCATTTAGTCTAATGACTCTGGTTAGTAAATTCTTGGAAAGGCTATTAAAAGAGAGAATAGTAAGGTTTCTGGAGTCCAATGGATTTCAGGATTCGAGGCAGCATGGATTTACCAGAGGCAGGTCTTGTCAGACAAATCTGATTTATTTCTTTGACTGGGTGACTGGGTGACTGGAGTTGGACCAAGGAAGAGCCCTAGATATGATGTATTTATATTTCAGTAAAGCCTTGATACCGTTCCACACAGGCGACTTATAAACAAACTGAGCGCCCTAGGGATGGACCATAAAGTTACCGATTGGGTTAGAAATTGGTTGAGTGGGAGACAACAAAGGGTACAGGTAAATGGAGCTCACTCTGAAGAGATTACCAGTGGTGTGCAGTAAGGATCTGTCCTTGCTCTGATTTCTTTTTGACATCTTTTCTAGTGATATAACAGAATGACTGTCGGGTAAGGTTTGTTTGTTTGCGGATGATATCAATATCTGCAATAAAGCAGACACCCATGAAAGAGTAGATAAAATAAGGAGGGATCTAGATAAGCTTGAAGAATGGTCTAGAATTTGACAGCTGAAATTTAATGCTATAAAATGCAGGGTCATGCATTTGGGCTATAAAAATCCAGAGGAGTGGTACAGTGTAGGGGGAACCTGGGCATAATTGTGTCTGATGATCTTAGAGTAGCTAAACAGGTAGAAAAGGTGACTGCAAAAGCCAAAAGGTTGCTTGGGTGTATAGGGAGAGGAATGGCCAGCAGAAAAAAGGAGGTAATAATGCCTCTGTATAAGTCTCTGGTGCGACCTCATTTGGAGTGTTGTGTACAGTTTTGGAGACCTCACCTTCAAAAGGATATAAGTAGATTGGTGTCGATGCAGAGGATGGCTACTAAAATGATTGGTGGTCTTCATTATGAAGCATATGTATACTTTAGAGGAAAAGTAGGAGGTATGACAGAGACATTTAAATACCTCTGTGGCATACATTCACAGGAGGGTCTCTTTCAATTGAAGGCAAGCTCTGCTATGAGGAGACATAGAATGAGAGTGAAAGGGAATAGACTCAGGAGTAATATGCGGAAATATTTCTTTACAGAAAGAGTGGTAGATGCGTGGAACAGTCTTCCAGTGGAAGTGGTGGAGACGAGGACAGTATCTGAATTAAAAAAAGCATGGGAAAAACACAGAGGATCTCTAAAGGTAAAAAGGGGACTATTGTAGTTGATATGGAAGGGCAAACTAGATAGGCTATGTGGTCTTTTTCTGCCGTCATGTTTCTGTGTTTCTAACCACACAAAATTTTCATTCTAATCTTTCGTGACATCAAAGCGGCCTTCGACTCTGTTCCCCATAGCTTCACCATCCAATGACTGTGATCAATAGGGCTGGGAGGCACCACTCTAAAGTGGTTCAAATTCTATCTGACAGAGTGTCATCTCCAAGTAAAAATGGGTTGCAAGAAATCAACCCCTTACACACAACACCAGAGAGTCCCCCAAGGATCCGACCTGTCCTCTTTGCTATTCAATATCTTTCTCCAATCATCTGCACAATTATACAAACACAAAACATACTCTACTCCACATCTGCACAGATGATGTAATGATCTATACCCCATTTACCACACCAATCTGAAAATCTCATCCATTAAGAAATGCTTCAGCTCCATTGTCCAATGGTTCTCAGAATGCAACGATGTCATAAACTACAAAAAACAGACATTTTATACATTACCAAATACATCAACTTCACTCTGCCTGTTTCCATAACCATTGATGGGATACAACTGCAAGTAAAATCAGAAGTTCGTTACCTGGGAGTAACACTGGATCAATGCTTGACCTTAACTCCTCATATCAATAATATCACAAGAACCATATATTGCAAACTCAAAACAGTACAGCACCTTAAGCCACTGTTGAATACTTATGACTTTCGCACAGTATTTCAGGTGCTCATCTTCCCTCACTTTGACTACTGTAACCTAATCCTCCATGGACTGCCTAAATGCACAATTCATCCATTCCAACTAACCCATAATACATCCACATGCATTCTCTGCAATGCCTCTAGAGCCAACCACATAACCCCGCTACTCAAACAACTACATTGGTTACCCATTTTAAAGCAGATAAAGTACAAAGCCATCCTCACAATTTTCAAGATCACCCATGACCTAACTTCAATCTACCTCCAGTCACCGTTACAAAAAACATCCTCCAACAGATCCAGAAGAGCAAATTCCCTGAATACACTTTCCATTCCGGCAGTAAACACTAAAACCAACCACACAGTCTCCAAAAAGGGCTTTTCCCCTACTTGCACCAACCCTATGAAATGCACTTCTGGACTATCTACAAACCACAGATGACCTATCAACTTTCAGAAGAATTGGAAAACACACTTTTTCCTGGAACACTTCGCTGATGAAACATAACCGTTAACCTAACAAGAACTATGTATCCCCATCTTACCGTTGCCTTATCTTTACCTACCCCTCATCCCCAACTCCCTCCCATCTCCCATTTACCCACCCCCTGCCCCAGTTACTTTATGTTAAAGTAATCATAATCCTTTGTAATGTTCTCAGTTACCTAGTTACCATGTTCCTATAGCTTGTTGTTGCTATTATGTTATTATGTTCCATGTAAAGCACTGTTGAGCTATTTTGTTTATGATGTAAACTGTTTAGACTCGTAGATACAGCGGTATAGAAAAGTAGCTAAATAAATTAAATAGATGATGTCCTGATTTGCTCCAAGAACCTGGCTGACAATGACCACCAAGTCTGTAAAGTTCTTGTCTACAAAACCATAAGTTGTATTGTAAGATAGAGAAATGTGACTTCAACAAGAGATCCATAGAATTTCTGGGACATTTCATCTCTTCTAATGGAATCTGGATGGATCTCCAGAAGATCTCATCAGTGAATGAGTGGCCAGTCCCAAAAACACATCAAGGGAATCCAGAGGTTTCTGGGATTTACCAGCTTCTACTGATGATGTACCCAAGGTTTCTCCAGAGTGACCACTCCACTGATGGAAATACTGAAGAAGGGTACACTGTTCAAATGGGATCAAGAGCAGCACTGAGCATTTGATAGTCTCAAGACAGCATTCATATCTGCCCCTATCCTGATACATCATGATCCAGAACAGCATTTCATCATGGAGACTGTCCAGAGGGGTCATTGGTACAATACTCTCCCAGAAGGCACAAGAAAATCTTCTCTATTCATGTCCATTCTATTCCCAGAAGATGACTGCAGCTGAGAAAAAAGTCACCACATATAATACAAGGTGCTTTTGGCCATTAAATCTGCCTTTGAAGAATGGCACCACCATCTTGAGGGAGTACATCATCAAGTCCAGGTCTATACATACCATAAATATCTAGAATTCCTTAAGATCTCATAAAATATTAATTCTAGACAAGCTCGTTTGTCACTTTTATTTTCCCTCTTCAGCTCTGTTCTGACCTACTGACCAAGCACCCATAATAATAAGGCTGATGCCCTTCTCCAGAGAGGAGGGGTTGAAGTACCAGAGCCAGTCTCATACCATAATCCTCTGTATAGAGAACTTCATCCTGATGCCTGTGGGATCAATACCTTGGAACATGGAAAGGCAATTCTGGGAGTCAGGGGAGGAGACAGGTTGGAGCTGGTATCAAGGTTTCTGGAGAGACAAGCTGTATATATCCACAGGCATGGTATACCTGTAAGTGCTTCACAGTTGTCACAACACCCCGTTAGTGGGTCACTCTAGCATTCACAGGACAAGAGAGTTAGTGGGCTGAGATTTCTATTGTTCAGGATGGAGCTAAGAAATTAAGGAATATGTTACATCCTGTGAAGTCTGTGCCTGAAGTAAGGCTTCCTAGGAGAGTCCCTAAGGATTGTTAATGCTGCTACTTAAACCTTCTAACCCTGGGAATGGATTTCCATGGACTACACAATTCACTGCACAATTCTGGAGAAAAAGTGATGACGTTTCTGGACATTCAGATCCACTTGTCTTCAGTTTTTCATCTGCAATCCAATGGGCAAACAGAACATGTGCACCAAACCTTGGAACAGTATGTACGAAGATTATTCATAAGATATCGAGACTTGTTGTGTAGCTTTATAACAATACGTCACATCACGATGCTATTAAGCATGCAGTGACCTAGTTATGTGCTCTGCATGTGCAGAGTGTAGCATGGCTGCAGCACACCTGTACTAATCACATGATATTTGGTATCGTGTAAAAGCAGTTTGTCGTATTTACGATGAGTGAAAAAATTGATCAGCAAATTTGCATTAAATTCTGCCAGAAACTTGGAGATTCATGCAAAGAGACTTATGACAAGTTATAGCAAGTGTATGGCAATGAATGCATGAGTTGTGCTGGAGTTTATGACTGGTATAAACATTTCCAAGAGGGCCACCCAAGTGTTGACAGTGACAAACGTTCTGGAAGGCCTTCCATGAGCAGGAATGAAGACAAAGTTGATGCAGTGCATGCAACAATATGCTCAAATCATCGATTGACTATCAGAGAGCTTGCTGAGGACATAGACATCAGTTTCAGATCAGTATAGTCCATTCTTACTGTTGATTTGTGGATGAGATGTGTGTCTTCAAAATTCGTGCTGAAACTCCTGTCCTCTGACCAAAAAGAAGATCAACTGCAGCCAAGAAATTGTTGGAATGCTTTGAAAATGACTAAGATTTCATCAAAAAGATTATTACTGTTGTTGAATTATGAATTTATGGTTATGACCCAGAAGCTAAGGCTCAATCTTCACAACAGAAGACTCCAAACTCTCCCAGACCCAAGAAAGTCCATCAGGTGAAGAGCAATGTCAAAAGTCATGCTCACAGTTTTCTTTGATTACCAGGGTATTATTCATCATGAGTATGCTCCAAAAGGCCAAACCATCAATAAGGAGTACTACATCTAAGTTCTGATTCATTTGAGAGATGCAGCTTGTCATAAGAAGCCAGAGTTGCACAGGAATAGTGAATGGTTGCTTCATCATGATAATGCCCCAGCTCACGCATGACATCTTATCCAGCAGTTCTTGGCCAAACACCAAATCAAGCAAGTCTATCAGCCTCCATACTCACCTGACCTCAGACCCTGTGACTTTTGATTGTTACCAAAACTGAAATTACCACTGAAAGGAAGGAGATTCGACGACTTGGAGACCATTAAGCAAAATTTGACACAGCAGCCTCAAAGCATAACGAAAGAGGCATTTCAAAATTGTTTCCAGCAGTGGCAGAAACACCAGAGGAAGTATGTTTTATCGGAAGGGGACTACTTTGAAGGAGACTGAGTGCAATAACTGTCAGTGTTATACCTTGTATTATTGTACAAGTCTCAAAACCTTTTGATTGCACCTCATATGGTGCTTTTGTAACTATCATCACAACAACTGGATCCAGTTACTTCCCATGGCAGAATTTGCATACAAGAATTTGGAATATTCATCAACCAAGTCCTCACCATTCTTTACCAACAATGGCTTTAATCCTTGCTTGTATTCCAGAAAAGTCCAAAACTCCAGGGTTCCAACGACTGCAGACTGGGCTAAAGCTCTAAGGGGCATATTTATTAAAGGGCAGCACTATTAGCCAGTTAGTGTGTATTTTTACTGCAACAGGGACAGTACAGCCATGGTAGATGCAGTAGGTGTGCTGCTGCACTAGTCACGTCACCACCACGGTAGTAGGGAACATGTGGCTGTAGCTCATGTACATTATGAAAGTGCTTGCTACATGTGCCTTGCTAATGCTTGCTACTTGTTGTAATGTTATGGATACCAGTAGTCAGCAAATCTCCTACTGAGGCAAAGACAGCAATACACAGTCTCCAACCCACAAACAGACCACAGAATATGTACCAAGGAGAGGATAGAGAGGGCTGACCTGGAGATAGGCACATCTAGCTACACTACTCAGAGCCATGGGCAAAAGTACAAGGGGGCAGGGCATGCAAATCAGGAGAGAAAAATATGTGCAGAGAGGCCCTGCTGAGGGATAAGGGTAAAATGCAGCATCTGAAGGATCGAGGGGTCCTGTATGAGTGCTGGCTGGGTGTCAGTAGTGCTATTGTATTTTTATGTTATATTGCAAACTGCTCCGAGACTTTTGGTTAAGGGTGGTATATCAAGTGTGAATAAACCATAAACCATGAACCCCTCTCACCCTAAGGCACCCAGGGTGCTCAATTACCTAGGATGCTGTGTACAGGTTACTGGTGTGGGAGGGAGTTGGGATGTTTCCCTAGTTTATTTATTTTGCTGCATTTATATCCTGCTTTTCACTGGGTCAAAGCGGTTGGGGGATACATTTAACACGAGGGGATATGAGACACATACATGAATACATACAGGGAACATGGGCAATGGAGGGTTAAGTGGCTTGCCCAAGACCACAAGGAGCACCTGTAGGACGAGAAACCCCACTCCTTCCGGCCCAAGGTTGCTGTCCTCTAGTGGGATTTGAACCACTGACCTTCCGGCCTGTGGTACCTTGCCCCAAGGCCGCCCCTAGTTTGTCCTTTATACATCTGGCACAGTAGCCTTACTTATGAGCTGGTTCTTTTTGGGTGTTCTGCAACCTGCATTATACATACAGTTCCTGAGAATCTGCACCAGGCATGATGGGATTACTGTATTAGCCTATCATGACTGACAAGTTTTGAGCTGTCTTTTCAAAGTTCCTTTCAAATTTCTGTTATCATATTTATTTATGTAACATGTTTTTATACCACTTTATCATTCACCATGTAAATGCTGCTGAACAGGATATTCAATGGCACTAACATGGTTAGTGCCGCTGAATATCCCCAATTACCTCCTCTACATGTTCCAATGCTAACTGCTTAGCATTGGGGTGTGTTGTGGGCTTTCCGGGGCGGAACAGAGATGGTGATGGTCGTTAACTGGGTAGCGGTGATATTGCACCGCTACCCGGTTAGCAACCTGCGCGTATAACTAAGCTAAGCAAAAGCTGGCCTAATTTTACCCACTGGAGCTAACTGGGCAGCAGTGCAATATCACCGCTACCCAGTTAGCTCTGGAGCATGTGCAACGATCCCGTATATTCACTGCCAGGGCTGCATGGAAAATCTGGGGTTAGAGGTTGGTGGGGATGGCTATGCGCGATAGTGGCTTTTTCAAAAGGACTTGAATGCACTCCATGAATGTTTCTTTAACTCTGGTAACTCTTCTATCAGGAGGGATGAACTTGAGCAGTAAGGGAGGAAAGGAATACCCACATAGCCAGCCTAATCGCCAAATCAACCCTAGCTATCAGGAAGGTGACCGAGCGTCCTCACATCTAAACTAAGAAACTGTACTTGTTGAGTTGTCAACTCAGAAACAGCTTTTTCTGAATGACTGGAGTATAGTCCATGAATGCTTCTTCCACCTTGGAACCTCTTCTATCAGGAGGAATGAACATGGAATGGTGAGGGGGTAAGGAGACACCTGCCTTGCCATCTTGATAGTTGAATCTACCCTAGTTATCATGGGATCACAGACTGCCCTCACATCCACAATTCTCCATTATTGTAGTTGTCGACTATCAGTCTTTGGCCACAAGTACTAACCTTTCATTTAGGGCTTTGCAACCTATCTTTCTGCTGTGCTAGTCTTCCTCGACTCTGCTGAGCTATTACCACCAGCATTGCGGCCCTACTCCCATTGTTTTTGGGGCTTTCACCATGGTGCATCCTCTGATTCTTATTTAAATCCCTCAGCATATCATCTGGGAATTTCATGATTTCTTCTTCCACTTCTGGGGGGATCTTCCTCTGTACTTATAGTTTATTTATTTATTTATTTAACAGTATTTCTATACCGCCTTATCCTACAATCAAGGCGGTGTCACAGCAAAACAATCAAAAGGTTTGGAAGGGTATATCATGCAGTGAGAAAGTGTCATGCGTTGCGTGTAAGGGGCTGGGACCAATGCTGGGACCAAAGTCCTCAGTGTCAGGACTCTAAGTTGTGGGCACACAACTTAGCTGAATTTACCCCACTCCTGCAGCCTAGGATCAAGTGGCCCCTTCTGCTGGTGTGTTAGCTTTCCTCGGGTGTTTTAGGTCCTTACAGTTGATTGAGGTGCTCTGCTGGTTACGTGGCAAGTTTTAGGACCTTATGGCTGATCTTGGTGTAGTGTTGGTCCTCTTGGCATGTTTTAGGGCCTTAAAGCTGATAGAGGTACCCTGCTGGTCCTCTTGGAATGTTTTAGGGCTTACATCTAATCTTGATATTGTGTTGGTCCTCTTGGCATGTTTTAGGGCCTTGTGGCCAATCAAGGTGCTGCTCGTTTTTGGATATATAGGGTCATGCAGTTTATCTTAGTGCTATGCTACTCCTCCTGTGTCGGCTCTCTTCAGTTTTTTATAGGATTTCCAGCCTGTCTTGCTGCAATCTTGGCACTCTTCAGGTAATTTAGGGACTTCTAGCCTGTCTTGCTGCTGCATTGGCTCTCTTCAAGCCTTGTAGGGACTTCTAGCCTGTCTTGCTACTATGTTAGTTCTCTACAGGTGTTTTTGGGCCTTCTAGTTGATCTTGGTGCCGTGCTGGCCCCCTCTGGTATTCCTGTGCCTTTCAGCCAATGTTACTACTGCTTTAGGACGCTCATGCTACCTTGGTGGTTATCCGAATGTGTTGTTGCTACTTTACTTCTCTACCTATGCATTGAAGTCGTCCTGCCAATGTTGGTGTCATTTTACTCCTCTCAGAGTGCCTTGGTATGCTTTCACCAATTGTGGTGTTGTTTTGCCCTTTTCCACTATCTTGAGGTATTTATTGCACTATTTGTACTGTTTTGCCCTTCTGGTGGTAGCTTCTTGTGGTCTTCCTACCACTGTTCAATTCCAGTTCAAATCCTATGCTGCCCATTGTGATCTTGGGCAAGTCCCTTAACCCTTTATTACCTTTGGCACTAACTTAGAATGTAAGCCCCTTCAAGGGATAGGAAAGGCCTAATGTACCTGAACATGGCTTACCTTAAGCTACTCCTGAAAAAGATGTGAGCAAAATCTCTTCCCTAACACAAGTGCTGCCCAGGTTCATGGGTGCAACTGATTTAAAAAGTAACAACTTTATGGTAAAACCCACATCTATATTTAGTGAGCTCTATTATTTGGTAAATTAGAAAAAAAGCTAATCAGCATGCAGTGTGTCTGGTATTCACTCTATCGTAAAAAGGCCCACATCTGTCCTCATTGCTACTTATGAAGGAAAGAGGGCAAGTAAAGGTGTGCAGATAAGACTGGAGGTAATAGTTTTCTTTTCACATACGTGTGATCCTTCCTCAGATTCTGCACAAGCACTGTATATGACAGGACTTTATTTCTATTAAGAACATAAGCTTTTTTTCTTTCACTTATTGATTCCTTTGGAGTTAAATGTCATAAGCGCATTTCAGTAAACTCAATTGCTACAGTATGCTGAGTGGGGCTTTGGATATTTTTGGCTGTTTGCCCTAGGTTTGAGCTGACATAACTAGGGCATGAGTTCGAGATTCTCTTTTGTCACTGGCTCTCTTTCAGGGGAAATCAGGACATTTGACTTAACCTGACTTTTCCAGTCAACAAATTTGGGGCCAATGAACTAAAGCGCATCAACAGTCATACAAGCATTAACCTGTGTTACATGCCTACGTCAGATATTGCCGATGTTTAAAGCATGTTAAAGTCCTCTTAATGGGCACACATTGCCATCAAGGTGCATGCATTTAGTGTTAGTGTTAAAGCTGTACTAATCAGACAGTGAGATTCAAAATGAAGTACTTTATTGCCTTTTAGTGCTGCGATAAACAACACACTTTAAAAGTTGCACATGAAGGCTCATTTCAGATAGGTTGAGGAGATGGAAATTGAGACGTTCCAGGTTGGGATGTGCACATTCTGCTAGTATTTTACAATGGCTCTGTCAGAAATGGAGCCTTTTGTAAAGTATGTTTACGTATATGCAGAAGTGCATGTGGATTTACACCCACATACAGATGGAAGAGCCATTTTAGACATCTACACGTGGGAAAAGAGCGCTACAAACTCATCAACTTTCAAGTGGATGTGATGATTTTGCAGCTTCGTGGAAGTGCCAGCAATTCCATGTGTAGCCAGGCTGTTCTTCAAATATATATTGTAACTACTGCCAATAAGTATCAAGTCCCCAAATGTTCCCCTTTTTCTATTTGGAGCAGTCGCTGTTTATTTCCTCTTCCAAATAGAAAAAAGGGAAAATTTGTGGTCTCAGTACTTAATTGGCATTTTCCAGCCTCATAACAAATAGAACGTAGGTGCGAAAGTATGTATGTATATTAAGACGCAATCACTTACACCAACCCTAGAACTGACCATGCCTACATTTTGCAATTATGCATGTAAATGAAAGAATTTTATAAGCTGTGTGAATAATTGCTTGCATCACCCACACTGCCCACAGTCCATACATGTGCATTGCCCACAGTGAAAGTAAATGTGATGCAAACTATGTGTATACTTTTACACTCGCTGGTAATTTATAAAAGGTCATTTATGCACATAAGTCATCACTTACACATGCAAATAACTTCTGGAATTTATGTGCGTTGTTTGCATGTAAATCTATGAAGCTGATTTATAAGGAGCTGCGTAAAGATATGCATGTGCGCGAAGGGGCACTTACATGCGTTCTTTAGTCATGATTCAGTAAGCGTGAGCAAGGGTCCGATTGTATGTGTTTTCATTGTGAGCATGCACAACTGCGGAGTTTGGGTAGAACATACAGTTATGTGGAGTGCAAATTTGTTGTATGTATCTATAAGTGTGAACGTTGTTCTTGCAAATTCACTTTTATAATCCTTTTAGTCTGTCCATATACACTTAATTACCTGGGCACACTATAGCATAAATTACAAAAGACATCGTACAAGTAGTTGCATGTTTTGCTGACAATTTTTATTCCCCACAAGTCCACTGTTTTCCTTCTATAGTTTGTTGACACAAATCACAGTTTGACACCTATAATGACCCAAAGTGGTTGTTGATTCTCTTGTGGTTGCTGCACTGTTATTATATTAGTAACATAGTAAATGACGGCAGATAAAGATCGGCATGGTCCATCTAGTCTGCCCAGTAAGGTGCCAGTTGTACCTGCCACTCCAGGCAGTTTACCCCTCTCTAGAAGTTATTTATGTCTGTTTTAATTTCCTCCTCTTTCTATGTAGTGATCCTGTGTGTCTGTCCCATGACTTTTTGAATTCAGTCGCTGTATTTTTCGAAAAAAGACATGGGACAGATACATAGGATAATTAATAATTCATTATCCTGTCAACTATATTCCTTCCTCATTTGTAAGCTACTGTATAATTGGACATTCAAGAGCATTGGTGTTAGTGACTATGGATATAAATTCATTATATACAAACATCGAACAGGAAGAAGCCCTATGGATAATGACATATTTGAGATGTTTGCACTGTGTGTACTTTGTGGGCATGTGCATGGCGGAGTTTGGCTGGAGCATAGGTAGAGTGTGCAAGTACACACATTGATTATAGAATACTGTAATTTAAGTGCATACTTTCAAAAAGTAGACAATCAATTGCACCAGCTCTAGGGCTGGTGGAAGTCATTGAGCCTTAAGGTGCATTCTCTGCACTTATGCTAATATTGTATAAAGTCAAATATGCACTTAGTTGACTTTATAAAGGAGGTGTAAAATTTGCACATGAAAACACACATTCACTAGGTACAACTTTATACATTTACCCTCCATATGTTCACTAATTTCCATGTTAACCAAGACCGTGAGAAGGGAGCATGGAAAGGATGGGGAATGGAAAAGGACTGTGCCTTCTAGTTAGTGCTCAGGTAGTTACCATACATTAACTATTAATGAGGTAGATAATGCAGTACAGTTAAAGCTACTTCAATAGGTGTCTTGATAGATATATCAAAGTCCTACTTGCTTATCTGACATCGCTGCCTGGATCTTTATCTTTATTTCAATGCTCAATATACTGCCCAAGCAAAGCATCAGGGGGTATACTAATCAACAAGGATACTTACCACCAGTGGCGTAGCGTGAGTTGTCAGCACCCGGGGCAAGGCAAGTAATTTGCGCCCCCTAACCCGTGGATTTTAGCCGCCGGGGAGCTTCTTTGCGCGGGGGAACCGACCGTGATCCTACCCCGGGAGGGAGCGATCGTCAGCACTGACCTCGCTGAGCCGGAGTCCAGGGAAACGAACAGCACAGCAGCAAGAGCCCGACAAGCATGGTTGAAGCCCAACAGCAGGGAAGAGGAGGAGATCCGGAACCAGAAACTCGCGATGCCGCCCTGCAGCTCCGCCTTCTCGAGCGCACAGGGCGATCCGACCCCAACCCCAGCTTTACATTGAGATCGAGGGGCGACGATGCGATAAACAGTCCCCCTCCCACCCCACCCCGGCAGCTTGTGTGAAATAGCTACCTAGAGGGGGTCAATCGCATCGCCTGCGCTTTGTTGCCGAGGGTTTGCCAAGAACAATGCGACTCCCAGGACTGCGGGCTCGAGGGCTATAGCGCAAACCTCTTTGCAGTGCCACCACCAGATGGCGTACGCGCCAACATGTATCATAGGGACCTGCCTTTCCCCCTCATCGGCAACAGAGAGCTGCGAGTGCGAGCGCCCCCCCCCCCATGTTGCGCCCGGTGCGGCCGGCCCCCCCTGCACCCCCCACGCTACGCCTCTGCTTACCACAGTCATTAAAACAAGCCATGATTCAACCAGTCCTTAAGAATAACACACTAGGCCCATCTGATCCGAAATCTTACCGTCCAATTTCCAGTTTACCATTCCTTACCAAAGTCATTGAAAAATCAGTACAAAATCAACTTCAAGATCACTTGGACTTACATGCACCACTGGATATTCACCAGCATGGCTTCAAACCACAACACAATGTTAAAACCTTGCTCACCTCTTTTTATTATTATTTATTTATTACAGGCTCTTATATACCGCTCTATTCAGAATCAGCGCGGTTCACAATATAACAACATACCATAACAACAAACTGTTAGGTTTTACAGAGAACAAGGTCAGAGAACTTGGATAAAACATGGGACGTCATTACTGCAACTATTTACCTCTCTCTTTGATAATCTTTTAAGAGGTATCGACATTAAGAGTGGATTCCTGCTAGTATCCATGGATGTTTCAGCTGCTTTTGACACAATATCTCATTCTAAGCTACTGCACCGTTTGCATCATATAGGTTTACGAAAGAATACTCTAAACTGGTTTAGCTCTTACTTGGAAGGTCGTATGCAGCAAGTCAAATGTGACCAAAAAAAATCTTTGCAATTCCCAATCATTCAAGGAGTGCCACAAGGTTCAGCTTTATCTTCTATTCTGTTCAATATCTATATCCAACCTTTATGTAATATTATTAAACTTCACAAATTCAATTATCACCTTTATGCTGATGACATCATGGTATATACTCCAATTGTATTACAGTCACTTGACTTTTCAGCAATTTCTAGATGTCTCCAAGACATGAATACCTGGCTTTTAAATAATAATTTTACACTTAATTATGACAAAACAGAGGCAATGTTTGTTACTAGGAACCCTAATCTCAGTCCTCCAAATACTATTGATTTACTAGGTAGACCCATCATAGTTAAGAATGAAATCAAATACCTTGGCATAATTTTGGGTAAGGCATTGAACCTTAAATCTCACATTGCTAAAACTGCTAACAAGGCCTATCATTGTCTAAAGACTGTGAGAAAACTAAAACGATTACTCCATCAAGACCATTTCCGTACCGTTTGTCAGGCTCTCATCATCCCCTCCTAGATTACGGAAATCTACTTTATCAAGGCCTTCCTCAGCTAACTCTACACCCTCTCCAGTTGGTTCAGAATACTGCTGCACACATTATTACTGGTTCAGCAAAAACAGATCATATCTCCCCTGTCCTACAACAGTTGCACTGGCTTCCAGTAAGTGTCAGGTCTAAATTCAAGACACTTTTAATTATTTTTAGGATTTACAATCACCTGTCAGCAGATGCATTACAAAGTATTATAACTAGAGATGTTATCAATAGGCCAAGAAGAAGCAGCGCCAACAATGACAAGATAATTGGTACCCCTGCTGGATACTGTAAGACTATAGAAGCAACTTCAAAAAGAGCTCCTTCTTTACTGGCTTCCAAGCTTTGGAACTCTCTCCCAATGGACCTCAGGATTATGACTGATATTAAAGATTTTCACAAGGCCTTGAAGACCCTGCTATTTGCTGAAACTTATGATTTGATATATAATCAATAGTTTTTACCAATAGGTCCATTCTATTACATTAATTCGTCTTAGTTTGTTTGTTAATGTCTTATTTACCCTATGTTATTTGTAACCTTCCATTTGTATTGTGACCACTTTGATTGAAGGATAAGGTGGGATACAAATCTGTCTAAATAAATAAATAAATAAATGTGGGCTACGAATGGAAAGAAGAAAAGAACGCCATCTTTTAGACAGGAAAATGATAGGGGGAGAGGCAGAGCAAGAGGTAAAGAGACAGGCATACTAGTTAGATATGAGAGGAAGGCAAGTAGGGGAAACTGCACTAGACAGGAGGGAGGTGCACGTAGGAGTTGGGGAAAGGAAGGTCAAGTGCGAGATGAAAGAGGTAAGTTTTGAGCATGGCCTAAAATCTGGAAAATGAAAGCTCAGTGCGTAGTGTATATGGTAATGAATTCCAGACTGCAGGGCCCAGGAAAAAGAATGTGGAGTGGCGGGTGAGTTCGAGGTGCACACGTGTAGGGGCGGGAAGGAAAAGACGGTTCCTATGAGTGGAATGGAGTGAGCGAGGGGAAGGCTGAAGATGAATGAGGTCTGCCAGATTCTGAAGAGCGCCAGTGTGAATGACCTTGTGAATAACTGTGAGTATCTTATATGTAAATCTGGACAATTGGGAGCCAGTGGAGGTGCGTGAGCAGGGGGGATATCTCACTGCCACCTAAAACTGAATATGGCTAAAACTGAATTTCTTATCTTTCCCCCTAAATCTTCCTCCTCTTCTCCTCCTTTCTCTATCACTGTTGACAACACTCTTCTTCTTCCTATTTCCTCGGCCCGCTACCTTGGAGTCATCTTTGACTCCTCCCTTTCCTTCTCCACACATAATCAACATATAGCTAAAATCTGTCATTTCTTTCTCTACAACATTAACAAAATTTGTCCCTTCCTCTCTGAACACACTACTAAGGTTCTTGTCCACTCTTTGGTGACCTCCTGTCTTGACTATTGCAACCTCCTCCTTGCTGGTCTTCCTCAATGTCATCACTCTCTTCTTCAATCTATCCAGAACTCTGCTGCACGGTTAATCTTCCACCAGCCCTGATACACTCATATGATCCCTTTTCTAAAATCACTTCATTGGCTCCCCTTCCGTTTCCGTATCCAATTCAAACTACTCCTTCTAACATATAAATGCGTTCACTCTACTGTCCCTAATTACCTTTCCTCTCTTCTCTCTCCCTACATCCTCCTCGTGAACTTTGCTCCTCCTCTGGTTTTCTTCTCTCTATGCCCTTTACTTCTTCTGCAAACTCCAGACTTTGATCTTCTCATCTTGCTGCTCCTTATGCATGGAACAAACTTCCTCTAACTTTACATCTCTCCCGCTCTTCAAAACCATACTAAAGGGTTACCTTTTTGAAATTGCATTTGGATTCTAATCCCTTGTTCTCCTTGTGTCTCCTTCCCTATCTGAACCCCCCTTGTTTCTCTTGTATTGTTCTGTCTTGATTAGATGGTAAGTTATACAAGCAGGGACTGTCTTCTTTATGTTTGTACAGCACTGTATAGTAGCGCTATATCATTGATTAATAGTAGTAGTAGTAGTAGTAGTAGTAGTAATTGAATTGGCTGAATAGGAAACTGCTGGGAATGCCCTAAACACAGAGGTTTTACAGTTATCAGATGTTAATTCTGGCAATTCTGCAGTAACTCTAGAACCTTTAATGCTAAATATTAGATACAGAAATAATACCTGAAGAATTGTTAAAAGCCAAAACTATTAAACAAAGACCCCATATGGCCATAGTTAGGCATTTGCTTTCATCAGGGGTATGCAGATAAGTAGCCGATTTTTAGTATGGAAAGTTTTTGGAATTTGGAAAAAATAATATGATTTGGTATGATTTCTTTGGTGCAACTAGATGATTATTATACATCCTATAGGATTATTTAAAGATATAGGAGCTGGCAGGTTCAAACTATGAGGCAAAATTTGACTTTTGCAATAAGGTTATATAAGGTTTGTGAAGCAATATGTTGTTCTTGTTAAATGCTGTCAAGTTGATGTTGAGTCATGGTGACCCTCTGGATATTTATCTTAAATTATGTTCAGACTTCAGTCAGGTGGCTAATTGTTAATAGAGTGACATGCATGGCTGCTGTTGTTATTTATTGTATTGATCCACTGCATTGCCGGTCTTCCTCTTTAGAGTTACAATACAATAAATCTTCCAGCTTACCAAGCATGATGTCTTTCTCTAATGACCTTTCTCTTTGCATGATACGTCCAAAGTATGAAAGTCAATGGGGTATGTTTTCTAAACCGTGCTAATGATGCATTTTTGTGCCCCGCACACGTGCGCGCCGCACTACAGTGCCCGCTCATGTGCGCGGCGCACTGATGTGCGATAGAAGGGTGGAAAGGCTCCTGGAGGGCAGAGGAAGGCTCCCCAGGGGCGGAGAGAAGGGGTCAATGGGTGGAGAGTGGGAGGGGAAAGGCTCCCTGCACACGAGCGGGGCTGAAATTCAAGCCAAAAAATACCGCGAGTGAAAACCTCGCGGTAGAGCCGATTTAAAGGGAAGAGAAACCATTTCTGTCAGCAATGTACAGCAAAACCGGGGAAACCTACAAAACAGTGATAAGGGTGATACATGTGCATGGTACAAAAGTGCAAATAAACATTGAAAATGACCCCAACAAAATCTAAAAAAATTATAATCAAGCTGGGCAATAGTGATAGTAATGGAAAACATCAAAAAACACTCCCAAGAAAGCCGCAAAAAATAAATATGAATTTTAGAAGGGTCTACGCTCCATCCCCATACAAGGTGAATGATCCCACAGTGAAATAGCACTGATCAGGGTTTCCCTCTCCATTGGACAGGTTACCTATGGCATGCACATTTCCACAACAGCAGGGCGGGCAGGTCAGAAAGGGCAATTGGACAGATGCTGGGAAAGGGGATACAGAGGGCTGCAGGCGGCACATGCTGTGGTGCAGCTGGGCCACAGTGCGGACTAGGCAGATGCCTAGATGGCACCTAGGAATGCTGAAACTGAACAGCAGCCAGACAGCAACTGATGAGGGCCCAACATGGGCACAAGAGTGCTTATCACAGTGTCACAGGGGATAGTACCCAGCAGGTACCCCCAAGGGCACAGAACATTGGCAGGCGGTGATTGGGGGACTTGCAGACAAATTTGCAGGCACCCCTACCCCAGAACCTGCACCATGGGCAGCCGCCTACCCGCACACAGGATGGCCTGAGACTGCGTACCACCAGCACCACCAGCAGAAGGGCATGTCAGCAGGGTGGCACAGGGGTACTGGAGGTGGAGGGGGGCAGTGGCAGCTGCCCAGAGCAGACCATGGCCTAGCCCTGTGTAGGTGGGTGCAATGCACTGCAACAGACAGGCCCTGCCGGACAAACAGTCATGGTATCATCAGGGAATGCACTGTCTCTGTGGCATCAAGGTGGTGCAGTGCACACAACCAGCGTGTTTGGAGACAGAAGGTCACAGGTTCAAGCCCCAGCTGGGGCTCCTGCCAATCCAGTCCCCATATTTTACCCACAACTAACTAGTGATAGTAAAGACGAACCTTTATTGCAGAGAACATAAGCATGGCTCAAACACCTCTATTTTACCCTACAGAGCACAGACACCAGAATCATGCACATTACCTAGAGCAGATTCCCCCAAATGCAGTCCTGGAGGGCCACAAAACCTTCAGGGTTTATGCTGTCTCCAATCTAAGGATGGAGCGGTACTGTTGGTGGAGGTGGCAGCAGCTGGTGGCCACAGCAGACCATGGCCTAGCCCTGTCCAGGTGGGTGCCGTGCACTGCAACAAACAGGCCCTGTCGGATGTACAGTCATGGACTCCCCAGGGAATGCAGCATATCTGTGGTAACACAGTGGTGCAGTGCACACAGACAGTGTGTGCAAGAACAGAAAGTCACAGGTTCAAAGCCCAGCTAGAGCTACTGCCAATCCAGTCCACATATTTTTCCCACAACTAAACTGTGATAGTAAGGACAAACCTTTATTGCAGAGAACATACGCATGGTTAATACACCTATACTTTACCCTACAGAGCACAGGCACCATAAACATGCGCATTACCTAGAGCAGAGTCTCCCAAATGCAGTCCTGGAGGGCCAAACACCATTCAGGTTCCATGCTGCCTCTAATAAAGATGCCGTGCTGCATATCTATGCACCACCCCCATGGTATGCAGATGTATCTCATGCATATTCATGCGGGACAGCATGAAAACCCGAACAGTGTTTGGCACACCAGGACTGGAGTTGGGAACCTCTGCTGTAAAGCAGCAGCCAACAGGGGCAGACACACCCACACCCACACCCACAGGCCCCATTAGTCAATGCCTCCTGGAGAGGCAGGACATTGGGCCCTGCGTGCATCTCCCAATACTAGCACTTGCATACCTTAGCAATGCCACCCTACACCTGGGTATACGGTACACAGCTATCAGATGTTTCCTATGATTACTGGCAGATAGCAATTCCTACGTTGCACACAGTTTGCTCATTGAGCTCCATCATAACAATCTTTCTGATGTCTGTGGTGTGTGCTGCAGGTCTGGTCTCTGACAATGTTTACCACCCTGGGGAGTGACCCCTAACAGTATTGCGTACCATATCCATGCCTGTATTGTGCCCAGGACTGGTGTGGTGGCCAGGGCTGCTAAACTCCTCTATAGTAGCACAATGCTGGCATAGGTGTGGGGGTGTCTGTCTGTCTATCCAGTGTGGTGGCTGCAAACACCCTCCACAGCCCACACTGCCAGCACTGTTGCCAGTATTGGCCTGCCAATGTGCATAATGAGGAGCAAGGTACCATGGGTATAGCCCGGACAGGGTGGCCTGGCCAGGATGCATCTGCACAGGGCATAGGGCACTGGCTGGGACATTTTAGTGCCCGGCCACCACCTACACAGACAGGGTGGCCTCAGCCTGTCCTGCTGGGAGATCACTCTTACCCTGACTGTGCAGTGACCACGGCATGGTTGGGCACCCCCATAGTGCTATATAGTATTTCTTTCATGTGATATTTATGGTTTTCCTTTTGGAGCCCAGTCACTGATGTATCTGCTTGTTGTGTTCTGTGTGCATGCATTTCCACTAGGAACATGCACTATGGACTAGCTAGCAGACTGTTTGCAACTGGTATGTGTCTTGATGGAGTGCCTTGCAGGGTGCAGTGGCTGAAGGCTTGCTGCAGGAGAATATCAGATAGTGGTGGGGTGCAGCTTAGCATATCCAGGCCTAATGTCTGTCTGCTATTGTGTTATGGATGTGTACAGAACTGCATTGACTGCCCTGTAGGGTGTCTGTTTCCCAGCAGGACTGGGGTTGATGGTCCCCTCTACTGCCACCATTGCAGGGAGGTAGAATGTGCATCTGTTGATGGGAGACCATGTTTACCACCCTCAGCCCCTGGAGAAGGAGGGTGGTGGTGGTGGTGCATAATTCTCCTAGGGGTCCATAGGGGCTACACCTGACTGAGACAGACAGATATATCCAAGGTGTTTCCTGCAGAAGCTACCTATCTCACACATTAGCACTGCTGGGGACCTGCAGCATGGCCTATTTCTGCCATGGAAGGTGCTGTGGACCTGGTGCTGGGCGCCCCACCGCACACTCAGGGTGAGCACAGTACCCGCACAATGTGACGATGTGTAGCTACTCTGTGCCAGTAACACACACGGTCAGTACCCCCTACCAGGCCGAGGTGCTGTGGGGGTGGACATGGTCAGTTCCCCCTACCAGGCCGAGGTGCTGTGGGGGTGCATACTCCATCTTGTGTTCATCTTGTGTTCATCTTGTGTTCAGCTGATTTGCATGTGCAGTGCATCATGTGTATGGGTGGCCTAACCCTATCCTGGTGACCACAGCAGACTGTCTGTGTGGTGACGTGCAGTCCCTCTATAGCCAGCCAGGGGCTTGCTAGCAGCTGTAGAGCTGTAGCCCACTGGTTACTTCACTGCCTGTAAAGCCAGAGGTCATGGGTTCAAACCCACAGTGGGGTTATTTGATAGGGCTGGCCAAAGCATTATCTCTTTTTAATGTACATTATTGCTGCCAGCAAAAACACTCTCTGCGTACTGTACCCATAAGGTGCCTCAGAGGGCGCTTTATAGGGCGCCCTAAAGGGCACCTTATGGTTACCGTCCATATAAGGTGCACTATACGTTATCCTGTGGACCGACTTATAGGGTGCCCTATAGGGGACATTTTAGGGTGCCATGGCGGACAGTGCACTTTATAATGTTCCCTATGGAGTGCCTTATAGGGTGCCTTATGCGGCACCTTCAGTTACGGCACGTGAGGGCGTGTTTGCTGGCAGTAATTAATAAAATACAAATAAAGTGCTGCAGGAAACAATACATACATTGCAAAGCTGATGCCTCAACCAGCCTTACGTATTAGGCACACTGGGGAGCAAACTCATGACCCCTGTATCAGCAGTCAGTGCCTTAACCATTGTGCTACACTGCTGTTCCTCCTTGCATGTCAGCGCACCTACTTCAGATTTCCATGCGTTTAAATGCACAGTGCTGCCATCAAACACAGTGCTATGACCTTGCTGTGCCTCATAGTGCACCCTATATGGCGCCCTATAGGCCACCCTTTCAGCAACACTGTAGGGTGCCATGGCGAACAGTGCACTTTAAAATGTGCCCTCTGGGGTACCCTATGAGGCGCCTTATGCAGCACCTTATGTTACAATACTTTGAGGGTGCGTTTGCTGGCAGCACTAATTAAAATAAAAATAAAATGCCCCCTACAGCAATATTACCTATAACAGGTAATGCCTCAGTCAGCCTTCTTCATTAGACACAGTGGGGGATTGAACCCATGACTCCTGCATCATTGGTCAGTGTCTTAACCATTGTGCTACACTACTGCTCCTCCTTGCATGTCAGCGCACCTAATTATGATTTTCATTCCTTAAACTGCACAGTGCTACCATCAAAAACAGTGCTGTGACCTTGCGGTACCTCATACGGCACCCTATAAAGCACCCTGTAAGCAACATTCTAGGGTGCCTTGGCGGACAGTGCACTTTAAAATGTGCCTTATGGGGCGCCTTATGTTAACATGCTTTGAGAGTGCGTTTGCTAGTAGAGGTAATTAAAATATAAATAAAATGCCTCCTAAAGCAATCTTCCCCATAATAGGTAATGCCTCAGCCAGCCTTCTTCATTCGGCACAGTGGGGGATTGAACCCATGATCCCTGCATCATCGGTCAGTGTCTTAACCATTGTACTGTGACTCTGTTCCTGTGCTTGCACATCAGCGCGCCACTTATGCTTCCCGGGCAAGTTTCTCATGAGCTAATGTGCGCGGCGCACATGAGCGCAGCGCACATTAGCGCATGATTAATCCCGGTTTTGCTTTTTTCTGACTGAAACGCCCACTCCTTATATGGCATTCACACACTAGCTCGGCACGCACCCTAACGGGGTTTTAGTAAACATACCCCAAAGTCTTGTCATTTGAGCTTCTAAGGAAAGGATAGGTTTGATTATCTCTAGTACCAATTGATGTGTTCTTTGGATAGTCCGTGAGAAATACAATATTCTTCGCCTGCACCATAATTTGAAGGCAAAAGTTTTCTTCCTGTCTGTCTTCTTCACTGTCCAACTTTCACTTCCATATCACATTATTGAAAATATAATGGCTTGGACGAGTTGAATCTTTGTAGCAGAGATATCTCTGCACTTTAAAAACTTAGCCACATCATTCATAGCTGTCTTGCAATATATTTATCAGATGTCTTGACTGCTTGCTATTTCATTATTGCTTATTGATCCAAGAAGGTTAAAGTTGTCTACTACTTCTATTTCTTCTCCATCAAAGATGACATTATTGATTTTGCCAGGTGTCAGGACTCACGTTAAGGTGCAGGCCCATTTTAAGACTATGAGGTCTGTTCTGAACCACAAATAAGGCATATAGAGGGAGGAAGAGGAGTGGCCTAGTGGTTAGGACACAGTACCTCAGGCTGGAGGACCAGGGGTTCAAGCCTCATCTGGGGGTCAGCAATCTCAGGCCAGAGGGACTGGGATTTCTAATCCTATAGGCACTCTTTGTGGCCTTGGACAAGCCACTTAACCCTCTGTTGCCTCAGGTACACATAGATTGTGAGCCCCTTTGGGAATGTATCTGTTTGTAGTGATTACATAATGTAAATGACCTTGATTGAAGGATAAGGCAGTATAGAAAACTGTCTAAATAAATAGATGCGTTTTGTAGACATCAATATCTGCATTCCAAAATGGGAATGATGTAGACACACAGGCTAGATGGAGGTGGAAACCTGGATGTTCAGAAAAATGGTGTGCAGGGGCATGGACTACAGCACTGACATCCAAGTCAAATTCTGTGCATGGCAGTGTATGAGCCAGAGGCAAGACATGCAAATTAGACCAACAGGAATAAGGGCAAGAGATAGAGAAAATATGAGTGGCTTACAGGCAAGGTGCAGGCACCATGGCAACAGACTCATTAGCATGTCCCTGGGGAATGCTGCCAAAGGAGATACAGAGACAGGCAGATGAAGAACCAAAGTGTGTATTGAGGTGCAGAGAGCAGACATACAAAGATTCAGAGCATACAGCACCTATAGAGGCCTGCACAAACCATGCCACTCTGCACATGAACCCCCACCCATGTGACACTCCCAGCATAAACTGCCCATACCACAGAACCATATGACCTGACACAGCACCCCCCCACAAACCCCACCCAGTGTAAGCAAACCCCCCAGCCACACCCATTGGAACCACGAGCCAGGACTAATGCTGTCCCCCATGTACCCTTGCTCTCCCCGCCATGAGGCCCCCAGTGCTGGGACAGTCCCCAGAGGGGAGGGAGATGTGTCCTCTGAGGATGAGCTGCTGCTGTTGGTATCCCCACTGTGCACCCCCCCAGCCCTATGGAAAGGGGGGGGGAACACCATATGTGTCCCTGTACCCTGAGGCCCAGGACCCAGGATGTTGAACTGCCCCCTGGCAATGCATACCCCAGCTGATGCCACCTGTGCAGAAGGAATGGCTGCAGACACAGGACTGTGGGCAGGTGCTGCAGCAGCAGTGGGCAGTGGTGGAAGTAGTAAGACAGGCCTGGTGGCCACAAATGGTAGCCCAAGGGTGGGGATGAGGTCAGGATCACCCTGCGACCAGCTGGTTGACAAGGGCCACAATGTTTGCCGTGGCCAATGGAGGCATCAAGCTAGGCTGTTGCAGCTAGCTGCCACTCCTAGAGGGCCAGCTGCTGCTCCTAGAGCAAGATATCCCAGAAAGGACGCTCTAGCTTCATGTGTGCATGCCATGAATGAGCCTCATTGTGGGCAAGCAGGCTTTGGGCGCACTGTACCAGCAGCACAGATGTGCATTGCCATGGCTGCTTTCTGCATACATCCTTACGCTGTTGCCCTGGTGGCTCTGGTGACAGTGGGGCCTGGCACTCCCCATCCTCTGATATGGTATCCTCCTCCCCATCTTTATCAGCAGGCCTGGTGTCACTAGGGCTTGCTGGGTGTGACACATCTGTCTCCACTGGTGCCACAGAGGTTGCAGTCTGTGCAAGTAACTGGGGCAACGGTGGAGCGGCTGGTGGCATGGCTGGCAGGGGAGCAGTGCTTGGACCCACAATGGCATCAGCACCTGTTGGGAGAAGCAAGACCGAGCAAACCATTATGGATGCATGCAGCCAGTGGGCACACACACACACACACACACACACACATGAAGAGGTGTAGGGAGAAGGACCCAGAGACACAGCAATGCAGATGTGTGAGCAAAGCAGGGACTGAGACACACACTACAGTGTAGGCCGCAACTACAGTGCTTCCACAGAGGCAGCAGAGTGGAAGATGGATGCATGACATGGCCACAAGTGACCAAAGAACATCCTGAGGGGGATATGTGAAAAGTGCAGTGGGAGGTGAAGAGGCAGCCCAATACCAGAGATCCAGGGTACAGAGAGAGGACATATAGGGGCCAGAAGCCAGAACATGCACATACCCCTGTCCCCTTGCCATACTTTTGGTGTCCAGGTCACTGACACCCTCCAATGTAGTGGTGTTGCCAGGACCCGCCTCTCCAGGTTGGTCAGCTGTGGCTCCTGCCTATCTGGCCATGCTCCGCGTGTCTTTGCAAATATGTCCTGACACACCTGCCTCTACTTCCGCTTAAAGTCCTCAATCTCATGGTTGTTGTGGTATATGGCATTGAGCCATCGATAGATGGCCAGCCACCACCACTGACGCTCATAGGCACTCAGCTTGCACTCCTCTGTGCCCATCAGAGCAGCAAAGTCACCAAGAACCACCTCTATAAAGAAGGTCAGTTCGCCATCGCCAAAGTTGTGCTTCCGTGCTGAGATCCTTGGGGCCATTGCTGTCCATACAGATGCACAGGGAAGCCCCCAAACACAGATGTAGCCACCCAGGAACACGTCCAAACTGACCCAGCAAGGCCGGGAAGATGTCTAAGACATGGGGGTGTGACCGAAGACAAGATGTACGTTTTGCAGCAGCTAGATGTGTAGCGGCATAGACATACTAGTGCACAGAATATGGTCCATGTTTGTGCATGGAATGATGTGTAGATGTACAGACATCTATGTACCTATGTGCAGTGAAGTCTAGACATGCCCTACAGGTATAAAGTGCATCCACAGTTGGGCGTCTGCCCTTTCAAAGGTCATATCAATTGGCAATAGTACAGAACATTACTGAGGCAATATCCTGACCAGTAGATAACCTCTGCAGATTCCACAACCAAGCAACCACACATAGGTAGGTGTCATGAATGCCTATTGCACAATGTCTTCCATGGCCATGCCAACATGGTGTGACAGTGATCCCCCGAGTGACAGTGGGTGGGCTGCAGGAGGGGGGGATGGTGAGAGGGAGACATGCGACATAGGCCACACACTACTGATGGGAATGGGAGTCATAGGCCAATGATGCCACTGCACCGCACCTGCTGTCCCACAGAAAGGACACTGCATCATGGGGATGTGAATGACCAAATGGCCAGCTGGCCCACCTCCCCAATGTCAGTCACCATGGTCCCATAGATCCCCTTGGGTGGGCAGCTGTGTCACTCCCATGCTGCCCTGCAGGTGTGGCCTGACCACCCCCCCCCCCCTCGGGAGATGACACCATGCAGCCACATCCCTGGGTGTCCGCTGTGAGGTCCAAAGGGCTTACCCTGCTCACAGAACAGTGGGTCAGACACACACAGTGTGTGGCTGGCAAGGGGGAAATGGAGCCCCCAGCAGGTGGAGCTGCACATGAAGGAAGCACAGGCTGTGTGTGAATGTGCATGGTCTATGGGTGGGGCAGGTGTGCAATGGGTGCACTGCACGGACAATTGACATACAGGGTGGACCTCAAGGGCAGCCCTATGTGTCTGGGTAGGTGACCTGCATGGGTGATGTCTTCCACCATGCAGGTAGAAACATAGAAACATAGAAACATAGAAACATGATGACAGAAAAAGACCACAAGGCCCATCTAGTCTGTCCTTCCATAACAACAACTACAACAGTCCACTTTTTACCTTTAGAGATCCTCTGTGTTGGTCCCATGCTTTTTTGAATTCAGTTACTGTCCTCATCTCTAGACATTGCCCCACCAAATGGTGGATGACAGATGGCCAGGGACAGACTGGGCAGGTGAGGGTATGTAGGGGAGTCACCCCTGCCTGCCCCTGTGCCCCTCAGGCCCGGGTGGGGTCAGGGCATGTGGATGGCAGGTGGCTGTAGGATCACCCAGTATGTGCTGGAGCTGGGGTCAGTGTAGCACCAGCCGGCTCAGATGTGTCAGAGCCCAGACATGCCGGACATACACCATGGGTGGTGGGCCCCACACCTATACATGAACTAACCTGTTGCATCCCCCCATAGGAGTGAAACACTGTTGCCGCCTGACATGTGATGCAGTAGGAGGAGATGCACAGATGGCTCACGAAGGCCCTACTTGCATGTGCAGAATGGAAGCGGCGGAGGGGCAGACGGTGATAACCATATCCAAGCATACCCAAGCTGCGCTGCTATTACCTGGGCCTAAATGATGTACTCTCCGTGGCCCGCTACAGGTTTGACCGTGCAACCATCCATGACCGGTGCCTGGAGCTGCAGACTGACCTGGCACCTTGCGCATGCAGACAGGACACAGTTCCCATCCATGTGGAATTGCTCATAGCTCTTGCCTTCTTGGGGACTGGCACTTTCCAGCCAGTGCTGGCAACGGCAGTGGACCTTAGCCAGGCAGCAGTGTCACAATCCATCACCAATGTACTGGATGTCCTTGTGGTACATGCTGCGCAGTACATTACCTTCCTGCATGCTCCACACCAGCAGCAGCATGTTGTGCTGTGGTTCCATGTGAGAGCTGGCTTCCAAGCTGTCCTGGGTGCAATTGATTGCACACATGTGGCTCTCCATCCCTTGTGCTGCCATAAGGCTGCATATCAGAATCAGGAGACTTGCCATTCAATGAATATGCAGGTCACCTGCGAGGCCGACATACTGATCACTGATGTCATTGGGTGCTATCCTGGGGCATGCCACGATGTCTACATCCTGGCCACATTTGGAATACATGAGGCCTTTGAGGGTGGCACCATCACTGGAGGCTGGCTGCTGGGTAAGTATAGCAGGCACAGAGGCCACACACATGCATGCGGGTCATTGTGCTGCACAGGGGTAAGGGCCACCATGTGCATGTTGGCCAGCCATAGCCACTCTGGAGAGGTGCATGGGTATGGGGCACACACCAATGGCCAGGGGCACCGGTTGCACCACCACCATTGCATGCCTGCATGGGGGGCCGCACATCTGTGACAAGTGGGCATGGTGATGATGACATGGAAGCATGGCATGTTCAATGCCATTGGGTGGGCTGTATGGCATGGGCACACTGCCCAGCATGAGCATGCATAGCCTGGCAAGGGTGGTGCACACATGCATGTTGGCCAGAGTGGATGGGGGGTGGGAACATAGGGATGTATTATCTACCACTATGGGCCAGACTGGGGACCATCAGACCATGGTACCCTGATGCCAATAGTGGCCATCTCAGCCCATGGGTACCCTCCCCCTCCCTCACGTAGACCAACAACAACACACAGGACCTACACACAGGAGGTGGATCAGAGCTGGGGCATGCAGTGGTAGCACCTGGCAGCCTCCTTGTGGGGCCAGGGGTGCCCTCAGGGCCAGCCCCAGGGCCCCCATCCTGGACAAGTAGAGGGCAGATTGTAGGGGTGGCTGGTATATTGGGACAACCATCACCACCTGTCACGGGACATACTGACCCTGTTTCCCCCCCCAACCCTGCAGGTGACAAAGGCTACCCACTTTGCCACTGGCTGATGACCCCATTCATCAGGCCACTCATGCCAGAGGAGCAGCAGTACAACCGGGCACACCGGAAGTACGCTCTGTCATCGAGCGTATGTTTGGACTGCTGAAGAGCTGCTTCAGATGCCTGGATCGGACCTGCTGTATTAGCCCTTCAAGGTGTGCAGGATGTTCCTGGCCTGCTGCATGCTGCACAACTATGCAGGAGGCAGCCAGATCCTAATGTGACAGAAGCCGCATGAGGAAGATGATAGCATGGCTCCACAGCAGCCACATGGTACAGCATACCAGAGGGGTGTGGCAGCATGCCTGAACCTCCTGAAGTCACACTTCACAAGAGGTAGGCCTGTCCACTGGGGTGGTTTGGCAGGTGAAGGGTGAGCATGTGGGCAGGGTCTGCCCAGTACATGCAACCATGTCAGGTGGCCGTTATGGGTACAGGGCCCAGGGGACCCATCCCACATGGAGTCACCCGCTGAACCATGCATACAGCCCCCTGTGTGAGTGTGTGTGTAGGGAACACCCAGGGGTGTGCCCCTGGCTTGCCCCCAGGGGGGACAGATATGCTGAGAGGGTCAAGCCAGGGTCCGGGCCTTGGTGTGTGTGCCATACACCAGTCCTAGTCACCCTGCATGGAGCCGCTGTGCCATAGTGTCCTGTCACATTGGTACCATGGACCCATAAGTGCCACATGTGCCAGCCCCCCTCTTGCTATTGCTCCCACAGCTGAGTCCACAGTCCAGCCACACATGGGCATTGCCTGCCAGTGGGTACCATACACAGCTTCCCACCCACCTTTCTGACTGGCATCAGGGGTCCCCCAAACCCAAGTGGACCCTCTTCCTGTGTGGTCTACCCCATCCCCCATCCCCATTCATGGCCACAGCCATACAGGGGCACCCTGTGTGCTGGCCTTGTGCACTTAGGGTCACTGACTGGCTATACCCCACCCTTGCTCTAGCACAGACATGCCTCCTACTGCCCCCATCTGGGCCACCCTATATATACACAGTGGTCATATAGGGGTGCATTTGGTGCATCTGGCAGGGGAGGCTGTAGCGGGATGGATGCTCCAGGATGACATCCACCACTACTATGCACGTGACAGATGGTTACCATGCATGGTTGCCTCCTCCGCCCTGCCACTGCCCATGCACATCTTGTGCCTGCTGGCCCCATTGCCAATGTGTCTGCCCATGGCCCCTGTCACTGTCCTCACAGTACCAGGGTGCACCCATATGCTCTCTCCATCCCCACCACTGCAACAGGTCAGAACCACAGTGCCTCCAGGAGCCACAGGGGCATTGGCTGACAGGGTCAGTGGGGATTGCACACACACACACACACACACACACGGGCCTGCCATACATGGTGGGGCTGCACTGTGCATCTGTGTGTGCACTACCTGGACAACACCCCCTGCATCCTGGGGCACTCACTGGGGCCAACAATAAGATAGACAGCGAGATCAATGGTTGGGTATAAAACACTTTATTGGCATATACGTGTTGCCCCGCCATGCACATGTGGCTGTTCCTGCCCTGTTACATATCTATCTAGCCATTGCACAGCCCACATGTCCAGTGTGGCCTACAGGGTGCCACGCCCATTGCCCAGGGGGCCTGATGGGGATATGAGTGCCTTAGTGAGCCGGCGCACCTCCTGGAACAGGGCCTGGAGGTCATCATAGGTGCCCTTCAGGTGCTGTGCAATGAGCTCCAGGGGCCCCACATGAGCAGCCCAGGCTCCTCTGTTGCAGTGTGGTGCTGTGTGGTTTCATGGCCTGCTACAACATCCTGTGGTGCATTGCACAGCCCCAGCCCATGGCACCTGGCACACGGGGCACTCACATACCCACCCTCCTCCCCATGCTCACCCACTCATCCCTCCCCCTCCCCCTGCCCAGGCCCTTCCCTTTCCCCCCCTACCCACTGCCATCCCTCTTCCCTCCTCCTGGTCACTCCCATCCTGGTACTCCCCGGCCTGTGCACTGCCATCCCTCTCTGCTGCCCTCTGCTCACACATATCCCCCCACCTTCCCCTGCTCACACACATCCTCCCTCACTTCCCCCTGCTCACACACATCCTCCCTCACCCCCCCACTCACACACATCCCCTCCCATCTCCCCCTGCCCACAGCCACTCACCCTTGCTGTGCCCTGCCTACTCCCAGCCATGCTCACATCCCTTGACAGCCCCACTCTGGCCTCCTCCTCCTTCTGACACCAACTGGCACTGGGTGGCATATCATGCAGTTCACACTCCTCAAGTGAGTCTGTCTCCATAGCACACCCTGCCTCTTCAGGAGTGCCCACCCAGGTGGCCCCCAGCTCACCACCCTCAGCCTATGCTGTCTTGCTGGCATGGCACAGGGCCTACCACAGTGTAGTTCCTTCTACATCCCCCAGTGGGCTACCCCACCCCTCCACCTCAGGGGAGCTGGGTACCACTCTAGTGGTCAGGATGACCCTCTCCTCATCCCTGCTCTCCCCTGAAGGTGGGAGCTGGATAGCACAATGGAGCTGGTTGTGGTGGCCCCAGTGGATTCTGTGTCTGGGCTGCTTGGGGTGGTGTTTGCCTGCCCATGTCCATAGCTGCCCATGTGCCTCTCTGGCCATCTCCTCTGCAGTCTCCTTGCTGTCATCCTCTACCTCCTCTTCCTCAGCCTCCTCTGGTGCAGGGGTTGGGGTGTCCTCCACTAGGATGGCTGTGGGGGATATAAGGTGCATGCATCAGTGGCAGTACGTGGGGGTGCATGACGGACATGTCACAGCTGCATTATGGGGTCTCTTCTGACACGCAGATAGCAGGGATGGACATCCCATTGCAACATCCATTCCAGCTATTCGCCTCCCTTGCCATCCCTGATGATGAATGCCTCCTTATACAGACAAGGGGTTTGTAAGGGTTGGCGTTGATGGGGATGTGACAGGGCAGTGCAGAGGTGGAGTTGGGGCAGCTGATGGGCTGTCCATGGACCATGACATATGGGGCCATCTCTGTGGCTGGCCCTGTATGTCTGGGGCCAGCAGACTGGACAGGGTACTTATCCTGCCCCGGATGTGGTCTACATCCCCCTAGACATCGGAGTTTGGGAGGGTTGGCTGGCACCAGACAGATGAAAGGTGCAGGGGATTCCCCCAGCTTGCCCTGACCATGGTGGCCTGATTGGAGGTCAGGATGCAGGGACTGGACATTTTGGTTGGCAGCCAGGCATCATTGCCCCTGACTGTGGCCGTGGTGCCATGTCACCTGGCCACCATGGCACCACAGCTCCACCCAGGGGCCTGGCTGGTCTAGCCAAGCAGGGGCCAGTATGTGCGGGCCAATGGGACTCTGGGACATGCAGGCCTAGACGCGCTTCTGATCCCTCGGGACCTAGGCATGCCCTGTGAAATCAGATTCGCATCTACCTCTGTGCATCCAGTTCCCTCCAGATGCACAGTGGCCAGGTTACACACAACAGAGTGTGCCTCTGTGTGTATGCAGTCTCCCCTGCGTGGGTGGTCTGGGTTATGCTGGGGCAGCTAGGGTGTCATGGCACCTATGCTCTCTTGGTTCCTGCATACTAACCCTGCTCCTGCTGCAGCTGCTGGCAGATGCTGTTCAGCAAGAGGGGTCGGGTATGCAGGATTGTCCTATAGTGCACATGGTACGCTTCTGTGTCCCTCATGATGCAGTAACTTCTTGGACACAAACAGTAGTGTACGACATGAGTATCTATATTTCCTCCCTCCCAGGGGTCTCCCTGCCATTGCCTGTGTGCTCTCCCTCCACTTGTATATGCTGGAGTTGGATCCATTGTGATGCTACGTTCCATGTGCTACCTCTCCCTTGACTGCAGCTGGCCCTGCACCCCATAGACCCCTGTTTCATGTGTGCCTGATGTACATACTGGCCAGGCCATGGACTGGAGGCCACGGGGATGGTAGTGCACTGCCCAAAGGTGCTACCTAACCTGTTACTTGTGTGTCCTGTGGTTTCCATGGTCCAGCTGGTGATGCCCATTGTGGCCTTTGGATGCTGTTCTCAGGCCTGTTGTTGCTACCTGTTACCTGTGCATGGTGCCATGGTTTCAGGGACATAGGGGACCTTGCTGCATTGCACTACATCTTTCCTGTGCATGTCTGTCTCTGCCTGCCTGTGCTTGGCCCATCACCACTGACAGTTTGCATGTACAATTCCTGCCTCCTGCTGGGGTGTTACTCTGTCCCACTGGGCTGGCCACTATCCTGTGTGCTGGTGTGTGGTCCTCACCTGCTTGGCTTGCTTTGGGTGTACTGCTGATGTGCCACCCTCACTTTCTCTGTTCTGGGTTTTCAGGGGTCCATGGCTTTCTCAGGCCACTGTCTACACATGGTTTAGGTGTGCTGTACTCATGACAGCTATGACCATCACTTTTGCACAGGGGTGTGTTGTGTCTGCTCCTCCCAGCTCTGCTGTACTGCTGCTGCTGTGCCCTCTTCCACAGGTCTGCAGGCACTGATCTTTGGTCACAACAAGGTGTCAGGGCAATTGGGAGTTTGCAGCTGCTTTCTGGTCTGTGTTCTGTGCTCTGTGCTCTTACTGCCTTTTGTCCTATGCCTGTAACTGGCCACTTCGGCCTGTCTGATGGGGCTCTGGTGTGGTGCTTTGGACAGTGGCCTGGGTGCTAGGGACCTTGGGCTTTGCTTATTTTGTGCTGTCCTTTCACCTTGCCCTCCCTTGCCTGTGGCACTATCCTATTGCCATTCTGGTCTGTGCTGTACCATCTTCGATTTGCACAGTTTGGCATGGCATGTTATGGGGGTGTTGCTACACTGTCACATCTCTGTGGGTTTATTGCTGTGTTTCACAGTGTTCTTTCTTTGTGGTTTCTCCCATTCTCTGCCTCATGGTGGTATTTCCTCCTCAGCATTACACATTCCATGGTGACACTGTTTTGTGTGTGTGTGTGTGTGTGTTTTCTATGTTTCCCTATGGGGTCATCTCTCCCTGGTACTTGCTTCACCTATATACTCTTGTCTGTGTGTACTGTCTGGGTTCTCCTCACCCTCCCTCACTTTGCTTTGGTTCTGTTCCCTTGACTCTGTGCACTGTTCATGTTTCTGCCCTTGCCTAGCCTCCCCACCCCCCCCCCCCATTTTTAATTCGCTCTCTGTCCCTCCCTATTGTTTGCATGCCTGCCAGCTTTCTGCTTTCCCTACTTACTGCACTAGGGTAGTCCTGATGTGCTCCCAGCCCCTGTGTGCTGCAGCAAGGGCTGGCTTCCTATGTCCCATGGGGAGCAGGACTGCCTCCTCTTCCAGGATTAACCTGCAGAGCAGTTGTGTCTCTGCCTCCCGAAATGTTTGGATGAAGTGTGTCCATTTTCCAACTTCTGCTATGTGATCGCCTGAGGGAGGCATCACTCCATCCTGTTTCCTGTTGCACGTGGGCCATGGTGCAGCTCTGGACATTTTTGGCCATCTACATGGACCTCAGTCTGAGCGTACCACCACCCAGGAAAAAGATTTAGGCGTCATTGTGGATAACATGTTAAAACCCTTGGCCCAGTGTGCAGCGGCAGCCAAGAGAGCAAATAGAATGCTAGGTATCACAAGGAAAGGAATGGAAAATAAAACAAAAGATATTATAATGTCTCTATACCGTTCCATGGTGAGACCGCACTTTGAATATTTATTTATTTATTTTATTTATTTATTTTATTCACATTTATATACCGCATCTTCCAAGAGTTCAGTTGCGGTTTACAATTAACAATAATTAACAAATCAAGTTTGTTTTACATGGAACATTGCAATAATACAGAACTTATTTACAAGGAACATCATATAAAGTATAGAATATTGTGTGCAATTCTGGTCGCCGTATCTTAAAAAGGATATAGCGTTATTAGAAAAGGTTCAGAGAAGAGCCACCAAAATGGTAAAGGGGATGGAAGGATACTCCTATGAAGAAAGGCTAAAAAGGTTAGGGCTCTTTAACCTGGAAAAGAGACGGCTGAGGGGAGATATGATAGAAGTCTATAAATTAATGAACGGAGTGGAACGGGTAAACGTAGATCGACTGTTTACGTTATCAGAATATAGGAAGACTAGGGGACATGCAATGAAGCTACAGGGTAAACTATTTAAAACTAATAAAAGAAAATATTTTTTCACTCAACGTGTAATCAAACTCTGGAATTTGTTACCGGAGGATGTAGTAAAGGCTGTTAGTGTAGCTGGGTTTAAAAAAGGTTTGGACAAGTTCCTGAGGAAAGGTTCATAAACCATTATTAAGAAGGGACCCAGGATATCAATGCTTGACCTAGTACAAGCATTGCAGAACCTGTGTCTTTTGGGGAAACTGCTAGGTACGTATGACCTAGATTGGCCACTGTTGGAAACAGGATACTGGGCTTGATGGACCTTGGTCTGACCCAGTATGGCATATCTTATGTTCTTATGTACGGTACATGTCTTGTTTATATGTGTCTGCCGCATGGAGGCACATCACGTTTTGCAAGTTTATTCACGTATACGTTCTGCCGCGTATTCTGTGTTCACGCGTATGTCTATTCCTGCACGCCCGGCATACTGTCTTAGTTGTGCACATTCACATCATGAACGTGTTTCCTGGACCTCGACGTCCTCATCAGAATAGGCCTCCATGTTCCTTGATATCAATAAGCAGATACTTTAGATCTTCTTCATTCTCAGGCAGCAAAATAATATCATCAGCATAGTGAAAGTTATTGAGTCTTCCATCAATCTTCACACTTCGGTTGTCTTAATAAAGACATGCTTCTCTGATGATTTGTTTTCATATAAATTGAACAGGTATGGGAAAAATATGGTGACATTTTGCTTACCAGTTAATGTCCTTTCCTTGAGTCCTGCTAGACCAGTCCAGGCAAATAGGTTGTGTTCAACTATAAGCAGATTGGTGGAGACAAAGAACTAATGAAAAGCCCAGAATTCAATGACATCCTCCTATGCCATGACTCCTATGCCTCTATTTGCCTCAGCCACCATAGAAGATGAACCTGTAGATCCAAGTATAAAAATCATAGCAGACGGAAGGGAGCCGCAACAGAAGAACAAAGCAAATATAGTTTCAGGGGCAGGCCTTGGACTGGTCTAGGAGGTCTCAAGAAAAGGACATTAACTGGTAAGTAAGATGTTACCTTCCATATTGTCCTACTAGACCAGCCCAAACAAATGGGATGTACCAAAGCTACAGTTCTACTGGATGGGAAGAAGACACAGCAGCTTGCAAAACCCTAGAGCCAAAGGCTGTGTCCACTCATGTGTGGACATCCAAGCAGTAGTGCTTGACAGAAGTGGAAAGTGATGCCCACAATGCTGCCCGACAAATGTCTGCAGGGTTTACCAAGCTCTGCTCCGCCCAGGAAGATACTTGTGCTCAGGTAGAATGGGCGCGCAAGCCCTCTGCAACAGATACACCAAGGCAATGGCATCCCAGGATATAGCCAAACTGAATGGTGACTAACACACAGTGATCCTTGGAAACCTGGGCTCATTCCTGAAAGCAAAGGCGAAGCCTGTCTCCAATTGGGGGAATTGGGGAAAGGACCCCCAGACCTTCATTGCACAGCCTGGGAGGGTCCTCCTCTGGATGGGACTCAGTCCATGGGCCCACACACTCCATGAAAGGTGTGAGAATGAGCCCGAAGACCAGAAACAGAGGGGAAGAAAGCTTTTCTGTTAGGTCGGTAACGATGAGAGTCCCAAGTCCAGGAATCCAGCCAGTGTGTTCTCAGTTGATGGGCAAAGCTGATGAGAGAGAGGCACCAGCCCATTTCAAAGGCCCCTTGGACCTGTCTTCTAGAAGGTGGTAATATTTTTTCTCACCCAGGCCCTTCACCAGTTTCTCCAAATCGGCTCCAAAAGAAGTTTTCCCTTAAAAGTCAAGTGGTCCAACCGGGCTTTGGAATGTGTATTCAATACCCAGTGTTGGAGCCAAATCCAACGGCATGACACTGTCATCAGGGCACCATCACTGGCCACCAAAAGTATCAGGTCATACATGGCATCAGAAAGCAAAGCCACAACCGACTCCAAAGGAAGGATAGAAACATCCAGCGGAAGAGACTGAATCTACTGGAGCATGGCTCGAGACGTCAGGCCTGTACATACAACTGAAGAATAGCAGCCACCGCAGTGAACTGTTTCTTCAACATGAATTCACTTTTCAGTCCAGAGTATCTTTTAAGGCCAATCCGCCTTCCACAGGAATAGTGGCCCATCTGGTAACCGCTGTGACCTGCATATCCATCTTAGAAATATCAACTATACAACACACTCTCTTTCCAGGAGAGTGGGCATCTTCTAATATACCCTTAACCCCTTAGGCAGGGAGTTAGGGTAATCCCACTGTGGCCGAACAGGCTCTTGAGACCTTTGAGAAGACATTGGTAGATTTATGAGCCCGTTGCAAGAGCAGATATCTCTTTGGTTCCTGCTCCATGATTGGAGCCTCCGCCAAGCTTGAAGTGGATATGACCCTGGGATCAACATCTCCAGATCTTACTCCTGGAACAGGCAAATAACCTCAGCCTCCTCAAAATCCTCTGAAGGCAAGAGTACTTCTTCATCCACATCAGACATCTCAATCCAAGCCACAGCTGACCCCATTCCCAGCTGGGGGGGGGGGGGAACGGGACTGCCCCTGCTGGAGATGCTTTGCCATCAATCGAAGAAGACTTTCACTCTCAGACTGCCCTGACAAGAGGTGGGCAAGGTCAGTCTGACAGCATCCCATGGCTGAGAAAGGAGGAGTAGGCCCTCCAGGGATGACTCAGAAGCAGAATCTAGAAGCTGGAGATTAAGTAATATGCTTGCCACAGTCCAAATAATGTCATCTGGAAGAAGACATAAGAGTTAAGGCAAATATCACAACAGCTTGTGCAAAGGACATAGAGGCCCAAAGGGCATGCGTTAACTGCGCCTTTACTCCAGCATGCATTACAGGCAGGGCAGGACAGCACATTGGAATTGCTTAAGCAGAGCATGTGTAAGAACCATGCTACCACCAGACGCACAATAGAGAAAATGTACAGAAAATAGCAGGAAACCCACACACAGAGTCAACGATCACCAATGGTCTACCCCAAATTGCATCCCTCACAGATGGAATAGGGAGCCCCCAACAAGGACAATGATGAGGTCAAGCCTTGGTACTCACCCCCTGAGAGCCCCAAGTAGAGAATCCATACTGGGCTCAGCTCTACTCCCCTGAAACTGTTTGACTGGCTTTGCAGTACTGCGTGTAAGGTGGCTGATAGACAGATCCCTCTGAGAGCCTTCTGCAATCTTCGGGGGAATCAAAGGGGCAGAGGAGGAGGGAAGGGGCGTTGAGGTTGTGTGAGGCAGTCATACTCTTCCAGATCCTTCCAATTTCTGGATGCTCAACAGGCCCTTATCCAGGGTAAGAGGTGGAGCTGAACCAATTCTCCCTTCTATGGCTACCGAAAAGACCACAGTCTAGTGGAGCTTCCCATGTCATGCTCTAGTGAAAGATCAACCCACAGAACTGTCGTTCACGAGCATTTAAAATCAATCTTTTCCTCTCAAATCCTCAGAATTATCTTCAGAGAGGAGAAAATCCATCTACAGCTCTCTGGTGACTGAAGCGAACAGAGGCATGGGAGTGATGTCATTGAAACCTGGGCTTTTCATTGGTTCTTCATCTCCACCAATCTGCTGGTAGAGGAACACACCCACTTGTCTGGACTAGTTTAGCAGAATGATATGGAAGCAGCCTTTTATACTTTTGCCGATTTTATTCTGTTTCTTTTTGTTACATTCAAACTGTTACTGGTTGTGCATGAGAACTATTAGGTATTCTGGTATGTCCATGCTTGTTAATGTGGCCCAGAGCTTTTCATGATTTATTCAATCAAAGACCTTGTTGTAGCAATGAAACACATGTACTGTAGATATCCATCCATATGTCTCTTGTTCTTCTCCCTTTCCTGAATACTAATAGCTCTTCAGTCAATTCTCATTTTCAAGTATAGTTGTAATTTCCACTGAATGATCTTGAGTAGAATCTTGCTGGTGTGGGGGATTAGAACAATTGAATGATATCTCCACAGTCAGTCAGATCACCTTTCTTTAGTATTGGTATAAACACAGACCTTTCCACTCAGTTGACCATAATGTTGTCATCAATTGTATATAGTTACAACAAGTTAAATGTACATAGTATCAAAGTTTAATGTAAACGTTGCTGTGATGTTTCATGTAAACTGCCCTTGATTTCAGGAAGGGGCGGAATATAAAAGCTTGTTAGATAAATAAATAAATAAATCCAAATTTCCCATCAGAGCCTTCTAAGCTGCATCTGATTGCTGTAATGCTTAAATACCTGGTGCTTTATCCTTTGATAATGCTTTGAATAGTGCTTCAATTTCTTCTGTCATCATCAATGGTTACTGATCATAAGAAACAAGTTGAAATGGCTGTTGATCCACTTGATCTTTATGGTATAATGACTTGGCATAGTGGCACTTTGTTGTAGTTTTTAAAGAAAAGTTGTATTTTCTGGTGTGGCAGAAATATAAAAAAATTCCCACTAAGGGATTTTATATAAGTTATTAACAAGTGTATTCTTTGTACTCTAGATTCCATCAGATCAGATGGATTTACTGATTGGGTTTTCCAATATTTTGCTGGACCTTGAGCAGCATAGACGTATTTTAAGATAATTCCATATATCTAATTTTTTATTTAGATACTTACTGACACATGGAGCCTGATTCTGAAAGGGGCACATCCAGGTCGTCTGGATGGCCCAGAGCAGGACAGGCCCATTATACCCGATTTTGTACTGCAGGAGCAAGACGTTCCCACGGCATACAGAATCGGGCCCAAGGATGGCCTGGCATGCCCCTGCATGCCTGTGGAATTGTTCTCCTCGTAGGCTTCCCTGGCTCCCATGGCGCTGACCCTCTTCTTCCCTGCTGCCCGACCCTCATCTGGATTGGGTGGCAGGGACCTCCCTGAACCTGGCCCTGGCCCTGGGGGGGGGGGGGGGGGAATGAATGTCTGTCCCCGATCACCCAGTTTGTGGAGGTTGTTCCACCTTCAATCAGCACATTCCCCCTGACCCCACAGGATGTATAGGGCCTTGACCAGAATCAGCCCTGTACATCCTGCTGCCTTGGTCCATCCCTGCTCTGCCCAGACTCCACACCCCCATGATCCCCGCCTACTCTTCCTGTCCTGCTGCTTTAGCCATGTGGGGAGAGTCAGAGGGGAAATAGGGGCAGCCCCGCAAGTTGCAACTCAGAATCGGGCCCATAGACTTTACTTATTTATTTTTATTATAGTTTGTAAATCTGGATTTTCCTGTGTTATTTATCAAATGTATTGGTGACATCTTATAGGGAAAAATGTCATAAGATTCATATAATTCTATGTAGAGCTACTTGGATGCTGCATTAAGTGCAGTAGCATCATCCAGTGTCCCTGCTAAATACTGTAATTAAATATAGAGAAAAGTCTGACAATTCCTAGAATAGGGGAAGTTCTTACTTCCTGTCATTTCAGGCTGGGAAGAGATTTGTCTGAGAGGGAAAATCCAACTTCCTATATAAACTTCTCCCAAAGACAAAACTCTGTCTTTGGCAGCCAGCTATTGCACCATGCAGGAGTGGAGAGTAAGGTGTCTGCTGTCAGGGTCAGGTGTCTTTGGCACATAGCCACTGCACTGTGAAGAAGTAAGCTCTCTGCCCTTAGGAGACAAGTGTTTCTGGCACCCAGCCAGTGTACCAGGAAGGAGAAAAGGTGTTTTGTAAATCACTCTTACTAGTTAGAGAAAGGCTTAGAACAACTGCCCAGGAGGAGACAAAAGGGGGCTGAGGTCTGTGCAAACCTTGCCAGTACCACAATGTCTCAAGAGGAGAGCAGCTCAACCTGTGAAAGAAGTTTCAAGAATTTTATCTACACCAAAGTCATCAGAGTGAGAAGCCAGGAACAGCGGCACCAACAGCTCTCTGAAGGAGAAGGAACCCAAGCAACCATCATATACCTGTAGCACTAAGTAGGACATCCAACACAGTACTGGGGACCTGCGACTGCCTCACATGCCATCTTAGGTACACCAGGGAAATGTACCAGACTGAGGAGATACAGATTTCCACTCATGGATTCCAGACTAATTGATGAAGGTGCATAAGTGACGGTAAAACCAGACTGTATAATGGAAGTGGATAAGCGATGAAGAAACCAGACTGAGTAGCAAGAGAATAGTGGTGAAGAAAAACGCTCAGATTAAGATAAAGAGCAACTAATATAAGGGAGTAAAATACCCAAACTGAGAGGAGAAATAGTGTACTACTTGTAACCATGTTTGGACTGAGAAGGAGACGTTAACTGCTTATAACATAGTCCTGGTTTGTTGTTTCTGACAATTGTTGTTGTTTTATTCAGTGACCCTAAAGTTTTAGTAAACCCTTCGACTCTTATTTGAGAAGGGAGGGAGTGAGAGCGTCAAGTATCAACACTAAAGAATCCTGACACTAAAATTCCCTGGGTTTCAGACTAGACACTGAGAAAAAGACTCATTGGATTGGTGTGTTTCCATGTCTGCAAAGAGGACTGAAGCAGGTGCAAGGACCACAAAGAAGGGGGGGGGGGGGGAGTTACATGTATTTTGGATTTTATATGCTGTTCCCCCAGTGAGGCTCATTTTAGAACCTCTATTCGTGATTTGCATATCTGAAAATGCCCCTTCAGATGTGCCAATCACATTCATGTCCCAAAAGTCATATTAGAAAGGCCTGTATTTACACTTGTTGGCCCAATCATCTCTACATCGCACAGGGGTGTGACGGAGGGACATATGAGGTGGTCTAGAAAAGATCAACATATACATTTGATGTTAGAATGGCTCCAATCCTAACCATATATTTATGACCATCAGCGGAGACATCTATGTCTATAGTTTCTCCCAAGCATGAAAAGGCATTTGAAAACTGCTCATTTTGGTTGGGAAATTACAGTAGGGAGAAGAGGGAAATGCCCTCTGGCTCCCTGAATAATTCTTGCCCCCTCAATAAAGCATAAAGGTAAATATAGAGCCCTTTTTGTGAGCTGGCATGCCACTGTATCTCTCTGCTTATAAAATGGCAAGCCGAGATGTGTAGGTAGCAGCAGATACATGTGTGCATCCCGAAATACCATCATGGACATGTCTATGTTACCAGTTTCATAGACATGTATGTTTTACACGTGCACGTTTCTGAAACTATCTGTTTCCCTGCACATGTCTGAGAGTTGATACTGCACATCCCTGTTTCCTTGTGTGTTGGTGGAGACGTTTATCTTTTGAGGTGGAGATAGGTTGATTTTAACGTGCACTTATATGTGCCACTTTCACTGGATCATCGAACATTTTGACTTGGGCATCTAAAATGGCACCTAAACGCCTTTCTAAAATGCTGCTTTAAATCTATTATATACGTAACAACATTGATTTTGTGTTTTATTTATAGATTTATTCATGAATACAATTTTATACCCCTGATGAAGACAAATGCTGAAATATGGCCATGAAGTGTCTTTGTTTCAATAGCTTTGCCTTTGGGTTATTGGTTGTATGTTTTTTTTTCTTTATTGATGTTATTGACATCAATAAAAAAAAAACATGCCATGCTGTGTGCTTCTCTACTGCATTTCGTAGGTGGCATTGCCTCTTTTCTTTGTAATTGTAAAAGTTTACAAGTCAGAAATAGACCCTTATATCTGCAAACAGCATCAATAATTCTCAATAAGTCACTCAGTCATCAGCCAGAAGAAGAGACTGTGCTTTATTCTGCAGGAGTCAATCCACTATTACTGGAGTCCTTATCTTGAAGAAATACCTTTGAATGATCTGGGTTTACGATGAAAAAAGTAATTCCTAAAGAATTTGCCAAGGGGTGTAAATGGAGACATTTCTTTCTAATAGCTTACATCATAGAGGTAAAACTAGTAAAACATTTATATTGTGTCTGTGAAATAAAGCATTTGAATTTTTAAAGAAAAATCTCAAAATCTGATCTTGTTGGGAAGCCAGTATGAAAGAAACCACCACGGCTGGTCTTCTCACTGTTTCTTTGTGTGAGGTCTTAAGCAATTCTCTAAAGTTTAAATCATTTGGTGGTACAAAACATATTGTCTTAAGGCCCAATTCTATCCCACGAATAGCTATTCGTGCCCTTCCTGCCAGCGTCTAACCTCCCCGCCAGTTGCACGGGAAAGTTAGACAGGGGGCGGGGAAGGGACGAATCGGGAGCAGAGTTAGGGTAGGCGGTGGGTGGTTGCTGGCCCTGGACGTCCAGGGCCGATTCTAATGTTGGCCTTGTACGTCCAGGGCCGTCAACCCTCTGAGGTGGAATAACTTCCCTGGACATTTTTTCAGTGGGCCCGGGGCATGGATGGGACAGGGAGGGCCCGAGGACATTCCCCACAGCCCGACCCTGGCCTTAGGAGGCCGGATCGGGGGTTGGGCTGCAGGGAAAGCCTTTGTTAAACCAGCAGCCTGGATTGCAGTTTTACAATGGAGCTACGGTGACATGGCAACCAGACGCCATGGCGCCATTCTAAAACCCTGACTGAGTTAGTCGGGCTTTTCCTGTACCTGCAGGCTGGGCTGAATCGCGGTCCCAGCCTGCATGTACAGGGCTGTTCGCGATTCTGGTCCTATGGGGATAGACGTGCCCCGCGGGAAAAGAATCACGATCTCCTCTGTACATCTGGTTCAAACAGGACGTACAGAGGAGCTGTACGTCTGGGATGGAATGAGCCTGTTAAAGACTCCAGAATGTAATATAGCTCTAGAAAGAATTGGCAAAAACACAGGAGAAATCTTGAAAACTTCAATGTAATATTTTTTTTAACATTTTCTGGGCTGTTACAATTTCATTATGGGGAAAATGTAAGATGCAAAGGTTCATATATGTCAAGCTATTTTCTAAATTGACAACTTCGGAGTGTAATACCATATAGACCATAACTAGAACAGTGTTAGAAGCTTCCAGTGGTAACATCCTGCCATTTTGTTCCCCTCTGTGGGAGCAGCATTCTTCTATAATCCTACCTTGAGTAGTTTACTCAGATGTGTCTCACCAGTAAATCTACATAGTTTTGATAAGTAACCTGACAAACATGCTTCCATATGAAAGATCAATCTCCAATTCTCTAAATTGGACACCTCTTTCAGAGATAGATGAAAATTCCTCACCCCTGACGATATCTCCAGAAAAGATCAAAGCCTGGAGTGGGACGTGGGGGAGAAAATCTAGCTAAAATAACTGAATCCCCCTTTTTCTTCTGTATGTCTATCTTCTGGGACACCAAATCTCCCACTGGCACTCAGTGTTCCCAGCTCAGCAGGACTTGCCTTTATTGATTTCATATGCCGCCCTGAAACCTCTCCACACCAAAGGATAAAACCCAGTGGGAGAGACATAAAGGTGCAGTCTAGGGACAGATCCCCTCTTAGAAGTGGTAGTGTTGGGCAAGGGATAGTACTGAAGGATGTTTCTAACAAGGTATTACAGCACAGTGACATAAATCAGTGGGACTCTGCACCACCTTAACATTGACTTCATGGTAGGTTTTAACCTTGCCGTTCCATTTAGCCATTATGTAGTAATGCTTCTGCCCTAGCGGTATATCAAATATGAATAAAGATAAAGATAAAAGAATCCTTATATTTTAACACATGCTTTGCACAAAAAAATGCCTTTGTTGCATTCTTAGTATGGGTTTAAGGCATGTTAAAGGAGGAATATCCCTTTGATCACATCCCTTCAGGCACACATTTGGCAGCTGTGCATTGCTGTAGCCCTGTTTTTATTCAGTGGCTCCAGCCACTTTATAATCATTTTGCATGAAGTAGAGTTTAATTCACAGGCATGTTCCTTCTAATATTCTCCCACAGGCACAGGGACAGCCCCACCTCAGGGCAATAACGGTCAGATAATCATCAGTCACATTTCTTGTCTCAGTCTGATGCTAAATGAACAGTCTCTCCTAAGGTAGGCGCTGCTGCGGCTCCAGCTAGGCTTGATAATGTCAGTCTGGGGGTGGGGCTTGATCTGTGGACAACTTCCTCCCAAGACTCCCTCAAGGCATAGGCAAAAGACCACTAAAAGGCAACCGGAGTCAAATAGTCACCAGTCCCCCTCTTGGGTCCAGTGCTAGCCAAGCTCTCTTTCCCTCATGAAATATGTTCTTTAAAGCCAAGGCTTTCAAAGCACTTCAAGCACTTTATAGCACTTATGTTTTACAAGGTCCCTTGTAATGACCTTTGCTTTTGTTTACAAAAGGTAGCTTCTTAAAATAAGTAAATAGAACCATACTGAGAGAAATTTGGAAGGTCTTCCCTTTAGAACAATGAAATAGGATTTTAGTTGTCATGACTTAATAGCTGTAAAGAAGAAATCATACAGCAACGGAGACCTCCCTGGTCTTCTGAACAAAACCCTTGAACTTGTGAGCTGAAGTACTGACATTGTTTACTGGACCAGAGTCCAAAGGGAACATGCTCAGTAGAGCTGTAGAAAAGAGATGGAACTTTGTTGTAAAGCCAAAAGCAGAGGTGAGGCTTGATGCAGGGCCAATGAACAAATACAAGATCTTGTACTCCAGCCAGGAATTCGGATCAGAAAAAATTATGAAAGTAATACACAGGGTAATTTTCAGAAGCATTTCCATGCATAAAACTGTGCTTGTAGAAATGGGCTTTTACAAAATTTCTTAGCTGAATATGTGGGTAAACTTACATTTATCCTGTATGCACATGGTTTGCCCGTATTAAGCAGATGCATTCCTGGGGGTTTTACTTACATGCAGGTGTAGTTAATTCCATATATCAGACACCAGTGAAATAATGTCTTAAGATTTGAGAGTCATCACCCCATGAAGTCGAAAAAGTTCTTCCTATTGGACAATTTTTGCATATTCCCAGAATATATTATTCTAATGAAGAATTTTTGAAACAATGTAAAATATTTTCCGAAGGTTGGAGTGTTGGGCTTACTCTTTCTATATAATCTGTAAGGCATATAAAATACTTCTATATGCCAACTGGGATCTTTCTATGCAAGAAATAAAAAATCAGCTGTGTAAAAAAGATGATTATGTTATTCAGTTGTCAGAAAAAGCAGGACCAATATCTCATAGTATACACAAACACCGGCATGTGTTATCTCTCAATCGGATTCTTCAGTTGGGCCCTTATATTGCATGCACTTGGGGAAAGACTATTAAAGAAAGGATAGGACATTCAGATTTACTGGAAGAGTATTGAACAGTTGAATGGGGTACAGGACATAATCTGTGTGGCAACTGTAGTTTTTGTATTTCAACATTATGGTGGCTATTTTATATAAAAACATAGAAACAAGATGGCAGAAAAAGACCACGGCCTATCTAGTCTGCCCTTCCATCAACTACAGTAGTGCCTTTTTTTCCTTTAGAGATCCTCTGTGCTTGTCCCATGCTTTTTTGAATTCAGATACTGTCCTTGCATCTAACAACTCCATTGGGAGACTATTCCATGCATCTACCACTCTTTCTGTAAAAAAATATTTCCTCATATTACTCCTGAGTCTATCCCCTTTCATCCTCATCTTATGTCCCCTCGTGGCAGAGCTTGCTTTCAATTGGAAGAGGCTCTCCTCCTGTGATTTTATGCCATGGAGATATTTTAACATCTTTCTCATATGTCCTCTATCCCGCCTTTCCTCTAAAGTATACATATCAAGATTTTTAAGTCTATCCTCATATGCTTTTGAAGGACTAGAAAAGGGGACTGCTACTTCTGGAGAGAGATCTGTATATACTTCTGGAAATTTTTCTGAAGGGACTTCTTTGGATTAAAGCTGATTAATCTGTGAACCTAGTGTATTTGCTAAATCAGTCAGGGCCTAGTAGCAGGAGTGTAAATTTAAAACATAGAAGAGAGCTTTCTGGTTAGATTTCATACCCAGCATAGACATTGTAGTTTAAATTTAATACTCACTCAGGGCCTAGTATCAGCAAAGTGCTTTTAGTTTAAATTTAAAACAAAGAAGAAAGCTTTCTGGTTTAATTTAGAACCCAGCAGAGAGCTTCTACTTTAAATTTCATAATATGTCAGAGCCTAGCAGCAGCAAAGAGCTTTAATTTAAATCAAATCAGAATATAACTTAGCATAAAAGGCAAAACAGGGTCAGTATTCTTTGAGCAACAAATAAAGTCTTCTAGAGACCTTTACAAAGAGGCCTTCTACCTAGGGGGTAAGAGACCTGTAAAACATTTTCAATAGGTGTTAACGCCAGGTGGCAGGTCAAAAGGCCATTTTGAAAGACTCCTTCTATCCAAGCAAGGACTGTTAATCACCCAGGAAGTTGGTCACAGCTTACCTCAGAAGCACAAGACAGGGTACTGTGTAGCAGCCCTCTTTTAATAAGTGTTATATTCCTCCCTCCCTCCCCAACACCCATCCTCCCCTGAAATAATTGTAGCTTTATAGGTACTTACACATCTTAAAGGAAAGGAGGTGCTCTCAGGTGTAGCTCGTTATCCAAATCAGTCATACACTAAGGACCTCAGATTAATTAAGCTTCAGGTGAAGAAGGTATATTAAAACATATTAGGTACAATTTTATTAGTATAAGTATCCATAGCAACCCTTAGTAAGTAAAGAACTTAAAGATCTAAACACAAGCTTAAAACTAAGATGCAGACAGCAGTCCAGCAGCAAGAGGGGGCTTTCCAGTCTTTTGCATTGTGTCACATGTATGATTTTCTCCCAGTTGGTGAAAGGTCTCACGTGTGCACTAGGTGCAAGGAGCTCTTTGCTCTCAGGGAAGGAGTCCGTTCTCTAGAGGCTAGAGTAGCAGACTTGGAAGACTTTAGATAGACAGAGAGGTACATAGACGAGACCTACAGGGATATAGTCCTGCAGTCCCACCTCCAGTTTGGTAGCATCCCTGTTGCCATGGAGGAGAGAGGTCACGTGACAGGAGAACCTCACCCTGGTGTGGCAGGAAGTGATCCTGTAACTAGGACCTGTCCTCCAGGTGATGTAAGACCCTCTCACACCGAGGAAGTTTCTCCAGGGCCATGTGCCCATGAGGGAAGGGTTAGGATAGCCGTTATAGTTGGTGATTCGATCATTAGGCATGTAGATAACTGGGTGGCTGGTGGACGTGAGAATAGCCTGGTAACATGCCTGCCTTGTGCAAAGGTAGCAGACCTCACACACCACCTAGATAAGGTCTTAGATAGTGCTGGGGAGGAATCTGCTGTCTTGGTACATGTCGGTACCAATGCCATAGGAAAATGTGGTAGGGAGGTTATGGAGGCTAAATTTAGGCTTTTAGGTAGGAAATTGAAATCCAGAACTTCCAGGATAGCATTCTCTGAAATGCTCCCCGTTCCTCATGCAGGACCCAAAAGGCAGGCAGAGCTCCGGAATCTCAATGCGTGGATGAGACAATGGTGCAAGGATGAGGGTTTTGGATTTGCTATGAACTGGGGAACATTCTGGGGAAAGGAGGGGCTCTTCTGAAGGGATGGGCTTCACCTTAACCGGGATGGAACCAGGCTGCTGGCATTAACCTTTAAAAAGGAGATAGAGCAGCTTTTAAACTAGATAATAGGGGAAAGCCGACAGTCACACAAAAGCGCATGGTTCGGAAGAATGTATCCCTGAAAGATACTACCAAAAGCAGAGAGGTTCCAAAAAAGAGTAAAGTAGACCAAATGCCCTCGAGTATGGAGCAGACAGAGCTTAAAGATCCCAAATTACCCATACCTACCAAAAGCCAAATTAATATGAATAAAATACAATCTCTAAAATGCTTGTATGCAAATGCTAGAAGTCTAAAAAATAAGATGGGAGAGTTAGAATATATAGCACTAAATGAGAAGTTAGATATGGTTGGAATCTCAGAGACATCGTGGAAGGAGGACAACCAGTGGGACACTGTGATACCTGGGTACAAACTATATCGTAATGAAAGAGCTGATCAAATTGGTAGAGGGGTTGCGCTCTATGTTAGAGAGGGCATTCAGTCAGAAAGGATTAAAGTTTTGCAGGAAACAAAATATGCTGTAGAATCTCAGTGGATTGAAATTCCATGTAATAAGGGGAAGGCGATGGCTGTAGGGGTGTACTATCGACCACCTGGCCAGAATGAACAAATGGATGATGAAATGCTCAAAGAAATCAAGGCAGCTAACAAAAGTTACAGCACAGTAATAATAATGGGTGATTTCAATTACCCCCGTATCGACTGGGTCAGTGTCATGGCAGGACATGCTAGGGAGATAAAGTTCCTAGATGAAATAAATGACTGCTTCTTGGAGCAGCTGGTTCATGAACCGACCAGAGGGGAAACCATATTGGACCTAGTCCTTAGTGGAACACCAGATCTGGTGCAAGAGATAGTGTTGGGGCCACTTGGCAATAGTGATCATAGCATGATCGCATTTGATTTAATTAGTGGAGGAGGGATGGTAAGGAAATCCACGGTACTACCTTTTAACTTTTGAAAGGGAGACTATGATAAAATGAGGAAAATAGTTAAGAAAAAACTAAAAGGAGCAGTTGCAAAGGTTAAAGACTTATATCACACTTGGGTGTTGTTGAAAAATACTATCTTGGAAGCCCAGACCAACTGTATTCCACACTTTAAGAAAAGTGGAAGGAAGTCCAAAAAACTGCCAGCATGGTTTAAAGGTGAGGTCAGAGAGGCTGTTGTTGCCAAAAAAGCATCTTCAGGAAATGGAAAAAAGAGCCAAACTACGAAGCCTGGAAACAGCACAAGCACTGGCAAGTTAAATGCAAGGCATTGATAAGGCAGGCAAAGGGAGAATTTGAGAAGAAGCTTGCTGCGGAAGCAAAAATGCGTAATAAAGACTTTTTCAAGTACATTCATAGCAAAAAACCTGTGAGAGAGTCAGTTCGTCCATTAGATGATAGAGGGGTTAAAGGGGCACTAAGAGGCGACAAGGCGATAGCGGAGAGTCTGAATGAATTATTTGCTTCGGTCTTTACTGAGGAAGATGTAGGGATGTTACCCATGACTGAAGTGGTATTTAAAGGTGCGGAAGAATTGAAGGAAATATCGATACATCGGGAAGGTGTATTACAACTATTAGATAAACTGAAAAGTAGCAAATCACATGGCCTTGATGATATACATCCAAGGGTGTTGAAAGAACTGAAATATGAGATTGCAAACCTGCTATTAGTAATCTGTGAACTATCATTAAAATCATCTGAAATACCTGAAGACTGGAGGATGGTGATCGTAACCCCAATTTTTAAAAAGGGTTCCAGGGGTGATCCGGGAAACTACAGACCGGTGAGCCTGATGTCAGTACCGGGAAAAATGGTAGAAACCATCATAAAGAACAAAATTGCTGAACATGTAGATAGTCATGGATTAATGTGAGACAGCCAACATGGCTTTAGGCAAGGAAGATCTTGTCTTACTAATCTGTGTTCACAGATGAAGAACCAGGAGTAGGACCTCAGAAAACACCCACAAACAGGAACAGAAGCGAGGGACATGTTGAACAATTTTCAGAAGACTGTGTTTGTGAGAAACTAGCTCAACTTAAAGTAGACAAAGCAATGGGATGGGATACACCCTAGAATATGAGGGAACTTGGGAACGTTCTAGCAGCTCCACTGACTGACCTTTTCAATGCCTCATTGGAGTCGGGAGTGGTGCCAAAGGACTGGAGAGAGGCTCATGTGGTGCCTTTGCACAAAAAACACGCATTGATCCGCCCCGGAAACATGCATTGGTCCACCCTATCCTTAAAAAGCCCTCACTTGATCCTTTGATTCCCGCGCACTACCACCCAGTCTCCAACCTTCCCTTTTTATCTAAAATTCTCGAAAAGGTTGTTTTCTCTCAACCTTCCTCTTACCTCGACTCTACCCACTTTCTTCACCCCCGTCAGTCTGGCTTTCGCCCCGGCCATAGCGTTGAAACTGTTCTTCTTGGCTTTCTAAATGAAATTCACACTGCTCATGACTGTGGTGATCTCTTGGTGGCAGTCTCCCTCGACCTTTCTGCTGCTTTCGATCTTGTTGACCACTCACTTCTACTAGCCCGACTACTGGAGGCAGGTCTCTGTAGCACAGTCCTTCCCTGGTTCCACTCTTTTCTTTCTTCAAGGTCGTATTCCGTTCTCTCCACGTCTACTCCTTCAATTACCTCTGAATCTACTCCCCTCCTCTGCGGTGTCCCTCAAGGTTCAGTCCTGGCCCCCCTTCTCTTCAACATCTTTCTCACACCTCTTTCTCTACTGGTCCACCAACACGGGATTTCTGCCTTTTATTATGCCGATGACCTGGTCCTTCTGTATCACACCTCCCCCCTTTCTCTTGATCTCTCCCCTCTGAACTCGTGTCTCACAGCCATTGCCAATTGGCTTACTACTCACTGTTTGCATCTTAATCTCACAAAAACCCTGGCCATCTGGTTCTCCCGTGATAGTACTCCCCCCCTGGTTTCCCCCTCTTTTTCTGGTTTGCCTGTCCCCTTAGTCTCTTCCTTCCGTTACCTGGGAGTCCTCTTTGACCCCAGTCTGACCTTTCGGGATCACATTGCTCATGTTTCAAAGACTTCATTTTTCTTCCTTCGTCAGATTCGTGCTATCAGGCCTTTTCTTTCTGCACAGGCACTTACTACCATTCTTCTGTCACTGGTCATATCCCGCGTCGATTTCTGTAACTCAATCCTAGCCAGTCTTCCTGCCACGCAACTTCACCGTCTTCAATGCATCCAAAATACTGCTGCCCGACTCATTTTTCACTCCTCCATGTGCGATCACATCACTCCTCTTCTTATCCGTCTCGACTGGCTCCCCATCAAATTCCGCATTCACTTTAAAATCCTGGTGCTCCTCCACCGTGCTCTCTACACCCACTCCCCTCAGTATCTGGCTGATCTTGTCCATTTTCATACCCCATCTCACTCCTTGCGATCCCTCCACCTCAATCGCTTACATCTTCCCTCACCCACCTCCGCTCACCTTCAATCCACCCACTCCTCTGCGTTTTTCTTCCTTGCCCCCGCTCTATGGAACTCTCTGCCCTCTTCTATCCGGCTTGAGCAGGAACATACTACCTTTAAGAACAGCCTCAAAACCCACCTCTTTGCCCTTGCCATTGACCTCCCTGATCCCTCTATGTGACCTTGTCTTCCCTGTTCTCCTCTCTCTCTCTCCTCTCTCCTCTCTCTGTCCTGTTGTATGAATCTATTAGGTATGCTTTCCTATCCGCCATTGTAATGTCTTTTTCTTCTTCCTTTACCTTATGGTATTTCTTTGTTTTGAACTATGTAAACCGCTGTGATGTTTTTCGTTTAGCGGTATATTAAGTCAATAAACATAAACATAAACATAAAAGTGGAAGTAAGAATGTGGTTGAAAATTACAGGCCGGTTAGTTTAACTTTGGTGGTGAGTAAATTATTGGAGATGCTGCTGAAAGAGAAAATAGTGAGGTTTCTGGAGTCCAGCGGATTACAGGATCCGAGGCAGCATGGATTCACCAGAGGCAGGTCTTGTCAGACAAATCTGATTGATTTCTTTGACTGGGTGACCAGGGAGTTGGACCGAGGAAGAGCCCTAGATGTGGTGTATTTAGATTTCAGTAAAGCCTTTGACACTGTTACTCACAGGCGACTTATAAACAAACTGAACACCCTAGGGATGAACCCTAAAGTTATTGCTTGGGTTAGAAATTGGTTGGGTGGGAGGCGACAAAGAGTACAGGTAAATGGAGCTCACTCTGAGGAGAAGGATGTTACCAGTGGTGAGCCCCAGGGATCTGTCCTTGGTCCGATTCTTTTTAACATCTGTGTTAGTGATATAGCAGAAGGGCTGTCGGGTAAGGTTTGTCTCTTTGCGGATGATACTAAAATCTGCAATAGAGTAGACACCCAGGAAGGTGTAGATAACATGAGTTGGGATCTAGCTAAGCTTGAAGAATGGTCTAGAATTTGACAGCTAGGATTTAATGTTAAAAAATGTAAGGTCATGTATTTGGGCTGCAGCAATCCAAGGTAGCAATATAGTAAAGGGGATGGAAGGATACCCCTATGAAGAAAGGCTAAAAAGGTTAGGGCTCTTTAACCTGGAGAAGAGACGGCTGAGGGGAGATATGATAGAAGTCTATAAATTAATGAACGGAGTGGAACGGGTAAACGTAGATTGATTGTTTACATTATCAGAATACAGAAAGACTAGGGGACATGCACTGAAGCTATTTAAGACTAATAAAAGAAAATATTTTTTCACTCAATGTGTAATCAATCTCTGGAATTTGTTACCGGAGGATGTAGTAAAGGCTGTTAGTGTAGCTGGGTTTAAAAAAGGTTTGGAAAAGTTCCTGGAGGAAAGGTCCATAAACCATTATTAAGAGGTGACCCGGATATCAATGCTTGACCCAATACAAGCATTGTGGAACCTGTGTCCTTTGGGGAAACTGCTAGGTACGTATGACCTAGATTGGCCACTGTTGGAAACAGGATACTGGGCTAGATGGACCTTGGTCTGACCCAGTATGGCATATCTTATGTTCGTATGCTTCATAACAAAGACCACTAACCATTTTAGTAGCCACCCTCTGCACCAACTCCAACCTGCTTATAACCTTTTGAAGGTGCAGTCTCCAGAATTGCACACAATACTCCAAATGAGAGACTTATACAGAGGCATTATCGCTTCCTTTTTTCTGCTGGCCATTCCTCACCATATACACCCAAGCATCTTTCTGGCTTTTTCAGTCACTTTTTCTACCTGTTTAGCTACTTTAAGATCGTCAGACACAATTACACCCAGGCCCCGCTCTTCTTTCATGGACAGAAGTACCTCACCCTCTACACAGTATTGCTCCTTTGGATTTTTGCAGCTCAAATGCATGACACGACATTTTTTAGCATTAAATTTCAGCTGCCAAATTCTAGACCATTCTTCAAATTTAGCTAAATCCATCCTCATGTTATCTAATCCTTCTTGGGTGTCTGCTCTATTGCAGATTTTGGTATCATTGGCAAAGAAGCAAGCCTTACCCGACAGCCCTTCTGCAATATCAGTAACAAAGATGATAAAAGCCCTATTCATGCTTTAGATATCTGAAAACAGGCATAGTGACGTTCAAAGCACAGAGACTATCTCCAGATCCATTTTAGAAGTCATTTGTGGAGAGTTCCTCAGTTTGAGGACATCTGAATCTGAACAGGGGTGTGAAGGAGCAGGGGCGGCTCAAGGGGGGTGCGGGGCCTTGTGCGGAGACTCGGTGTGGGCCTCATTTGCATAAGGGGCCTCGTTTGCATAAATATTTGCATAATGTTACCATATACTAACTTTTAGTAAACATGCCTCTTAATGAGTGTACGGATAAAGAAAGACTAAAAGATTTCTACATTACTATAATCCAGAGCCAACTGCCAGGCACATTAGGAACTACTATAAACGCTGCCCATTTAGAACCCATAGAGTAATAATGATTACACCCCCCAAAATCAATCCCAATGTATCCAAAAAATACTTTGATTTCCATTTAAATATCCCTTTATAAAGGAACCAAATCACCTACCCTATATCCCAAAAATTTCCATAAATGTAATTATGTGAAAAAATATTATACTTTGTTTCCTTTACTTTTTTGTTGGATCACTCACCATGAGCAGGAACCTTCCTGCTCTCGAAGTGAGCCCTCCTTTTTAATCAATTTAAACCGACCCGAAGGCCTTAAAAAAGCAGAAACAACAGCACTATTCAGCTGTCTGATCCATTTAAGCATAATCTTAACTGTCCCATCTGATAATAATCGGCAACAATTCACTCCCCACTTAGCTTGAGTTGGAATTGTTCTTTGAAAAGAAGTTTTCAACCGCAATCCTTGAATTTCATTAACATAGGAAATGGCCTCTTCCATTCCAAGCCCCCGTTCCCATCAGCTATTTGCAGGTCAAGTCCCCCCTTCCACTCAGCCCATTTCCAGTCCTAAGCCCCCATCAGCCCACTTCCAGTCCTAACCCCCTTCATCCCATTTTCAGTCTTAGCCCCCGCATAGCCCATTACCAGTCATAACCCCCCATCAGCCCATTTCTAGTCCTAGCCCCCCATAGCCCATTACCAGTCCTAGCCCCCCCCATAGTCCATTATTAGTCCTAAGCACCCCATCAGCCCACCTCCAGTCCTAACCCCCCATCAGCCCATTTCCAGTCTTAGCTCCCCCATAGCCCATTACCAATCCTAACCCCCCATCAGCCCATTTCTAGTCCTAGACCCCCCATAGCCCATTACCAGTCCTAGCCCCCCCATAGCCCATTATCAGTCCTAAGAACCCCATCAGCCCACTTCCAGTCCTAACCCCTCCCCATCACCCCATTTTCAGTCTTAGCCCCCCCATAGCCCATTACCAGTCCTAATCACCCCATAGCCCATTACAAGTCCTAACCCCCCTCCCCTCCATCAGCCCAGGGAACCTTTAAAAGAAAGCTGCGAAGGGAGACTGTGCTTTCAGAGCTGTGCCGGGGCTGATGGGAAACCTGTTTCCCATCAGCCCCGGCGTGCTTAACAGAGCCGCGAGAGAAAAACTCTCCCTTCGCGGCTCTGAAAGACGCGCCGAGGGAAGTGATTGAGGGAAGGCTCTGCTGGGCAGGCGGGGGGCCCCGCGGGACACTTGATTCTGCTGCTGCCACGGCGGCAGTGGCAGCAGCAGCAGCACGTTTGTTTTTTCTTTTAAAGGTTCCCTGGGCTGATGGGTAGAATGTTGTTTGTGCGGGGCCGCCTGAAACGCGGGGCCCTGTGCAAACAATGTTCTTGCTCAATGGATGGGCCGGCCCTGTGAAGGAGGAATAGCCAGGGACCTGAAGGTGAGATTAGAGTGTTCCTAGGGACCAGGACCACCTGTTCACTGAAACATCATGGCCGTCTGGTGTCACATTGAACCCTAGACCTGCTCCAACACATCATAGCAACAAATACCTGAAGAATGCTTGTTTTAGCTGAAAAGCATCCAGAGTGAGTAGAGAAGAAAGTACTCTATCACCCCCAGCAAAATTACCACTACTGCAGCAGTGGGATTTGAAGCTTGGCTACTCTGTTTCTAAACCAGTACTCTAACCATAATGCTGTCCTAGACATTTGGGGGTCACAAGTATTTTTCTGAGGATGTCTAAGTAGATGCCCCTGCAGCTGTCCCTATCAGGCACATTCAAGTTTGTGAAATCACATCTGCATCTGGACATGCTGCATTTTTTCAGACGTTCTGGCTTATACATCTCAGACTGCACTTGGATGGATCTTCTAAAATTCCTCTCTATATATTCAAGAGGTGGTTTAGGGATAAGTGATTTATATCATTTGGATTTTAATTGCATAAAAAGCTGGTAACTATTCAGAGGATGATTGGATTGTGGAGGCTTGCCTGCAATTTAAAAGATTAAGCAGGCCATTCTTCCACTGAGGTCCATATATAAATATTTTTGATAATTTTTGCACACCAATACTTAATTGAGAACTGTTTATTTAGGATATAGGAACTTTATGTTTGAACACATGGAAGAGCTACATTAGAGCCTTTGGAGACCTACATGTATTTTCCAAGTATACATAGGTAAACTCCTATGGCAGATGTGGATTGTTCACATTGTAAGTTTTATTTTATAGTGCAAAAGGGAGCAGGGAATGATTAAGGCATAGGCAAACTAGCCACATGCCTCGGGTCAAAAGGGCTTGTGTATGGGGAGATGGAAGGAGGGGAGAAGCCCTGTCAGATATGCCTTAATCTGACTGTGCCCAGGGCCTTGCAGGAAACATCACTCAGCAGTCATGGCTGGTCTGTTGGCCAATATAAGTCAAGGGATGACACTATCAGCTTCCCAGTCATCAGTCAGCATCGTGTATTGCCCCTCCTATGATTGGTATTTCAGAGACATGGTGGAAGGAGGACAACCAGTGGGACACTGTGATACCTGGGTATAAACCAGGACCGTACCTAGCCCTGTGCGAGCGGTGTGGCTGCACAGGGTGCAAAGGCTTAAGGGGTGCATTTCGTCTGTCTGCCGCCATTTTTTCTTCTCTCAACGCCTTCTTGCGGCATGCTAAACAGGTCTGGCTTAGCGTCCTGGCGACTTGCACATCGGATGCGCGCCTCTTCTCTCTTACCCCCATAAAGTGGCTAGATGGAGGGGGGGAAAGGGAATGGGGGAGAGGTAGGGGGGGGGAAGGGAAGGGGGAGGAGGAAAGGGGGGTGTTTGGAACCATAGGCGGATTATGTACCACCACAAAACCCACCCTCTGGGGCTCAGGATGGGAAACAGGATCACCCACCAATAGATCCACATTCTACCTCCCTACAATGGTAGCAGTAGAGGGGACCATCAACCCCAGTCCTGCTGGGGAACAGACAGCCTACAGGGCAGACAATGCAGAGCTGTACACATCCATAAAGCAATAGCAGACAGACAGTAGGCCCGGAAATGCTCAGCTGCCCCCAACCACTATCTGACATTCTCCAGCAGCAACCCTCCAGTCGCTGCACCCTGCAAGGTGTTCCAGCAAGACACATACTAGCTGCAGACACTCTGCTAGCTAGTCCATAGTCCTGGAGGAGACAGGCGTACCCAGAACTGGGATGTTAGCATACACACCAAGCAGATAAGTCATTGATTGGGGCCCCAAAAGAGAACCCATAAATATTACATGGGAGAAATACCATATAGCACTATGGGGGAACCTAGCCATGCCGTGGTCACTGCTCAGTCAGGGTGAGAGTGACCTCCCAGCAGGACATGCTGTGGCCACGCTGTCCATGGAGGTGGTGGCCGGGCATTACAATGTCCGAGCCATTGCCCTATGCCCTGTGCAGATGCAGCCAGGCCAGGCCACACTATCCAGGCTATTCCCACAGTACCTTGCTCCTCATTATGCACATTGGCAGGTCAATACTGGCAACAGTGCTAGCAGTGTGGGCTGAGGAAGGTGTTAGCAGCCACCACACCAGTCCTGGGCACAGTGCAGGCATGGATATGGTACGCAATACTGTTGGGGTCACTCTGTCAGACACCAGACCTGAGGCACACTCCACAGACATCAGAAAGGTTGCTATGATGCAGCTCAATCAGCCAATTGTGCTTAACGTAGGAATTGCTATCTGCCAGTTATCATAGCAACCTTTTGATAGCTGTGTACAGTTTTCCCAGGTTTAGGGTGGCATTGCTAAGGTATGCAAGTGCTAGTATGGGGAGATGCACGCAGGGCCCAACATCCTGCCTCTCCAGGGGGCTTGGGATAATGGAGCCTGTGGGTGCGTGTGTGTCTGCCCCTGTTGGCCGCTGCTCTAGGGCAGAGGTTCCCAACTCCAGTCCTGGAGGGCCAAACACTGTTCGGGTTTTCATGCTGTCCCTAATGAATACACAAAATTGCTTGGTCTGATTCAGAATGCTAAACTATCAACAAAATGTAATCGTTCATTGTTAACCTAGAGAGAAACCAAAACCTCAAAACTTTTCCAAAACTTCTTCCATCAAAATAGCAACTATTTGCAATGAAGGTCTCAGCAATTCTTCGGCGTTACCGTGCGGACTTTTGCCTTCACACAGTAAATACGCCTAATAACATCGGTGACCTTCTGTTAAAAGCTGGTGCAGCTGAGCATAGTGGGCAATTTATTATTTATTGTTTATTATTAATTTTCAAACTCCTCTACCATCAACATGAGAAGAGTATTACTTAGCTCCAAAACTCAGCTTGCATCTATTTTAAGCTTCTAATCCCAACGCCACTCCCCGGTGCCCATCTTGCGTTTCACTTTGCTGGTTTCTTCAGGGGATCTGTCATTGCAAATTATGTAGTGCTGTGTATAGATAAAACATAAGAACCATTATTCCTACTGTGCTATACATTACTATCCTCCCTATTATTAAAACTATTCACAAATGAATATGAGTTAGAATTAGAATCCTACCGAAACAGCTGCCCACGTTCGTTTTGGCTCCAAATTCCAGTCTTTACTTTCAAGCACAAAGCTCTCTTCAGCCGAGCCAAGAACGCCGCGCATGCGCTCAACTGCCCACGACTCCATTTTTAAAGGGTCCCCAACCAAATCGGGGACCAATCAATACTCAGACAAAAACTAAACCCCCCCACTTTTTTTAAATCATTCAATGGGAACCCAGCCGGCTTCCCAAAAGGATTTTATCCAACAAATATACCACTAGAAGCTACTGGTCTGACAACGTACTTCCCTATTAAAAAATTAGCCACGGACAACAAACATCCCACTAATCTCACTACAAACAGTCCTGCTAATAGTTTTATAGCCTAACTGGCCATTTCCATATCAAAAAAGTAAACAATTTCTGATACTTTTCCAAAAACCCTTCAAATGAAATTGACACAAAGATCCATCATAAACACGCCTGCCTATCAATATTCGCATTAAGACCCCAAGGTTCAAGAGTATTTAAACGAAAAATCCACCTCTGCTCAACAAAAATTAACGTCTCAGCTATAGATTTACCGTCACGGCCTCTGTCAACTCTATCAATACATAAACATCGTAGTTGTTCAAAAACGTGACCCTTCAACAGACAGTGCCGCACTATAGGGGCCTCCTTCACCTTACAATGCAACCGGCTCCGATGTTCCCTCATGCGTGTTCGAAAAGAACGTACTGTCTTCCCGATATAGCACAGCCCGCATGGGCACACTATGGCATACACCACATTATCGGAAGAACAATTAGTAGCTTGCCTCAACCTAACTGTAACTCCGGTGTAACTAAACGAAGGAGTTGTTATCGTGATATCACAGATATCACACGCCCCACAACTCCTGTGTCCTTGCCGCTGTGAGTCCCGACCCACATCTACTGTTGGTTTCAACACCGCTGGACTCAACATTTCCTTCAAATTACGCCCCCTCTGCCAGACACACCGGATCTTCTTATCTGTTAAACCAGGAACAGTTTTCACCACAGCACTGTATTTTCTAATAATATGCTGAATACCGATACTTAGGGGAGAGTATTTAGTAATCAAATTAACAGTAGTGGAATCATTGACTTCTCTGTCTCGGGGCAATAACAGCAACTCCCTATGATTGTAAAGTGCTCCAGAATAGGCTTTTTTCACAACAGTTCTGGGGTAACCCCTCTCAAGAAAGCTATCATACAAACGTCTAGACTGACGCTTATAATCTGCCACATTAGAGCAATTCCTTCTAAAGCGTAAGAACTGGGAAAACGGGAGACTTTCTTTTAACCCCCTAGGATGTAAACTTTGAAAATGGAGAAAGGTATTCCTATCAGTAGCCTTCTGATGCACCGTTGTAATCCATTCACCCCGCCCTCTCGTAACCTGTACATCCAAATAGGGGAGCGTATCCTGGTGATAAGCATAGGTAAATTTAATGTTACTATCTAGGCAATTAAACCAACTCAAAAAAGCATCTAACGCTACCTGAGTACCCCTCCATAACAAAAAGATGCCATCTATAAATCTTTTCCACACTATAATATTTGAAGTGTAACTAGAAGGGATTACCCACTGTTCTTCAAAGTGACCCATATAAAAATTGTCTATGGAAACTATCCCCTCTTTTTTGAAGGACACCACGCATTTTTTGAACGTGTTAAGACAGGAAGGGCGTTGGGCATAAAGTACAGATGTCATTTTAGTGACATTAGATGTGACGTCCCTTTATACTAACATCCCGCAAGTGACGGCTGTTGACATTATACAGCGGGTGTTGCAAAAACGAGGTGGTCTTTCACCGTCCAAGATAGAGTTTATTTTAAATTTGGCACGCTTAGCTATTTACCACAACTATTTCAGTTTTCAAGGAGTTATTTATCAACAAAATTCATGGGTGCCACGTGCGCCCCATCCATAGCCAATTTTTATATGGGTCACTTTGAAGAACAGTGGGTAATCCCTTCTAGCTACATTTCAAATATTATAGTGTAGCTACTCTGTGCCAGTATCATGAACTGTCAGTGCATCTTACCACGCTGCAGCACTGGAGAGGTGCAGGCCCCATTTGGTGGTCAGCTGTAGGCCGCTGTTCTGCATTTGCAATGCATCATGGGTGCTGGTGGGGTTACCCTATCCTGGCGCATGGAGCAGACTGTTTGTGCGGTGACCTGCAGTCCTTCTGTACACAGCTATTGCTATGCAGCAAGCCATAGAGGTGTAGCCTACTGGTTAGTACACTGACGTTCTAGGCAGAGGTCATGGGTTCAATTCCTTGTTGTTCCCTCCTGCCCAAGGCAGATATTTTGCTTGCCTGTGACAGTCACATCTTTGCAGATCTGGGCTGCCAGCCCATTGTACCCTCACCACAGTTGGCAACAATCCTTATAAGGCGTTACAAGGCTCCCAATTAGGCACAGTACAAGGCGCGTTATAAGGCACCTTATGAGGCACGTTACAAGGCACGTTATAAGGCACCTGATTTTTAATATTATATAATAATTTTTTCATTTTTATTGTTGTTATTATTGTTATTATTAATACCACTTATATATTCTTAATGTGACGTAATTTTTTATAGTTTTATCATGTGAGTTATCGCATTATGAGTGTTTACATGTTTTTAATTGTTTTTTAATTGATATTTTTTTTGTTTATTATTATTAAAGTTTTTAAATTATTTATTATTTATTTTTCATAATTAGTTTATTTTAAGATATTTTTTAATGACTTATCTCAGTTATTTATTTATTTAGTGTGGTATAAAATGATTTGTCTTTTTGTATTCATGTTTACACAAGCATTTCTGTTTGCTGTTGGTTTCACATGTATGTATATTTTGTAGTGAGCCTATAACCCCTGAGGAAGTGGTGTACGAAACACGGCCTGTGTTGGGTTTGGCGTACCTTATCCGTGGATCAATAAAGGTCAAAATTGAACCTCCTGCCACGTTTTCTGACTGGTTCCTGTTACCCACGTAGTAATTTGCTGTTTCTTGGTGGACCCTGCAGAGTCCTCCATGCAGCCTCAGTGTTGGCTGTCAGAGCCGTGCGAAGAGAGAGAGCTTCTCCTCTTGCGGCTCTGTTAATCCCCCCCCCCATCAGCCCCGCGGTGGGATTAACAGAGCCGCGAGAAAGGGAAACTCTCCCTTCACGCGGCTCTGAAAAGCTCGCGCTGAGGCCACATGGGGGACTCTGCAGAGCAGGGGGGGCCCCGCGGGATTCTTGATTCTGCTACTGCCACGGTGGCAGCGGCAGCAGCGGCAGCAGCAGCCGGTTTTTGTTTTTTTTAACCTAGCTGGGCTGATGGGGGGGGGAGGGGGTTAGGACTGGTAATGGGCTATTGGGGGGGGGGGCTAAGAATGGAAGTGGGAAGATGGGGGGAGGGGGTTAGGACAGGTAATGGGCTATGGGGGGCCTATGGGGGGCTAAGACTACAAGTGGGCTGATGGGGGTGTTAGGACTGGTAAAGGGCTATGGGGGGGGGCTAAGACTGAAAATGGGGTGATGGGGGATTAGGACTGGAAGTGGGCTGATGGGGGGCTTAGGACTGGTAATGGGTTATGGGGGGCTAGGACTGGAAATGGGCTGATGGGGGGGTTAGGACTAGTAATGGGCTATGGGGGGGTTAGGACTGGTAATGGGGTGATGGGGGGCTAAGACTGAAAATGGGGTGATGGGGGGGTTAGGATTGGAAGTGGGCTGATGTGGTCTTAGGACTGGTAATGGGCTATGGGGGGGCTAGGACTGGTAATGGGCTGGGGGGGTTGCTAGGACTGGAAATGGGCTGAGTGGAAGGGGGGCTTGAACTGCAAATAGCTGATGGGGACAGGGGCTTGGAATGGAAATGGGCTGAGTGGAAGGGGACTTGAACTGCAAATAGCTGATGGGGAGGGGGGCTTGGAATGGAAATGGGCTGTGAGGGGAGGGAGTTAGGACTGGAAATGGGCTGAGTGGAGGGGCTAGGACAGGAAATGAGCTGATGGAGGGGCAAGGATAGGACTGGAAATGGGCTGTTGGGGGTTCTAAGATTGGAAATGGGCTGTGGTGGGGGCTTGAATTGAAATGGACTCATGGAGGGGCTAGAACTGGAAGTAGGCTCATAGGGGGCTTGGATTGGAAATGGGCTGAGTGGAGGGGAGCTAGGATTTGACATGGGCTGATGGTGGGGCTAGGAAAGGACTAGGAATGAGCTGATGGGGGGGGGGCTGGGATTGGAAATGAGTTGATGGAGGGACTCGGATAGGACTGGAAATGGATGGGGGAGCTAGGACTGGAAATGGGCTGATGGTGGGGCTAGGATAGGATTGGAAATGGGCTTATGGGGGCTAGGACTGGAAATGGGCTGATGCAGGGACTAGAAGGGAGCAGATGCTGGGTGGGGCTGGAACTAGAAGGGAGCTGATGTTGGGGGAGGATTAGAATGGGATGGAGCTGGGATAGTGAAATGGAGAGGGAAAAATATTTTGTGTGGGAGGGAAGACAAATCTACAATTGGCTGGATATTGGGAGAGTAAATGGGGATTGAGGATGGAGGGGTAAAATTTGAGTGGATGAAATAGGAATGAGGAAAGAGCAAAAGGAGAAAGATTAGTACGTTAAAGCAGATGTAGAGAGAGAATGGAAAAAAACTAGAAGAGAGAAGAAAGGACAAATGGACAGCAGACGATGGAGAGTTAGCAGAAGACACAAAGAAACCAGAAGAAAGTGGCTGGAGCAATTGCCACTGAAAAAAAATGCACAAAAGGTGGAAACATCTCTTTATTTTGCATTTTTTAACTGGAATATGTCAGCTCTTGGAAATGTGCATCATTAACGTCTGCGCTTTGTTTAGTACAAGAGGAAATTAATTTCTGGTTTTATTTCTACAATGTTGTACATTCCAAGTTTGGCTTTCGGGGTTCCCAGTTTAATTATTGTCTTCCTGTTTCTAAATTGTGATTCCTTGTTTGGTAATGGTCTATGTTCTGCATGTGCAACTGAGCTGAGGTATTCTGTTTATATAATTCCTATTTGACATTGCTACTTGTTCTCGTTCCCCAGTAGGTCATGTATTGTTATACTCTGAAACACATTGGTTTAATATTTGCAGTGTTGCCTTTTGATAGGTAGGGTATGGTGCTTTGTGAGTTCTGGTAGTGCTGTTAGGATACGGCGGGTTTGCTATGGGTTCTAAATGGGCAGTGTTTGTAGTAGTTCCTAATGTGCCTGGCAGTTGGTACTGGATTATAGTAATGTAGAAATCTTTTAGTCTTTCTTTATCCATATACTCATTAAGAGGCATGTTTACTAAAAGTTAGTATATGGTAACATTATGCAAATATTTATGCAAATGAGGCCCCACACCCACCTTGGGCCACCCCTGCTTGTCACCAGCTGTTATGTTGTCTGCCTTGACTAGATTGTAAGCTCTGATGAGGTGGGACCATCTTTTACATGTCTCTGTACAGTGCTACCTACGCCTTGTAGCACTATACAAATGATCAGTAGTAGTAGTCAGTAATAAAGTTTGCCATTCTGATCTTTGCTCATTTAAGATTACCATCTCAAGAAGTAGAGGACTGAGAGGCCTGAGAGCTCACTCCTGGCCTCCTTCCTCAACCTGCCTCTTTCAAATCCATGGTCAGGGATTGACATGACTCAGCCCTGTCCATGGGACCAGATGGGGCTCTATTCCTCCCCTTTTCTGAGGGTTGGAAGAAGGCTGCAGCAGGATTGATCACTACAAAACTTTGGGGAAAGAGATTGATATTGATACCCACCGTTCTAGCCTTTAACCTTCAAATGGGAGACTATGATGAAATGAGGAAAATGGTTAAGAAAAAACTAAAAGGAGCAAAAGCAAAGGTTACGAGTTTACCTCAAGCCTGGGTATTGTCTTAAAATACTAATTTGGAAGCCCAGACCAGATGTATTCTATGCTTTAAGAAAAGTAGAAAAAAGGCTGAATGATTGCCAGCATGATTTAAAGATAATGTCAGTATAGCCAAAAAAGCATCTTTCAGTAAATGAAAAACAGAAAACAATATAAGCACTGACAATAAAACTAAGGGCCATGTTTACTAAACCTTCTTAATGTGCGCCCGGCATTAGTGTGCAGGACGCCATATAAGGAGTGGGCGTTTCAGTCTAAAGTAGCAAAACGGGATTAGTGCGCGATAACGCGCGCTGCTGCGCTCATTATCGGGCAAAGCGCCGCTAAGTGCGTTACCGCACGGTAATCTTAAGTAGGGGCACAGACATCCACACATAGAAACAGAAGTGTAGCACAATGGTTAATACACTAACTGATGATACAGGGGTCATGAGTTTGATCCCCCAGTGTGCCTAATGCATAAGGCTGGCTGAGGCATCAGCTTTGACATGTAAGTATTGTTTCCTGAGGTATTTTAATTATTGCTGCCAACAAACACACCCTCACGTGCCGTAACCTAAGGTGCCGCATAAGGCACCCTATAAGGCACTCCATAGGGCACATAATAAAGTGCACTGTCCGCCACGGCACCCTATAATGTCCCCTATAGGGCACCCTATAAGGCGCTCCATAGGACACCTTATAAGGCACCTTATATGGACTGTAACCATAAGGTGCCTCAGAAGGCGCTTTATAGGGTGCCCTATAAGGCGCCTTATAGGGCGCCTTCTGAGGCACCTTATGGTTACAGTACCCTGAGGGTGTTTTACTGGCAGCACTAATGTACATTAAAAATAGACAATGCTTTGGACAGCCCTATCAAATAACCCCACTGTGGGTTTGAACCCATGACCTCTGGCTCCACAAGCAGAGAAGTAACCAGTGGGCTACAGCTCCATAGCTGCTAGCAAACCCCTGGCTGGCTGTAGAAGGACTGCACGACACCACACAAACAGTCTGCTGTGGTCACCAGGATAGGGTTAACCCACCCATACCCATGATGCACTGCACATGCAAATCAGCAGTCTACAGATGATCACAAGATGGGGTATGCACCCCCACAGCACCTCGGCCTGGTAGGGGGAACTGACCGTGTGTGGTACTGGCACTGAGTAGCTACACACCGTCACATTGTGCAGGTACTGTACTCACTCAGAGGGTGAGTTGGGGCGCCCAGCACCAGGTCCACAGCAGAAATAGGCCATGCTGCAGGACCCCAGCAATGCTAATGTGTGAGATAGGTAGTGTCTGCAGACACACCTTGGATACATCTTATAGACCCATAGGACGATTATGTACTACTCCACCCCCCCCCCCCCCGGGGCTGAGGGTAGTAAACAGGGTCTCCCACCAACAGATCCACATTCTACCTCACTCCAATGGGGGCAGTAGAGGGGACCATCAACCCCAGTCCTGCTGGGGAACAGACACCCTACAGCGCAGTCAATACAGCTCTGTACACATCCACAAAGCAATAGCAGATAGACATTAGGCCTGGATATGCTAAGCTGCACCCCACCACTATCTGATACTCTCCTGCAGCAAGCCTTCAGCTGCTGCACCCTGCAAAGTGTTCCAGCAAGACACATACCAGCTGCAGACAGTCTGCTAGCTAGTCCATAGTACATGTTCCTGGTGGAAATACATGCACCCAGAACAGGGATGTCAGCATACACACCAAGCAGATAAGTCAGTGACTGGGCCCCAAAAGGGAACCCAAAAATATCATATGAAAGAAATACTACATAGCACTATGGGGGAACCTAGCCATGCCATGGTCACTGCTCAGTCAGGGTGAGAGTGATCTCCCAGCAGAACATGCTGTGGCCACCCTGTCTGTGCAGGTGGTGGCCGGGCACTACAATGTCCCAGCCATTGCCCTATGCCCTGTGCAGATGCATCCTGGCCAGGCCACCCTGTCTGGGCTATATTCATGGTACCTTGCTCCTCATTATGCACATTGGCAGGCCAATACTGGCAACAGTGCTGGCAGTGTGGGCTGTGGAGGGTGTTTGCAGCCACCACACACTGGATAGACAGACACACACTCCCGCACCTATGCCAGCATTGTGCTACTATAGAGGTGTTTGGCAGCCCTGGCCACCACACCAGTCCTGGGCACAGTGCAGGCATGGATATGGTACGCAATACTTTTGGGGGTCACTCCCCAGGGTGGTAAACACTGTCAGACACCAGACCTGAAGCACACTCCACAGGCATCAGAAAGGTTGCTATGATGGAGCTCAATCAGCAAACCGTGCTTAACGTAGGAATTGCTATCTGCCAGTAATTATAGCTACCTTTTGATAGCTGTGTACCGTATTCCCAGGTTTAGGGTGGCATTGCTACAGTATGCAAGTGCTAGTATTGGGAGATGCACGCAGGGCCCAATGTCCTGCCTCTCCAGGAGGCATTGGGTAATGGAGCCTGTGGGTGTGGGTGTGTCTGCCCCTTTTGGCTGCTGCTTTACGGCAGAGGTTCCCAACTCCAGTCCTGGTGTGCCAAACACTGTTCGGGTTTTCATGCTGTCCCTCATAAGTATGCATGAGATACATCTGCATACCGTGGGGGCGGTGCATAGATATGCAGCATTATTAGAGGCAGCATGGAACCTGAATGGTGTTTGGCCCTCCAGGACTGCATTTGGGAGACTCTGCTCTAGGTAATGCACCTGTTTATGGTGTCTGTGCTCTGTAGGGTAAAATGTAGGTATTTTGGGCATGTTTACGTCATCTGCAATAAAGGTTCTGTCTGTATTAGCACGTTTTAGTAGTGGGTAAAAAATGGGGGCTGGGTTAGCAGGAACCACAGCTGGGACTTGAACCTGTGACTTTCTGCTCCTCAACACATTGGTTGTGTGCACTGCACCACTGTGTTGCCACAGAGACAGTACATTCCCTGGGGATACCATGACTTCATCAGATGGGGCCTGTCTGTTGCAGTGCATGGCACCCACCTATACAGGGCTAGGCCATGGTCTGCTCTGGGCAGCTGCCACTGCCCCCTCCACCACCAGTGCCCCTCTGCCACCCTGCTGACATGCCCTTCTGCTGGTGGTACTGGTGGAGCGCAGTCTCAGGCCATCCAGTGTGCGGATAGGCGTCTGCCTATGGTGCGGGTTCTGAGGTAGGGGTGCCTGCATAGGTGTCCACGCTTTCCCCCAGCACCGCCTGCCACTGTTCTGTGCCCTTGGGGGTCCCTACTGGGTACTGTCCCCTGTGACACTGTGGGATGCACACTCGTGCCCATGCTGGGCCCTCATCAGTTGCTGTCTGGCTGCTCTATTGTTTCAGCATTCCTATGGGCCACCTAGGCATCACCCTAGTCCGTACTGTGGCCCAGCTGCAGTACAGCATGTGCCATCTGCATCCCTCTGTGTCCCCTTTCCCAGCATCTCTCCAGTTGCCCATTCCAACATGCCCGCCCTGCTGTTGTGGAACATGTGCACCCCGTAGGAAACCTGTCCAATGGAGAGGGAAACCCTGATGAGCGCAATTGCACTGTGGGATCATTCACCTTTATGGGGACGGAGCGTAGACCCTTCCAAAATTCATATCTTTTTTTTGGAGCTTTCTCGGGAGTGCTTTTTGATGTTTTCCATTAATATCGCTATTTCCCAGCTTGGTTATGTTTTTTTTATATTTTGTTGGGGTAATTTTCAATGTTTTTTTGCACTTTTGTTCCTTGTACATGTATCACACTTATCACTTTATTGTAGGTTTCCCTGGTTTTGCTGTACATTGCTGACAGAAATGGTTTCTCTGCCCTTTAAATCAGCTCTAACGCCAGGGTTTCACTGGCGTTAGTTTTGAGCCTCGGATTTCACATCGTTAGTGTGTGGGGAGCCTCTTCCCTCCCCCTCTCCACCCATTGACCCCTTCTCTCTGCCCCTGGGGAGCCTTCCTCCGCCCTCCGGGAGCCTTTCCCCGCCTTCAGCGCTCATTTGCGACACTGCGCGTGTTAACGCGTGCTAAGGTACCTGAGCGCCTGATAAAGCGCCATTAACGCGCGTTAAGGCACCTTAATGCGCGGTAATGTCACAGAGCGCATATTAAGAAGGTTTAGTAAACATACCCCTAAGTGTTATTCTTTATATTTAGGTACTCACCTATTACATAAGGCCTTTCCAGACCTTACCTCTTCAGCAAGAGTTTTAGGGATATAGTTTGTATCATAGGACTTTGCCAGAGCAAGGCTTCTTTGATAGAAGTCTTGGAAAGCTAGCAATTAGGATGCTAGGAATCATAAGGAAAGGAACGGAGAATAAAACAATGGATATTATAATGTGTCTGTATTGTTCCATGGTATGACCACACCTTGAATAATGTGTGCAATTGTGGTTGCCATATATTAAAAAGGATATAGAGGAATTAGAAAAGGTACAGAGAAGAGCTACCAAAATGGTAAATGGGATGGAAGGATACCCCTATGAGGAAAGGCTAAAAAAGTTAGGGCCCTTCAACCTGGAAAAGAGACGGCTGAGGGGAGATATGATAGAGATCTATAAACTAATGAATAGAGTGGAACAGGTAAACGTAGATGGATTCTTTACGGCATAAAAAAATAGAAAGACTAGGGAACATGCAATGAAACTACAGTGTAACCCATTTAAAACTAATAAGAGAAAATATTTTTTTACTCAACACGTAATCAAACTCTGGAATTTGTTACCGGAGGATGTAGTAAAAGCTGTTAGTTTAGCTGGGTTTAAAAAAGATTTGGACAAATTCCTGAAGGAAAGGTCCATAAACCTTATTAAAGTGGATGTGGGTAATCCATTTCTAGCATTATGGAACTTGTGTGTCTTTCTGGGAAACTGTTAGGTACTTGTGACCTGGATTGACCACTGTTGGAAACAGGATACTGGTCTTGATGAACTTTGGTCTGATCCAGTATGACATTTCTTATGTTCTATGTTCCCTGCTTTATTTTCATCAGTCACTGTTGTCTGCTTCCTAAGTCTCTTTATGTTGCCTTGTATAGTGTCTTCCAATTTTTGTTGGGTAATAGACTGAATTTAATTCCCGCCTAACAAAGGAGGGGGTGGGGCTAGGTATGATCAATACTGTTGTTTTCTTTTCCTCACTTTTTCTTAAATTCAACTTGAGTAGTACATTACTGGAAGCTCCCCTGGTGGTATGTCAATCTTTCCAGCTGGTATAGCAGATTCTTGAAAGACTGGAGTTAGGTCAATAGGGTGCCAATTGTGAGATGTTGAGGGGAGGTCTGCCCTGCCTGTGTCTTCCGATTAGCTAGACTTATCTGGAAGTGGAAATTGCTTCCTGGCTTGCTGCAGGACTTGGATAGCTGGGTCTTGTTTCCCAGATTTTTTTTCGGAGGGGGGGGGGGAAGGAGGAGCAGCTTCATCTGACATTGAAGGATTGTCCAAGTAATGTCTTCCAACAAGGGATCCAGAGTGTCATCATTTCCAAGACATTGCTTCAATATCCTTCTATGGTAGTCTCTATGTCCGAGATAACCTAAAATATAGAAACAAGATTGACAGGGTCTGTCCATGTCTTAAAAATGATATAGTGGAATTAGAAAAAGTACAGAGAAGACAACCAAAATGATAAAGAGGATGGAAGGTTACCCTCTACAAGGAAAGGCTTAAAAAGTTAAGACTCTTCAACTTGGAAAGAAGACCGCTGAGGGGAGATATGATAGAGGTCTATAAAATAATTAATGGAGCAGAACAGTTAAATGTAAATTAGTTGTTTACTCCATCAAAAAGTAGACGGACTAGGGTACATGCAATGAAGCCAAATGTGACCCATTTAAGACTAATAAGAGAAAATATTTTTTCACTCAACAAGTAATAAACTCTGGAATTTGTTACTGGAGGATGTAGTAACAGCTGTTAGTGTAGCTGGATTTAAAAAGGGTTTGGACAAGTTCTTGGAGGAAAGGTCCATAAACCATTATTGAAGAGAACCAGGGAAATTGACTGCCTACCCAGGAACAAGCATTATAGAAGCTCTGTACTTTACGGTAACCTGACAGGTATTTGTGACCTGGATTGACCACTGATGGAAACAGAATACTGGGCTTGATGCATCTTGATCTGACCCAGTATGGCATTTCTTATGGTTTTATGTTCATAAGAGGATGCAACCTTTTCCCCATTTGACCATGCAAGAAGTCCACCATCACCAGAACCATGGCTGTGAATCCCTGTTGCTGCCAAAAACTCTCTAACTTTGCTTACAAAATATTCTGTGGGAATGAGAAGGCCCTTGTGGAACTCAGTTCCTTCATGACATCCTTAAAAGACTTTAGGACTTCTATCACCTGCATGATATTTCCCCCAGTCCTGGTGACCTAGGGTACCTGTTGATCTTGGTCTACAATGCCATCTGATGCAGGGCTGTCCGTTGCTCCATTAACCTCTCCAGTATGTCATAAGTGTAATTCCACCTGGTGCTTACACCTTGCATGAGCTGGCATGCAGATGCCCCCACTCAAGCAGCTCATGTGCACCCTTCACACTGATGAAAATATCCAGCTATTTTTAAGCACTAATCAATCAGTTCCTTCCAGACAGTGCTGTCACTTTCTTTGTTCTGCAGGCTTAGAGAATCTCTGACAACCAAGTGCAACAAGTGTACAAAGCATCTGATCCTGTGAAAGCCTCTCTCCTTCACAGCCTTGAACATGTTTATCCCACCATCTGTTAAAAAAAACCTGGAAGCATAGGGTCCATTTGTGCCCTATGTATCAGTTCTGCAGTATTGCCCTTATTTCTGAATTCATGTATGGTTGTCATCCATTACTTGGCTATGCAGCACAGCCCATCGGTATCCTCCTGATGTTGCTGCTCCATTAAACCTACATCCTCCTCCTTCTTGTCTCGACTGGTTGCCACCAGTGTGCTCTCAGGGAGAGGTAGCTGTGTTCTGGCACGTTCAGATGACAGTGGTAACATCACCTTCTGCTCTTGCTAGCTTTACTGCAGCTGTTGACACAAATGATTATACAGGTTGGGGATCACCTGCCTGCTAAATATTGTCCTACAAGGCTCTTGGTAAGGAACTAAGAGACGCAGCAGCCTCTTAAAGCTCTTCTTAATCATGTTAGAGGATGGTCATTCAGGGCTATTATTTCCCTGATGTAACGGATCCACCCCCAAGACCACCCTTGATGAAGCCTGCCATTTTGCCCCATGACAGAGCTAACCATCACCACCCCATGTCTTCCATGGTGGCTTTCTTTGATGCATATTGGGTCTGCTGCCATGTCATCTAACTGGCAGAAGAGGATAGGGACTCCACTTGGGAAAGGGATTTTGTTTTTCCTGCACCTTTTCCATCCCTGCTATTTCTGCTCCTGGATGGCCCTCTGTTGTACTGAGCTGGAAAGGGTGCTGTTTTTCCAAATGATGCAGCATGCCACTGTTCATAAGATGACCCATCAGCTTACCTCTGCTAATGTGCTTCCTATAGTAATTACATTCTGCATACCACAGATCATCATGCACTTTAAAATGCTTCCACATGTGAGGTTTTATGAGACTTCCTTTGTACTTCCTTGGCAGGACCTGCTGCTCTTGATGGCCTTTTATCCTCTCCTCCGCTCCGGAGGAGAGGATAAAAGGCCAGAGGCATCCTTCCCACTTTCTACTTTCTCCATTGCCTGTGTGATGTGTTTGACTTTGGCACTGCCTCCATCACTTTCTATGTCCTAATTATTAGGTACGCTAACAAGAAACTCTTCAGCCAGCATACCTTCAGTACTGTTTGGGAGGAGTGGCCTAGTGGTTGGGACACAGTACCTCAAGTCAGAGAACTGGGGGTTCAATTCTCACCTGGGGACAGCAATCTCAGGCTAGAGGGACTTGGGTTTCTAGTCCCATAGGCACACCTTAGGCAAGCCCCTTAACTCTCTGTTGCCTCAGGTACACATAGATTGTGTACCTGGGGACAAGGGAATGTATCCAGTATCTGCTTGTAGAGGTTGCATGATGTAAACTACTTTGATTGAAGGATAAGGCAGTATAGAAAGCTGGTTAAATAAATATCTGATCATTCAGATATAAATCCCATCCATGTGGATCCTTCATGTTCTGTATCTGCCAAGAACATCTGCTCACAATTTTTAGCAGAGAATTCAATGCTGCAGAGTTGCCAAGTTACCCAAATTCTTGTCTATCTCCTTCAGGCGAATATCCATTCCAAACTAATTTAGGAGATTCCCTATGGCAGATCTTCATTCCCCTAGAACAGGACTAGGTTGCTACACTGCAGGAGAGCATCCTCGGTCAATAAGATGCTCAAACCTTGCTCCTGTGTTTATATTATTTGCCTACACACTGCAGAGTAAGCACCTCATATTTTAGCCAAGCAGAGATCAGATCAGCATTTCTACCAGAGCACAAGGTCTGTTTACATGCACTTGGGTCTGAAAGATCATCACCCTGCACCACCGGACCTTTTCACCTTTATACAGATATTGAACAAAAATGTTGGCCAATGAGATATAAAGGGCAAAGATGAACAATTTGCTTAAACCCCTGTTTGGAAGTTGATAAGGCAATTTACAAAATGTTTATCTGTCTGTGTTCTGATGTGCTAATGAATTTACAAGGTCTTTTTTGAAATAGGACCAGTTCACAAACACTACGTAAATCCGTTTTTTTTCCCTCTCTCTTTATTGGCTTGAATATTTTAGTTGTTGGAACTTCCAGGGGGGCAAAAGTTAATCAAATATGGATTACTATTGGGTAAGCGTCCATTAATGGTAATAGAAAAGACTATAAAAGGAGTCTCTTTTTCTTGACTTTTCAGACTTCTTCGGAGTCCAACCCCCCAAAAATCCACAACCATGAAGTGGATCACCTTAATTTCACTTGTAATTTTGCTAAGCTTTTCCGAGTCCAGGAACTTGCAAAAGAGGCATCATCATGAAGGTAACAAAATTATATGACTTCCTTTCCTGCAAAATTATGTATTCTTTACTAATACACTGCCTTAAATATTTACTGACTTACTTTCGCTAAGATGACAAGAAATTTAATATCAGGTTTTGGACATTTCATATTGAAATGGCAGCACATACACAAAGTATTACTTTGCAGACGTCCGGTAGCTCAGGCTCCAGCAGGAAATCTCTGTAGGATCTCTTACAAGTAGTACAGAACCCTTAACGTCCTGGAGCTGTCATGGTACAGATTTTTTCCTAGTCAGACTGTATCTCTGTACCCTTGCATTTGTATTGTACATGACCAGCACATAAGATAGTCTGATAGTAGGAGCCCATGCAAAGCTGAGACTTTACTGAAGTTGCTTGTTCATTTTTGCTGGTATTAAGTAGCCTAGTGGTTAGAGCACTGGCTTAGGAACCAGGATTCAATTCCCACTAGCACTCCTTGTGGCCTTGGGCAAGTCACTTAACCCTCCATTGCCCATGAAAAAAGGCCTGGCAATCTACTTCCAGTTACATTGCCAAGAAAACTCAGAAGCTGCTGACTCAAAAAAGGCACATACTGCTGCTGCTAAGGTAACAAAATGTTATTTGCCACATGCATTTTACATAGCAGTAGTTGAGATGGTTATCAGTGTTAAGAGCTGTACCTATTTCCTAAGCCGAAGAGCCTCACAAATAGAACTTATGAGATAAATGTCATTTATCTTTTGACTGCTGTGGTCTAAATCTGAGTTATGCAAGAACGTTTGTGCTTACATGAGTACATCTCTGCAGCATGACAAAAAAACACTGTGGGTCAGATATCTGCCAAATATCTGCAGCTATTTAGCTGTTCATATGCACAGGAATTCTGCAGAATGTATGCAAAAGAGAAACAAGAGACCAAAATAATTGTCTTCAGCATTATACAGAACTTCTAACTCTACTTTCTATAGCTGATAAGTAGAAGATTTTGTTGTGAATTTGCTAGTAAATGATGATCAGTGCAAACCTTTTCTTAATAATTTTGGAAGGCACAAAATGTAATGACCTCTGACTTTTGATGCTATAGGTTGCTATTAGAGCCAATGCTGCTTTTATATATTTAGTACCTAGCTCACGCCTTTCTGGTAGTAGATCAAGGCAAGTTACAATCAGGCACAGTAAATATTTCCCTGATCCCATGGGGCTTACAATATAAGTTTGTATCTGAGGCAATAGAGAGTCAAGTAACTTTTCCAAGGCCACAAAGAATACCAGCAAGATTCAAACACAGGTCTGGTTGCGCATCCACTTGCAACACTATAACATGGCTCACATTGGTGGTTCTCTACCATCCAGCTCTCGGCAGTCGCGTGCTTACTTACCCCCATTCTGCAAGATCCTGGTTGTTATGTTGGTCCTTCTGATTAATTAATGATTAGCTACAAAAGAACCAGTGCCACCTTTTAATTGCATGATAGTAGCATGATTTATTTATTTAACATTTCTTATATACCATCTTTCATGATATCAAGGTGGTTTACATTGAACAAACAGAAATTACATTGAACAGGGCATTATAACTTGGAGATAACTATTTTACAGGGAACATGGGCAATGGAGGGTTAAGTGGCTTGTCCAAGAGCACAAGGAGCACCTGTGGGACTAGAAACCCCAGTCTTCTAGTGGGATTTGAGCACCCCCCTCCTCCTCCTCCTCCTCCCTCCTCCTTACCTTCTGGCTTGAAGCACCTTGCCCCAACCACTAGGCCACTCCTCCATAATACAGTTTGGGGAGCTAAGGCTTGCTTCAGTAAATAGAAATGCTATATGAGCTCATATGAAATACTGTTCCCAGCACTGCTGCGTATGCAGCATTGGCCAGAAATAGCAGACCATGTGCATTAAAATAACTTCAGTGGTGGTACCACTGTCACCCCACAGTCCATAGTTACTAGAGAATTAGAGCAATTGTTGCTAAAAAGGACCAGAAGATGCTCTGCCATACACTTGCCTGTACAATCCTGTTCTAAAAGGTCTTGATATACAAATCCACTTTTCTCGATGGTGCATTAATGGAGGCTTCATAGACCACAGGTGCTGATAAGGAGTTACCAGTCTATCAGCAGGCTCACAATATCTCAAACAACCTTTGCACCTTAGGTACACAAACGCAGAACTGCCAAGGTACCCCAGTTCCTAGGACTGACTTTTGGTGCAAATTAAGTTAAAAGGCAATGCTGGCATGCAACATAAGCCAGTGACTGAGTTGGCCTAGTTGCACAGTTTGAACTCTAAGATTGGCTTCCTAGGGGGGAGGCACAAAAGCAAAAGTTGGCTCAGGTCATCACAGTCCCTTGAGCTGGCCCTCAAAGTTTAATGAACCAGGATCTTTCTGAGGTACTCACCATTCACCCTACTACTACTACTACTACTGTTAATCATTTATATAGCGCTACAGGTATTCATATATAAAAGATGGTCCCTGCTCAAAGAGCTTACAGTCTAATCAAGACAGGCAATACAATAGCTGGAGTTCTATTGCAAGCTATAGGGTTTCTCCAGCTTTTTTAAGAAAACCCAATTTCTAATGCAGGTATAATTTTTATTTCTTAGGGTCATGCCTTTTCAGTAGTTGTTGCAGGGGAGAGTTCAGATATGCTGTATCTGGAGTGCTTATAATTTAGGTGTGTACCTGAGCTAGTGAAAGATGAAATGATTTGCCCAAGGTCCCAATAGCAGCCGTGGGAATTGAACCTTGGCTTCCTTAGTTTGCAATCTGTTGGGTTACTCTGTCACAGCTCCTCCCTTTTAAGTCATTAGTAACAAATCTATCTTTATTTCAGTTTTTCAAATTAGGCCTATTGCAAACAACCTCAGTGCATGGGCACACTTTTGCACTCTTCCTTAATGTTAGTGAAGCCACTGTTTTCTCATTCAGGGACAAGGGCAGCAATCTCTCACTTGTTTTGGGCCTTGCTACACATACGTTGTGTCATCTCACATAAGTATATAAGGGTCAGGGAAACCTTTTTAGAAAGCAAGAGGAAGGTGCCATTAATAAGATCATACTAGAGCTTATTAAGATTCGTGTGAAAACAGCTGATGAACACACCAAATTGGCTATATGATATCTTAATTTATAATGTAGCTTTATCTCTAATTGGGTAAAATCAAAATATGATTAAAAGCTCTGCTCCCAGTATAAATTTCCAGGTCATTCAACCATTTACTTTTCCTAATTGAGAAAATAGACCATAAGAACATAAGATATGCCATACTGGGTCAGACCAAGGTCCATCAAGCCCAGTATCCTGTTTCCAACAGTGGCCAATCTAGGTCATACGTACCTAGCAATTTCCCCAAAAGACACAGGTTCTGCAATGCTTGTACTAGGTCAAGCATTGATACCCTAGGTTCCTTCTTAATAATGGTTTATGGATCTTTCCTCCAGGAACTTATCCATACCTTTTTTAAACCCAGCTACACTAACAGCCTTTACTACATCCTCCGGTAACAAATTCCAGAGTTTGATTACACGTTGAGTGAAAAAATATTTTCTTTTATTAGTCTTAAATAGTTTACCCTGTAGCTTCATTGCATGTCCCCTAGTCTTTCTATATTCTCATAATGTAAACAGTCGATCTACGTTTACCTGTTCCACTCCGTTCATTAATTTAAAGACTTCTATCATATCTCCCCTCAGCCATCTCTTTTCCAGGTTAAAGAGCCCTAACCTTTTTAGCCTTTCCTCATAGGAGTATCCTTCCATCCCCTTTACCATTGTGGTGGCTCTTCTCTGAATCTTTTCTAATAACGCTATATCCTTTTTAAGATACGGCGACCAGAATTGCACACAATATTCAAGGTGCGGTCTCACCATGGAACGGTATAAAGGCATTATAATATCTTTTGTTTTATTTTCCATTCCTTTCCTTATGATACCTAGCATTCTATTTGCTCTCTTGGCTGCCGCTGCACACTGAGCCGAGGGTTTTAACATGTTATCCACAATGACACCTAAATCTTTTTCCTGGGTGGTGGTTCCTAATGTGGAACCTTGCATCGTGTAACCATAGTTTGGGTTGTTCTTCCCTAGGTCCATTTAATCCTACTTTCTGTTTTCTATCTCCTAACAGGTTCCCAATCCAAACTATGAAATTGCATCCTATCTCATAACTTTTAAATTTCTTCAGGGGTCTCTCATGAGAGACTGTGAAATGCTTTTCAAATGTCCAGATGCAATATAAGCTCCATTTTGGTTAGGGACACTATGTGGGAAATGGGATGCCCAGGTTGGGACAATTACATTTCCCCAAGTATTTTACAAAAGGCTGCCTGTGGGATGTTTCTGCAGCGGAAGCGGTGATTTCAGAAACTACACATACATACAAATAAAGAGCGGCATCACTCGGCAGCTTCCATTTCTAAGTGCGGGCAATTATCTGTAGAAGTTTCACCATTTCTTTTTCTTTTCTTTTTTTTAATTTATGAAGTTTTGAGATAAATTACAATCACATATAGCAGGAAAACCACAAAAACAAGAAAATAGATTTGCCACTGTCAGCACAAGAAACAAAGGGGTATGTTTACTAAACTGCGGTAATGTCATTCACGTTAGGTTCCGTGGTAAAGGTACAGATGCCCATGTAAAGGCGTCGGTGGGGAATCATTATGGTAAGCCGTCAGGTAACGCGCGTTATAAGGCACAGTACAAGGCACGTATGCACTATATACCCCAAGGGGCCTCAATCACCCCTTTTGTAGATGAGAGTGTGGGGGGACAGGTGCCTGCACACTGCAGAATGGCTGTAGTACCAGAAACCACAGTCCTGCTGGCAGATGACAGTCCTCCAGGGCTGCTGGACCAGTGCCATACCTGTGACCATTGCAGACCAGCAATGATGCTTGGGGGTAGGCAGGGGAAGGCTCAACTGCCCCACACCACCATCTATCATTCACCAACAGACAGCACAGTCAAACTGCAGCTGCAGCATCCTACAAGGTGTTCCCACCATGCACAGACGAACTGCAGACAGCCCACTAACCAGACCATAGTGCATTCTCACACAGGAACCCTGTGCACCCAAAGGTGGGCTGTACAGCACAGACACCAAGCAGGTAATTCCATTGTTGGGCCCCAGAACCAGGAACACACAGGTATCACTGGAAGCAAATAATGTTTGGCACTATGTGGGAACATAGACATGCCATTGTCACTGCTCGGTCAGAGTGAGAGTGAGAGTGACACCCCCCCCCCCCCCAACGTGACATGCTGTGGCCACCCTGTCCATGCAGGTGGTGGTCGAGCACTACAGTGTCCCAGCCATTGCCCTCCACCCTGTGCAGATGCATCCTGGCCAATCCGCCCTGTCTGGGCCATACCCACAATACCTTGCTCTTCATTATGCACATTTGCAGGCTAATGCTGGAAGCAGTGTGAGCAATGTGGGCTCAGTGAGGTGTTGGTAGACACAAAACAATGGAGAGACATACGCACACTCCTACACCTATCTCAGCATTGTGCAGAGATGGAGGTGGTTGACAACCCTACCCGTTGCACTGATCTTGATCACAGTGCCGACATTGCTAATCTGTGCAGGGGGTAGTAGTAGTGCTCTGGTGATAATTGCAGCTCTGTGCTGGGGCCAACAGCCTGACACTCCATGAGGCTGTGGATAGTGGAGGTCTTGTGAGTGGGTGTCCGTACCCCTGTGCACCACTGCATTGGGGTTTGTCCATGTTGTTGTTGTGGCTGCATTGTGGGCTAAAGCTATGGGGAGATGCTCTGCGAGCCAGCCCCTGGCAACAACCGAGGGGGGTCTCCAATGACTGTGTCCAACCACCCCACTGACACTCTACCAGGGGGAATAGAAAACACACATCCTCCCATCAGGAATCCCCTGTCACACAATAATGGGGGTTCCTGGCTCTGCAAATGAAGACTCAAACAATCAGCAGAGGAATCACTGGTCTCCCGCCCTCCCGTCCCAGATCTGTCCATCAGCACTCCTTGGGGTCCACTACTGTCCTCTGACTAAGCAGAGCTGTGTTCAGTGAACTCCCCTCATCGTCATCACTATGCACAAAGGTTTCCACCACACGGTGGTGGTTCTCCTTATACCTCTGTCCCAAATCTGTGTCACCAGATGAGCTCCATCTAGCAGCTTTCCTTTGCTGTCCATTGCCCATAGATTTGATGGATACAGCAATGTCTGCTGCACCCCATGAGCGTTCAGCCTCTTTTTAATTTCTCGGAATGCCTGCCTTTTCTTGTCCAGTTCCATGCTAAAATCCGGGAATATCCAAATCTTGGCGTTATTGTATGGGATTGCCTCCACCTTCTATGCCTGTCGCAGGATTCAGTCGCAGTGCCGGAAATTGAGTAGTTTTACTAGCACTCCCTGCCGTGCCGATCCTCCCGGGACACGATGTGCCCGCTCTACTACAACGTTAGGCGGGAGTGGAGGGTCCTTAAATAACTCACTCAGCAACAGTTCAATATTGTCCTCTAAGTTTTGTTCTCCGCCCTTCCCCAGCAATATCAAAATCCTTATGTTACATCTGCATGGTCATTTTTCAGGTAATTGACTTTGACTAGCAACTTATATATCTACAACTGCTGTGCCTTTGTATCTTTCTTTAAAATTTGTACCTCATCCTCGGTTCCAGAAATGCGCTGCTCGACTTTCTCAATGTGGCCTACCGCAGCTTGCAGTTCTGCCCAGGTCTCTCGCAGCTCTCCTTGGATTGTGCACAACTTTTCCGTTAAGTTTACATTACCATCCCTGATCGCTGCTAAGATAACCACGGTCTCTTAGGGGTATGTTTACTAAGCAGTCTTAACGTGCGCCCGGCGATGTTATCGTGCGATAAGGTACCTTATCGTGCAATAATGGCACTTTAGTGGGCGCAAAGGTACCTTAGCGTGCGATAACGCGTGCAGCGGCGCAAATGAGCGCTGAGGGTGGAGAAAGGCTCCCGGAGGGCGGAGGAAGGCTCCCCAGGGGCTGAGAGAGAGGGTCAATGGGCGGAGAGTGGGAGGGGAGAGGCTCCCTGCACACTAACGCTGTGAAATCCGAGGCTGAAAACTAATGCTAGTGAAACCCTGGCGTTAGAGCTGATTTAAAGGGAAAAGAAATCATTTCCATCAGCAATGTCCAGCAAAACCAGGGAAACCTACAAAAAAGTGATAAGTGTGATACATGTGCACGGAACAAAAGGGCAAATAAACAGTGAAAATGACCAGAAGAAAATGTAATAAAAACATAACCAAGCTGGCCAATAGTGATATTAATGGGAAACATCAAAAAAACACTCCCGAGAAAGCTCCAAAAAAAAGATATGAATCTTGGAAGGGTCTATGTTCCGTCCCCATACAAGGTGAATGAGCCCACAGTGAAATTGCTCTGAGCAGGGCTTTCCCTCTCCATTGGACAGGTTTCCTATGGCATACACATGTTCTGCAACAGCAGGGCGGGTATGTCGGAATGGGCAACTGGACAGATGCTGGAAAAGGGGACACAGAGGGCTGCAGGCGGCACATGCTGTGGTGCAGCTGAGCCACAGTGCGGACTAGGGTGATGCCTAGGTGGCCTATAGGAATGCTGAAACAGTAGAGCAGCCAGACAGCAACTGATGAGGGCCCAACATGGGCACGAGTGTGCTTCCCACAGTGTCACAGGGGATAGTACCTAGCAGGTACCCCCAAGGGCACGGAACATTGGCAGGCAGTGCTGTGGGGAAGCGTGGAGAGCTATGCAGCCACCCCTACCCCAGAACCCGCACCATAGGCAGCCGCCTACCCGCACACTGGATGGCCTGAGACTGCGCAACACCAGCAGAAGGGCATGTCAGCATGGTGGCAGAGGGGTACTGGTGGTGGAGGGGGCAGTGGCAGCTGCCTAGAGCAGACCGTGGCCTAGTCCTGTGTAGGTGGGTGCCATGCACTGCAACAGACAGGCCCTGTCTGACGAACAGTCATGGTATCCCCAGGGAAAGCACAGTCTCTGTGGCAACCCAGTGGAGAAGTGCACACAGCCAGTGTGTGCAGGAGCAGAAAGTCACAGGTTCAAGTCCCAGCTGTGGTTCCTGCCAACCCAGTCCCCATATTTTACCCACTACTAAAACATGCTAATACAGACAGAACCTTTAGTGCAGATGATGTAAACATGCCCAAAACACCTACATTTTACCCTACAGAGCACAGACATCATAAACATGCGCATTACCTAGAGCAGTCTCCCAAATGCAGTCCTGGAGGGCCAGACACCATTCAGGTTCCATGCTGCCTCTAATAAATATGGCTGTGCTGAATTTCTATGTGCCGCCCCCATGCACTGTTCCCTCTAAGCTGTGCGCGTGTGCGCGCGCACACACCTCGCTGAGCGAGCGCACATACTTTACAACAGAGTGCACAAAAATTACGGCTCTGATTCTGACAGAAAACAGACATCTTAAAATTTAAAAGTTATGATTGTAATTACTAGAAATTTCCCGCTTCATTTAGTAATCATCTATTTTCATTTAACTTGATTAAAATCAATGTGGTGTACATACTGTATTCTGACGTGTAGTCAAGTTTTAAAGTATATAACTCCGAGTGTCGTTATGTGGCGCACAAAAATTTAACCTTCCTTCAAAAGCTGCACACAGCTGATATTTTATGCGCACACAGCCTACAGAAAATTAGAGGGAACATTGCCCCCATGGTATGCAGATGTATCTCATGCATATTCATTAGGGACAGCATGAAAACCCGAACAGTGTTTGGTTCTCCAGGACCGGAGTTGGGAACCTCTGCCCTAGAGCAGCGGCCAACAGGGGCAGACACACCCGCACCCACAGGCTCCATTATCCAAAGCCTCCTGGAGAGGCAGGATGTTGGGCCGTGCGTGCATCTCCCAATACTAGCACTTGCATACCTTAGCAATGTCACCCTAAACCTTGGAAAACGGTACACAGCTATCAAAAGGTTGCTATGATAACTGGCAGATAACAATTCCGAAGTTAAGCACAATTTGCTGATTGAGCTGCATCATAGCAACCTTTCTGATGTCTGTGGAGTGTGCCTCAGGTCTGGTGTCTGACAGTGTTTACCACCCTGGGGAGTGACCCCAACAGTATTGCGTACCATAGCCATGCCTGCACTGTGCCCAGGACTGGTGCGGTGGCCAGGCCTGCCAAACACCTCTATAGTTGCATAATGCTGGCATAGGTGTGGGGAGTGTGTGTCTGTCTATCCAGTGTGTGGTGGCTGCTAACACCTTCCTCAGCCCACACTGCTAGCACTGTTGCCAGTATTGGCCTGCCAATGTGCATAATGAGGAGCAAGGTACTGTGGGTATAGCCTGGACAGGGTGGCCTGGCCTGGATGTATCAGCACAGGGCATAGGGCAATGGCTCAGACATTGTAGTGCCCGCCCACAACCTGCACCGACAGGGTGGCCACAGCATGTCCTGCTGGGAGGTCACTCTCACCCTGACTGAGCAGTGACCATGGCATGGCTAGGCTCCCCCATAGTGCTATGTTGTATTGCTTTTCAGGGAAATGTGTAGGTTTTTTTCTTCTGGGGCCTAATCCCTGACCTGTCTGCTTGGTGCGTGTGCTCATATCTTAGCTTTTGGGTGCATACATCTTTTCCAGGATCATGCAATATGGACTAGCTAGCAGACTGTTTGCAGTTGTATGTGTATGGCTGGAACACCTTGCAGGGTGCAGTGGCTGGTGACTCACTGTGCTTGTTGCTGGAGCATGTCAGATGGTGGTGGGGGGCAGCTGAGCATATTTAGGCCTACTGTCTTCCTATCATTGCCTTAGGGATGTGTACAGCTCTGCATTGGCTGCCCTGTAGGGTGTCTGTTCCCCAGCAGGACTGGGGTTGATGGCTCTCCTCTCTACTGCCACCGTTGCAGGGAGGAAGAATGTGGATCTGTTGGTTGGGGAATCCTGTCTCCCTTCCTGAGTCAAGGAGGGTGGGGAGGGTGGGTGGTGGTTCATAATCCGCCTTTGGGTCCAAGCACCCCCACCCCCACCATGGCAGAATGTGCACTATGCTGGGTGCATCATAGCCCATAAGGATCAGACCCAAATGACAACTTCAGATGGACACTAAGGTATCCTAGGTGTGTTTGCAGGAACTACCTATCACGCGGGTGCGCATACACTCTAGCACTGATTGGTATCTGTGACATGGCCTACGTCAGCCATGGAAGGTGCTGCGGACCTGGTGCTGGCCGCCCCACCTCACCCTCAGGGTGAGCACAATACCCGCACAATGTGACAGTCTGTAGCTACTCTGTGCCACTAACACACACTGTCGGCACCCCCTACCAGGCTGAGGTGCTGTGGGGATGCACTTGGTCAGTTCCCCCTACTAGGCTGAGGTGCTGTGGGGTGCATACCCCATCTTGTGATCATCTGTAGACTGCTGATATGCATGTGCTGTGCATCATGGGTACTGGTGGGTTGCCCCTATCCTGGTAGCCATGGCAGACTGTTTGTGTGGTGACATGCAGTCCTTCTGTAGCCAGCCAGGGGTTTGTTAGCAGCTGTAGCCCACTGGTTACTTCACTGTCTGTGGAGCCAGAGAGCATGGGTTCTAGCCCATAGTGGGATTATTTGATAGGGCTGTCCAAGGCATTGTCTATTTTTAATGTACATTAGTGCTGCCAGCAAAAACATCCTCAGAGTACTGTAACCTTAAGGTGCCTCATAAGGCGCCCCATAAGGTACCTTATAGGGCACCCTATAAAGCTCCTTATAAGGTGTCTTATAAGGCGCCCTATAAAGCGCCTTATAAGGTGGCTTATAAGGTGTCTTGTAAGGCGCCCTATAAAGCGCCTTATAAGGTGCCTTATAAGGTGTCCTATAGGGGACATTGCCTTGGCGGATAGTGCACTTTATAATGTGCCCTCTGGAGTGCCTTATAGGGTGCCTTATGTGGCACCTTAGGTTACACCACTCTGAGGGTGTGTTTGCTGGCAGCACTAATTAAAATAAAACTACAATACCTCAAAAAGCACTACTTAAACATAAAGGGAGATACCTCAGCCAGCCTTGTTCATTAGGCACACTGGGGGATCAAACTCATGTCCCTCATACCATCAGTCACTGTATTAACCATTGTGCTACACCTCTGTTTCTGTGTTCAGATGTCAGCACGCCTACTTAAGATTACCGCGTGTTAACGTGCTTAGCGGCGTCTCATCCGATAATGTGCGCAGCGCACGTTATCGTGCGATAATCCCGTTTTGCTACGTTAAGACCGAAACGCCCACTCCTTTTATGGCAGCCTGCACACTATCGCCGGGTGCACGTTAAGTCTGCTTAGTAAACATACCCCTTAGAGTGGAGGCCGTATTTGCAGTCCCCTGCAATTCAGAGGACCTTGGTCTGCTCTCAGCGATGTGTCACTCAAGGCCTGTCCTCTGCCATCTTGCGGATTCAGGCACGCCACCATTGTTTGCTGGCAGGAAGTTTGGGCCACTTTCGACGAGCCGGCTGCTGTTTTTGAGGACTTTTGGGTCTCTGCTTTTGCTGCGATCAATTTCTCGCTATGAAATCTGTGATCCATGGGAGCCAGGCCGGGACGAGAGAGCAGGGAAACCACATCTGCTCTCTTAGTCTACCATCATGATGTCCCATTCTGCCTTTTTAATGTGTGGAATGCATCTGATTTCATGATAGTAGTTTTTAAACAATCTTTACTGCTGATGTAAACTCTTAACCTTTTTAGCTCCTCCTTTTAGTTTTTTCCTATCCTTTTCCTCATTGAAAGCTAAATGCTAGTGCAGTAGATTCCTAGTGCTATGCTTATTGAAGCTTAGCCAATGCTAACTGATACTAGAAATAAAAAGGGGCATGTGCTAATGTCCTTTAGACATTCTAAACTTTGGTAAACATGGCCTGTGGAGGATTATTCTATAATCTCACGAACAGGCAAATCACATTGCTGCACATGTATTTGGGGCCTATTCTATAAAGTAAAGCCCGGGTATGCTTTACTTTATAGAACAGAGGCATACAGATGCTCTTGAACCTAGTCACAGCACTGATGCCTACTCTAGAACAAGAGTAACTGCCTACATCTAGATCGGCGCAGTGACGCACGTAAGTCATAGTATTCTATAACCTACATGTGTAGATTTAGGCCCTGCCTATGCTCTGCTCAGGCTCCATCCCTTGCACACCCCAACTGAACATACACATTTATTATTTTATTTTATTTATTTTATTTAAAGTCTTTTCTATACCGCGCTTTTTCAAATTCAGCTCGGTTTACAAGAAACATTAACTTTGTCCAGTCGTGGAGGCCCGTACTGGACTTACAGAGAACAGGGTTGGTAACTTGGTTGAACTGGGTAAACTATATACAGGTTTAGGCCGGGTAATTACATTCTAGGATTTTATGGACATTCTTAGATACTATATTCATGGTCCTGCTCAGGTTCTGGTAGAGCTAACATGTTGTGCTAGAGTCATGCATAATGGGTGGCGTAGGGTGGCTGTTTAGTTGATTGGAGATGACTGGTCGTTGAGTGGTGCCATAGTGTTGCATGAAGAGGTGATGTTTCAGGGCCTTTCTGAAGGTGGTGAGGTCTGTAATGGACCGGATGCTAGGTGGGAGTGTATTCCAGCACGAGGGGGCGTAGTACTCAAAAGCTCTCTTTTTTGTGGTCTGTGAGCATTTTGTGATATCGCTGGGGATACTCAGGGTGTTTACTGTGAATGATCTTCTGGCTCTATTTGTGGGAGTGGGGATGATGAGGTCTGTGATAGAGGCAGAGGTGATTCTATTGATGGCTTTGAATGTCATCAGCAGGGTCTTGAAGGTGATCCTGCAATGAACTGGTAGCCAGTGGAGTTGCTTCAGGATTGGCGTTATGTGGTCCCTCCTGGATGCACTGTGTAGGATTCTGGCTGCGGCATTCATGGCTAGTTGTAGTGGGATCAGCGCGTTTTTTGGTAGCCCCTGTAGGATGATATTGGCATAATTGAAATGGGGCATGATTAGTGCCTGATAGATTGTCCTAAAGTCATTCGGGTCTAGCAGCGGTCATAGGTGGCGGATTGTGCGAATCTTAAGGTATACTGCCTTGACGGTGTTATTTATATGGGCTTTCATGTTCAGTTGCTGATCGATTGTTATCCCTAGGTAGCGGATGGTTGGCTTGCATTGAAGTTCGGCGTCTCCAACTTTTAGTACAGATGGTGGAGTAAAGGATTGATCTCTGGTGATGAATAGCGCTTCAGTTTTCTTTAAATTTATCCTTAGGTTTTGGGTGTAAAGCCAGTCTGCTATGGCACTGAAACAGGAGGTTAGTGTTGAGAAATCTGGTTGGTCTGTGGTGAACGGCGTATAGAGTAATACGTCGTCGGCATATGCAAGGCATGAGATGCCGAAGGCTTGTGCAAGTGTGCAGATGGGCTGCATATATATGTTAAAGAATAGCGCTGAGAGGGATGATCCCTGTGGGACACCTTGTGTTTGCTGGAAAGCTTTAGACGTTGTGGATCCTGTTCTCACATGCTGCCATCTGTCTGAGAGGTAGGATTCGCACCATCTCAAGGCTGTGTCCTGGATCCCTTTCTCTGCCAGCCGCTCCATAAGTAGTGTGTGGTCCACGGAATCAAACGCTGCAGCGATGTCAAGGAAGATAAGGGCGTATCCTCCTCTAGATTTGTTCAGGCCGGTGGTTAGAGTGTTGAAGAGTATGGTTAGTAGTGTCTCAACCCCATCTGCTTCTCTAAATCCATGTTGACATGGGTCTAGGGGTGCGTTGGTCTCGATGTGATCCTGGATTTGTTGTTGAGCGATTTTTTCAATTATCTTGGCCATTAAAGGGATACTTGATATCGGCCTGTATGACTCAACTTTCTGGGTGTACAACTTGCAGTTTTTGTTTTTTTTATTAGTGGTCTGATGGAAGTTTGTTTCAAGGTCTGTGGGAATGCTCCCGTGCTGAAGGAGAGATTAATGATTTTGGTTAGGAAAGGGCTAAATTCCTTACACAGTGTCCTTATCCAGAACGCTGGGCATGGGTCGTTTGGCGCTGTGGTGGTGTTGATCACTTTGATTGTGTCTTCAATGTGCTTCGCTGAGGACGATGAGAAGGCGGTAAATGGTGAAGGGTGCTGTGACCTGTTCACAGTGGTGGGTAGTGGTGTCTTCACAGTCTGAATTGTTTTTGACTGTAGGTAGTCCGCATATTCCTGTGGTTCTAGCATGTTTTGTTGGGCATGGGAGGTTTCCTTTGTGAGGGTCCTTACAATGCTAAATAGGTCCTTTGGTTTGTTTAGAGAGCGTTGCAGTAATGTTACATGGTAGCTTCTCCTCGTTGCGTTTACTTAGTTACGGTGTTTCTCCACGTTTGTGTTGAAGATGTCCAGGTCTTCAGTGGATCGTGAGCGTCGCCATTTTCTTTCGAGCTTTCTTAGATGATGAAGTGAAGTCACATGATGGGACTTATGTGCACACATGCACGTGTCTATTCAGGCTCATAAGTTCTTCAGAGGGACTTATTCACGTATCAAGCATGTACCTCTTTGCACACCCTCCATACAATCATCCCCTTAGCATCTTTTCTCCAGGTATTAAGTCAAATTTGATCACGTTATGATCACTGTTGTCAAGTGGCCCCAGCACCATTACCTCAGATCTTATTATACTGGCCCCAAAGTGACTTGCCATAGATCACAAGAAGTGACAGTGAGAGCATCACAGCATTAATTCAAGTGCTATTTGCGGTTCAGAGCCCATTAATTTCCCATTCAGCCACTCCCTCTCTCAGGTTTAACTGCAATAACCCCGAGGATGAGTCACTGGGGTGTGCTTAGTTTAGCAGAAAGGACCTTACAGACACTTTCTGTAGTATTAGGATGTTGTGGTTAAGTGCCGTTGAATCGGTGTCGGCTCATGGCAACCTGCTGGATAGTTGTCCTAAACTGTATTCGGTCAATTTGTTTTGTTGTGACTATCCATTCATTTTTCGTGACAAGATACCAAAGTAGATTGTCAGGCCTTTCTTCCGCTAGGGAATGCTAGTGGTGCTGCCGTTGTCACAGAAATGTGATCCTCCGCCGGCAACACCATCCCATGGGTGGTTGGTCTTGGTCTGGCACCTCAGCTGAGATCTGTCCATCTTGGGAGACCCTGCCTGTACTTACGGTGCCGATAGCTTAGCCCCAGCATCACTGATGCACAAAAGCCCTCACAGCATGACAAGCTGCAAATAAAGTGAAGGAATATCAGCCTGTCTTTAGATATGTTTCATAATTACACTACTATTTGATTTAAATGCTGAAAGAACAACATTGACTTAAAAGCTTCTTTCTTGAAGTCTTTCATGCACATCTGAAGGGACCAAAGATACTGAATCTGTGGATGTAGTGAATGCTTGAACACCCCAATATTGATCAAACTCCTTCACTTTGTCCAGGGAAGGGAATCTTGTCTTGACCTTAATATCTCCAATTGTTTTCAAAAGTTAGTTCCTGTGAAGGGAACTTGTTGTCACAAAAACTACAGCATGTTTTTTAAAGATAATTGCTAAGGCGTGTGCACTAAATGCATTTTCTTCTTGTTACTATTAATTTGCGGAGCTTTTCGAAAGATCATTCTTCTTGGGAATCATTACCTCTTTCACAAGAAATAAAATAGAAAAGCTGGACAGCTTGGCCAGAAAGAGATACTCTGCTAGTGTGGACTGCTCAGGCCCAGATTTATGCATAGGCAATAGAGACATTTACCTCCCAGCCCACCAAGATTTAGAAGGCCTTTTCAAGTCAGTGCCTCCTGTCCAGAGTGCTAATTATTTAATTGTCCCTTGTAACACAGAGGCAATACAAAGAAGAACTTCCTTTCTTCTTGACACAAATACACCCCTCCCCATCTCATTTATTTATTATATTCTCTTATATACCACACTATTCTGCATCAGTGCAGTTTACATTGAACAAACTGAAATTACATTGAACAGGGCATTTAACTTGGAGATAACTATTTTACAGGGAACATGGGCTATGGAAGGTTAAGTGACTTGCCCAAGACCACAAGGAGCACCTGTGGGACTAGAAACCCCAGTCCTTCCGGCCCAAGGTTGCTGTCCTCTAGTGGGATTTGAACCCCCAACCTTCCGGCCTCAAGTACCTTGCCCCAACCAATAGGCCACTCCTCCACACATTACTTGAGTCTTGTTTCAGTTTCAAGATGGCTAGAGTTGTACACATCTGCTGCTCTTTATACTCTGGCCCTCTCTATGCTTTTGTTTAAGGTTGTACCTGTGCAGGTTACGCTCCTATTTTTTTAAAATCAAAGCAAAGTTAAATAAACTTTACACTTTAAAAACTAGAACGTCAAGTACAACCTCTAAACAAAAATATGGGGGGGGGGGGGAATGGGTAACCTGCACAGATGTTTCCCCTGCCCCCCCCCCCCTTGAGCAAATCAAGTGCTTCTAAGTTTTGTGTCTATGGTAGCCAAGAGTTTAAATTCAGCCCTGGAACTCTTACTTGACCCTAAGGTGGTTATAGTGAAAACTTCCTCCCATTTAAACAAAATATGATTGTGTTTGATGACACTGAAACATTGAATAATGGTATAGTATCTATGAATCCCATCAATATAGCCATCAGAGTAACTTGTGTAAAGAAAATCTAAGCTACGTCATACCTTTAAGTATAATTCATCAAGGGATGCTAAATAAAGATGGGAGAGCTTCTATAATTCTTTAAGCAATCTGCTGAACCAGACATTTGCAAGGTCCATGGATCTGATTTGCTAAATCTGTTGGAGGAAGCAAAGCAGATCAGAAAACTTTGGTTTGAGTTTTGGAAAAATTCGAAACAGATTTTGTTGAATTGTGGATCGACTTCAAATTTTTTTGATGTTCTTTACCCAAATTATGCAGTAAAATATCTCATAGATTGCCCAGATTACATCAGACTCTAACCAATCTGTTATTGGAATCATTCTTACGTCTCTAGTGCTAAATCCTGCAAGCTATTTTGCAGTCCTGATATTATTGTTAAAATGCTCTGGATTACAATGACTGTTGCCTGAAGCAGCTGTTAAGAGCAAAAGAACATAAGAAATGCCAAATGGGGTCAGACCAAAGGTCCATCAAGCCCAACATCCTGTTTCCAACAGTGGCTAATCCAGGTCACAAGTACTGGCAGGTTCCCACAAGGTAGACGGATTCCATGTTGCTTATTTCCCTAGCCCACTTGTATAATGGCTTATAGACTTTTTCTCAAGAAACTTGACAGAAATTTAACTATAGGGCCTCTTAACATACTCGCTGCCCAGTTGGTCAACTGTTGCATTTTAGGAATATATAATTTTATGATGTCTACATTTAAGCAATTTTTTCATTGATATTTTGGTACTCAGTGGCTCTTTTATATTTTGGTTATTAAAACAAATGGGTCATAGCTCTTGAGAGATCTGCCAAGAAATCCAGTTTAATAGTGAGACAGAGAGATCTGTGTGCAATATTTGCTGGTGAAAAACTGAATTTTGCTCTGTTTTGTTCCCTTTAATAAAAGAGGATTAATGCTACTTTTACAGTACTAAAGAAGAATAAATCTTGTTTTTCAGATGATGACCATGAGAAAACCATTGCTGAAATGTATAGCACTTTAGGACAAGATCTATTCCAAGCTGTGTAAGTATTATCCTCCAAACTGTAAACCTAGAGGGGCCAGTGTGCTCCAAATGTGCAAAGCACCCTGAACATGCAAAAAGAGCAAAAGATCAATATTTTGGGTGATTTTTAACATATTGGCCCCTTTTGCAAAAAATGCAAAAAATTTCTCATTGCAAGTAGTAAAATTTCATGCATAGTTTTCTACACAAGAAATTTTGCTAAAATTCTGAATTAGTAAGCTGATTGTTCATAGAGTTCTCCACACCGGCACCCCTCAATACCTAGCAGACCTTATCCGTCTTCAGCCCTCCCCTTGCCTCCTTTGATCTGCCCATGGTAATCACCTTTTCCTTCCCTCTCCCACACAGGCCCACCTGGAACTCACCCACCACTCCACTTTCTTTTCCTAGGCCCTGCCCTCTGGAATTTGCTCCTGCAAATCCTCCGCACTGAACTATTTTACCCTTGATTCAAGAATATGGTCAAAACCCATCTCTTCCACCTTGCTTTTGACCTTCCTCTCCCCAACCTCTAGGCTCCCCCACTTTCCCTTGGCTCAGGCTGCTCCATCCCCCTTCCCCTCCTTCTTTGTATGACCAATGTTTCTGTCACTCCTCTTCTCTCTGTTCCTTCATCTGTCACTTTCCTGTCCAAACAATGGCATTCTTTTCTCTCTCTATTTTTCACCCGCAGCCTGTATTAATTGTACACCACCGTGTCGCTTGTGCCTGGGTGGTATATCAAGCACCAAAGATAAAGATAAAGACGTGATATGTGAAGGCACATTTTAGATAGAACATGGAGAAGGGAATTCCCATGTTAAGGATCAGGATGTGGAGAATTCCCAAGGTATTTTACAAAAGACTCTCCCAAACATAGAGCTGCACAGGGGAAATAAATGTAAAAAATCTCCCCACATATGCATGGGAGCAGCTTCTAAAAATCACTTCCTGCTCAGTAAGTGCGCTCTCTTCAGCATCACAGGCTCAGTCCCTCCAATCACCAGAAGTTTGGCCTTTTTGACTTTGATCACCCTTCCGTGTTTCCCTCAGAACTTGATCTCTCCCCAACCCTGCAAAACATGCCTATATTTCCCCTGTCCCCTATACCACATTCAATCCCCCCTATCCCTCTTCAAAGCATCCAATACCCCTCTGCCCCTCCCCAAAGCATCCATTCCCCTTCAAGGACCATCCAGCATGAAGCACCCCTCATCCAAATCCTGCATGGCTACACTGACCCCATGGTGTTCCCCCAAAATAACTCTCTACTCCCCCCCCCATCCCTTTCTGGGATCTATGGTGGTTAGTGAGACCAGGAGCAATGCCCACTTACTTGCACGCATCATGTGGCTGCTTCCAATATGGCACTGATGCCCCCTAGTGGTAATCTCATGATACTGCAGCAATACTGCAAGATGACCACTAGAGATCATCAGTGCCAGGGACAGCTTCAGAGTTGGTTCATTTGCTCCTTTTCTATAAGGTGAAATCTACATGGATTTCACTTTATAGAACACTGGTATAAGTGATGACTGACAGGTGTAAATGACCACGAGGCTGAATTTGATCATTTATGTGCGTAAATGTGCCCTGCACTCAAGCGTTGTCCATGTGTGCACCCACAGTGAAAGAACACATGATGAGCTTTGTGCGTGTAATCATGACCATGCCGTATAGGTGCATAAGTGCTCACTCGCACACAAAAATGACTAGAAGATTGCTATTTACACACACAAATGATGCGTACATTTCTGCAGCTCCTCAGAGAATTACCTATAAATAGTGGATTTTCAGTAGCACTATCCATATAGTGCCGAGTTGCAGATAGGCACGCCTAAATGTAGCAATGATATTTAGCTTCTAAATTCTATAAAGGTATTTTCGTGTGTATATGCCTGTATACATGCATAGAATGTGGCTTATAAAATGACTCCACATGTAAAAGTTCACGCAATGTAAGATACATGCTCCCGAGCAAATGTAACTGTGCTTGGCTTCATCGTAACTGTGATCTCTGTGGCTTTTGTGCTGGTATGTTATAAAGAGAGGGGCATGTTAACTAAGTGCACTAACAGTGAACTTGTGCTTTAGTGTGCACTCAGCAGGGTGGGACTGTGGTAACTGCTTCTCTATGCTAAAACAGTTGGCGCATTCAAAGTCCTGCACGCACTACTTATCGCATGAAAGGGCAGGGAACGAGCGGGTTAGGAGCGGAGAGTGGGCATTCACTGCACATTGAGCTTAGCATGGGAATTATTAACATGCACTAATTGTCAATATTGCAGTTTGGTGTGAGTACACTTAATGCCACTTCAATGGGTAGTGCCATGTTTTAGGGAACTGTTCCGTACAGGAACTGCTGGGAACACATCGGACCTGCCTCCAACAGTTAGTGCAGTGCTATTTCAATGACAATGCATTTGTTTTTGCTGCAAACTCTTAGCACATATTAGTAAATATACTTCATAGGAACCTATGACGCCCATTCTGAATGGGGCCTGTCCAGCCTGTCTGGACGTTGAGAATCTGGACAGGCTGGATGTGTGTCCGATTCTGATCCCACGGGAGCTGTACGTCCCTGCAGGATCAGAATTGGGTGCAACCGGCCTGGATGAGCAGGCCATGCCCCGATTCTGTCAGGCTGGATGTCTCGCTGATTCCCCAGATAGCTCAGCCTGGGCTTCTCCATGAGCCACAATGCAGTGGCGTCCCATCGCCATGGCACCACAGCTCCATGCAGGAGCCCCGACCGCCCACACCGCCATCAAACCTGGGGCGGGATCGGGCTGCAGGGAAACCCCTGCCCCTCTCACCTTTTCTGCTGGCCTCGGCATGGCTGTCCCCCTCCATTGGAGGGGACTTATTCCACCTCCGAGGTAGAATAAGTCCCCTGTCCAGGTCCCCCAGCCCAGACGTACAGGGCTGATGCCGGAACAGGCCCTGTATGTCCAGGTTGAGGGTCACACCTCTGGCCCTTGTGCAGCGCTCACTATACATCTTGCCAGTATGTGCGGGGAGCTCTGCATTCTGAATTGGGTCTAGGCGAATGACGGGGATTGGACATCTATGTCAGACACTCAGGCCCCGCTATTCGGGCCTATATAATAGGCCTTCCTGATTTCTTAGTCTAGATGACCTGTTATAAAATTACTCTCCATCTTTATAACTGAGCAGTTTAATTTAGGCCAGAAAATAAGCCATTCTAAATTAAACTGCATCGCTATATCTTCCCTCTGTATGGGTAGCTGATGGAAATGATCACATTAGACATGTATTCAGCACCACTGGCTATCAGTGTAGCAGCATTTATCCAGATGGATAAAATTTGGCTTACATCCAATGTCATCAGTTTAGTATATTTAGAATATTCTTCTAAATCTGGAAACAATGGTGATCAGACTGATCACATGGCACTCCGCATGAAGAAAAGATTCAGTGCTGGTGAAATATGTGGCTTTAATCACATTTTTATTAGTCTTTCCAGCCTGTAGCTTGATTGGCAGGACTGTGGATTGCCTGTAAAGAATTGACATCACTGGTAGAACTGCCCATGGCTTAGTCGTTATTGATTTGCTCGTTTTTACAGTGACTGAACAGATTCTGTTTTGCATTTCAGAACCTTGATCATGTGTTCTCAGTATCTCCAAAAGAACTCCCTAGACGAAGTCACTCATTTGGTCACGGACTTCAGCAGCATTGCAGAGAGCTGTATCGCTGACAAAGACGGAGCGGATTGTTCGAAGCCAATGGTATTTCATCATTTATTTGGAAACAACTTATTGTCTAAGACTTCTCTAGATAAAAAAAATATTATGTCACTGCTTCTAATTGGCCCTCCCCCGAAGTAAGGATAAGGGCCCCTTAAAGTTTCATTACATGATTTCATAGATTGCTGACTTTGCTGTTTAAAGCATTGACTTGTAGTACGGTATCAAAAGTCTCCTTCCTTAGGATCACTCCAGAGCTTGCAAAATATCACATTCAGGGAAATAATGTGTCCTCAGATTAGGACCTTTTGCGAGATCTTAAGTAAGCCTCAGGGAATCGAAAGGCACATGTTTTGGTAACCCGAGACACTGATTTAACTGTGAAAAGAGTGTTCCTCCTTCAAACTATTCATCCTCAACACATGTGTCTTAAATGGAGACGTTCTATACCCCCTGCAACAGAAGAGATATTAACCAGACATTAAAAGCAATACGCTATACTGCACAGTTGCTAATTAGTAGATTTTGAAGCACTATATCAGGGCATAAGCAAAATGAAAACTATGCTAATATTCTTGGCATTGAAATAAAAAGAAAACAACTTTGGTGATGTTCTATTAAACAAGTCTAAATTCATTGATTTTTTTTCCTTAAGGAGATGTCCAGGAGAGAGAAATCCATCATTCAATGATCATATCTTTCTCTCCATACAGGAAGTCATTTTCCTGAATACTCTTTGCAGACACCAAGACCTTGGAGCCAAAAACGAAGGCTTCTCAGAGTGCTGCAGTAAGGCTGACCCTGAGAGAAATGCATGCTTTGTGGACCATAAAATTACTGACCCGCATCTCCTCCCTCCCCATGAGAAATCTGATGCCGAACAACAATGCGAGGCCTGGAAAAACAACCCAAAGGCCACCATAAATGGGTAAGGACCTGTTCAGATTATTAAATAGAGTGAATATGCAGCATATACGCATTGGAATTAGCGAGAGATAGAAAAGCGGCAAAATGAACTGCTAGATCATTGAAGAAAGAGAAAGAATAAAGAAGAGAAAATAAGGAAAAGTTCATTAAGAGAGAAGAGAAAGCAAGGACAGTGAGTTAAGCAGCCATGAGAAAGGAGAGCATGAAATAAGAAAATGGAGTGAAGGTGAAAAAGAAAGAATAAAAGGGAGAAAGATCTTTCTTAGGATATTTCACCAGGGCTGAAAGTGCTATAGCAGCACGTCAGTTCATCATCTGTCTGGGGGCATGACGTTTTCCACAAAAGACAGGAGATTGACTTTAAATGCTGTTGAAGACAGTAGTAATGGGTTAGTGATGCCAACATAATATATTGCTGAACGTGCGCAATGTTTCTAAGCAGGCATCCTTTTCAATGCTTTGGTTGGTCTTCAGTTCTCAGTAATATCATTTTCACAGAATACCCAGACCATTTCAGAGGTTTATGCTTTATCAAATCTGTCTAGCTAAGGGCGCTTGCAGTGTTATACCGGTGACCCATGACTGAATGTTTCTTTTGTTTTAGTTTCATCTATAAAGTTGCCCAAAGGCATCCTTTCCTGCACTCACCCGTCATCACGAGCACCGCCGGTCATTACAAGAACATCCTTGAGGAGTGCTGCCAGCAGACCGATATTGATGAATGCATTAAAGAAAAGGTATTCTGCTTTTGCATGGGGAGAGCGATGTAATAGTTCTCTAAGCAGACCATTGCTTTATTTCTATAGTAGAAAAGGGGGGGAAGAAAGCCAGTCGAAATGAGTTCTCCATCCCCACTGCAGTTACCTATTAGCCTCACTGAGGACCGCTGTCAAGGGAATTTTCATGGAAAAAGATTTACTTGGTGCTGGACTGTCCTGCATGAAAATTTTCTGCCTCAGAGTGGTTAAAAGTTTATGCAGGCTTTCACAGCCCATGTACCTTCAATCGAGATTAAAAAGAGGCATTCTTGGTGACGTGTTTAGTTTGGGAGTGGTAAACAGCGCTCTCATATTTGCATTCCCATATGTGTGCATGCACTGTTACTCTTGATTAGCTGCCCAGGCAAACAGTAGATGCAAATACACAAAAGCACTTTGTATAATTTAAAACACAACACAGAAAAAAAAGTGCAAAATTCTGAATTCTGGTCTGCTGAATTACAACAGGACTATAAAAGTGTGCACAGACCTTGCAGCAATGCACGCTATTTAAAATTGCTCCATTAGGGTTAGAAACCATGGGGGGATATTTAGCGCCAGCATCTAGTGCTGCTACTGCAGCTAGCCACCGGCGCTGAAATCTAAACCCAGATATTCAAGGCTGGGGTCATACCCAGCCTCGGTATTGAATATCCAGGCCTGCTGCTTTGCCACGAGGCTAGCAGCAATATGGAGCAGCTGCCCGGACAGCTAATGTGGCGAATGCAGGTTTGCAAACTGTATAAATGCCTATGAAAATACTCCCCCCCCCCCATCTGTTTAGGAAACTCTGTCTCTTTTTCTGCAATGCATTTTCACAGTTTTTCACTATTGACCAAGAAGTAGATCAATAGACCTGTGCAGAGTCCAGATACTAGGGACCTGCTTACTAAGTATTTTTTTTCCATAGACACCAAATGGGAGAAGAGCTTTAGTAAAAAGGGCCCCTAAGTGTTCATATGCGCAGTGTGGTAGTGTTACTCCGTGCAATAAGCTGTTGAGGGGGCAGAGGAGCTCTTTATACTAGTGCACGAGCCGAAAGGATTTGACTGCCTAGAACTGGGAAGGGAAAGAGAATGGGAGAGGAACAGACATGGAACCAACTGGTAAAACTAGGCGGCAAGTAGAATTACTTCACTGGGGAGCGCAGGAAGATCAGGCACCACCGTCACCCCAGTCTATTCTCTGAGATTTCAAGGATTTCCGATCAGCAGTATCTTTAGAGAATAAAACTAATGAAGAGCCCTGCCCCAGCATAGGCAGCACTGACATTACTGCGTAAGTTGCTATTGAGGGCAAAAGGAATTAGTCCTGCTAATCCACAATACCTTGGTCTGGCTAATAAAAACTTGCTCCAGAAGGAATCTACACTAAAGAGCATGGCCTGATCCCTGCAGTTAGATAACAAAAGGATTTATAAAGCCCTGGTAACATTCAAAAAGCGAATATCTTATTGTATGGCCAATTCATCTTATGCTAGGTGGTACGCACCATTACAGTAAGACGCATCAGAGTGCAGAGTGTATGTTATATTCTGTTTGCATGGCGTTTCTTTTTATTTATTCAAATGTAGACTGGATTTGAGAGCTCCTTCCTGGGTCAGATATCTCTCTATGTTTTCCACTATCATCAAAGCTAATTTCTATTAAAATTACTCAGAAATCCTACTTGCTGGGCTTAAGATCCCTCTTAGTCTTTTGCTTTTCAGATTACCAAACTGCAAGAGTAGAAGCAAAGAAGCCTATTTTGATCGGGGCACGTCTGAGATGTCCTGATACACAAACGTTGCACGGGGCCAATATATGCCCAATTCTGCTACCGCAGGAGCTCCATGTTCCCACGGTTGCAGAATCTGGGCACTTGGATGGCCTGGAATACCCCAACTTTGCCACAGGAGATGCTCAGAGCCCTGCCCGTCCAGCCCTCCCAATGTTCCTGCTGGTGTGCCGGTGCAGTGACGTCCTGTTGCCACGGCACCAGCATGTCCAGCAGGAGCAGCAACAGCAACAGACACTGTGGTGGAAAAGCCTCGTCTCCCTGCCACCCAGACCTTGGGGAGTCCCCGAAGCCTGGGATCAGGCTCCGGGATCTCCCCCGCAGCGGTGCTCTGGGGTAGGGGGGGGGGGGCTGAAGACAGAAATCACTGCAGCACCTGGCACTTATTCCACCTTTGGGGGGGGGGATAAACCAGGCATGCAGCAGACAGCCAGTGGATGTATAGGGCCCTGACCTGAATATACTCTGTACGTCCAACCACATTGCCATTCCCATACTCCGCCTCTGTCCCGCCCACTGTTCCCTCTAAGCTGTGCGTGTGTGCGCGCGGACACACCTCGCCAAGCGAGCACGCATACTTTACAACAGAGCGCACAAAAATTACGGTTCTGATTCTGATAGAAAACGACACAGATGTCTTAAAATTTAAAAGTTGTTGTGTATTTATGGTTTTCACAAGTTCTACAATATTTTCTAGTGCAATCAATGTGGTGTACATACTGTATTCTGACGTGTAGTCAAATTTTAAAGTATATAACACCGAGTGTCGTTATGTGGCGCACAAAAATTTAACCTTCCTTCAAAAGCTGCACAGTTGATATTTTATGCGCACACAGCCTACAGAAAATTAGAGGGAACATTGGTCCCGCCCCCTCTTGCTCCCATCCAATGCTATCAACACAACGGCTCTGTACGTACGGGGAGCCTGGTGAACAGAATACGGTCCTTGCAAATAGCGAGGGTTGTACATCCAACCCAGACATATAACCCCGCTATTTGGGGATCAGAAACTACCCCAAAGCCCCCATCCTAGCTCCTAATATATTGAATAACCAGGAGACTGTATTCAGGGCACAGGCCATTTCTACCAGTGTATTTATTCAAAAGCTGGCAAAAATGACAGATTCTTTCACTAGAAACCTATTTTAATGCTGATATGACTTTGGGTAGGGTCAGATATCAATCACATGGAGCAGTCTTCAGGCTTTTTTGCTGTCACGTTTTCTCATGACTCTAAGGAGAAAAAATGATGATGACATGCTACTTTTCTTTATTCTGCATTAGAAAACTGCTCTTATTAAAGAAATAAAGACTGTGAATGTCTACCAGAAGAATATTTGTTCAGTTATGAAAAAGTTCGGAACAAGAGTGATTCAAGCCGAGTAAGTTTCTCATTTCTACATCACAAAATTACTCACGCTTTTCACAACGCTGACTCAGTAGATCAGACTGAAGCTTCTTCCCTATATTTGATTATTGGAGCCTTTAAAAGAAATTACAAAAATTAAAAAAAAATACAGCAAATGAAGAATTTCTAGTTCTCACTGCATATCACTTACAAAAACAACAAACCCTCACTATCCTGGATAGGCCAAGCCTGTTATCCCGGCAAACAGTTCTAAAGGCATTTTCAGAATTCATAGGTAAAAAAGTTGAAGTAGCATAAATCTTCAGTCTAGAAGGTTTTGCATTTTCTAACCTCTCCGTAGTCTCAGCTTCTGTAGGTGCTCTGTCTCCCCAGTCTTTCTCTCTCTGGTGAGCTTCAGACTTGTTTATCCAGTACTCTCTTGAACACTCCTAGCCTCAGCCATTGCAACTCAGTGATGCACTGTTTGACATGACTTCCCCTGGATGATAGTGTCTGGACTTTCTAGTCTTGGATATAGGCTTTAGCATGGGATCAGAGATTTGAATTTGTCTCCCAAAGGGACTATCTATGCATCTCCAGCACCCACTCTGGTCTTGAGGTCTCCAAACAGATCTAGGTGTCAGTGTAACCAAAACATACAAGATAACCAGTCTATTACAACAAGTAAATGCAACTGTCTTTCATGGATATTAATTGTGTATAGCCTGAAAATAAGACGTGTTTGTGGTCCTTAGGACTCATCAGTGTAAGCATACTTCAGCTGCGGCACACTTTAGTGCTCTTTACTGCATTTGCCTTGTCCGTATGTGTATACGTGCAGCACAATTTTGCATCTAGACTGGAATTGGGATGTCTGCTTTGGGATGTGCACAGTTCTCCAAATATTTCACAAAAGGCTCACTGAGTGCAAAGCATTTTTGCAAAATAGATATAAAATGCAGGAAAACATATGTGTAGATTGCAGAATGTTCATCGGTACTGCCATTTTAGGAAGAAGCACGCCCAAGGCAAGCGTGGCATCACTTGGGTTTTAAATGTGTAAACGCAGAAGCTTCCATAACGAAGTGTCAAATTTCACAAAACTGGGCGTCAGGAAGAGCCAATAAAGGGGCCAAGAAGAAAGATTTTTTAAAAATTTTTGTTGGTATTAATTATCACAGAGGTAAGCACAATAGCCTACTCAGTCATTTGGCAAACGGCATGTCCAGATGAACATATATCTTCTCCAGAGCAGATGTAAATGCCAACATCTAAATTTTGTTACACATTGGTGTATTACCATTGAGAAATTGGAAATCCATACATACCTTTACTGCCCACCTAAAGCACGCCCAAAGCCCCCCTCCCCTACCTGGAAATCGTTCATGTTGCAGATATATACATGTAAAGAATGGCTTTCCAAAGCTGCTGATCACATGTGTTGGTCATTTACATGTCCGAAAGCTGCTTTGCCTTCGTAAATGACCTGTATTATTTCTTGAATTATTCAAGCTACAGGAACTAATAGGTATAGTTATATAAAATCTTAAAGCAGAAATAATATTGCCCCATAGAACTTACAGATCAAGTCAACAACTATGAAAGAAAGCTTTTTTTCTTATGAAAAATATGACTTTATCTTACCACTACTATTGCTAGTACTTATCATTTGTATAGCGCTATAAGGCATATGCAGTGCTGTACATATTTATTTATTTATTTATTTAGTGTTCTTTTATACCGCACTCTTTTTCATCAGCGCGGTTTACATTAAACAGAAATACTCATTGCAAGCAACAAACTGTGATGAGTTTACATATAACAGGAGAATTCAACTGGGAATTTAACTTTGGGAAAACTTTGTACATATTTGTAAAAAAATTTTTTTAAAAACTTAGTACGTATTTGTAATGAACCTGTATACTTATGGAGACTTTATACATATTTGTGAAAAAACCTATATACAGAGGATAGAATTTCTTAGTTACATCTTGAGTAAATAAGGTATTTGCAATTTTTACTGTGCCTGTTAGAGGGATGATGATGTGCTTTGGAAATGCAGAATGAAGAGGTGGTGTTTTATGGCTTTTCTGAAATGCTTGAGGTCAGTAATAGCTCTTATGTTGGGGGGTAGGTTGTTCCAACATCTGGGTGCATAGTATGCAAAGGCCCTGTCAGATGTTGAGTGTTTGCATTTTGTGGTCTCATGTGGTGTAACTAGTGTATTTGCCGCTGCTGACCTCCTGGATCTGATATTGGGAGTTGGATGGATGAGTTTTGAAATTGATGAAGGAGCTATAGTATTTATCGCTTTAAAGGTCATGAGAAGAGCTTTATATGCTATTCTGCAGTATATAGGGAGCCAGTGAAGCTCCATTAGGATGGGTGTTATGTGTTCGCCCTTTGATGCACCGTATAGCACCCGGGCAGCGGCATTCATGGCTAGTTGTAATGTATTTAGGGTATTTTTTGGGAGACCATGGAGTATTATGTTTGCATAGTCGAAGTGGGGTGTGACTATGGTTTGAAATATGGTTCTGAAGCTGTCTGGTTCCAGCATGTTTTTCAGATGGCGCAGAGTCCTTATTTTGAAATAAATGGTTTTCACAGTGCGGTTGATATGTTCTTTAAAATCCAGTCGCTGGTCAAGTATTACTCCAAGGTATTTTATGGAGGGCTTGATTGGGAGATCTGCGTCTCGTACTTTTAGGGTCTCAGGGGGTGAGAATGATCTGTTTTTTGTGACTATCAGAACTTCGGTTTTTTTGTAGTTTATGCGCATATTCTGGGTGAGGAGCCAGTCTGCTATTGCGTTAAAGCAATCTACTAGTGTTGTGTAGTCTGGGAGCTTGACGTTGATTGGTGTGAATATTAGCACGTCATCTGCATAGATCAACGAGGATATGCCAAAGGAACGAGTGATGTTACATATAGGCTGCATATAAATATTAAATAGCAGCGCTGATAGGGAAGAGCCCTGAGGTACTCCTTGTTTTAACTGGAAAGGTTGTGAGGTACCTGTAGCAGTCCTGACATGTTGCAAGCGATCTTCCAGGTATGATTTGCACCATTCCCATGCCAGCCCGTGGATTCCCTTGTCATATAGACGGGTTAGTAGTATTTCATGGTCCACAGAGTCAAATGCTGCAGATATGTCGAGGAATATTAGGGCAAAGCCTTTTTTGATGTCGTCTAATCCACTGATGAGTGTGTTGGTTAATGTGGTCAGCAATGTCTCTACTCCGTGGGCTTCCCTGAATCCGTGCTGACTGGGGTCGAGGGGTGAGAAGGTGTCTATGTGTTGTTGTATTTGATTGTTGGTTACTTTCTCAATTATTTTGGATAGAAGCGGTATACTAGAAATCGGGCGGTATGATTCTTCCTTTGATGGGTCTAGTTGATTGTTTTTTAGCAGCGGTCTTATGGAGGTCTGTTTTAGAGCCGATGGGAAGATGCCTGTTGAGAAGGACATCTTTATTATATCTGCTATGACTGGACTAAAGTCGGATCGCAGAGCTCTTATCCAGTGTGCTGGGCAAGGGTCGTTAGGTGCTGTGGTGGTATTCATTTTGATTATAATGTCTTCAACGTATTTGGCTGAGGGCGGTGAGAGCTTTAGTAGTGGGGAAACTCGTACGTGTTGTTGGGGTGGACTTGGCGATGAAGAAATTGTTGTTCTGATAGCTTTAGATTGTATAAAGTTGGCGTACTTCTGTGGGTTTATGGGTTCCTGTTGAGGTGGTGATGGTTCTGTAGTTAGTGACTTTACTAGATTGAAGAGTTCCCGAGGTTTGTTTAGGGAGCGGTTGAGGAGTTCAGAGTGGTAGGATTTTCTTGTGTTCCATATTGCTTCCCGATGGGCTCGCAGGTGGGTCAAGTATGTTTGTTGAACTGTTGAGTTATGAGATTTACGCCACTTTCTTTCGAGCTTCCTCAAGATGGTAAGAGACTTCCTTAGATCTTGGGAGAACCATGGTGCAGTTGGTCTTTTTACAACATTGTCCTTTGTTGTTGGGTTTTTACGGGTTGGTGGTAGTATAGCGTATTGGTTGATGGTTTCATTCCATGTGTTGACCATGTCATTGATGTTTGTAGAAGGTTGAATGAGCCTAGGAAGTATGTGTTTCTTGATTTCTTCTTCATTGAGAGGTTTGAAGCGTGTGGAGTTTGTTGGTGACTGTTTTGCTGTCTCAGGTGATGGGACCTGATATGCTGGTATTGTGAGTGTTATCAGGCTATGATCTGTCCAAGGGACCGGAGTGATGGATAGGTCGAAATCATCATTCGTGGACATGTAGGTGGGTGGAGCGAAGACAAGGTCAAGCACATTGCCACGTTGATGAGTGGGTTGATTTATGAGTTGGTTGTAGTTGAGGTTTTTCATTGCGTCTAGGAATGTATTAGAAAGGGCAGTTTGTATGGAAGGGAGGTTGAAGTCGCCCATTAGCCAGTTAGGTTTCTCTGGGTGTACTGGGTTGCAGGCTAAGTCAATTACACTGGATAGTTCTTCAGATGTTGAGTTCGGTGTAATATATATAAGGTTGATGGTATTGTAGTTGTTGTATATTGAGATAATGTCTAATTGTTTTGTGCTCTTGGTTGTGATTGTGCGATATTGGAGGTCAGTTTTTGCTATAATGGCAACACCTCCTCCTCTTTTATTTGCTCTGTTGCATGTGTAGGTGGAGTAATTAGGTGGTGTGAGTTGGTTTATTATAACTGAATCGGAGTCTGAGAACCAAGTTTCTGTGACCATTAAAATGTCTAGATTTCTTTTGATTATTAGGTCTGAGATGGCTGGCCATTTCTTGCGTGCAGATCTTGCGTTTATGAGGGCACAACGGAGTCCTTCTTGTTGAGGAACAGGTCGGTTGCGTTTTGTGATGGGTGTTTGGTCTATTGCTATATGTAGAAGGTGAGAATGCCTCTTATGGTAGGGATTTTGTGGATATTGGTGAAAGCTGTGGGAGTGTTTTTTGTTTGTGCTGTGCAGTGTAGTAATGTGGTGGTGATCTTGTGAAAGTGAATTAGCTTCGTATAGTATACTGAGGAGTAGGCAAACTACCGTTATGGCTGGTGTGGTCATTGTTGCTGAAATGTGGGTGAGGAGAGCTTTTATAGGTACGTTTGGGGATAGATAATGGTAGGGTAGGCAGCAGCTAATTAAGCAGAGCAACACTGTAACAATAGTTGGAACGTTGGACAAGTAGTGGCAGCAATGTAACAAGTTAACAATGTTACAAACTTTTAAGTAATAGCATTGAACACAATGTATCAAATTTTGGCTATGTGTCTATAGCCACTAGCAACCATTTGATAACCAAAGCAGTAAGCAATAATATGTGGGAAAGATTAACCAAGTAGTTAAATCTAGGTTGTTTGAGTCATTTATTGTCTTAAGTATTAAATATAGGGTTGATTATGGTTATCAAACCTGGTTGTTGTGGGAGGGTTGCTCCGTGTTGGATGAAGGAGATTGCTTGGAGGAAAGACGGTCTCAAGTTGTTGCAGGTATATGCTTCTCATAAGATGGAGGTGCGGTTACTGTTGTAGGACGGGTTCAGCGTCAGGTTGTGTGATTGACATCTGTAATGATTTGTTTGGAGCGTCGAAGAGCCATGTGGGTGCCTCTGTGTGGGCCACGCCAAAGGGCCCTCTGGCGAGGCCCTCAGGCGCGGGCCCGACCAGGCGCGGGCCCGCCTGTCGGCGGCTCTCTTTAATGCCGGCCTGCTGCTCCTCCCCCTCCCACAGCCCCGGTTGGGCCGGAGTTGCTGCTCGGGAGGGCCGGATGGCCGGGCGGCGTTTCAGGTCCCGATCAGGGGATGAAGCTGGAGCCTTTGATTTTCCCGCCGTCGGCGGCTCTCTTTAATGCCGGCCTGCTGCTCCTCCCCCTCCCACAGCCCCGGTTGGGCCGGAGTTGCTGCTCGGGAGGGCCGGATGGCCGGGCGGCGTTTCAGGTCCCGATCAGGGGATGAAGCTGGAGCCTTTGATTTTCCCGCCGTCGGCGGCTCTCTTTAATGCCGGCCTGCTGCTCCTCCCCCTCCCACAGCCCCGGTTGGGCCGGAGTTGCTGCTCGGGAGGGCCGGATGGCCGGGCGGCGTTTCAGGTCCCGATCAGGGGATGAAGCTGGAGCCTTTGATTTTCCCGCCGTCGGCAGCTCTCTTTAATGCCGGCCTGCTGCTCCTCCCCCTCCCACAGCCCCGGTTGGGCCGGAGTTGCTGCTCGGGAGGGCCGGATGGCCGGGCGGCGTTTCAGGTCCCGATCAGGGGATGAAGCTGGAGCCTTTGATTTTCCCGCCGTCGGCGGCTCTCTTTAATGCCGGCCTGCTGCTCCTCCCCCTCCCACAGCCCCGGTTGGGCCGGAGTTGCTGCTCGGGAGTCCCTGCTCTTACAGTCTAATCAAGACAGATGACACAATACTAGGGACTAGGGTAGATCTAGGGGAATCATAAAGATACACATAGGTTGTGAGCAGGAGAACAAGGGGGACCAGGACCAAAAAGCAGCCTTGAAGAGTTGGGTTTTTAGCCTGGATTTGAACAGAGCCCAAGATGGAGCCTGACCGCAGACTCAGGAAGTTTGTTCCAGGCATAAGGAGCAGCAAGGTGGAATGAATGAAGTCCGGAGTTGGCAGTGGTAGAGAAGGGCACAGATGAAAGGGATCTGCCAGAGGAGCGGAGTTCCCGAGGAGGAGTGTAGAGTGAGATAAGAGAGGAAAGGTAGTGAGGAGCCACAGAACGAAGGCACTTATAGGTAAAAGGGAGAAGCTTGAATTGGATGCAGAGATGGATAGAGAGCCAGTGAAGTGACTTGAGAAGAAGGGTTACATGAGTATAGCAACACTGGCAGAATATTGACTGTGAAGCTCAGTTTTGAACAGATTGAAAGGGAGCAAGATTATTCAGGAGGAGACTAGCGAGGAGTTTGTTGCACTAGTCTAGACGAGAGGTGATAAGAGAGTGGATAAGGGTCTAAGTAGTGTGCTCAGAAAGGAAGGGGTGAATTATGCTGATCCTATAGAGAAAGAAATGACAGGTTTTAGCAATCTGTTGCAGAAAGAGAGAGAAGAGTCAAAGATGACCCCTAGGTAAATAGCTAAGGAAACAGGGAGGAGTGTACTGTTATGCACAGAAACAAAGAAGAGAGGAAAGGGGGAGATTGGTCTAGGGCAAAGCTGAGTTTTGGCCATGTTCAGTTTCAAATGGCGGTGAGACATCCAAGCAGCAATGTTGGATAAGCAGGCAGAGATTACTGGAGAGATTTCAGGTGCAGAGAGGTAGATTTGAGAGTCGTCAGCATAAAGATGGCCCTGAAAACCATGGGACTGAGTGTAAAGAGAGAAAGGGAGAGGTCCTAAGACAGAGCCTGGGCTACACCGAATGAAAGCAGGATAGCAGTACAGGAGCATCCACCAGAACATATACTAAAAGAGTAATGGGAGATAAGCAAACAAGGTCAGATCAGAGCCCCTAAATCCAAGCGAGAACAGGGATTTGAGAAGAAGCTGGTGATCAACAGTGTCAAAAGCAGCAGAAAGAACACGAAGGATGAGGATCGAGTATAAGGTCCTTGAGTTTGGTGAGGAACAAGTCAATGGAGATTTTGAGGGTCATTCTGAGCCACGTTTAGTGGGTCTGGACATCAGATCCGCATGTCCAGACCCAATAAACACCTGGATCTTGTGGCCATTAGCAGAGCTCCCCGCATGTCTTGCCGATTTGTGTGGGGAGCTCTGTTTGTGGGCAGAAGGGGTAGGGCCGTGGGAGGAGTGAGAGCAGATGGTGGGCAGGAATGCGACCCCGGACGTACAGTGCTGATTCTGAGGTCGACCTGTACATCCAAGGTTGGCCTGGTAGATGGGGAACTTTTTCCACCTTGAAGGTGGAATAAGTCCCCCTGTACGTCGGTGGAGAGCTGAGCCAGTCAGGACCAAAGAGGTGAGGGGGTGCAGGGAGTTCCTTGTAGCCCAATCCAGGCCATGGAAGGCCGGATTGGGGGTTGGGCTATGAGGAAAGAAGACAGTCCTTTGCAGTCGATGATTATGACTCTATAATGGAGCTGTGGTACCATGACAATGTGAAGCCATGGCACTGTGGCTCCATTACGGAGCCTGGCTGAGTTAGCCGGGGATCTGCTGGGCATTCGGCCCATCAGAATCAGGGCCCAGCATGCATGTCCAGACTGGTAGACCCGATTCTGATCCTGTGGGCACATCTAGCCCCTGCAGAATCAGAATCGGTGCAACTGCTGTACGCCCCGATTCTGAAGGGCTGCACAGGGGCTGGACGGCCAGAATAGAATTGGCCTCAGTGGTAAGAAACATTTCTGTAGAACGTAGAGGACAAAAACCAGGTTGCAGTGGATCTAGAAGGGTTTGAGAGGACAAAAAAAGTCCAGACAATGGCAGCAAACTGCACGTTCAAATAGTTTACAAGCAAAGGGGAGGAGGGAGATGGACCGATCCTTAGAAAGACAGGTAGGGTCTAGTGAAGGTTTTTGAGGAGAGATGTAAGCACAGCATGTTTGAAGGCTGCAGGATCCATTGCAGTGGGAAGTATCTGCTGTGCAGGAGGCAGGGTTAGAAGGGCTCCACGCCGCTCACGCGTGTAGAAGCATATTACAGGTGGAAGTCGATTGCAGCTGATGTATTTATGCTGTAACCTGCAGGGGATTCAACTACTACTACTACTACTATTCAGCACTTATATAGTGCCACACACGCAGCGCTGTACAGTCAAAACATACAAGAGACAGTCCCTGCTCCAAGGAGGTGTGTAGTGGGTGTGGTCAGGACAGTCCTGCAAAGAATATGCTTCTTCTGTACTTCAGAATGACAGTACGCACATCTCGGGGAACATTTATATTTATATTTGCATGAAGTCATGCATAACTGTTAGCTATGGTAAATTCTTGTTTAGACCTGGGCTTTGGAATGGACCTTGAAAAGAGAACTCTACTTACTTCTCACAGTCACCACAAAGTTCAAAAAGTTTGAGGTTTGCAGGACGACTCCTTAATCAGTTCCCTGTAGATTGCTGGATCTCTACAGTGCGGTGCAGGCATGTGAGAGCGGGTCACTGGTATGGACGAGCTGGCGCTATGCTCATAAGCTCTCCAGCGATGCTGCTTCTCCTTTCAGTGCATTCTTCCCATTGTGCTTAGACGCCTCTGTGCTTCTTTAGCAGCATTGTAGAGGGCTTAGGAAAGGCTCCACCTTTGCTAAACCTGTCCAAAATCGTAGGCGTTTTCAGAATGCATGGATCTAAACCTCCATTTTCTGACCTAGACGCCCTCTAGAAAGTTATCCCCAGGATCTCCTCAACATTCAACCTACAGCAACCACGTTTTCAGGATTGTTATAGTTTATATAAAAACTAGAAAATAAAATAATGATCTCCCATAATACTTATGGAACTAGCTTTTCCCCTCTATTAAATTTATGGATCTTTCTGTTTACACATGAACTCCCCGATCATATAACTTAAAGCAACCAAATTTCCAGGATAACTACATCTACATAAAAACTTGGGGCCTGAATTCGATTTAGGCAGGCTATGCAGATAGCATCTGGGTGTGTTAGGGACTTAGCCGGGATTTTTGAAAGACACTACCCATGTAGGTGCCCTTCGAAAATCCCAGATAAGGCCTTTACTTGGATAACTGAGGAAGTTACTCTTGTAAAGGCTTCGAAAATCAGGTCCTTGATCTGTAAGTGCTTTCTTCATAGCACTTATAGACGAAGACTGATTTATGGATCTCAGTAGAATGAGCAGTGATATATATTTCTCATTCATTAAATATGACGAACATCAAGTAAAAACTGAAAACTGAAACCAATGAAATAAATACATTTTTTTTCTGGGCTCAGTATTGCAAAGGGTTTATCTAGTTAGCAGGACCTGCTGACCAGATAAACCCCAGTGAGTCCAATATTCAGTAGCGCTATAAGGCCTCTAATTGCCGCAGCTCTGCTCGGAGAGTGCTGGGGCGGTCTACGGGTGGGGTGAGGGCAGTCCCAGCCCTTATCCAGTGTGGGGCAATTTTCAGTCCTCTAACCGGAGAAGTAACTGCCAAACTTAGGCCATGAAAAAAGATGTCTTAACTTCACATGGTTTTGCTATCTGGTTAGTGGTTGAATATTGTTGCTCTCTGGATAGTGCTGGGGGGGCAGTGCTGAAACCGGATTTTAAGCATCGGAGAATGTCCTGCTGAAGATGCTGAATATATGGTTTCATATTTAAATGCCACAGTCAGGGCTTAAAAACATTGACTGCTGGGTTTAAATATTGATCTCTATGTGTTTTAAAATGGCTGTAAAATGCTTTAAGCTTTCAAGGTAAGGCATGTAAGAAAAATATATTTGATCTGAGAAACATGAGTGTCTACAGTTGTAGTACCAGCAGCAGCTACCTTGTGGCTGTTGTGAGTACTGCACCCTGCACAGCAGAACAGTCACCCTCAACAAATTGTAACAAGGGTGGGGAAAGCGCCCCTCTCAGACTGAACAGAAGAAAGAGGGAACAATGTACTTTCCGGCCAAGTGTAGATGTTGTCTCCATGGGCAGCTCCTGCACCAGTTGTGCTGGAGAGGGGGGTGGGGGAGGGGAGGAGTCAGGGAGGGCTATTGCAACAGGATGCAGCCTCCAAAGTTCCAAGGGCTCCTCCCCAAAGAGGTGGTGGGTCCAGAATAAAAAAAAACAATGTATAACATGATTTACAATCACAGGATTATTTTGAAAATGTTAATATAAATTATTATTCAAGTCGTTTCTTGCTTGTTTAAAATAGTAAAGGAAGAGCCAAGAGACCTTAATTGTCAGATCATACTGTGATGTAGCAGACTCTTATGAGGCAATGGAAACTGATAGTGATCTGGTGGAGAGAGCCGGTACTGCAGGGGAATGCAGGATTTTCTGTGTTGAGAGGAAAAAAGAATGCAGAGCTAATCAGGAACCACTCCTCACTTCAAGGCAGGTGAGAAGCCAAGTCCCTGATTGGGCACGCCCAAGCAGGAGGCGGGCAGTGCAGCACTCAGCCAGCTTGTTAAAAACCCAGAAACAGTTAGACAAGAGAGGACCACCAGGAGAGGGAAGAAGGACACAAGCACCTGGACGAGGACAGGTCAGATGACCAGGAACAGGAACCGTGGGAGAGAGAACCACTAAGCAGCTGTGATCCAAGAAGGAGCAGACAGAAGCTGGGAGACTCAGGGGCAGAGAAAGATTTCTGGAAGCAAAATAATTCTAAGACACTGAGAGACCCAAGGCTGCAGCTCAGGAGTTTAAAGGACCCAGAAGAACCTTGGAATAGGAGGCAAAGGGATAAGGATTTACCCTGGAAGAAGCCCAAGCACAAGGTATCTGGTGGGTGTGGCACGGCTAGCAAGCTTAACAGTGGAAAGCCAGAAAGAGTGAATTTTAATTGTGAAAGACAGGATAAAGGCAGAAAGTTTGATACTAACTGGTTAAGTCAAGAAAAGCCTGACTGTTTTCCTTTTAACACTCTGAGAGACTCTCTAGACCCAGCTGGAGCGTTTTACCCTGCACTGCCATGTGGAGATAGGTGGGGGAAGGGAAATGCTTGCACGCTGAAATGTTGTCCAAGTAAAAGCACTGATAATTGCCTAGAGATAAGTAATATAAACAAGCATTTACCTGAAGGAGGATTTGCTCAGCCTAGCTCAGAAAATACACAGGCTGAATTACTTCTCACTGAATTCAAAGAGTTCCTTAAAAGCAGCGCAGTTTCTACTCAGAACATAGCAAAGCCATTGATCAGCTGGCCAGAAGAAATGCCTTTAATTTCTTTGCCATCTACAGAACAGGAAGTCCTGATGGATTGCTCTACTTGTATGATTCCAAAGGACACTTAACTGATTTGCTTGCCAGTGTTGTATGTAAGAAAATAGCAAAGTTAGCTCACTGTTTGCTGGGATAAAAGAGCTTATTTAAAGTGAATAAGTGGAAGCATATTCTGTGCAATTCAGGAGCAGTGCTGGGATATCAGAGTTTCTGTTAACTTAATGAAAAGGAGATCACATGACAGGTGAATGTGATCAGTAATGGACATTCAGTCAAGCAGTGAAAAAAGCCTTGTTTAAGTTCAGTTTCTCCATCTTGTTTTGTGCCATATTATTTCATTTTACGTCTGCTGCATTTGAACTGCGAAAGCTGGAAATAAACCTCACAAAAAAGAAATATTCTTTGCCTTGCCTTATCACTTGAGCACCAACACAACTACAACATTAACCCTCAAGGGCATTCAAGGCCAGCCCCTCCCTTAACCCTCAAGGTCCAGGGAGTGGGTGGGTGGCAATACTCAACTGGGGCCTGTCTACTAAGCATTTTCCCCATAGGAACAAAATGGGAAAAATCCTTTAGTAGACATGCCCCAATGTGAAGCAGCAATTGTTGAAACTCTACATTAAAGCCTGGTCTTTAACTTTTACTCTGGTCTGATGAAATGGCCTTTGTTACTTATTTAGCAATATAAAGCTGGGCTATGCACTAAGGGGGCCATTTTAGAAGCTCTATTTGCGACGTGCAGGTCTGAAAACAGCCATTCAGACATGCAAATCACAAAGATTTCCCTGGAGTTATTTTAGAAAGCTGGGCAGTACACGACCCCAGTCCTATAATGCCTATGTTTGGGGGGGGGGGGGGGAGGGGCAGGTAGAGGTGTGACCTGGGTGAATCGCATGATTTCAGAAAGGCCTGGGCACTGTCTGCTGACAGGTCCATGCCTATACCTGCTTCTGACTACGAATAAATAGCAGAAAAGTGCTCTCTTTGTGACAGCAATGCTAGCAGGGGCCCTATCCTGAAACACTTCATAGGCACGTCTATGTACCCCTATCTGTAGCTAAGCATTTCAGGGACATCCACTGTTCTAAAATGAGCTACAACATGCTGTACCCAGTCTTGCCATATGCAGGGACATGCATCTTTCGGGGCAGAGACATAATTATTTCAGAAAGCATTTATACGTGCCCCTTTTCACTGCCGCCACTCCCCCATGTTTTGGACCTTTGGAGCTGGATATCCCAGCTTCTTCCTAGATCTCCATTTTAAAATGCCAATTCACATATTTATACGCCGCCTGGATTCTTATGGGAAATAATGTCTAAGCAAATCAAATCAAATAAAGCAGCGTTTTCCTCACCTGACAGGATTGGTACAATGAATTTGTATGATTTATATTTGCGTAAGGAGAGGTCTGGTGTATGCAAATATACCCCGTGTCTTTTCATTGTGAATATCATGAAAGATTCTCAAGAGCAGAGATGTCTCTCTCCATACAAAGATTTGACTTGTTCAAGTCATGGTATTTTCAATAACATCATATGGATGTGAAAGCTGGACAGTGAAAAAGACAGACAAGAAGAAAATTGATGCCTTTGAATTATGGTGCTGGTGGCGAATACTGCGTATACCATGGACTGCCCGAAGAACAAACCAGTCAGTACTAGAGGAGATCAAACCTAAGCTTTCTTTAGAAGCTCAAATGACAAGACTTCGACTTTCATACTTTGGACACATCATGCGAAGAGAGAGATCATTAGAGAAAGACATCATGCTTGGCAAGATAGAAGGTCAATGCAAAAGAGGAAGGCCAGCAATGAGATGGATCGAGACAATAACAGCAGCTATGGGTACCAGTCTGTCAACAATGAGCCGCCTGACTCAAGACCGAACACAATTTAGGATAGCTATCCAGAGGGTCGCCATGAGTCGACTCTGACTCGATGGCACTTAACAACAACAACATCATGAAAGCCAGATGTGTAAAGTGAGATTCTAGGCTTTATACTTATTTCCTGCTCTCAATTCTTGTTGCTGTGATGCCAACACAGAACAGAAAAAAAAATCAGATTGTGGGTGTGGGGTTTGCATCGGCATCCGACTTTGGAGATTTCTAAACCTAAGTATTGAAATTATGGGGCCCTTTTACTAAAGAGCGCTAGAGCTTAGCAACTAACGTATGTTTAACACTAAAAATAACATGTGGTAGTGACAACTGCTGCGTGCTAAGTGCCAGGGGTGCGGCCAGCATGCTCCCTGCAATAACTGCACAGAATGGCGCTCTACCGTACCGTGGTCGTGCGCACTATTGCCTCAGGCGCACGGTGAACCCAGGTTAATTGCACGAGGTGCAGGCGGCATGCCCACTCTCTGCCCCTATCCCGCAATGCGTTGATGATGCAGAAATAAGTGTGCGATCTCTGCATCATCAGCCCTGCACTGTTGGTCACTGCAGACTTCACCATGCACTTAACATACACCAAAACCCATGCTAATTGCATAATGCAGTTTAGTAAAAAGGCCCTTATGAGGCTTTTAAGTTTTGGTAAAATACTATAACGGATAGCAAGCGATGACAACTTATAGATGTCAAAGTCCTATTAAACATTTGAACTAATATCATGCCAATGTCTCTCTTCTCTCCCCACTCAGAAAACTCGTTCAGCTAGCCCAGAAAAATCCAAAGGCTTCGCTTGAAATGTTGGCCAAACTTTCCAAAGAGATTACACATCTGCATAAGACCTGTTGCGACGGTCATATGATAAAGTGCATGGAGGAAAGGGTAAATCACGAACCATTTTATCCACTATGAAAGAAAATGGCAACTGAATTTGTTTTCTGTCTTCTTGGTTTACATATTACTTTGAACATTTGTAGGTGTGATATTTTTCTCTAACCTACTGCATACAACAAATTAGATGTGATGGGACCCCGCCTACATTTGCCATCAGAACTTCTTACTCTGTGAAAACAAGAGGGGTATGATCTCATTTGGAGAAAAGCTGGATATTTTTCCACTTTATCTCCAGAAAATCTAATTCCTGTACTTTATTGCATTTCAGTGAGAGATTAAAAGATGGCTTTAATGTATTGTATTTCAAAAGTGCACAAAGCAAGTGGCAGTAGTGATGCTGAATGGATTTATACGTTTTGGTGGTTATTCTGAGACATGAATAGCGGGGATGGACATCCCAAGGGGACAGCCAGTTGTGCGGGGAAGTTAGTTGGGGGCGGGGAAGAGGCGGCCTGGGGGTGGAAAGTGGGCAGGCAGTGGGCGGTCAAGGGCCCTTGATGTACAGGGCCGATTCTAATGTCAGCCCTGTACGTCCAGAGTAGGTGAAATGTTCGGGGAAGTTATTTCACCTCCTAGATGGAATAACTTCCCTTCTTGTGGTTTTTTTAGCGGCCCGGGATGCGGAAGGGGCTAGGGGGGCCAGAGTTTATTCCCCGCAGCCCAACCCTGGCCTTAGGAGGCCAGATCAGGGGTCGGGCTGCAGGGAATAAACATTAGTTTTTGGCGTCTGGCATCGCGGCATTTAAATGGAGCCGCAGTGCCGTGGCAACATAACACCATAGCGCCACAGCTCCATTTAAATGCCCTGACTGAGCTTTCTGGCCTGTTTGTGATTCTGATCCTGCAGGGTTAGATGTGCCCTGCAGGATCAGAATCGTGATCTCCTTTGTACGTCTGGCTCACACCGGAAGTACAAAGGGGATGTGCGTGCAGGACAGAATAGAACTCTTACTGTTCAGGCATTATTTATTCTCCCTTTTAAACATGTTCCTTCCAATTCCTTTGATCCCTGGGAGCACAATGGAGCAAATTACCTCACATGGAATAGGTTCCAATTCGCTCATGGACTATGTGTGATGCTGCGTGTGACATCATAGCCTATGTCTGTTAGGTCGTCTCCAACTCTTACTGGGGGATGTTCAACATTTTTCTTCCCTATTATAGCCCTCCTCATGGGGCATATTTTTGTCATAATGTTGGTCGTACATGGACCGCTGCAGTTCACTGACTTGTGACAAAGGCATGATTTTAGAGAGAGAAAGATTGCTCTGACAGTGGGCGTTAGGAGAGAATTCAGCAATCCTCAGTGGCCTTGCTCCTTTTTTTTTTGCTGAGGCTGTTCTTTCTGGCATCATTTGGTGCAGAACTGTGATGGTGGTGTTAGTGATATGGACATTTGTCCACTGGGAACTGCAGCAAATTCACATCGCAAACTCGTTTCACAAAGACCAGCAAATAATCTTCAAATGCCAAGGACATTCAGGTAACATTGTGCCTGTTCCACAATCTATCTAGTAGCTTTGTGCAGCTCCCTGGAGTACTCACTGAGGTTAAGTGTAACTGCAATGAACAGCTGAAACGCTTTCCACACTCGGACTTGACCGCTTGCCATGGTTACTTTAGAAATACTGTAGAGAGCACAAAGGGTGTTTTCCGTAAATGTGTCCCCCTCTTTTCTTCCTGAAGTGTTATTTCATCAGCCATTATACCATACACCCGAGGAGGCTTGCAATTTGCTTGTTCCAGGAGTGCATAAAATACTGTTAGAGCTTAAAATGCAATCTGCATAAAATCCTATAGTCTGACTCGCTTTCCAATAACTGCTAGGGAGAAGCTAAGTCATGCCCCCAACAGGTAGCACTTGACTGTCGAACTTAAGTTTCGCACTAAATGTGTAGCAAGTGCAACCTCTGGCCAGGGCTTTAGTAAAGGGTCTCTTAGTGGGATTGGAATTGCAGAAGCAAATGAAGTAATTCCTATTTTGTTTCTACCTTTGTAGTTAGAAATCACGAAATTTGTATGTAGCAACCAGGAAAAGGTATCAAGCAAACTAAAAGAATGCTGTGATAAGCCCATCGGAGAGCAAGGAGAGTGCATAGTCAAGGCTGAAAATGATGACAAACCAGAGGGGTTGTCTGAAAGGGTCCCGGAATTTATAGAAGATCCAAAGGTGTGCGAAAGCTTTAAACAAGACAAGGACACATTAATAGGAAGGTAAAGCAGCTCTAATATTCCTATTGTTCTTTGGTGAAATATGATTTCATCTCTTTGATTCATGTCGTGTTGATTAATGGGATTTACAAGAAATCTAGGAAAGCAGTAAAGACGAGGGGGGGGGGTCTCACACTGAAATATGAATACATCTCAAGGCAAAAATGTATTCAGGCACTGTGCAATTACTTATTGAGATGAGAGGCCAGTGGTGACCATTTAAAACTAATGGGCAAGTATGGGACATCCTGGAATGCAAAGAACAAGAGAGGACCCCTATCATGACAGCCCTGCCTGGTGGACAGCAATGTACAGAACTCCAAATTATATTGTGGTGCATGTTATACTTTATAGGGGGCAGGCATGCTATTTAGTCATGGCTTAACTTTGGGGAAAATCTGTTAAGAGTCAGCTGAAAATATCAGAACTCGTGAAGAGCCTTATATACATCATTTCTCTTACTTGAAAAAGAAAAGGAGGGTCTCTGTCACTTCTTCAATCTGAGACCACGTGCTCAGCTGTTGAGCAGGGCCTTGCCAGGTAGAGAGAGTCTCCTCCAAGGCATACTGTCAGCACAGCGCATTGGCTGGCTGAAGACATCACATTTCCAGCAGCCACCTTCCCTCTCTCCCCAGGCCTGAGGACACTACCTCTGCTACACGCCTGGGCTTGACTGAGTTTCACGAATGGGAGATTGAACCCATGCTGTGGTGCTCAGCACTACAGCCCACCCATCTTTATTATTTTCCTGACATTGTTGCTTTCTTTCATTTGCATCATCTGTTACCAATTGCGATACCTTTTACTGACCCAGCAAATAGATTTTGCAAACATGTCGGAATCCATGAGTTCGCAAGGTTACACATGTCCCAGCTCTGCATCCCACCTACACTCAACGATCACAGAAAGGACCGAAATGGGGTGCCCAGTGTGCCCGCTGTAATGCCAGCACACATGGCAGTGCTTCTTTTATTTAGATTTCGCACTGTGAATGAACTTTTAGAAGTATTGCACACTAAGAACTCAGCAACAAAATGTAAAGCAGAATGAGGAGAAGGAGTCATAGTGGCTTTACTCTAACTGGCAAGTCAACCATTCAAACAACTTGTTATTTATTCTTTCGTTTCTTAAAATTATCTTCGTTAGTTTGCTGCTTTTCTTTTCACTAGTGCTGATATGGAAATTCTTAAATTTTTCAGATTTTTGTATGCATATGGAAGACGGCACCCAGAACTTGCTTCAGTAATGATTGTAAGAATTGGCAAGGGCTATGAACATCTACTGGAGGAGTGCTGTCATCAAGACAATCCTGCCGAATGTCTGCCTAAGGGGGTGCGTTCCACTGTTGTTCCATCTAGCAAAAGAAAATACAAAACAGGTTTAGTTGCAATGTTAACTTTAGTAGTGTGATGTTCTGCAAAACCAATGCCACATGAATATTTACATTCTCTGGAATAGAACTGGGAGCTTCCATGTATTGGAGAGGTAAAAATCAGATTCTGCAGGTTGTCTCAAAGCTCTATTATTGCAGGCTAGTCCTGTTCAGCACTGCAAATGTCAACATTAAAAAACCTCAGAGCAATACAGCTCAACATGAGGAAATATGCTTCAGCTGGGTAAAGCTCCAGCAATATTTCTGTCTGGAGCAATGGTTGCTAAACCTGCCCTCAGGATCCCACAGCCAGACAGGTTTTCAAGACATGCACAGTGAATGTGCATGAGATAACGATGCACACACCATTCCTCCAAGGTATGCAAACATGTCTCATGAATATTCATTGTGGATAGACTAAAAATCTCACTGACACACTGCTGTAGATACAGCAGCTCTATCAATCAGTCAGAAAGAAGCCCTTTTGCTGGCCAGTGAGTACAAATGCTGCATCTCTTATCTCTCAAATCAAGCAATACAGGGAGGCACAACACGCCAGCACAGCAGTGCCCAGCTCAGCAAACCAGTGTGGCACTGCAAATCTCTTCAGAACAAAGCACAGCATTGACCTGCCAGCCAGTCATTTAGAGCTTATGATAGTCTACTGTTGCTTTCTGGCTCCAGTCCTAGTTGAAAACTCCTATCCATGTGCATAAATGGGGCTTACAGTCCTTCTTTCCTTAAGGAACCTGAAGTTGCGTCTTTTAGTCCTGAGAGTCAGACAACACCAGGGATGACTCAAACGGTCCCTGCTGCCCAGCTGGTAGCCAGATCTCATGGTACAGAACAGTCTCTGATCTCTTCTCTCTTCTTAGGCTGACACCCTGCATGGTGCTGCTTCCCTCGTTACCATAAAAGTATCGGTCTTTTCAAAGGCACATGATCAAAAGCAGGGGTCCCCAAATCCGGTACTTGAGGGTTTCCATAGCAGTTGAGCTTTCAGGATTTCCATGTTCAATAGACTAGGGATTGGTGCAACGGCATTGGCTGTCCTAGGAACAGGCATTCTTCCCGCAACCTTCCCTTCACCGTGCTGCCGCTGTCATGTCCTATACCCCAGGTCAAGAAGTGCCAGCAATGGAGCACGAAGCAAGCAGGGGCGTGCATGGAGAGAAGTCCTGCCCCTCGATGCAGCCTTCCTTTTGCAGCAGGGCAGGACCTGCTGCAGGTTTAGAGCATGGCATATAGGGTTGAGGCCTCCATTCATTTGTCATTCCCACTTGTTTACTGCTGTACTGCTGTCACCACTCAAACGGGGATATATGACATAGCCGTGGTAAGGGTGAAGGTGGGGATGAGGACAGAAATGGGAGCGGGCGATTGGAAGATTGGGCTTCCTGCAGCAGTACTACCCTCCAAAACCTGGCATTCTAAGTGGCCTCTTTGTTCATCTTGTGATAGCACCAGCCCTGGAGATACATTCGAATACAACAGATGAACTGCCCGCAAATACATCTCGTGCATGTGCACTGTGGAAATCCTGAAACCAAACGGGTTTGCGCACCTTGAGAATCAGATTTTTGGATCTCTGATATAAAAGGACACATTCTCAATTGTCAATTCCAACTCATTATCTTGTCTCCATAGCATGTTCTAATCTAGTATTACTTTCCTGTAGTGATCCCTAGAGTATCTCTAGCTTTGCCTTGATCTTGTAGAGCTTCTTCCTGTACAGGTCCTTTGAAACACAAATGGGAATTGTACCTATCCCATAGTTCTATCGGTAACCTCACAATATGTGAGAATAGTACTGAAACTATTTTGAAAAGAAGAAACTTCATTGACATGACTCTTCTTCAGCTACCCAGCAATTGACTTTCAAATACTACTTAAAGGCCAAATCAAAACATGAATAAGGCACGTTAATGTCAAAATTCTTACCGCAGTTTTTGAAATAGGCTTCTAAATGCTGAAAATGCGCATGTTGTTTGTGATATTGTACACTCTTGACGTTTACCCCACTAATCACCTTTTGTGAAATGTTGCACCGGTGTACAAAGCAATCTTTTACATATCGCCCTCTATAAGCAAAATGTTCTTTAAAATCATAACTAAGGAGTTGTTGCGATGCAAGATCACGCACAACAGTATTACGAATTTAACAAAACCTGGTGAAGGGCTTTGCAGGCCAGTTTTTGCAAAAAAGATAACCATTTCAGTGAGGTGTAGTTAGCTTTCTAGAAACACTTTAGGCTCAGAAATTTAATACAAAATTTGGTTGTGGGATATATTTCCATACTATGCAATGATTTGTATGAAATTCCTTATATTGCATGAAGAAAAGCATAGTTTAATAAATAAGGCTTTCAATCTTAGAAATGAGTAGGTAGCTCAATCAAAAAAGAAAACAATTACACAGAAAAGAGATTAAAAAGAAAAGAATGATGACACACAAGAAATAAAAAATGAACAACTCTTCATCTCTTCCCTTATGGATGTCAAGGGGTCTATTCCGAGCCCTGAATAGCGGGGATATACCCCTTTCCTGGACGTAAATCCCCACTATACATCCCCCTAATTGTCCCCATGCAAGGCTCCCTGTACAAACAGCAGAGTTGTATGTGGAGCCTTAGACGGGGGTGGGAGGGGATAGGGGGAAGGCGGAGCGAGGGCGGTGCGTGAGCGGGCTGTCACCTTGGATGTACAGGGCCGATTCTGAAGTCAGCCTTGTACAACTGGGGTATGCCGGTTAGATGTGGGACTTATTCCACATCAGAGATGGAATAAGTCGTCCCCCCCCCCCGGATGAGGGGTAGCAGCGGTGGCCAGCAGGGACAAAGCAGAGAGGAGAATCAGGGTCGGCCTACACGTCCAGGCCGGTATACCCAATTCTGATTCTGTGTCTAGCCCCCATGGGATCAGAATCAGATATACCGCTGTATGCCCCGATTCTGCCTGGCCACACAAGGTGCTGGACGTCCAGAACAGAATAGGCCTCTAAGCTACCAAAGAATCACAGCTCTCAAGAACTCTTCACGGAGAGAGTTCAGGAATCCATGCTCAACAGGATTCATGGGAAAAATCTAGACCTTTACAGGGTTTTGGAAGGGAGATGAACATTTCTCTTGCTAGCACACTTTCTTCTGAAAGAATTTGACTTCATCTTGTCTGTGGAAGTCCCTGGGCAATTAGGAACATGCTTATTAAGCCCCGAACTAGTCACGTGCATATGGGCTGCGTACAAGCACAGGGCTTCTAAATAACTGCAAGGAGGAGTGTGCATCTACCCCCCTGCAGTTAGCATAGAGAAGCCAGGCTTTAACACAGTGAAGGGGCCATAGGAGCAACTAATGCCACCCATTGACATGGCAATAGTTGCACTGATGCTACCTTGTGAAGTACTGTTAGTGTGGGCTATTAAAGCCCACGCTACTTGTGCCATGTCTCGCCCTGTCCCTGACCCAAATCACGTTATACGAGTAGCATGAGGATTCTAGCATAGGGGGCCATACTCTGATTTTTAGTGCTATATCAAAACCGCATGCTAACCTTGTGCTACTCTGGTAATGTGGTGTAGCAAACATGCCCCTTTCAGAGGGAGGGGAAACAGGAATGCTGTAAAACACGTATGGGCTAATATAAAATGAAGGAGCTGTCCATACCTGAATGAATATTAACCCTAAGGCACACCACTATAACTGTGAATCATTGCTTTTTTTGTTTTTATCTTTTAGGAAGACAAACTCAAAGCTGGAATTATAGAGGCTAAGACCTTACTGAAAGAAAATTGTGATGCCTTTCATAACTTAGGAGCCTATCATTTCATGAATGCGTAAGGAGTGTAACAATCCTTTCTGCCTATGTATTTTTAAAATCTGTTCAGAGTGGATGTTAGTAAATCATGATGAGCGATGAAGAGGCCTATTCATATTCTAACTGGGAGGCCTGCCTTAGAGAGACCCTCACTTCTCTCTCTGTCACTTTCTGTTATTTTATTAGACATTACACTGAATCCTTTTCCTTAAAAGATCCATTAATATAACAAATATTCTCTGCAAATGGACATTAAAAATAAGAAAAATATTAAGTAAATTGTATGGATGCAACCTTTTTCCCATTCTTTGGCATACTTATCCTTCAAAATTCCTGAAAACTAGGTAAAGGATTTCATTCATGTTCTGCTTTTCTATGCTGCAAACCAAACTATTTAGACTGAGTCAGGGCACAGGGGCCTTTTCTGTCATGATGATACCGATTTTTGCATATCTCCAAATTTCACAGAATAGAAGGCTTTCACAAGATCATCTGTTATCTTCCCAAAAAACTCAATGAATTTATATACTATGGTATCAATATTCAGAAGCGCTTATCTGGATAGCAGCACCTGCTGTGGGATAAGTGCCGTTGGTTGGGGCTATATGGGCAGCACTACTGAAAATTATCCTGACGGCATTATCCAGATAGTAGCCAAAGAACCATAGAAATGGAGAGAGACACACGGTCCAATGTCTTTATTCCAAGGTGTGAAAAGAAAGTCAAAAAGCCGATCGGCTCTGAAGGTTCTTCCTCTGAGTGATCCTTTAATGTATTGCTAGGATTTTTACTTTGTCTACACTGACCCCCAGGGCCATGCCGAGGCTGAATCGTGCCCTGTGCGACTTGCACAATGGGCACGCGCCCCCCTCCCCTGCAGAGAAGAGGCGCGCCTGCTGTGTAAGTTGCAGGCGCGGCAAGCAGATCTGTCCCTCCCTTCTCTGATGTCGCGTCAGAGCAGGGAGGGACAGATGTGCTTAGCATGCTGTGAGAAGGCTTAAGAGGCGCATTTCAGATGTCTGCTGTTGCCTGCTGCCACTGAGAGAAGAAAAAGTGGTGGTGGCAGGCAATGGCAGTCAGCCGAAATGCACCCCTTAAGCCTTTGTGCCCTGTGCGGCTGCACCGCTCGCACAGGGCTAGGTACGATCCTGCTGATCCCTGATGCAGGCTAGTTGTAGTCCAAGCAAACGTCTTTGTTCCAAGGTGTGAAAAGAATGTAAAAAAGACCCAACTCAGCTGAGTTTTAGTGGAGTTGGGTCTTTTTTACATTCTTTTCACACCTTGGAACAAAGACGTTTGCTTGGACTACACTGGGCCATGTGTCTACCTCCATTTCTGTTGTTCTTTGGCTTCTATTGTCTTTTGGAGGACTCTTCTCCTTGGTTGGCATCTCTTATCCAGAGAGTGCCAGTGCTAGCAGTTATATGTTTAGTGCTTATATTCACCCAGTAAACACATCACTTCTGCGTTTAAAGTTAGGCCTGCTAAATAGCAGATCTAACTTTAAGAGAGTAATTTTATAACAGGGTGCCTATTTTATAAAGGCAACATAGGACTAGGACCAGCCCCCATAGCAGATAAATGCCAGGGCACAAATCTATACCTGCTCCGATAAGGTGCATAGTTTTACATGCATATATAGCTGCACGCCACAAATGAATAAACAGCCTTTTTCAGAATAAAAACTCACTTAGCATGCAGTAAACCCTTTTTAATATTATCTCTCATTTGTACAAGCAGCATTTATTTATTTATGGGCATGGCTTTTATTTTTACCACTTAGAAGAATGGCATTTTTAGCCAAGGTCCTATTAGGGCTCTCCCTTTTGGGTTGTAGCAATCTATGAATTGCACATAATGACAGGTCGATACGTTGCTCCATTAGTAATGGAAGAAGTGGGTTTTTTCAGCATGCTGCTTCGCTACGGAAAAAAGATGCCTCAGGTTCGAAAGGAAGTACTGCTCGAGTTAGGAAGACATATGGTGGCAATAGCTGAACGGTGCTGTGACCAGCCTGAGGAGAAAAAGATGCCTTGCGCTGAAACAGGCGTGAGTATCCCTTTTCCAAAACCCATTCTGGCTACTTTCAATTACTGTTCTTATCAGTTTTGGATCACACAAAAAATGTACCTTTAAGATTTCAAAGATTGTTTCGCTGTAGAGATCTTTTATTTTTTATTCTTGTCGTACTATCCTGATCTTTTGTTTTATTATTTAAACTCTTTTATTTTTTAGGATAAATCCCAATGAAATGATCCAGTTTGTTTAATTTTATTTTTTTGATGTTCCATTTCTTTCCTGCTCTTTTCTGCTTCTAGTATAGAGGAACTACCCATGGATTTTTCCTTCTGTTTTGTATCCCATCCCAAGGGCTAGATTTACTAAAGACGCTACCATGTTAGCATGTGCTAACATGCATTAACATGTTTGCCACAGGTCCCATTTTATGCAAAGGGGCCTATTTACTACCAGGCGTTAATGTGCACTAAGGGGGTCATTCCAGAACACAAATAAGGGGGTTTGTACATGCAGCAGGGACATGTATGTGCCGAAAACTTCCCAGACTATATTCTGAAACATTGCTGACATGAACGTCCACAGAGCTAGCACGGGGATCTCAGAATGTGGATGGGAGAGGGCGGAACTTGTGTGTGGTCAGCTGCGGAGGCATAGAAAGCGTATTCAGGAAAGACCCATGTACGCATTGTTTCCCAGAAACGTCCATGTTATTCCTGCTGAAATGTGGCTCATATTGGCCAACCCTTTATAAAACGGATTTAAGGGGGATATTCCCCTTAATCCCTCAATATTTATTTCCTCCTCCCAATTTAAATGAGGTTGACTTAGAGGCTTCTGTGGGTGGCTAAGAGCATCTGTATGTCTAGGTTTGCAAAATGGTTGAGAGAAACGTATAAGTGCCGACATTTGATGTGCACTTTTTGAAATATCGCCACTTGCATATGTAAGTGACTGAGTTTCTTCCATCGAAATTTCCTGCATGTATATTTTTGAAATGACTCCTCCTGCTGCACATTGCTGTCCCTCCCTGTGCATTCCTGCCCTTCCTTCTGTCTCTGTGCCCTGACATTCATAAGCGACCATTTTGAGTGCCGGAGATATGCCGATTTTACATAGGCCTCACACATGCACAGTCTTTCTTGTAAATCTGACATAGATTTGCAGATGTTCTCACTACCATGTCTCTCCTTTCTAAAATGTGCCTTCTCACCTATCATACATTTGGAATTATATGTTCAAGAAAGGCATCTATATATATAAATATATACATTTAAGCACTGATATATACAGAGTAGACATTCTGTTGTGCTGACTGAAAAGGTTGAGCTTGGGCAACATGGCAAAATGTACAATCCTACACATGTAGCGGATGATATCTGGCCCTTATGGAGGTAATTCCGTAAAGCCATCTTGCATGCAAAATGCTGATTTCCTCACACAAAAGGCCTAAAAGTTTGCACAGTGCAAGAATGTGCGTATTTGTAGATTAGGCACGCTGAGGGAGGAGTCTGGGCAGCGCATGGGTAGAGTTGGAATTTGCTCATATTTTTATAAAATATGTTGGACATGCAGACTTTATACATGAACATTTGCGCCTGTCTGTGAATTCAGTCAAGACACGATTTCAGAAAGGTTCTGCACTAGCATTTTTTAAAAGGACCCATTATTTTATTCATATCTTTATTTATTCTGTCAGCAACAGTTGATATACCGCCATTGATCATGCAATCCTCACAACCATTTAGAGAATACAAAATTAGCTAGTGGATTGTGTTGAAGTAGATATAAATGAGGACATCTAAGTCTGAATGGAGACATGGCAGAGGTGTGGCCAGGGCAGTACTACTATCTTGGATGTCCCCACTCAATTTCAGATGTGCCCTGGATGTCCTAAATGGCGGCCAGAGTTAGACCTGCTCTGGGCACGAATTGGCATCCGAAAAATGTCTAGTTTCCCTGATAAGTGTCTGGAGGGGTGGAGAAGGAGTTACACTCCTATGCCCTGTATTCCAGGAGATACTGCAACAGCAACTAATGGGGAAAGGGGGCTCATGTTAATGTGCTTTGCAGCTGGACATCCCCGTTCGCTGGCTTGCCTGAGCATGTACTTTCCCGACCCATGCGTCCCTACTGGGGATATCTATGTGCCCAGCCACTTGGGGCTGCCTATGTGTCTAAACTTAGCTGGAGACATAGATGTCCCTGGTGTTTTCCTGCACATTCTGCTCTACATGTCCCTGATTGCACCTGAACATCCCTTTGAATATTACCCCTTCACTTTTAAAAGAATGCTTGGCACAATTAAATACATATTTGTATGTGACTTTAGCTTCAGTTTGTTCAGGGAAGGAGTTTGGGCAGACCATGGGAGGAGTAGCAATTTAAGCACTAACATTTATGTCCACGGCTTCAGTCTAGCTGCTATTTCTGCAAATTTTGTGCTAGTACTTTATAAAGACACAGAAGTGGCTCAGTGTCCTAATAATAGTGGCTAGCATCGAGGCCTTCAAACCTACTACGAGGGTATATTCAGCGGCACTAAAACGCCCCCAATGACCTTATAAAATTACCTTCTTAACGTGTAAGGGACAACATTTACACATGCGAAGTGACATTTTAGAAGGAATGCCCAGCTTGAATCTGGGACATTGACAGCAACATGTTCAGCGCTCCGGGGGAGCGGCAGCAGTGAAGGGAGTGGAAGTGTCTTCTGAAATCTTTTTGTCTCCACCCTGAAAAATGAACCTCCCCATAAAGGGTTCTGGAGGCATGCCCGTTCAGGTTGCAAGGCCAAGTACGTGCACGAGTGTTGACCATTTCAGAAATATGAACATCCCCAACTTGCAAAGCCTCAGTATTGGGTACTTGGATGTGCCAGCAGGGGTATCCCTGAAAGGGGGCATCTATGGTTTGAGACTTACATGTCCTGGCCTGCCATTTTCGATACTCAGACCTGTGGTGGCGGGCCAGTGCATTTCCCTTGTTCTGCCCAGGCCACTCCTCCACCACCGCCTTTGCAACATGGTCATCCTTGTGCTGGGGACATCTATATATCCAGCTTATAAAATGGCCCTGGGGACATCTCCATGCTTTGCATGTTTGACTGCCTATTTTCAGACATCTAGCTCACGAATCGAGCTTCTAAATTACCCCCGATAAGTGTCATTTTATTTGTACATCAGCTTGGAGGTCATTAGAATCCTTCAAAGCTCAGATGTTTGTAAAGGATGGTGGCTTTGAAGCCAAGAGAGGTGAGCAGAATACATGCCTCCAGACAGTGGGTCCTATTGGGATGTTATCTGGGGGTTATGCATGGCTCACAGAAGGCATAAATGCTGATCTGTAAAAGAGATACTACTGTATACGTGTATTGCTGTTTCTAATGAAGGAATACATGCAGAATTTTCAGGACCATCCATAACACTTCACCTAGAAATTGCTGCATCTACATGGTTGAGTAGCTCCTAGCATAACATCGCTACTTATGTGTTTATACCAATTGACACATGCACACAGCACCGAAGGCTTCTAAAAATGAACTCCTATGTGTCTGACTAATAACATTTTTCTGTAGCATTTTATCAATTAATTATTACTTAAAGACAGTGATTAGGGTGCATTATTTGAACCAATAAAGTCTGCAGAATTTTGCACAGTTTTAGAATATCGTGTAGAATTTTCCATTTTTTTGCTAGAATTTGCCCAGGAGTATCGGGGGAAGGGGAGCAACAGATGGCCCTTCTTTGGTTTTGCAGGTGGGGAGGAGGCAATGGGCGCCTTTCTGCAGTGCTGGCATGAAGGCATTTCTCTTGGGCAAGTGTCTCTCCTCTTGCAAAGTGTCTGTGACGCTCTGGAGGATCATGTTTCCCAAATCGAGAATCACTCTTCTGGGTAACTTAGGGACATTTTTAAAAGGGATTTAGCTGCCTAGCTACATAGGTGGTTAAATCTGTGGGTTTGAAAAGTGTTCCCAATGAACAGCTACATATACTTACCTAGTTTTGGGAGATAGACTTGTGTTCTATGAATAAAATACACATTTATATATAGATGTCGGAAATACATATGAGTAGTTTTCCCTGGCTAACTCCATTTGTGGATGAATCAAGGGGAAAATGCATGTTGATTTTTGTAGGCATCTAGTTACAGTTAATTTTCCAAAGCAAAGTAATTATTGCTGCAATTATCAGTGATGTAATTCTTGGTTCTAAATCGCAAGTTGTTACCCTTCTGTTTTTCTTTCAGGTGAGCATGATAATTAATGACATGTGCGATAGGCAGGAGAAGGTGCACATAAGCGACAGGGTCTCCAAGTGCTGTGATGACTCGTACTCTGAACGGAGACCATGCTTCTCCCATATGGGACCCGATGAGAACTACGTCCCCCCGCCCATCACACCTGACATGTTCCACTTCCATGCGGATCTGTGCTCCAGCTCAGAGAAGGAGACAGAACAAAAGAAGCAAGAGTAAGCCCTCACTTTTTCCTGCATTTTCCTTTCTCGACCTGCAAGTAGACATCCGCTCAGGCCTCATTTGCCTTCTGTGAAAATATTGGAAAAGCAAGCGTCTGTTTCTGCATAGTTTTTTCCTAAAGTTCAATGGAATGTTTTCAGTGGATGGAAGGGTGGGGGGAGGGAGGGGGGGGGGGACAGCAAACCACTTTCTGCCTATTATTCAGAAGCACTTTTCGATTTTCACACCTCTGCAAATTCTGCAAAGTATTGGAGAAAGAAAAATTTAGGTTTTGCACATCTGTTCCTGTGAGCCTGCAAGTTAGGGCATATTTCTCAATTTAAGTACTCATTTTGCATTTGGTTACTTTCTGCATATAGGGTCAAAATTAGACATTAAATTTATGGTGCATTCTATTGCTACTGCTCTTGTCTATTTACATAGCTCTGACTAGGTTCTGAGTCATTTCACCACAATGAATATGCATGAGAGAGATTTGCATACAATGGACGAAGAGAACATTTCTCCCAAGCATATTCTTCGTGGTTATCCTGAAAATCTGACTTGCTAGGCATCTGCCAAGGTCTGGGTTGAGAACCCTTGAAGGGGAATATGTAAAACTAGAGGGCATAACACAAAGCTGCAAGGCAGTAAACTTAAAAGCAACATCAGGAAATACTTTTTCATTGAAAAGGTGGTGGATGCTTGGAATGCCCTCCTGATGGAGGGGTTGGGGCAAACACAGTGGATCCCTTTATAGCAAGAGGATAAAAATCAAAATAAACTTAACTACCTCTTATAGTTCAATAAACAGAGGTGGCCTGACCTGCACGGAGCAGCGGGTACAACCCTAAACACAGGCATAGAGGGGGCTGAACAGCATGGAGCGGTGGGTACAACCACTCTAGACACCATACTGGTCTTTATCTTCCATCATATACTATACTATATGTGTTAGAAAAATGTGTGTGTGTATGGGGGGAGAGGGAGCAGTTAATGTTGTTAAACCTACCTCCCTTTGCTTCTCAGCCATTGCAATGACAGACTATAAGCGTGTGCACCTCGATTCTGGTCAGTAGGTGGCAGTCTTGAGCTCTGCTGTGATCCTTAGCCCCAGTCACTCAAGGATCGGGGATAAATCCCAGGTCTCCGCATAGCGGCACAGAGCACCTCCATTCATTGTTTATTCTTTATTTTATTTGATATACCACGCCTTGTAATTCACTGACAGAGAGGTTTACAAGATTAAAATAAAGAACAATGAGCATATGAAAAAGAAGATGCCTTTATTTTAGTTTGTAAATAAAGCATATTTTGAAAATTAAGAAAAACATTCAAGACCTAAAGCAGCAGAGATAGCAAATACTAGTGTCGAAAGGAAAGCAGGGAAGAGAGAGACCTGCAACAGAGAGAACAACAGTATTTGCTTACAGAATTATGGTACAGTAGTTATCAGGTCCTCAGTTTTACAGCACATCACCTCAAAGAACTGTACGTAAAACATTATCCCACCATTCATGGAAAAGGTAATCCTTTAGGAAAGACTTAAAAACATAATGCTACTGTTTTCTCACTAAGGGGAAGCAAACAGAAAGTTATATTTTAGTATCTGCATTCCCTGCTAAATGACGAGATTTTGACCTGGTATGGATTTCTATTTATGGCTAGCATATTAGTGCATTAAAACGTATGGTTGCCTAGCAGAATCTCTATTTTGTATTTAACATTGCCTGAGTGAATCGCTGTGTACCCGCTGAAGTTATTCTTCCTGGTTTTCTTTTCAGGTTGCTAATTGCTTTACTGAAAGTTAAGCCACACATTACACAAGAGCAATTTGAGAAGTGCTCTCAAATTTTCTTAACCATGGTGGGCACGTGCTGTAAGGATGCTGTTCAAGAAGCTTGCTTTACCAAAGAGGTACGATTTCAAACTGTACATACCAATTACTGAAGACTAATTGAAAGTTATGAGATAGCATGAGAACACTGACACCAGAAGACAAATTTCCAGAATGAATCCAGTTAGGACGGGCACAAGATGCACTGGGTGAAAACAAGGAATTGGCAATTGCTTGTTGTTGAAAGGGTATGGGACCCTTTCTGTTTCACAGTCCAGGGATTTTAACTTTTGCCATCATGTATTTTATTTATTCAGATCCTCTTGTAGTGAAAGTGGCCCAACGGAGCAAGTCTAGAAACCATTTATACATGGACAACAGTGTTTTCCATGCAGAAATGGGCTTTGATAAATTTAGATCACATCAAGAAATTTGCGTGGGGCAAGTCAGCATGTACTTGCACAGGCGGAGGGTCAGTTTGTAAGGGGGGCCTTAGATTTACAAATGTTTTTGCATCAGCTTTTCCTAAAGTCAAGTGAGTACGTTCTTTATTTTCTAAAGTAAGGGCAGTTATACGCATTCATTTAAGTCAGTGATTCTCAACCCAGTCCTCTGGGACCCCCAGGCCGTTCAGGGTTTCAGATTATACACAATGAATATGCATAAAATAGATCTGCATGCACTGCTTCCATTATATGCAGATCTATCTCATGCATATTCATTGTGGATAGCCTGAAAACCTGGCTGGCCTGGGGGTGTCCCAGAGGACTGGGTTGAGAACCACTGATTTAAGCCATGAGCACTTAATGCCGGTCCTATGGCTGCTGTAGATGCTCACTATTTTTTTCAAGAATGTACATGAATGATAGTATTTTATAATTCGTGCATCTGCCCATATTCCACTCCTGTATACCCTCACTGTAAAAGTACACGTGATCAACCTGATGTGCGTGTTTTCAGAATACCAACCAAACATAAGAACATAAGAACAATGACCAATCCAGGTCACAAGTATCTGGCAGGTTCCCAAAACGGCACACAGGTTCCAAAATGCTTATCTCGGGGTAAGCAGTGCATTTCCTGGATCCTCTTTAATAATGGTTTATGGACCCTTCTTCCAGAAACTTGTCCAAACCTTTTTAAAACCCAGCTACAGTAACATCTTGTATGACATCCTCCACCGTTACACACTGGGCAGAGAGTTTCAATGTATTATCCATAAATGTCCATTTACATGCGGATATGGCTAAAAGACCTAGATTTATACATGTAAATGCATGCTAAACCTAGGCATAATTTATAAAATTATCACCTACTGCAGGTATGTACAGGAGGAAGGAATGGAGTAGCAGCCTAATGGTTAGAACAGTGGGCTGTATCCAGGGTTCGAGTCCCACTGTGACTCCTAGTGATCTTGAGCAAGTCACTTAACCCTCCATCGCCTCACATACAAACTTAGACTGTAAGCCCTCTGAAGACAGAGAAATACCCACTGTACCTGAGACAAAAGGCACGAGCTCAATCCAGTTCCAGATTTGGGCAGGGCATGGAGAGAGTTATGATTGATATGAGCATAATGTCCACATCCTGAACCTAGGTACTATTGCTGCTGGGTTGCTACTAGTATTTTATAAAGTCATGTAAGGTTACTAGATTTTTGGAGAGCTAATCTGGGACATCTGGGTGGGGTGGGGTGGGGTCCTCCCTCCTTGGGCATCTTTCCGTTAAAAATCATGCTAACTTCCTTTAGCAGGCCCTTTGTGAAGTAACAGAAACCCGTCTAGTAAAGACCCTCAGAAGCTCTATAGCAAACCTGTCATATGAAACCAACATAAGCAGGACTTCAACAACAGCAGCCCTACTTGTGAAAAGGCAGCACTGCAATCATTACACCACGCCCTTCAGCATTTAAACACCTGCTACTGGGAAAGCAGAATAAGCAGGACCTCTCCACAGAAACTACACATTAGCATAGGGGACACACCTAGCCAGGTTTTTAGGATAACTACAATGAATATGCATGAGAAAGATTTCCGTTCACTTCCTCTGTGTATGCATATCTCTCTCCTGCGTATTCACAGGGGCGGCCCGAGGGTGATGCGGGGCCATGTGCGGCGACTCATTGCGGGGCCCATTTGCATAGCCACTGGACCTCATTTGCATTAATTGAATTTCTTTTATTTTAAAATGTATATGTTGCCCATCTAAAATTTTAGGCGGCTTTCAAAAGAGCCCTTCACAAGCCTCTTTTCTGTCCTGGCAATGACTTAGGGGCATGTTTACTAAATATTAATGTGCTTTAAGTGCCACTGCGCCAATAGAAATAAATGGGTGTTGCTGCACTTAATGCAGATTAACATTTGTGAATGTGTATTAACTTTTAGCAGACATGCCTCTTAACAATACCGTACCTAGCCCTGTGCGAGCGGTGCAGCTGCACAGGGTACAAAGGCTTAGGGGGGCATTTCGGCTGCCTGCTGTTGCCCTGCCACCATCACTTTTTCTTCTCTCAGCAGGCAGCTGAAATGCATCCCTTAAGTCTTTTTGTGGCACTTTAAGCAGGTCTTGTCCCTCCTTCCTCTGACGCGACGTCAGAGCAGGGAAGGACAGATCTGCTTAAAGTGCCGGCAACTTGCACATTGGGGGTGCCTTCCCTCTCCCACCTCTGTCCAGCCACTTTCTGCTCTTGCCCTGCTGCCGGCGCCACTGTAGAGAAAACAGAGGGCGGCAGCAGCAAGGTAAGAACAGAACATGCCTGGATGGAGGTGTGTGTGTGGGGGGTGCACCCTCGATTAGCAAGTCACATAGGGTGCGATTCTGGCTCGGTATGGCCCTGCCTCTTAATGAGTGTCTCAATACCATTTGCATGGGCAGTGAGGATAAGGAGAATACCAGTTTTCTACATTACTATACTCCAGTGCCAACTGCCAGGCACATTAGGAAGTACTATAAACCCTGCTCATTTAGAACCCATAGCAAACCCACCGTATCATAACAACAATACCAGGACTCACAAAGCACCAAACCCTACCTATCAAAAGGCAACACTGCAAATATTAATCCAATACATCTCAGAGAATACCAATACATCTCCTACTGGGGAAAGAGAACAAGTGGCATTGTCACATAGAAACTACATGAACAGAATACCTCAGTTTGGTTACATATGCAAAACATAGACCATCACTAAACATAGAACATGGGATCACAATTTAGAAATATGAAGACAATAATTAAACTGGGAACCCCAAAAGCCTAACTTGGAATGCACAATAATACTGGAGAAATAAAACTATAAATTAGGGTTCGATTCCCACTAGGCACTCCTTGTGGCCTTGGGCAAGTCATTTAACCCTCCATTGCCTCGGAAGAAAGGCCTGGCAATCTACTTCCGGTGACACTGCCAAGAAAACCCAGGAGCTCCTGGGTCGCCAGGAGTCAGGACTGACTCGAAGGCACACATTGCATTGCATTTAAATTCCTCTCGCACTAAACAAAATGTAAAACGTTAGCGATGCACATTTTCCCATTAATAAATTCAAAATAAAATAAATTTTTTCTACCTTTTGTTGTTTGGGCATTTTATTTTTCAGTTGCAATTGATCCACTCACATTTTTCTGGTTTCTTTGTGTCTTCTGCTAACTCTCCATTGTCTGCTGCTGTCCATTTGTCCTTTTTTCTCTCTTCTAGTATTTTCCATTCTCTCTACATCTGCCTCTAACATACTGATCTTTCCCCTTATGCTCTTTTCTCCATTTCTCTTTATTCCTTTTTCATCCACTCAACTTTCATCCCTCCATCCTTAATCCTCACTTACTCTCCCAATACTCAGCCAATCATAGATTTTTCTTCCCTCCCACACAAATATCTGTTCCCCTCTCCATCCTCACGCCCCAGCTTCTTTTTTTCTCCTGCCAGTCCCAGCCCCACCCCCTTCTGGTCCTCCCCTAGCATCAGCTCCCTTCTAGTTCCAGCCCTTCGCAGCATCCACTTCCTTCCAGTCCCATTCACCCATTCCCTCCGCATCAGCCCATTTCCCGCCCTAGCCCCCAAGTATCAGTCCTCCTCCATTCCCCCAGCATCATCTCATTTCCAGTCCTAACCCCCCAGAATCTTTTCCCTTCCAGTCCCAATCCCAGTCCCCCATCCCCAGGCCATTTCCAGTCCTAACCCCCCAGTATGGCTGAAGGGCATCAGAGCGGTTTACAATCACTATAAGCAGGTACTGGATACATTCTTTATTCCCCAAAGGGCTCACAATCTACAAGCATATCTGAGGCAATGGAGGGTTAATTGGCTTGCCCAAGGCCACAAGGAGTTCCTATAGGCTAGAAACCCCATCAGTTCTCTTCCAGTCCCTCGCAGAATCTGCTCTCTTCCAGTCCCAGTCCTCCATCTCCCAACATCAGCCCATTTCCAGTCCTGGCTCCCCACATTCCATTTTTGCCCTCATTCCCATTCTAGCCCCCAGATCCCCCCCAGCCACACACCAAAAAGGGCTCCATGCCTGATTGGCTTCAGAAGGAGCCGGGGAGGCCCAAAGCTCCAGCTCACCTGTGAACAGCCATGGGAGTAAAGAACATCATTTAACGTCTTTCCTGTGGCTGTAATAAAAAGGAGTCCATTGGCGCGCTGAGTGCTGGCAGGTCAAACGGGGGCACGGAACACTGGTGTATTTAGCGTTTAGGTCATCAGACCTAAGGGCCCCAAGTGATTATCTTGCCCAGGGACTGAGTAACCCGAAAGCCACCAATGCTTGGTACTCCTGATATGGAAATGTATTCTGTAATGTAACAACTTTTTTCAGTAAAATATTTTCAAACTTTTGTTGTTCTTGCTCTTTTATTCCTGTCATCCTCTTTCTTGTTCCTTTCTTCTGATCCCATCTTAGTTATTTTCTTTTTTGTTTTTTTATACTTTGTATTTTAACGTTTTGATGTTTTCTCTTTTTATTCATTTCCCATTTTTCTAAATTTCCTTCCCCTCAGATTTCTGTTTCTTCTTCTTATACATTCCATTCTCTCAGACTTTCTTATTAATGTTTGTCCTGCTGTCCCTTTATTTCCCTTGCAGATCTCATTCTGACTTTCCATTTTTTTGTGTTTTCCTTTCTACTTGGTTTCTCTTTATCTCATGATATCTGTCATACTCATCTGTTCCTCCCATTCCCTCCTGCTCACACATATTTCATTTCACATCCCTCTTTATCACATATAGCTCACTCCCTTCTTGTTAACATGTTAGCACACACTGTACATCAATTCCCAACTCTCACACATACACACGTCACTCCATGCACACCCTACCTTTCCTCATCTCTTTTTATCCCTCTTTCATTCCCTCCCCTTTCTCCATCATCCCTCTCTTTTCATACCCTCATCTCTATCATCCAGTCCTCTCTTCTTCAGTTTTCCCCCTTGTCAACTCTCCTTCCATTAAATCTCTTTCATCGCTTATCTCTCATGTTCCCCTTTCCCTTCATTTCCTTATACATTCCTTACTCCCCTAACCACCTCTTCCTTCCCTCTCACATCCCTGTACTCCACCGTCCTTTCCTTTCCTCACTCTCTTTAGCCTTTAGCTCTTTCTCCCTCCCATCTCCCTTCTTTGCATCCATAGCAACTTAGCCTTCAGTTCTCTCTACCCCACCAATCCACCTAGCCTTCAGCTTGCCATCATCCCATTTTCCTCCCCCATATATTAAGCCCTTGACTGTAACTCCCTCTTTTCCTCCATTTACTTCGCGTGGTGCTCAGCCAAGCCCAGTCCAACCAAATCTGTCCTAGCCAGTGATAGCAGCGCCACTCACAGAGTCTGTAAAGCTTGCAGAGTTGTCTCTATTTCTGCGACCTCCGCTGCCTCTTGTGAACAAGGGGCACACTGACAGAAGCTGACAAAAGCAGCGAGGATAGACACACCGCTGAAAGTATTGCAGACTCCATGGTCGGTGCTTCTCGCTGACAGCTCCCTACAGACTTCAGTTCCAAAGGCAAAGGGAGACATCAGTGACTGCTCTGCGTGCCACGATAGCCCCACCTCCCCATGACATCACTTCCTCCATGTCATCTCTGCCTCCATCCCACACTGAAAATCAGGGACAAGAAGTAGTTATAAACTATGGAGTTGGGGAATTTACCAGAAAATCGGGAACAATCCCCAAAAACTGGGGACATCTGGTAAGCTTATCACATAGGCACCTATGCATCTTTAGAGAATAGCACCAAAGCAGGCATTTTTCTGGTCATTTTTGCTAGGCGTCCCCCTAAAAATCAAATGCAGTGTGAGGTGTATCTAATAGTTAAAGTCAGAGTGCTTCTATTTCTGTCTATGCATAAGACCATTCACGAGGGGGAAGCAAAGGTTCCAGCATAGTGTTGTAATGGGGAAAACAATTAAGCAAGAGGCAATAGGACCAGGCACTTCCCTATGGACCAGTTGTAACCAGGGTTGCCAGCCAACCGGTTTCAGGCCAGCCTGGCCGGTTTTATGAGCTGCAGGTCAACAGCCAGCAGGACAGACAACCCAGTCAATGAAAGGCCGGTTTTCTGCTGACTGATGGCCTCGGCTCCCCTCCCTCTTCCCTGCTGCCATTTTTCCTGTTCTGGTGGTGGCGGTGGCAGAAGGTAGACCTCCAATAAAAAAAACAAATGTGGGTCTGTGCAACTTTTATTTTTATTATGCAAACCGCTTTGATTGGTTCTGAAAGACAATATAGCAAGTTTTAAATAAACCATAAAACATAACTCCGCGCTTGCAAGGTTGGTCTGGTCCCTCCCTCCTCTGATATATGCTCACATCAGAGAGGGCAGGATCAGATCATCCTTCCAAGCGTGGCGTCACAAAGACCTGCTTTTTTAAAAAATGGGGGAATAGGGAAAGAAAGGGGGTTCTGGGCATGTGGGGGGTATGTTGGACTTGGGAGTAGAGATACACATAAAGAGATGCTTGACATGGGGGATAGATACAGAGGGGGATGCTGGTCATGGGGGGATATATACAGAGGGGGATGCTTGACATGGGGATAGATACAGAGGGGGATGCTTGACATGGGGGATAGATACAGAGGGGGATGCTTGACATGGGGGGATAGATACAGAGGGGGATGCTGGTCATGGGGGGATAGATACAGAGGGGGATGCTGGTCATGGGGGTGATAGTTACAGAAGCGGGATGCTGGACTTTGAAGGAGGAAGAATGGACAAAGAGGGGAGATGTTGCACAGAGAGAGAAGATGGTGGACATGGAGGAAGGGATAGAAAAATACTGGTTTGAGGAAGGGAAGCAGGATGAGGAGAGGGGTTGATACTGGCCATGGGTGAGAGAGGGGGAGAGTTAGGGAACAACTAGGGAATACGAGGCTGGGGAAGGAGAGAGAACTGGGAAATGGAAGGGTTGGAGTGAGGGAAGAGATGGAAAGCTATAGCTAGATACCATAAAAAGGGTGAAATTGAGGAGTGAAATCTGGATAGAGAAGCAGAAGAATAAATGGAAGAAAACTGAAAAGAAGAAATCAGTGTTAAAAACTGATATAAGGGAGGAAGTGAAGACAGGAGAAGAAATGGCAAATGGAGAGGAGACCATGAAAAGAGAGCTAAGGGAAGACAGAGGAAAATAAAAACCAGAGACTGGGACCAACACCATTAGAAAAATAAAATGACCTAACAACCAAGGTAGAAAAAATAATTGTATTTTCTGTTTTGTAACTGGAACTTGTATGTATTTGGACATTACATCCGCCAAGAGTGGGGATTGGCATCGGACATGGCTGGGGCCTAGCCTAAGGCAAAAATCTGAGAAGGGACCCTAAAGCCCACTAGCAAGCTGTGCCTTTTTCAGTCTCAGAGAGATCTAAGCCCTCTCTGGCTTGGAGGCCCAGGGCAATGGCCCTGGTTGCTTCCCTCTTTCATGTCACAATTCATGGTCTTCTTTCATATACCATCTTCAGAACAGACTGATCTTCTTGCTGTCAGTGAGCAAAAATGGCTTTAAAAAGATGGCCGCAGCATTGTTTTAAATCTCATACAAGCTCTACCCAATTAGCTCATTCAATAATTAGTACTTAGTCAGGCACTCAGAAAAAAAAATGAAAAAATCATAAGAGCATGTGCCAATCAATCTGCTGATTAAGGCCATTAGGATACACTGGTTTTTAAAGTGAAAATTGTTCTCTGTAACTCGATCAAGCATCTCGATCCCCTCCCCACCATTTGTTAGGTACATGATCAATTATGCGCCATTGCAACTGTGTGAATGAGTGATTACACTTGAGGCAATGATCAACGACAGAAGATGCTTTATTTGATGTTCTCAACCACATATGATGTTCTCTTAATCAGTGAATCATTGTACATCTCGTTCTTACCATGTAAAGCTTTGCACAAGTGTACTGTATCATATAAACCACATATGAAGTTTGGCAAGAGATGGCCCATTGAACTTGTATAGTATGCCTAAAAGAAGAAGGACTCCAATAACGTCCTTCTATAGTAAAATGATAAAATTCACATTCTGCACAAGAATAATGACCTAATTCCTCTATCAATCGTGTTTCATTTACTTGCCATGCTACTGATCTACTAACATAATTGGCAATGTGTCTGCCTCATCGATATTCTACAATCGGGGCATCCATAAAATAAGGATGTGACTGTAAAACATGCCAGTGTTTATAGATAAGAGAGGCCATCATAGGAGCTTTGACCAAAAATGGTAGAATAAAAACTAGAGGAGTTTTATAGTTATTCCCATCAGTGTTTGGAGCAAGCCAGGCAGTTGCCTACGGTGGTAATTTCTGTGGGGTGGTAAAGAGCGAGGCATTCAAAACTAAACAACAGATCTTGACAGCCAAGGGGAGGGGGTGAAAGGCTTAAGGTCTGTCTGACTGGTCCTGACTGTACCTAATATAATATCACCTTATTGTATTCCACTCTGTACTTTGTGATTGAAAGAGTTGAATATAAGCACTAATATTAAATTCATTTTCCAGTTCCACTCAAAATATAGACCCAAGAACACATCCCTTTGATCCAACTTAAAGTACATATGCTAGGGAGCCCTGTGCCTATTTATAGTCAAATTGAGCAAGGGCTCGTTTCAGACACCAGTTTGCCTGGATAATTCACTATTGATCTGGGAAAATAGCTTTGAAAGTTGTCTTCTATTTATAATCATGTTTCTGTTGTTTTACTAAAGACCTAGAGGAATGATTCTAATGCATGTTTTCTGCGGGGGATTTTACAGGGACCAGAAGTCATCAAAAACTGTGAGGCAGTATTTCCAGCTTAAGGAATTTCAGGTAACTTTCTTAAAGATATTTTTCAGAGTAATTGTTTACAAACTAGTGGTTGCCCATATGTGTAAAGGAACGAATGAAGTCTTAATATTTCTTGAAATACCATGTTGTTAAAAATATCTATCCCAAAGCTCTCTACCACACTCATGGGGGGGGGGGGGGCTTTTATTAAAGGGCATTAGCTGTCACTGTGTGTTCTGACCATGACAGTTAGTGTTGGCTGATTTCTGTGCTGTGAATGGTGCATTGGGGTGGTAAGGGGGCAGTTTAGGAGCTGAGTGAGCGTGGTGAGCACTGCACAGTTAGCGTGGGGTAAACGTTGTGCCCTTACTGTGATCCTTGCAATTAGGATGGGTTCACCTAATGCCACTTCAGATAGGTAGAGTTAAGTGTACCCGTGCTATATGTATGCTGCGTTAGAGCACAGGACTCCACCTCAACTGCCAGGAACATGCTTTCCACGCCCCTGACAGTTAACACAGCGGTGTTGCACCTAACACATCATGGTTTTGGCACTATTGGCATGTTAGATGCATCACCATAGTGCCTTTCAGTTAAAGGGGCCCCTAGTCTCTACTGGAAGGTCATTCCATGCAATAGCTGCTCTATGGTTAAAAAATCTATCCAAAGGCCGTTGAAGAATACTGTAGATTTCCTTCAAGATGGCAACATCAAGAGCTTATTGGTAGCTGACCGATGGGGTCTGGAAGCAGATTGTAACTATACATTACTACTACTGCTACTACTATTTAGCACTTATATAGCAAATACAAACGACAGTCCCTGCATGTCAGAGCTTACAATCTAATTGAGACAATACAGAGGATTAGTCAAATTGGTGCAAAGCACAATATGGTCTTTACATTGATAACATATAGCTAGCACAATATCCATTTAAAATCTTAGAAACAAAGCATGCACACTAGTGAACACTTTGGAAGAAGAATGATAGGAGCGCCTCTATTTTTCATTTAATTGAGCCAAAATTTCCAGGTGGACTTGGCCCCCTCCAACAGCACACTTTTATTCCAACTGGCCTAACCAGTTAAATATCTTATCAGTCACAACTATTTTCCCAAAACATTAGATCAAAATACAAATATTGGGTTTTATGTGATTGGATCAGTTTTTCACAAGGAGTAATATCAGAAACAAATAACTGACTGTCCACCATGTTTCCAGTTACATGACGGCTTTGCAAAAGATTCTAGTGATTGGATATTTTTTGTTATAAATAATTGGGTTTATTGAGATTTTAAATAATTTTATGAATTAAAACATCCACCTTAAATTCTTTAGCAATTTGGCTAAAACACATATGAAACAACCAAGGCTGCTGATTTAATAATGAAAACATGATAAAAGTTTAGAATATGATTGTTTTTGCCAAGATGAGACTTCCTATTTTGTTTAATTCACCATGGGACTGATATTTAAAGCAAGTCATATGCTCACTGGCAGCCAGTGAAAGCATAACTTGCCTTTCCCTGTATTTTCAAAAATTATATGGATAATATCGGGCTGTGTCAATTGCTAAATGGCCAGATATTATTCATATATTTGTGGGCTAGGTTTGGGGCAGGCAAAGGTGAGCCTAAAAACGATCCATTTAGCTGTAATATTCAGCCATTAAAAGGATATGCTGTGCATTAAGGTTAGGCTACAGAATAGCAGGCCTAAGTTAAAAGATAGTGCTGCCATGCTGAATGCACTAGTGGTATATGTGATATCGCTATCTATATGGACAGCAGCACTGAATATACGGGGTTAGGTTAAACACCACCACTGCTGGCTCAGTATTGACCCCAACATTTTCATATGTGGGTTTAAGTCAAAATATAGGCTAGTATAATGTCAACACTCAATTAGAAAAATATAGCTTACTGGCAGAAAGCAGTCACTTTAGTAAAAACACCGTTACTATTTTGTCAATAAGATCATTAATGTACTGTCTATAGAGAAAAATATGATTTATAATCAGATGCACTATTTGCTTTTTAATCAAGCTATGGACCAGGAGCAGGGGTAAAACATAAATCCCCTGTTGTAAAACGCTGCAAGAATCTCAAAGATTAGATCACCAGCAATACAAGACACAGTTGAGCAAACTGTCATTAGCCAGGCCCCAAGGAGATGTGATAGTGTTCCTTGTAGCGTGCCTCCCTTCTAACCCAAAGGCCACTAGTTTCAAGCCAGCCTGCAGGGAGATAACAGGATTTTAGATTTTTTAATATCATGTTCGGATTAAAAACAATATGAAATGACATAGGAAATGTTGTTGATATTTCCAGTGTTGTTTCAAATGAATGCACATCCCTGTTATATTGTACAACCATGGACATTTTCTGTATATTGCACAACTATAAATATTTTTTCTGAAACTTTGTTTTTTTTTCTCTGCAGCTTGTTGAGAGGCAAAGATGAAGAACAAATTCCTCCAAGCAAAACTACATCTCCATTATTCTGTCCTCACTTGTCCCATTGGTTCACATCTTCAATTTCCTGGAAAACTGACAACGACGACAGAATATGTAGATCGTTCTGCAACATTCTGGTTTTGTCCCCTTTGCTGCAATTAAGAGTGAATAAATGCTTTTCAGAGAACTTGGCATTTGTGATTTTGTGGGTTAATAAAATGTGATCCAGTTGGATACTGATTTGTCACTCCTCTCTCTCTATGTCACTTACTCACAAAGTGATTTTATTCCTGGCATCTTTCCTCTGTTGTTACAAAGACAAGACACAGACACACATCTCTACTTATGCAGCGGAAAAGACCAATAGATTTGACCAGATTGACTGATGTGGCCTTTATGGTGTGGTTACAAATTGGCTGTGCAAACAAGTTTAAACTGCCCTAAAGGTACAATACCATATTGTTGGTCATGAGTCACACCCTAGCAGTCGAAATGATGGCAGCCAGGAATAGTAGAAAAATGCAAATCACGTGGTCTGAGTGCTCCATGAATTTTCTTGTTCTCATTCTTTCTAGTGAAATCATTTTCTTTTCCTTTTTCTAGTCAGAGACGGTGCAAGGGTGTGACTCTTCAGCTATGCAGCAGCCCCTCCCCCCCACTCCCCCCACACAATTAATTTTTAAAAATTAACATTTAGCCTTCTGCTTATGATATTGTGCCCCAGATATTTTTTTTCTATCTGCCATTTTTACTACTATACCACTATTTGGCATTTTTATAGTGGGGTACCCCAGGGATCTGTGCTGGGCCCTCTGATTTTTGATTATTATTCTTTTTATTGGTTTTTCAAATACCAAGCATATCAGATCCAACAAACACACTTCAACATATGAAAATATCAGAAACTCCAAACCCATCAATCAACCCCTATACCATACCCCCCCCCGGCCCTACTCCGACTTCCCTCCTCCCTCCCACCCCCCTCTCCACCTAATCCCCACCCCCCCTTACCCCATCCCCTACCGCCCCCCCCTCCCCCCTACCCTCCGGATAAATGCCCCGCCACAACCTCCCCCACCGAGCTTCAAATTGCCCCCCCCTCTCCTTCCTCGCTGCTGTTAGTCTCTCCATCAAAATTATATGTTGAATACGCCCTTCAAACTCTCCCATCCCCGGAGCCTCTTTACGCTTCCAGGCGGCTGCCACTGCACACCGTGCCACACAAACACAGGCCACTACCCCTCGCCCCCTCCCCGTTGCTTTGCCCCCCCCCCAAGACAGCAGAAATAAGCCCGGGGACATCTCAATTTCCTCCCCAAGTCTATCCTGAATCCAATCCCGTATCTTAATCCAAAATGCCTGAATTTTTCCACACCCCCACCAAATATGCCAAAAAGTCCCCTCCCCCCCCCCGCATTCCCTCCAACATGCAGATGAGACTCCTGGGTACATCCTATGCAGCCTCTCCGGGGTATAATACCACCGCAGCAGAATTTTGTAACAATTCTCCCGAATACTGCTTGAAATAGGGGTCTTTTTAACCTGATCCCAAATCCCCATCCAATCGGTGGCCTCTAACTGCACCCCAAGATCTTTCTCCCACTCCAGCATATATTTAAACTTTGGGCCCCCCCCCCCTTGCTCACCCCTTTATACAAAGCTGAGATCATTCCCCTAGAACTCTCCGTCCCCACCCATACAGCTTCGACCTCCATTAAATCCGCCTCTAACTCCCCCTTACACTACCGCCCCCTAAGGTAGGACTGAACCTGAACATAAGCATACCGATCTGTCTCCTGAAGTCCATAGCTCTCCTGCAGCTCCTCAAACCTCATCATCTCCTCGCCATCCATCAGCTGGAAGAAACATTCCAACCCGTTGCGCGTCCAGCCATCAAAGGCCCCTCCTTCCCACCCCGGAAGAAAAGCCTTATCCCCCCTCCACGGCGTCGCAAGAGAGAACCCCTTCCCCCCTCCTATAAGGCCCTGGGCTCGTACCTCATCCCACACTGCTACCACATGCCTCATAGCTGGAGACCCTATCCCTAATTCCCTCCCCTCTTTCCCTTTCACCCACAACCAAGCAGCCAACCTGCCCCCCTTCACATAAACTTTCTCTGCCCTGACTCCCATTTTAACCGGTCCCTTCCCTCTCCAATCCATGACATGCCGAAGCTGCGCCGCTCTATAATAATCCCGAAAGTTGGGCACCCCCAAACCCCCCTCCCTCATACAAGCGTACATGACCTCCCTCGCTATTCTCAGGGGCTTTCTTTTCCAAATATATTGAAAAACTTTCCGCTGTAGAACCCTTAGAACTCTATCCGGTACCTTCACGGGTAGCACCTGAAAAAGATATAATATCCGGGGTAGAATATTCATTTTCACCCCTGCAATCCTACCAAGCCAGGATACCTCCGCATTCATCCAACAATCCAGGTCCCTATATAACTCTCCTAACACCCTGGGGTAATTCACCTGATAGATATCTTCATACTGCCCTGGAATCTATACCCCTAAATACCCCAACGATTTTGAAACCCATCTAAACGGAAACTCCTTCTTCAGCCGCTGTGCCACCTCTCTTGGAACCGAGATATTTAATACCTCCATCTTCTCCACATTCATCTTAAAGCCCGACACCCCCCCATATTCCTCCACCTCCGCTATAATGCTTGCCAATCCTCCCGCTGGATTACGAATATACAATAGGATATCATCCGCATATAGGGAAATCTTATGCTCCACTCCTCCCGCCGACACCCCCATATCTTCCCATTGTCCCTAATCCGTTGCGCCAACGGTTCGACCACCAAGGCGAACAGCAACGGCAAAAGAGGACACCCCTGCCTTGTCCCTCTTTCCAGTGCAAAGTCCGCCGTATAACTGCCATTCACCTTCACCCGGGTCCGGGGCCCCTTATACAAACCCTCCACCCACTTCACGAAATTTGGCCCACACCCTATCTTCCCTAACACTTGCTATACAAAATCCCAGTGCACCCGGTCAAATGCCTTCTTGGCATCTATTGACATTAGAAGACAATCTGCCCCACCCTCCCTCGCTAACCCAATCACCTCTATTACCCTCCTGATATTATCTCCCGTCTGCCTTCCCATTATGAACCCCGTTTGATCTTCCCGAACCAACCCCGGCATCCAAGGCACCAGCCTATCTGCCAGAGCCTTAGCTAGAATTTTTACATCCACATTAAGCAGGGATATTGGCCGATAGGATCCACATTCCATAGGATCCTTCCCTGGCTTTGGCAAAATCGAGATTCCCGCTGTCAACATTTCCGGAAGCAACTCACCCCCCTCCCTTAACATCCCATTAAATACTCTCAACACTATATCTCCAAGTTCCCCCCAGAACTATTTATAGAAAGACCCCGGCAGCCCATCTAATCCCGGTGATTTCCCCCCCTGTAATCCCCTCACCACCTTACCCACTTCTTCCTCCGTCAACTCCCCCTCCAACCCGTCCCGCGCTTCCTTTCCCAAGGTAGGCAGCTCCAAGCCCGCCAGATACTGACCTATTTGCTCGATCCCCACCCCCTCCTGTCTCCGATACAACTCCTGATAAAATTGCTCAAATCTCTCCCTCACTGCCTTTTCCTCCCTCATCACCTCCCCATCCCGTCGCCTGATTTGATATATCAGAGAGGCCCCCTTCCGCTTCCTAAGCTTGCGAGCCAACAGTCGCCCCGCTTTATCGCCAATTTATTTATTTATTTAACTGTATTTATATCCCGCTTTTCACCGGGTCAAAGCCAAATTCGTAATATAGCTGTTGCACCCGCTTCAAATCAAACGCAATCCGATCCACCCGTGAGGCCTGCAGCTCCCCTCTAATACGCTCCAGATTTTTCCGGGCCCTCCCCGTTCCGACTTCTCGAAACACCCTTTCGGCCTCCCTCACTTCAGCCCGTAGCCCCTCCTCCTTCCGCCCTCTTTCCTTCTTCAACCTCTCCCCCCATTTAATAAACTTCCCTCAAATATAGGCCTTCAACCCCCCCCAGACCATGACTTCTCTCACTTGCCCATTATCATTCATATCTAAATATTCCCGTATCGCCCCCCTGATATCCGCTTGTACGTCCTTATTTTTCATGAGGCTCTCATTCAAACACCAGAACCTAGTTCCCATTTGCCGCATACTTCGCACCCCCACTACGACAGCACTATGATCTGACCACATAATCGGTACAATCTCCGCCTCAATCACCTCCACCATCCACTCCTCACTCATCATAATCATATCTATCCTACTCCAGCAATTATGTGGTGCGGAGAAGAAAGTATATTCTCTGCCCGCCGGATATCTCTTTCGCCAGACATCCACTAAATTATGCTGCTCCATTAATTTTTTTAGCCCTTTCCTATTGGACCCCCTCCTGTCCCACCCTCTGGGGCTCCTATCCCAACCATCTTGCAACGTGCTATTATAATCTCCCCCCACCACCAGCTTCCCATGTGCTTCCCGATCCAATAACCTCCTGGTAGACTCCCAAAAATCTGAGCCCCATTCGGAGCATATAGTGAAACAATAGTTATCTCCTCCGTCCTCCACCTCCCTTTAATCCCCACCACTCTCCCCTCCTCATCTTTAAACCATTCCCTCACCTTTATACCTACCCCCCCTTTCACCAAAATTGCTACCCCCCGTTTACGCTTTCCCCCCCTAGCACACGAAAAATATTGCTCAGGGAACCCGGAATGTTTTAATCTTGCCACCTCCCCTCCACTTAGATGTGTTTCTTGCACCAAAACCACTTCCCAACCATTATCCTTGATTTCTCTGAATAGTTGTTGTCTCTTCTGTGGAGAGTTCAGCCCCTTCACATTCAGAGATCCAATCCTCAACATTTATTTATTTATTTATTTATTTAACGTTTTTCTATACCGCACTATTCGTCATCAGCGCGGTTTACAAGGAACAGGTTTGTACAATGTGGAACAGCCATACATTGAACTTACATAGAACAGGGAATTTAAACATGGATAACAGGTGAACTTTATACATAATATACAAAGGGAGATTTAAACAAGGGTAACAGGTGAACTTTATACATTATATACAAAAGGGGATTGCATCATATCTGAGTTTATGATACAGGCCCTAAAGGGGATAGTTGGATGAGGTGGAGAGTTATCATCGTAGATTGGTTAGGCAGCGTTGGATTGATAGACTATAAGATCTTGTGATACTGTCTAGGTGATGCTGTCGGAGTTACCAAAGTGTTGTATAAATAGGTGCTGTTTGAGGGCTTTTCTGAACTGGGGGAGGTTGTTTATGGTCCGGATTTCTGTTGGGAGGGAATTCCAGCATGAGGGGGCAAACAAGGCAAAGGCACGCTTTCTAGTGGATTTGTTGCATTTAGTGATGGCTTTTGGAAGGAGGATGGTATTGCAGGATGTGGTTCTTCTTAATCTGCTGTTTGGAGTAAGTTGAATCAGATCTGACAGGGTAGTTGCGGTGATACAGTTGACTGCTTTGAAGGTCATGGTAAGGATCTTAAATGTGATCTTGTAATGGACGGGGAGCCAGTGAAGGCTCTTCAGGATAGGGGTGATATGGTCTCTGCGAGACGCGCCATAGAGGGTTCTTGCTGCGGTGTTCATCGCAAGCTGTAAGGGGTTTATCGAGCTCTTTGGGAGGCCAAGTAGGATGGAATTGGCGTAATCGAAGTGGGGCATGATTATGGCCTGGAAGACTGTTCTGAAGTCGTTTGGTTCAAGAGTGTTCTTTATGAGGCGTAGTGTCCGTAATTTATGGTATATTGTCCTGATGGTATTGTCTATATGAGCATGCATGTCCAGGTGCTGGTCAAGTGTTACGCCTAAGTATTTGATCGCTGTCTTGGAGAGGAGTTCTGCGTTGTTCACCTTGATTGAAGATGGGGGAGGAATGACTGGTCTCTTCCGATGAATAAAACTTCTGTCTTTTTTAGATTTATTCTGAGCATTTGGTTGTGTAGCCAGTCTGTGACGGCATTGAAGCAAGAGGAGAGCTGGTCGAGGTTTGGATGATCTGTGTCTATTGGGGTGAACATTAGGACATCATCAGCATATACTAGGCAGTTGATGTTAAAGGACCGGATAAGGTTGCATATGGGCTGCATATAGATATTGAATAAAAGGGCTGAGAGGGATGAACCTTGCGGAACGCCTTTTTCTAGTGGGAAAGGGTCTGATAATGAGGAGCTGGAGCGGACATGTTGCCATCTGTTACTCAGGTATGAGGCGCACCACGCTAGGGCGTTGCCATGAAGGCCCTTCTCAACATTGCCCTAAGTCACCCCCTGCCCCGCCCCTCCAATCCCGCCGAGATGTGGCACCCCCTCCCTAGCCCCCCTCTCCCCCCCAACCCCCCCTCCCTTGGCTTCTCCCCCTCTCCTCCAAGCTTCCGTGTGAGTCATGTCCTATCCCGACACCATTCCTTGATCAAATCCCTTATCCTCTCCATAGCACCCCACCGAAACTCCAATCCCTTCCCATATAAAAAGCCACCCCAACCCCCCAATATGCAACCCTATCATACAACAGACAATTCCCTGCACCCAACCATCCCAGTCCCCCCTACCGACCACCTCCCCCTCCCACCATGCTCCATTTTGCATCCCCAAACACACATGTAAACCAAAACCCTCCCTCAATGTTCAAGTATTCGCAGCGAGGTCTCTTCCAGATGCCTCCTGGGATAGTCTTTTGAGCCGCTTCCCTTTCTCACAGACTCTCCCCCACTATGATGTTCTCTGCTCCTTGCCGCGGTCCTCACGTGGGGCCCCACTGTCCCCAGTCTTGGGAAGATGCTCACACCCCAACTCAGTCAAAACACTCCAGGCCTCCTCTGCACCTTTAACTTTCCTAGAGATTCCATTGACAGTCATCAGGAGGCCAAAGGGGAACAACCAATGATATCTCAGTCCTTTCCCCCTTAAGAACGCCGTAACTTCCTTCATACCGCGCCTCCTCTCAAGAGTTCCTGTAGAAAGATCATTGTAAATTTCCACCTCACAAGATTCCCACGCAATTCGGCCATACTTCCTTGCCACGCTCAGGACCCGTTCTTTAATAGGGAAACTGCTCAGACAGGCAATCACATCTCTTGCTAGCCTCTCCCGCCTCAGGCCCAGGCTGCGGTTTGCTCTCTCCACTTTGACTGCCACCACGTGCTCCTCCCCATTTTCTTTCATTCATAGGATATGCTGGCACAGCCTCTGCACCATGGTAACACAGTCCTTAAAGCTGTCCGATTTAGGAATCCCTTTGAATCTCAGGTAATTCCGTCATGCCCGGTCCTCCATCTCCTCCATCTTTTCTTGCATTTCTTCTTGCCGGTCTCGCAGTCGGCGCTGCTCCACTTCGACCTCCCGCAGCGCTCCCTCCACTGTCTCCACTTGTTCCGCCACCTCCTCCACGCGCTGCCCCACACTGTTCAGTTCCTGATGGAGCGAGTGCAATTCCTCTTTTAAGTCCTTTCTCAGCTCCTTAATATCGCCCCAGAGCTCTCTCTTAAACTCTAAGAGCCATCCTTTCAACTCCATGCCCGTTGAGAGCTGCTCAGGCACACTGTTGTCCTCTCCGGAGCTCCCACCACCACTACTTTCTTCACCCGCCTCAAGACTCCGCAGGCCTTTCTCCTCACGCCGCGCATATGCAGACTTGAACCCCTCGAGTTTCTTTCGGGCCAACATTGCGCGCCCTGGGTTCTCTTTCTCCACCGATTTCACACCCGGGATTTCGCTCATTGCCTACTATAGTCGGGAATCAGATGGAGCTCGGCTACCTCGCGGCCATCTGCTCCATGACGTCACCGGAAGTCTCGGCCCTCTGATTTTTAACATATTCATAAATGACCTGGAAATGGGAATAACAAGTGAGGTGATCACATTTGAAGAAGATGCAAAATTATCCAAAGCTGTTAAAACACAAGAGGACTATGAAAAAGTGCAAGAGGACCTTGAAAAATTGGGAGACTGGGCATCCAAATAGCAGATGAAATTTAATGTGGAGAAGTGCAAAGTTATGCACTTAGAGAAGAACAACCCAAAGTACAGTTACACCATGCAAGGTTCCATATTAGGAATCCACCACCCAGGAAAAGGACCTGGGCATCATTGTGGATAGTACATTGAAACCCTCTGCCCAGTGTGCAGCCACAGCCAAGAAAGCAAATAGAATACTAGGAATCATAAGGAAAGGAATAGAAAATAAAACCAAGGATATTATAATTCCTCTGTATTGCTTTATAGTGCGACCACACCTTGAATGTTGTGTGCAGTTCTGGTCACCATATCTTAAAAAGGATATAGCAGAATTAGAAAAGGTACAGAGAAGAGCCACCAAAATGGTAAAGGGGATGGAAGGATACCCTATGAGGAAAGGCTGAAAAGGTTAGGGCTCTTCAACTTGGAAAAGAAACGGCTGAGGGGGAGATATGATAGAGATCTATAAAATAATGAATGGAATGGAATGGGTAAACATAGATCAGTTGTTTATTCCTTGAAAAAGTAGAAAGATTAGGGGACATGCAATGAAACTACATATAGCCCATTTAACACTAATAGGAGAAAATATTTTTTCATTCAGCTCATAATCAAACTCTGGAATATGTTACCGGAGGTGGTAGTAAAAGATATTAGTGTAGCTAATTCAAAACAGGTTTGGATGAGTTCCTGGAGGAAAAGTCTATAAACCATTATTAAAGAGGACTGGGGAAAACCACTGCTTACATATGGGACAAGCAGTATGGGATGCGTATAGCTTGGGAACCCCAAACGTAACTATCCTTTATGCAGCTACTCTCAAAACATTCAATATTAAACAAAGTGCTGCTAAATTATATGGGGTATGTTTACTAAACCGTCCTAACGTGCGCCCGGCGATAATGCGAAGGATGCCATAAAAGGAGTGGGCGTTCCGGGCTTGCGCGCGTCATCGCATGATAAAGTGCGCCGCGCCCATTATTGGGCGAGAGCCGTGCGCGTCACCGCACGTTAGTCTTAACTAGGCGCGCTGACATGCACTTACAGCAACAGAGGTATAGCACAATGGTTAATACATTGCCTGCTGATACAGAAGTGATGAGTTTGAGCCCCCAGTGGGCTCAGTAATAAAGGCTGTCTGAGGAAAACCCTTTTGCTGTTTGGAAGAGCCGGACACATCCCAACAATCTGCACTGCCAGCCAAAAAAACCGCAACCTAATGCACCTTTTAGGGTGCACCATAAGGCACCTCATAAAGCACCAAGGCAGGTCATACTGTGCCCCAGATGGTGACAGAAAAGGCTGGCACCCTCCAAGGCAGCATATAAGGCGCCCCATAAGCTGGCCAAACCTAAGGTGCCGTGAAAGATGCCCCAGGGATGCGAAGGTGATACAGGAGATGGTACCCAGAGGCACAAAGGTGCCCCAAGGTCACAAACATGAAATGTATGGTTCAAACACAGATGTAAAACACATAAATCAGCCCTATACTATGCTTTACTCAAATACTAATAACCAATATTAATCTTATTATAACAATTACTTTTAACAGGCAAAAATGACCTCAGGATGGCTAATATCCCTCACTCAGTGACACGGCACTTTAGGGAAATAGCAGACGCTTCACATCACTGGTCAAATAGCCTATACCATCCAACCATATAAATACAACCAATTAAACAAAACTTAATACACCCCAAACAATTCACTTAGGAACCTATATCTAGTAAACTTCACAAACACTCACCTTCATACATACCATACACCCATTAAAAGCGTCTAACTTTAATAGTCATAGCAGTATACCAGGAGTCATCAGTGCAGTCCCAGAGCTGAAAAAACATAACACAAAATTACTTCCAAGTAAATAGAAGCCCCCAAATAAGAGCACACTGTACTTATCTGAAGTAAACAGCATAGACGGCACACAGTCTCAACAGGACCAAATCCAACAGCTCTTCAGCATACTGCCAAAAGCCAGCTTAATGAACCAGCCAAAGCTGAGGAAAAACACTTCTTATTCACTTCTCTTTCTGGCTCTAAACTTCAAGCTTCAACTATCCATGCTTGCCCTTTAAACTTAAAACTTTAAAGTTTGTTAGAATTAGGCTCTTTTCCATTGCTGTAAGCCCTTTTGATAAAGCCTTCTTTGGCGAAACGGAAGCTTGCGTCAAGGGCAAGCATGGATAGTTAAAGTTTGAAGTTTAAAGGGCAAGCATGGATAGTTAAATTTGGAGTTTAGAGCCAGAAAGAGAAGTGAATAAGAAGTGTTTTTCCTCAGCTTTGGCTGGTTCATCGAGCTGGCTTTTGGCAGTATGCTGAAGAGCCGTTGGATTTGGTCCCGTTGAGACTGTGTGCCGTCTATGCTGTTTACTTCAGATAAGTACAGTGTGCTCTTATTTGGGGGCTTCTATTTACTTGGAAGTAATTTTGTGTTATGTTTTTTCAGCTCTGGGACTGCACTGATGACTCCTGGTATACTGCTATGACTATTAAAGTTAGACGCTTTTAATGGGTTGTCACACCTCCTCTGGCCAAGCGGTAGCCTCCTGTATTGCAAGGCCCCTGGAGGGTGGTAGTTGTGCCTTTATGAATATAAACGCAAACACTTCTTTCTTCAAATCAAAGGGTTTTTATTCCCCGTCCCATTGAGGGTATTTTATCTTCAAGGAACATAAATTATATGCTTTGCTTGGACATCTCATGTACAATAACAAATGTAAACATAACTTGCTTTCTTCAGCTTTTAAAGGAGAAATAAACAAAAGAACAAAAGCTTAAATATTGCTGTAAGGTTCTCTCCCTGGTAGCTGAGAGTAGAGCATACCTCTGTTCTGCCTCGAGAGAGAGAGTTACAGGCTTGTTGCTGTATTACTGAAGTTAAGACACCAAGTTACTTTCCTTATCTCAGGGAGAATTCAGGTTCAATTAATGATAGAGAACAATCCATTAATTCCTGTGTATCATTCTCCTCAGCATTCTGGTATTCCATCATCTCTGGTTGACTGGTATATTCATTCTGTACTTCAGGAGTACTATGAGAGACTTGCTGCCTAAGCACGTCAACCAGGAAGTTCTTTTCTTTCACCGGGCTAGAGCCTCTCTGGGTATTACCATATATACTGGAATAGAGATTTCCCAGGCACTGCCCCTGCTGGTACTTCTTAGTAGAGCTTAGCCCCTTACTTGCTCTGCTCGTGGGATAATTAAGGGAACTTTCCAACCTATCCAGGTTTCCCTTTTGTAACCCAGCTGAGCTGAATCGGAGTGCTCGTGACGGAGTTTCAGATGGAGCTGTGAACTTACAATTACAAAACTCTTCAGCTTTATCTGGTAAGTAAAAGCTTTTCTCTTGCTCATACACACTATTTGGCTGTGGATATCTCTCTGATTTATTCAGGTCCTCGGGTTCCCTCTGACCTTCATATGGGCACTCTAATTGCTCCAGAGTTTCTTTATCACTCTCTCTTGCATTCTCATACCTGTGCCATGCTTCCCGGGGCTTTAGCTGCCCTCTCTGTATTTTCTCCAAGTGTGTCCTTGGCTGCCACGGCTTCTCTCTCTCTCTCTCTCAGCTCCGGCACCAGCTCCTGGCTTTGCCTTAATCCTGATCCGAATCCTAAACCTAAACTGTCTCTGAATGTCTGAGAGCTTGTTTTAAACCAGCGTTCGCTTGCTCCACCCTTAGTTAGCTGAACCCTGTCAGGTGAAGTGAATTCCCTTCCCGTGCTAGCTGGGTGTGTCCTGATTGAGCTTTTGCACGTGTTCCTGTGTTGCTCAGGGTAACTATCTGACACTTTCTTGTTTTCCCTGTCACTTTTTCTGTTTTCACTTGTGCTGGCCTGCATTTCCTCTGTCTGTACAGGGTCTACCCTGTTACATATTCCCCTCCTTAAAATATTACTTGTTGCCGTATTTTTTAACGGACAGCAAGTAATCCTCTGCGGGGTCCAACAGTGCTGTTCATGATAGGCCAAATTGGCCGTAGCTACTCTTTCTTTCCACGGTTTTAATACGTTTATGTGGTATACTTGCTTACGTCCGCGGTCATTCTCCACTAAGTATGATACGAAACCTATCTTTTTTATTACTACAGCTGGCCCTTTCCAGCGGGACTCGAACTTCGGACCTGGGTCCGCTACTTGTATCAAAACCTTATCGCCTGCCGCCAGTTCTCTAGTTTGCGTATCCCTGTCATAATAACGCTTCTGGCGCTGTTTGCTACGGGTTAGATTCTCCCCCGAAGCTTGGGATGTCTTTCTTAGGCGGGTCCTTAATTCTTTCAGGAATTGAGGAATCCCTACTTCTGGCACTTTCGGTTCTACCCATTCATCTTTTAAGATGTCTAACACTCCCCTTGGCGTTCTTCCAAACAATAACTCAAATGGGGATACTCCCAGCGAGGTTTGTACCCGCTCTCGGCAAGTATACATTACGAAAGGGAGTAATGTATCCCATTCTCTCATTTCATCCTTTCTTAATCCCCTTCGCAATAGGTGTTTTATCGATTGGTTAGTGCGTTCTACCAATCCATTGGTTTGGGGATGATACGCCGATGTCTTAACGTGGCGTATCCCAAATGCCTCCCAAACTCTTGCAAGGTATCTCGAGACAAAGTTAGTGCCTTGATCAGTTAGGATTTCTTGGGGGAACCCCACCTCACAGAATAGCTTTATTAGCTCCTGTGCTATAACTTTAGCAGAGATGTTTCTCAGGGGTATGGCCCATGGGAACCGGGTCGCATGGTCCACGATGACTAAGAGATACTGAAAACCCCTTGGTGTTTTTGTTAACGGGCCTACGATATCCATCCCTATTCTTCTGATAGGGACAGCAATGGTGGGTAATGGTATCATTGGGGCTGCTTTGGGTCTGGATACAGAAACCCTCTGACATGCGGGGCATGCATCACAGTATCTTTTTGTCTCCTGATACACTCCGGGCCAGTAAAAACGTGCTAAAATTTGATCAAGGGTTCCTTGAACACCTTTATGCCCCCCAATCGGATGGTCATGGGCTAGGCGGAGAACTACTGCCTTAAAGGCTACCGGCACAACCAATTGCTTCCTTATTGCTCCAGTATATGGATCTAAACCTTCTCTATATAGGATATTGTTATCCAGTAAGAACCGGGGTAACACCTCCCGCTCCTCTTGGGCCCATTCGAAAGCTCTTTTAAGAGCCAGGTCTGCTCTTTGCTCCATTGGGAACGATGGAAATTTTTGTACAAGAGCAGCTGGGACCCAGGGTAGTCCTTCTCCCATTTCTAACTCCCTTCTTTCATGGGCTCTTTTGTTTCTTCCTTGCTGTTTTTTAGCCCTGGTTTTCTTATCTCCTCCCTCAGGGTTCTGCACCAAATCATCATGATTAGGCAGTGGATTCACTTCCTCTGCCTCTTCTGCCTGTTCCTCAGGAACTTCTTTTTCCCCTTCTTCTGTGGGCATTGCCACTTCCTCTACGGGAGTTTCTTGGGGTGTATCTATGGTGGTCTGGGATCGTGTTGAAACTAGACCTGTTTTCATGGTTATCCCCTGACTCAACCCACCTGTAAAAGAAGGCCAGTCCCTGCCTAAAACTAATTTTTGGGGCAACCCAGGGACCACTGCTACTTGCACCTTCCTTTCCACTCCTAGTGCTTTTACCTGCACTTGACATAAAGGGTAAGGACGCTGTGCGCCATGTATGCATTTTATATCTATCTGTTTTTGGGCTACTGGACGAGACTGTCTCAGAGTCTCCCAAAATTCTCGGGCTATTAAGCTTTGCTCCGCCCCTGAATCAATCATTGCTAGAGCATCTGCCCCCTCAACTTGTACCTGTATGAATATTCCTTTTGGAACTGACTTCCCTGCCCCTACCATAAGGACTGTTTTAACTCGGCAATCCTTTTTCATATGACCAGGTTTGTTACACCTATAACACTTTCTAGTGTTCCTATCTCTGCCCTCCCTGCTAGGGTCATATGCAGCCACTCCATCCCATGCGTACTTTCCACATTCATACCTTTCAGTCACACTTGCACCCTTTAAAAGGTTCAACTTAAAAGTACTGGCATGTGCTGCCTCCCTGAACACTTCAGCCATCTGGGCTGCTTCACCAGTGTTCGCACAATTCTGCAGGGTCAAAAACGTTTTCCTTTCACCTGGTATTGACATTAAAAACTGTTCCAGAACAATTTCATCAAGAATTGACTCAAGCGTTTTGCCATCAGGATCCAACCATTTATAGGCTAGGTTCTTGAGCCTCTGGCATAAGGCTTTTGGAGTCTCATTTTCACCTATCACAGCCTCCCTAAATAATCGCCTGTAATGTCTCGGCGTGAGACCAAGGCGGTCTTTCACGGCCTTTTTAATTTCCAAATAATTATTGGCTAAACTAGCAGGCATAGTTTTGAACGCAGACAAGGCCTCGCCACTCAAAGTCATTGCGAAACGCATGGCCCATTGTTCCACAGGCCATTTTGAGTTCTCAGCAATGCGTTCAAAGGCCTCAATGAAATCATCGGGGTTATCTGCCCGCCCTAAATGTTTGCATACAAGTCCCGTATTCATTTCTACTTGCGGTATTGTAGCTTTGTCCTCTTGAGCCTTTTCCAGTAGCGCTGTCATGGCTTCCAGCAATGGCTTCTGTTGTGATACCTGTTTATTGTAAGCACATATCACCAAACTGAGATGTGTAGTTTAATGTTCACTGTAAACCGTGCTGATGTCAATAGCGCGGTATAAAAGAGACTTTAAATAAATAAATAAATAAATAAATAAATAAATACTGTCCTTGCAGGTGTTGGAGCACCTTGGCCTGCTTCTCCTGCTGCTCATTCATCCACGCGAGTACATCTTGGGGATCCATCTTCTTTTTCTGCACCTGAAAAAAACAGAGAAGAGACCCACCAAGTGCGGCCCACACACAAAAGTTGTTTTTTCTTTCTTTTAGCTCCCCCTTTCTCACGGTATCCTTATACCGGTTTACCCAGGCTACCAATACCTTAGTCTCCTGGTGATATCAGCATGTGAGAAGGGTCTTTTCCACCGCTGGCCGCTCTGCCAGCCGAATCCTCTTTGAGCAGTGCTTTAAACACTTCTTTTGCTTTTCAGCAATGTCCTTTCAGGCAAATCCTTTTTATTATGCCCCCCGAAAAATTTATCCTCTTCTCTACGCCAATTATGTCACACCTCCTCTGGCCAAGCGGTAGCCTCCTGTATTGCAAGGCCCCTGGAGGGTGGTAGTTGTGCCTTTATGAATATAAACGCAAACACTTCTTTCTTCAAATCAAAGGGTTTTTATTCCCCGTCCCATTGAGGGTATTTTATCTTCAAGGAACATAAATTATATGCTTTGCTTGGACATCTCATGTACAATAACAAATGTAAACATAACTTGCTTTCTTCAGCTTTTAAAGGAGAAATAAACAAAAGAACAAAAGCTTAAATATTGCTGTAAGGTTCTCTCCCTGGTAGCTGAGAGTAGAGCATACCTCTGTTCTGCCTCGAGAGAGAGAGTTACAGGCTTGTTGCTGTATTACTGAAGTTAAGACACCAAGTTACTTTCCTTATCTCAGGGAGAATTCAGGTTCAATTAATGATAGAGAACAATCCATTAATTCCTGTGTATCATTCTCCTCAGCATTCTGGTATTCCATCATCTCTGGTTGACTGGTATATTCATTCTGTACTTCAGGAGTACTATGAGAGACTTGCTGCCTAAGCACGTCAACCAGGAAGTTCTTTTCTTTCACCGGGCTAGAGCCTCTCTGGGTATTACCATATATACTGGAATAGAGATTTCCCAGGCACTGCCCCTGCTGGTACTTCTTAGTAGAGCTTAGCCCCTTACTTGCTCTGCTCGTGGGATAATTAAGGGAACTTTCCAACCTATCCAGGTTTCCCTTTTGTAACTCAGCTGAGCTGAATCGGAGTGCTCGTGACGGAGTTTCAGACGGAGCTGTGAACTTACAATTACAAAACTCTTCAGCTTTATCTGGTAAGTAAAAGCTTTCCTCTTGCTCATACACACTATTTGGCTGTGGATATCTCTCTGATTTATTCAGGTCCTCGGGTTCCCTCTGACCTTCATATGGGCACTCTAATTGCTCCAGAGTTTCTTTATCACTCTCTCTTGCATTCTCATACCTGTGCCATGCTTCCCGGGGCTTTAGCTGCCCTCTCTGTATTTTCTCCAAGTGTGTCCTTGGCTGCCACGGCTTCTCTCTCTCTCTCTCTCTCAGCTCCGGCACCAGCTCCTGGCTTTGCCTTAATCCTGATCCGAATCCTAAACCTAAACTGTCTCTGAATGTCTGAGAGCTTGTTTTAAACCAGCGTTCGCTTGCTCCACCCTTAGTTAGCTGAACCCTGTCAGGTGAAGTGAATTCCCTTCCCGTGCTAGCTGGGTGTGTCCTGATTGAGCTTTTGCACGTGTTCCTGCGTTGCTCAGGGTAACTATCTGACACTTTCTTGTTTTCCCTGTCACTTTTTCTGTTTTCACTTGTGCTGGCCTGCATTTCCTCTGTCTGTACAGGGTCTACCCTGTTACAGGGTGTATGGTATGTATGAAGGTGAGTGTTTGTGAAGTTTACTAGATATAGGTTCCTAAGTGAATTGTTTGGGGTGTATTAAGTTTTGTTTAATTGGTTGTATTTATATGGTTGGATGGTATAGGCTATTTGACCAGTGATGTGAAGCGTCTGCTATTTCCCTAAAGTGCCGTGTCACTGAGTGAGGAATATTAGCCATCCTGAGGTCATTTTTGCCTGTTAAAAGTAATTGTTATAATAAGATTAATATTGGTTATTAGTATTTGAGTAAAGCATAGTATAGGGCTGATTTATGTGTTTTGGGTTACTGCTGCCCTAAGACAGCTTTTTGGTGTTCAAACACAGATGTAACCATAATACTGCACAGAGCACCAAGGAAAGGCAATGAACAGGTGATGGAAGGAAGTAGATGACGGAGCTCATGGACCAGCCAAATCTGCGTGCAGCCCATGTGGCATCAGGTAAAGCGGACAAACATATCGGGGGCAGCTGTACCGATGTACAGGGTGATGGTAATGTACAGTGCAGCAATGACAGTGTGTGGCAGAGGATGGGGATACGTGTCCACCAGAGGAGGTAGAGGTGGCAGGATAGGTGTAATGACAGGAGGACAGTGGAGTAGCAGTGCCATGCAGAGCACACACAGGAGAGGCAACCAGGGAGAGCTGCAATGCAGAAATGTGTAGCAGTGAAGGACGTGGGGTAGCAGCATGCACAGCAGGGTAGGACAGCACTCAACTGGCAAACACACATAGACGGACAGAAGGATGGTTTACAACTGTGATAAGGGTACAATGTGCTAACAACACAGATCTGCACAGATATGGCTGTCACAGGAATCAAAAGTAGCTGTGCAGGACAGGCAAATAAATGAAAGAGAACAGAGAGGAATCAAACCTATGACCATTAGCACAAGTGTCAATGCACAAACTGGTAGGCCACACCACCAATGTGAGCTCACTAGCAAAGGCTGCATACAAGAATACTGCAGGGCATCACACAAGAAGCCTGCTGGCTGGCATGATAGGCAAACCTCCAACAGTAACCACGATGAAATGCACATGCAGATCTGGTGTGTACAGAACAGATCACAGTCTGTAATTGGGACCAGAGCCAAATATACCTATATGCACACACACAATCAAATGTTATGCAGTGGAGACAGCATGCAAAAGAGGAAAGAACCTAAACCCAAAGGGTGGCAGGGGATGCTCTGTGGAGCAGGGGAAAATATGGAACACAACAAGAGAGAATTGAACCTGCAAACAGGTGTGCCACAGACCAGCAGCAATGCCAATCCCCCAAATGGGCTGCCATATAAACACCATAAAGTAAGAGACATATGTAACAGCCAATATGTGATGGATAGGCAGCTCAGAGGGCACACTTTGGTGTACAGTGAAGAGATGGAAGTGTGTGTACATAGGTGATGAAGCTGCAGGTTCCTAATAGTTATGTTAGCACAACAGAAACATTTAAAAAAGAAATAAACCATGTGGGGATCAAACCTGCATCCTACAGTGTTATACCACATGTCTGTAACCACTATCCCAAACAACCACAATGAGCACAATGCAAAAATAGTACCTCAAAGGGAAGGTGTGTATGGAAACCTGCAACACCCAGTGATGTGGCAAACGCCTGGCAGATAGACAGCTGGCACTGTACAAGGATGTGAGCACAGGTGGGCCATGGATATGACCAGAAAATCATTAAATACAAGTGTCAGTGTGATCAAGCAGCAGCCGAGACAAATGTATGTCAAACACTTTTTTTTATTTTGGTTATTCATCACAGATAGTGTAAATACCACCATCATAATTTCTAGGTGAGTGGATCCCAGGTGAAAGACCGAAAAAACATTTCATAGGGCAGCAACCCACATCCTACAGAAAGGTCACTGGCCCGTCTACAAATGAGGGCAGGAGAGATAATGTGCATCAGGTGCATGTTGGGCAGTATGCATTTGGCCCCCACACCCCACATGCTGCTGCACGCCTCAAATGTGTTACGTACATATGAGTGCATGTAGACAGTAGGCGGTGCATGATGAGGGCCCAACACACATCAATCATGATCTGTTCTTTAAAACATATCTATCTGGCAACACAGGAGACACACAAATGAAAACAGTATATGTGGTTAAAATGTTGAAAGTTTAAAAACACATATGGAAATATATTTACAGCTGTCACATAATGCCTCATATAGGCATCAAAGCTGCAACAATGTAACCCTAAACAATCGTCAAATGCACAATGAGGATATTCTAACAGGTAGCAGAGGCACATGAACACAGAGACAATTCCAAAAAAACTACCTGCAGAAACATGCAGAGATAACACTATGCAGAAGGTCCCCCTGCACTGGTTGGTGTGGCTACAGTGTCTGTACACATATATCACGATAGATGGAATGCACAATTGAACGAAGACAATGGACACTCACACTCCAAATATAATGGGGCAATGTGAGTGTCGTTACCTTAGGGGATAAATAGGAGTGTGCAGACATGCAATGCAAGGTTTGTAAATCCATGTTGAGCGTCACGTCTGCACAGTAAACAAACACAAGAACCAGTATATAGAGATGGAAAGTAATGGCAAACATTTTACAGTAAGCCACACAGAAGCCATATTGCCACATGCTGTGTTTGCCCAACATAGTCAGTCATATGCGTGTGCACCGTGTACATTTCAACATGATACAGTGATGCTACACATGCACGGAAACACCCCTGGTGAGCAAAAACATCAATCTAAGCTGTTGGTGTGCAGTAAAGCGGTGTGGTGGCAAAAACTGCATCATGTACAAGTGGAGAGTAGGTGCAAATAGACAACAGGACCTCTCCATTGCTCCCCCTATGCCACACGCATGGCTGTATGCTTGTGTTGAACCAAACAGATGAGCGTATCCTGTGTTCTATGTCACACACATGGCCAAAACACAACAACACAACGTTTGAGGAATATACAACATACAACGTTGTAAATAAACTGTAGAAATGTTACCCCATTTAAATCCAAGTTTTAATCCCTGTTCAATGTAAACACTATGCGGCCCGCCCACATAGTATATTGTTCTGTTCAATGTACACCACACTGATATGTAATAGCATGGTATATAAGAGAAATTAAATAAATAAATAAATACAATGACAATGTCAGTGCCTGCTGCACACGTGGGGACCAGTACACAGTGTCCAAAGTGCAAAGTGTGTCTGCAATCCAATAAGTCAGGTTAAGACTGTCCTTGAAACCCTGGGCATCCATAGTCAAGTGTCACATCCCAATATGCCACAGTACTGGAATGGTCATGTGTGTCTCCTGCGATGAACACGACACCCAGCCAGAGCACGACAGCAACAGTGTGTTGGATAGGTCTGTCATGACCAAAGTAGCACTCCAACAATAATACTGTCCATCCCAGGCATGTGTCCCACTCGCAGAGGTCAAACATCCTATGGCACCATTTCCCAGGGATAGTTCCATGGTGGTGTGTCCCCCAACAGGTGGATGATGGCCACGCCTGATGCACTGTAGTAGATGTGGCTGGTTTGTTCTCTGCCCTGTGTCAGAAGAGGATAAACAATGTAATGATATGCTGCTTGCAATATCAGCACAAATTGCAGAGAGTCAAACATGAATATGCACATAATAAAACCACACACAGGCAGACATAACACGATCACAACACAGAACACACTGCATGTTGGGGACATTTTGAATTGGAACCGCAGATGAGGGTGCCACATGGATATGGTCATGTCCATGCACATGTTACACAGGCATTTCACAGCTCCACACCATGTGCATCAGCGTGTGTGAACAGAGAGCCAACATGAAATGTCTATGAAACAAACAGTAAATCATCAACATGTAAAGGCTGATGTCATTCCCAAAAGAACAAAGGTGCAACCTACCGTGTGCTTGCATCAAGTGTATGTCTTGGATCCCCTGAGGCACTCAAAGTCCACAACACATCACAGTGAAGGGAGACGTCATCAAAATGTGTAGAATCACTATGTCACCATGTCAAGCCACTGTTGATGCATGTCCACATTATGGCGATATCTGTGATACAAAAATGCTGTTTAACAGTGGTATGTCAGAACACAAGACACAGTTCTGCTCACAACACACAACACATGTCCACAATGTTCACACAGTAAAGAGCAGTAAGGTAGAGATAGGACAGTCACCACCGCCCCCCAGGTGTACAGACCCCTCACATCACATGATAATGTAAAATGCCTGCACACTGTATCATCACACAGCCAACCCTAAGAAACACACCCACACAGTACGCTAAGGTGAGCGTGCCAGCACTAGCATATGGCGTGTATGTGCACAATTGGAGATTGGTGGACCTAAAGGCCTTGTGAAATGCAATGATTCACTGGTGTTGGCTGATGGTACAATGTCGGGGAAGGGTGTACGTGTAGCCCACCACCAAAACACCTAGGACCTCCATACTCATGCAGCTCTGTTGACCGTGTCACAGAGACAGTGTTGCAGAAGACAAACTGGACAGGAACACATGGGGATATGTGTGCCAACAGCAAGATATGGGTTATGGAGGTGCAGGGAAATCAGGTGAACATCAACATATGTACAATATGACAGATCACTGAGGACATGTGTTTTCCCTGACTGTCGTCACAGACAATGTAGCTGTAGGTCCACCTACCCCAGACCACTGCATTTTGGATGACCTACAGTCACCTGCCAATGCACCACAGCACCAGGAGCTGCAACAAGTGTGTCCTGTGGATTGAGAAACACAAGGGAAACATACATATGTCATGTTCTAGCTGTGCAACACACACTGCACCTTCCTGTCCTCAGCTCGCAGACCTCCCCAAGATCCTTTACAGACTGACTGTTCACCATCACACTGTACAGATCTCTTTCATGTGAGAGTTATCACTGAAGTGTGTTTGGCAAACTACAAGGGTCCGTACTCTGTCTGTCTCCTCCCTCACCTCTCTGTTGCCGTACAAAATGGTGAACAGAAGTGTTTGCTCCCTACCGTGTCCCTGCTTCACTCCAAGGCCGCAGTAATATCCTGTGTCCCCATATCTCTCTCAATGCCCCTCACTGTGTGTTCTGGTGTCTCCATGTCGTCTGCTACCCCGCTGTCAATTCCTGTAACACACGGAACTATGCAGGGGCACCTCCCTCATCCTCTGTCCATATACATTTCCGTGGTGTATATATCTCATACCTTGACTTACATTAACAGTTGTGTGATGATGAGCTGCAAATATATATCTCAACGGCTGAGTTATGTCTGCCAAACCACACCCTGATGTGTGTTTGTGACCGGACCTTGATGGCTGCATGTCATCCCACTGTATGAAATTGATAATGACAAAGCATGGATAGCCTATATGTGCACCTAAACCCTCCCCCCCCATCAAAGCCTCTTAGTGTGTGTGGACATAACTTTCCCTCTCTAGGGTCCGCAATGTAGTTGTTGTCTTGGACTGCACTCTCCTCCTCTACACACTCACCCAGCTTGTAGTTGAGTGTTGTGGTATATGTCTAGATGTCATCAGCTAGATTTGCCCTGTCCACCCTGAAAACACCACTAAAACCCAATTCCAACCCCATATTTAGCTCTCAGCTTGCCTACTGTAACCTACACCTTGCTGATCTGGCCTGAATAATCTCTGTCTGTGTGTAAATATGCAACACTGCACTGCATGGCATTTCTACATCCCAAACAAAAGGGCAATAATACTCCCCCTGGCTGGACACCTCACAGGTTCCCTATCCTTCCCCGCATCCATGTGAGGGCTACGTGATGACCTATACATTCAGGCACACTGTGGTGTTGCAGTAACTTCCCTTAAGGATATCAAATACTAGTAATCCAAATACTAATAAGCATGTATATATTGCTATGTATGACATGTAGTGCCATACAAAAACAACTAACACACAGATTCTGCTCATCAGAGCATACCAACCACAGAATCAGCTCAAAAGACTCAATGAAAAACGCACACATCTAGACAACTGGCCCCATCCATGGTCTGCTCTCCTACTGTTAACACCATACCACATGCCTTTCACCTTGCTGCACCCAAAGCATCAAAACTAACTACCTGTGGCTGCACAGCAGCCCCTATCACAAGCAGCCACAAACTAGGTATGTCACCCCAACACCTCCCCCAAGCCTAAAATGCCCCACACACATAATCCACCTCCACCCGCTGTTGTGCCCTGCCCACATCTTCTGTGTATCAGTCATGATTAGATTTGAAGCTGGGATGGCTAGGCAGCGTCTGTTACATGTCAGTGCAGTGCTGCATCTTACTGATATCGTTATACAAATGTTAACTAGTATTAGCAGTACACACATATTCAAACAAATGTAGGTGGGAACATATGCAGTACTTACATGAGAAGAGCTCCGCAATCAGCTGCCGTCTGACTGCTGTGCCCTCATGTGTGTCACCACGGGCACGTGCAGGGGGGCATGTAGGATCATCCTCCAGATCCTCATTAATATCGACAGGGATATGGTGCCTGAAAGCAATGTTGTGCAGGATGCAACAGGCTATAATGATCTCTGCCACAGTCTGTGGTTTGTATTGTAAGGCCCGCCTGTCCTATCCAGACACCTGAATCGACTCTTTAAAACGCCAAAGGTGCGCTCTATGATGGAGCGGCTGGAGGCATGGGCCTCATTGTACCTCCTCTCTGCACGTGTCCGTGGTTGACGCACAGGAGTCAGCAACCAGGGGCGACATCCATATCCTGCATCACCTGCAGAAAGAAATGTGGGACGTTAAAGCAGGAGCTCATGTCCACCCAAATGAACAAAGGTATTGTTATGAGGCTGGTGCCAATAAAGATGCAGAGTTGAAAAGAAACTCTGTTTTTCACAGAGCTCTAGAGGTGCAATTACCTCAAAGCACAGCTAGAGGGGGCAGGAGTGATCCTACAGAAGCTAATGAGGCTAGGAGAGCTAACCAGTTGCACCTGGAAATGAGCCCGGGAGATTCAAAGGGAAGATCCCTTTATAAACGGAAGCTTAATGCTAGCACAGCAGACGAAGAAGCAGAAGGAGAAAGAGAAGGAGCAGCAGGAAGAGAAGGAACAAGGATTACGGCTGAAGTAGGAAGGAGAGACCTGAAGGAAGGAATCCTCCTTGAGCAAGCCCACAAGGACAGAATTCACAGAGGTATAGTTCAGAGGGGCCAAGCTACGAGAGCCGCTGTTCAGAGGGAGTATGTTAAGGAAAGCAGTCAGGCTGGAGGGTATGCCACTCCCTGCTTAAGCAACGTTCCTGAGTCCAAAGCTGAAAGACGTACACAGAGAGCCAGAGAGCCAGGTTTGGAGGAAAGCCTGCAGGCATTGGAGTATGCTGAACAAGTTTTACCAGGTACCCGAAGGAAAGGAGTTTCTAACAAAGCTACTTTGTCACTGAAGCATAGAGCTGGAGAATCCGCACCAGGTTTTACTAAGCTTTCAGGAAGTTCAGCACTGCCCAGAAGCTACCGACAGAAAATCTGTTGTCACAGAGACGTGCCTGAGAGAGAAGGTTCCAGAGCTTCAAGCTACAGAAACTCAAGGTATGAAAGTTTTATTCCTGCTAATGAAAGCTTAACTCCTAAAAGTACTGCTAAAGCAAAAACTCAGTTTGTGAGAAGAGGAAAGAAACCAGAGTGGTTTGAAGAACTGCCAGACGACTTTAAAGCACAGTCTTATTGGAGGCAAGATACCAGGGACAGTCCATATAAAGCTGTAACTGCCAGGGACAGCGTGTGCTCTGAGGGGGAAAGTAGTGAAGCAGAATTTATGGAAATAGAAGATGCAAACACTATTCCCATTCCTCAGGAAGAAGCTATGGATTGTAGTTTGTGTATCCCTTCTAGCCTAGAATCCATAGCGTCCTTGTAAATAAGAAGAAGTCTTGTTTAAATTGCTTTGCCCTGGAATGAATTGAATTCCTCCCTTTAACCCTTACAACTAATTGTGAAGATACTAACAATTGGTTTTACCTGCTTATTACTGGAACCTTTATGAACAAAGGACATTCTTTGATTTCTAGTGTCTTAATGAACCCTTGCACAGAGGGGAAATAAAAGCCTTGTTTCCCTACACTCGTGGCTTAATTATTGAGTTCTCACAAGGAGCTGAAGTACCTAAGACCAATCTCTATTTTTGGCCTTAAAATACCCCACGATCCTTGAAAATAAATATGTTGTACAGCATGAACTTACCACCATTGGCCACTAGGGGATGCCGGCATGACAGAATATACGTGCAAAACAAATGCATAACACATCCTGACATAAACATATGACATCACATGATGGGACATCACAACTATGCATCAGCGTGTGAAGTTCAGACACAGAAAACAAGGGGTAGGTGTACAGATTGGAAACAACATAATCTGTAACCATGACACAAATGCTAGCATCCATTCAACCATCATCACCAAGCACCATAGCAAGGTGGAGTTGGAGGGCACCAACCCCACCCCCCACGTCATATCACACACAGACAGATGACATACACACACAACGAGGGATACACCTCTAAGACAGACATTTGCACATATGGTTAGTCACATGAACACCATGTGCACGTCAGAAATGAGAAATACACACCCAGCAATAGACAGTCCTCATACTGTCCTGCCTCAAATTGTCTGAAAAGTGCTGAGTGATGCAGGATATAGGAGTCATGGGTGGACCCTGCAAACCTGGGGACCACATTCAGAATATGCATATTTGCATCACATACAACCCGAACATTCAGGAAATGATAGTGTTTGTGGTTGCGGAACACTACCTCCCTGTCTCTAGGTGGGACCAGGGCAACATGTGTGCAATCAATAGCTCCCATCACGTGTGGTATCCTGGCTAACGCCTCAAAGGCCTGGTTCAGGGTCCCCCACTGTTGCCTAGTGTGGGGAATGGCTATGTAATTCCCCACCCGGCTGACCATGGCACACAGTACCTGGTGGAGACAGCGTGAGAATGTGGGGCGGCTCATGCCACCCACTGCGGCCACAGATGACTGGAAACAGCCAGAGGCAAAGAAATGTAGGGCACCAAGGAGCTTGACCAAACCCGGTATGGCATGTGACCGACCAGTCAGGGGCTCAAGGTCAGGTCTTAGATCCTCGTAGAGCTCCCTAATAGCTCCCATGCTCAGGCGGTAGAGGAACATGACCCGGTCCTCACGCATGCCCTGGAGCTGAGCCCTGGGCCTGTAGAGGCGAGGCTGGCGAGCCTGCACCTCTGCACGCCTCCTGCCCCCTGCGGGTACAGCCCCTGCCTGGCCTGCCCCCACAGCTGCAGGTCTGTGTTGCAGCGGGTCTACACCCAGCCCCATGGACACCATCTCCCCCGTCAGGCAACCGCAGCCCCTGCTCACTTCCCACTGCAACCGCAGCAACCACGAATGCCACCATAGACTCCACCCGTCCAACTTCTCTAAAACACTCAAACACAGACAGTCACTCACTAACCAAGCCGCACACCTTTCCCACCACACACACACACACAGCCACACCATCAAAACAACACTCACAAACCCAGCCACTACACACAATACATCTTCCTTTGACACTCCACAAGCTTCAACAACAGCGCACGCCTTCTCTCCCTACACAAACCCCTCAATGTGAACCAGGTGTGCAGGTGTATTTAAAGGGTTTCTTTACGTTGTGCGCGTTGTGCATGTGCAGTCATACAAGCATGGCAGTTGCGCGTGTTGCACATGCGCCGCAGGGATGCGGAAGGTGTGTGAGCATTAGAAATGCACATGTGATGCGTGATGTTACGCGCATGTGCTACGCCTAATGCGCACAGCGCATGTGTAACATCATGTCCTGCGCACACACCTTCCGCATCTGTGTGGCGCATGCACAATGCGTGCAGCCACTGCATGTGCACAAATGCGCATGCACAACGTGCGTTACATTAAAAAACCCTATAAATACACCTGCACACCTGGGTCACGTTGAGGGGTTTGTGTAGGCGAGAGAGAGAGAAGGCGTGTGGTGCCAGTGAGGTTGAGATTGTGTCAGGAAAAGGTGTGTAGTGTAGGTGGCTGTGTTTGAGAGTGGTGTTGGAGAGTGTCAGAGGCAGGTGGAGAGGTGGTGGAGAGTGTCAGAGGCAGGTGGAGAGGTGTGTGACCAAGCAGAAGAGAGAGAGAGAGGGGAGGGGAGGGGAGGCAAGGAGCAGGTGAGAGAGACAGGAGGAGAGTTGAGTAGCAGACAGCAGGGAGAGGAGGGGGGGCGAGGAGCAGGTTTGGGTGGAGCCCAGGAGGCCAGGAGCAGAAATGTGTGATAGGGAGGGAGAGGGAAGAGAGCATAGGGTCATGGAGCAACAGGACATGGCAGGTGTGGAGGAGGGGCGGGCATCTTCTCAGCAGGACACAGAGCCGACAGGGAGTGGTGGGCCTGGAGTGGTGGCAGCAGGCACATCGGGTGGGTCCCAGCCCACACAGGGGCCCCCCACTGCCAAAAGAAGGCGGATCCTGGTGCCAGCTGCAGAACGGAGGAGGGCTGTGAGGTTCAGTCAGCAGGAGAATCACATCCTGCTGGCTAGTGTGTTGGAGAATTATGATGTGCTCTATGGCCGTATGAGCAACAGCACCACAGAGGCAACACGCACACACGTGTGAGAGGAGGTGCAGGAGGCCGTAGCACAGGCAGGGGGGCCACCCAGGGACCTTGACAGTCTCAGAAAGAGGTTTAATGACATTAAACGCGGTGTGCGAGCACACATGGTTGCTGAAAGGCAACATGCCATGGGCACCGGTGGGGGTGGCCCCTTTGCACCAACCCTCACACCCCTGGAGCAGGAGCTTGCAGACCGGCTTGGGCCCATATACCTGCGTGGACTGCCAGAGGCCCTGGACACCGCCCATCCCCAGGCAGGTATGTATGCAACTTACAACTTGCTGCTCCGAACGCATCCCGGAAATGCCCTTTGTATATGCGTCAGCCATCTATTTGCAACTCCTCATACCTGTGTTCCATGCTCATCTATGTCCCTATGCTGTTGGGTCATGGGTGTGCTGTACTCCATTACAACCCTTTTAATTTGCATGTTTCTGTCTTCCACTCAAATGTGTTTCTAACACCATCCCTTTTTCTATCTGCTCTGCACATGTATCATCACTCCTGCTACGAACCTCCTCACACACCTGGTATTGCTATGTCTGTTTAAATTATGAGCCCCACTGAGCAGGAATTGTCTGTTTGTCATATTACTTTCACAGTGATGCGTGTGCTTGGTAGTGCCCTATAGATGCTTAGTAGTAGTATTTGGAGTTGTAGTAGTATCTATGCAGCACACGTACAGGGCACGCCCAAGCACACATTGATTGTGGGGTGGAATGTACTACACAGGTGTACATAGGTGCACTGTGCAAACTTATCTGTGCTGTGTATGCTTTTCCACAACCCAGGTGACTACACTACCATGGAGGCACCTGAGGAGGAGGATGTGGCAGGGCCTCAGGGTGGGGAGGAGCCAGAGGCCGCAATCTCCGGGGACACCACCAGTGATGGTGAACATACACCAGCAACCAATGTGGTGGCCGAGGCACAGGACACGCCCCTGGATGAAAACGCCACATTGGGGGACGCTGGTAGCTACTCACAGTCTGTAGATGGTGCTGAGATGGGTGCCAACCACCACCCTATGCAGGCGCCAGGAACATCAGCCGCCACCCCCACAAGCATGGCTACGATCCTGGCAGAGCTGAGGGCCCACAGTGCCTCAGCACGGCACGATGCCGAAGGTGGGTAACAGCATACACAACAATCCCCATGGGGGTTGTCGCAACATCCACAAGGAGATTGGATGTTGCCAACATAGCAAATTGTTTATAATGTTGTGCAGGGGGAGGGGTGTTATGTGCCATGTGTGTTCCACCCTCCTGTCGGATGGCTTGTCAGGTGTCAGCATGTTTGAGGGGCTCAGACACACACACACTGTGCACGGCCATATACCCCAAGTAAGCAGACAGCGGAAACCACTGATCCCAGGCCACCCACACACCCTACTTGACAGACACCCCTCCATGGGTAGTGTTATGCAGCACAGTCTGTCAACATAATCTGTACTGTGCGTCAGCATTATAGAGAATGGGGCACCCCAGATATATGTATGTGTGTGCCATGACCCCTCACGTCATCTGACCTATCTCAGACAACCAGTGTGCAGATCAAGCATCAACAGATTAAAATGCGACACTGGCATGTGTGAGATCTGTGATTCCCATGACCCCTCATCATGACCCCTTCCAGGCATGAGAATGGCTCATGGGACATTTACAGATCTAAACATGGTCATGCGTTGCTAGTTGTGGCATGCATGATTGTTCTGCAGACTGATCTGGTGGGATATGCCTGACATGTGCATGTGTGACAGTTGGCTTTGAAAGAGGTATCTCACATATAACCTTGTGTCCCACCCACAGGCACTCGGCAGGCTCTGTTGCAAATTCACCACAATCTGTTGGCGAACACCCAGGAGATCCAACAGCTGCAGACCACAGCTGAAACCATAGCAGAGGCGGTCCTCCGGATTGTGGACGCCCAGGAGGCCATAGCGGCCTGGATACAGCAGCCAGCACCAGCACTGGAGGCTGCACTGGCAGCCCCGCAACAGAGGGGTGGGTTGGGCCGTGGTCGCCATGGACGGCCACGGAGGATGTGAGTGGTAGAAATAAAACATCCTGAACTATTACATCCTATGTGTTTGTTTCCAATGTGTGGCACTGTGTTCCCCTACATAGCCTGCACCTCATGTTGTCTCCCTGCCCACATGTGCTTTACCCATGCCCCTCAGTGGTGGGGTGTCTGTACTGCCACCTGTCAGAGTGCATAGGTCATACCATACCATGCCCTGTGTGGCATGGACTGTGGCAGGTCCCCGCCCCACTACCTATGCGTGGGGGTATACCCATCCTCTCCCATTGCACAGGCAGATGTTCATGGTGGTACATGTCTGGTGTAGGGATCTGCCACCCTCTCCCACCCCATAAACTCTCCATCATTGGACACACATGTGTGACCATTCTCCATACCCACACCAGGGCCTACGTGGCTGTCTTCCGACATAGGCTTGCATGCGGCACAGGCAGACAAAGGTGGCTTGCTTCGGTCAGCTGATCACCCATCACTAGCGCTTGTAGTCCCCCACCGCTCATCCTTGTGACATGCATTGACCTATGTTGCCCTCAACAGCTATCCCCTTGAGCAGCTCCTGGGTACAGCATTCCATCTTACCCTCCATGCCACAAACCCGCTGCTAGCCGTTTCCACTATTGGCACACAAGCATGGTGCATCAGATATGGTTCCCACACATTGCACACAGCATGCACGTGACCAATGACTTTGGGACATGCTCCACATTGGCACATCACAGGGACAACATGGGACTCAGATGCCTACGCACATGGGCAGCCCCCACAACTGCATGTGGAGACGGTCCATGTATGACACCCATGTCTACCTTGCATACACATACTGATCTACACACATGTCCCATGCTTATGTTCACAGTCTGTCTGTAAGGGAGACACATGATCATTGCGATGTAGTATCAAAACTGTATTTACAACGTATGTACAAAGGGTACAGAAACATATGAACATAATCACTTTGAAACATAAGATATGCCATACTGGGTCAAACCAAGGTCCATCAAGCCCAGTGTCCTGTTTCCAACAGTGGATAATCTAGGGCGTATGTACCCAGCTGTCACATTGTGTCCCGGAAGACAGGACAGCACAGGGCACGTGTGTGGGCACCACAGGGGCCATCACACGCTCCTGGGACGCCCATCAGGAGATGGCTGTTGAGATGCAGCGTCCCTACCCACCACACGCTGCATCTTGACAGCCATCTACTGAATGGAACCTGCCAGCACCTGAATGGTGTGGTCCAGGGCCCCCAGGCGTTGCACCACGCCGTCCATTGCCACAGACAGGTCCTGTACGCACCTACCACCACATACACACATGTTGCCAGGTGTGTGTGTGATGGCATGTGCATGGGCCCTGTCTGTGGCAATGGGTGGCGTAGCCACACCCACATGGACACCATTCCCACACACATGCGGTGGCTGGCAGGGACCCACAGTGCCCTGTGCTGTCCTGTGTTCCATCCCATCCTCCCCACCCTCAGCACCCCCCCTCCCTATCCCCTTCCCCTTGGCACCTCCCACCCACCCTCACCGCCCTCCACGCTCCCCTCCTCCTCCTCACCCTCCGAAATAACCCATACACACTCACCCTCCCCTCCCACCCCACCCTTCACCCCCTCCATTTCCCCATTGTCCTCCTCCACCTCAGGTGCCTCTGCCACCTCCTCCCCCTTCTCTTCAGCCTCCACCACCTCCACTTCCTCCTCCTCCTCCTCCTCCGTTCTGCTTCGGAGAGTGGGGCGTGTCACTGGGCGGGCCGATGTGGAGGGGCCCTCACTGGCAGGATCTTCCTCTGTGGGGGATGACAGTCATTAGCACACTATTATGTGAGTCATATAACACATGTACATAGTTTGGCTGCGCACAGGCTGGTGGGCAACTGTGACATTATCTACAGAGCTGCAGAGGCTGCAACACTCACCTCCACGTTGGGACATTGCCCGCCTTTGTAGGCGGGCAAGGACCTCCGGGCATCGCAGCCGCAACTCCCAACCCTATTTCCGTAGGTCCTCTACCTAGGGGGGGAAAGCAATGGGAGGGTGCATTAATGACCATATATCTCTGGTGGGTGGCCAACACATATCACACATCTCTGTGCGCAGCATCATGCTGTTCCTGCTCCTCTGCTCAGTGTGTCCTCTACTAACAGTTGCCAGTGCCACCTGCATGTGTGGCTGTGGGTATGGCCATGTGTGCAGTGACACATATGTGTACTGTGCATAACAACCTGGAAATACCCTGTCCCTACACTCTCCATGCATGACATGGCAGCACCATGCCATGTGTGTTTTGACCACGCTGGTGTTTAAGGGAGGTCCTCCCTAACCCCCTGTGTGGTCTGGCAAACATATCAGCCAACACACCCACCATGGCACCATGCTATGCTAACACGCATGGGTGATGTGCCTTAACATACAGCGGAAAGTGGGTGGCCGTGTGCACCTTGCCAGATGCCAATATCATGACACTTGGTGTTACACTATACCTCTATGGTCATGACTGGGGCCTCCTGTGATCAGGGCAGTTGTGACTGACTACAACAGGGGCATGGCCCGCCACACCTAGCTGGCCTGTTAACATCTGTGTGTCTGTCTGGGGTTGTGCCAGAGCTGTGCAACCACAACAGGTGCATGTACCCTTACACCAAAATATATATGGTCATTCCTAGAGTGGAATAAATCACACCTTCACAATGCCCACTCTACAAAAACATAACATACTGTTGCAAATCTTTCCATATTCATTATCTTTCAACATCCAAGTATACATATCAATGTTCATTATATGTTGTTAGATACACAATACTGCACAGAAGGTCTCAGTAGCCACGGGCTTACAACACGCATACAACAGACTAAACTGTCATAATGCACAAGCCCTTATAACATCAATGACCTTCTGTGCAGATCCCAACAAGCCACCCAAACACAATCAATGAGACAGCACTTAACTTTCAAAACCATGCTTTGCGCCTCATAGGGTGGCCGTCCTGCTTCCCATTCCCCGACATCTCAACTCAGAGCTCATAGGCGTTTCACATGCAGCCTTGCTTCATCAGGGGAAAAGCAACTGTCCAACAGAAAATATAACCAACATGAAATCCACAATTCACTGGCTGTTTGCCTTGCTAACTTTGGATAGGGGTGAGTACGGGGCCTGAGTTGGGTGTGCTGGATTGTGCTGTTGGTTTTAATTGATTGTGTATTTCATGTTGGTTATATGTTTTGTTGGACATTTGCTTTACCCCTGGTGATGCAAGGATGCTTGCAAAACGCTCTTGAGCTCTGAGTTGAGGCGTCGGGGAATGGGAAGCAGGACAGCCACCCTTTGAGGCACAAAGCATGGTTTGGAGAGTTAGGTGCTGTCTCATTGATTGTGTTTGGGTGTCTTGTCGGGATCTGCACGGAAGGTCACTGATGTTATAAGTGCTTGTGCATTATGACAGTTTAGTCTGTGGTATGCATGTTGTAAGCCCGTGGTTACTGAGACCTTCTGTGCAATATTGTGTGTTTAATAACATATAATGAACATTGATATATATACTGGAATTTTTAAAGATAATGAATATGGAAAGCTTTTAAACATTACTTTTAGTTTTGTGGAGTGGGTAGTGTGAGGTTTTGTACCCTTACACCAGCATCTATATCAATGGCTATAACAAATGGCTATATCTCTATTGTAAATAATACCGGTAACTCAATTATGTTGTGATGACCTGTACATAGTTTGAATAGTGTTATTCTAGTTAATGTTCAAAACATGTTCAATGTAACTAAACGTGTACATAGTTAACACAAGTTCCATGTAAAATATACAGAAGTATATTGATTTTTGTTCGATGTGAACCGCCCCTGATCTCTGGAAGGGGCGGTATATAAGAAACTGTTAAATAAATAAAATAAATAAATAAATCTATATTGTTCCTCTGCAATCAGTTACAGGCCTCCTGGGGAGTGGCCAGATGTGTGACCACAAACTGTGTACATATCAATGATATATGGATTTGTTTCAGACCTTCTTAATCAGGTCTCATGGCTCCTGGGGGCGGGATGGTTTACAGCACATCCACAGATGCACCTACCATACAATCAGGATCCATAACAGACATGTGTCTTGAGGTCTGGGCCTCCAGGGAATAGGGCAAATGTGTGTCCAAACATAGCATCACCTACCACAATATCTAGATGCCATACCCACCTTTTCAATCAGGTCTCAGGCCTCTTGGGGGTAGGGTGTCTTAGCACACATCATCAGCAACATACACCATATCACCAGGGTGACTGACAGGACACTTTCAGCAGGTCTCATGACTCCTGGGGGTAGGCTGAATTATATAATATCAACAGCAGCATAAACCATACCACCAGGGTGAGTGAGAGCCCACTTTGATGGGCTCTCAGGCCTCCTGGGAGTAGAGTGGAATATAACACAGCAACATCAGCATAAACCATACCACCAGGGTGAGTGAGAGCCCACTTTGATGGGATCTCAGGCCTCCTGGGGGTAGGGTGGAATATAACACAGCAACAGAAGCATAAACCATACCACCAGGGTGAGTGAGAGCCCACTTTGATGGGCTCTCAGGCCTCCTGGGGGTAGGGTGGAATATAACACAGCAACAGCAGCATAAACCATACCACCAGGGTGAGTGAGAGCCCACTTTGATGGGCTCTCAGGCCTCCTGGGGGTAGGGTGGAATATAACACAGCAACAGCAGCATAAACCATACCACCAGGGTGAGTAAGAGCCCACTTTGATGGGATCTCAGGCCTCCTGGTGGTAGGGTGGAATATAACACAGCAACAGCAGCATAAACCATACCACCAGGGTGAGCGAGAGCCCACTTTGATGGGCTCACAGGCCTCCTGGGGGTAGGGTGGAATATAACACAGCAACAGGAGCATACACCATACCACCAGAGTGAGTGAGAGCCCACTTTGATGGGCTCTCAGGACTCCTGGGGGTAGGGTGGAATATAGCACAGCAACAGCAGCATAAACCATACCACCAGGGTGACTGAAAGACCATTTGGAGCAGGTCTCAGGACCCCTAGGGGTAGGGCAGATGTGTGATCCTGCAACTGCAGAAGCTGCCATATCAGCATTATTCTTAAGAACCCTCTTTAGGCAGATCTAGGGGCTCCTTGTGTTATGGTGTATTTTAAGACATCAACAGCAGCAGCTGCCATAACACCAGGCTGACATCTAGACCTCTGTGATCAGGTCCTTAGCCTCCTGGGGATAGGGCAAACCACTTTGATGTGAAACATAGGCGGTATATTACGTGGGTTTAACTATTAAACATAAATGAAATAGAATACCTACACACAGCAGCATTGTAAAGATATATGCTGCAGACACACACTGCAGTGATGTGTCTGACCTTTCTTAAAACAAATTGTTTATTATGCATTCATCTTGGTGTTGGCACACTGGGGTCTCAAACCCATCACCACTGTTGTGGGGGCATTGTATTAACTGGTGTGCTATGCCTCCACATATTTTTGGCTGGCTAAACAGTTACACAAGGGGGTATGTTTACTATACTGTCTTAATGTGCGCCCAGTGATACTGTGCAGGATGCCTAAAAAGAGTGGGTGTTTCAGTCTAAACGTATCAATCGTGAGTTATCGCGTGATAGAGTGTGCCGTGCAGATTTTTGCAAGATTGAGGGAGCCGTGCCACATTAACACGCGTTAATCTTAAGTAGGCGCGCTGACCTGCAAACATAGCAGCAGAGGTGTAGCACAATGGTTAACACACTGACTGCTGGTACAGGGGTCATGAGTTGAATCCCTCAGTGGGCTCAACAAATAAGGCTGTCTGAGGCATTACCCTTTACTTTAAATCAGTGCTGTCTGAGGCATTTTCTTTTTAACTTTAAATTAGTGCTGCCAGCAAACACACCCTCACAGTGCTGTAACTTAAGGTGCCGCATAAGGTGCCCTATAAGGCACTCCAGAGGACACATTAGTAGGTGCACTGTCTGCCACGGCACCCAATAATGTTCCCTATAGGGTGCCTTATAAGGCATTTTATAGGGCGCTTTATGGGGCGCCTTATGAGGCACCTTAAGGTTACAGCACTGTGAGTGTGTTTTTGCTGGCAGCACTAATTTAGATTACAAAATAAAATATGCCTCAGATAGCCCTATCAAATAACACCACTGTGGGATCAAACCCATGATCATTGCCTCTACAGGCAATGAACTAACCAGTGGGCTGCATCTCTATAATAGCTAACATACCCCTGGCTGGCTACAGAACGACTGCAGGTCACCACACAAACTGTGTGCTGTGGTTACCAGAATAGGGTTAAGCCACCCGTACCTATGGTGCACTGCACATGCAAAGCAGCAGTCTACAGATGGTCACAGGATGGGGTATGCACCCCCACAGCACCTAGGCCTGGTAGGTTGGACTGACCATGTGTGTCACTGTCAAAGAGTAGCTATAGACCGTCACATTGTGTGGGTACTGTGCTCACCCTGAGGCTGAGGTGGGGCGCCCAGCACCAGGTCCGCAGTCCCTGTCATGACTGAGATAGCCCATGCTGCAGGTTGGTGTGTGTGTGTGCATGCGTGCGTGCGTCCGTCTATCTGTATTTGTCAGTCTTGTCTAGCCCTTATGGACTATGATGCACCCAGCATAGTGCATATCCTGTGCAGGTGCCATAGCAACATGATGTAAGTGAAGAAGGGGCATTTGGACCCATAGGCAGATTATATACCACCACCCAGCCCACCCTCTGGGGCTCAGGGTGGGGAACAGGATGTCCCACCAACAAATCCACATTCTACATCTCTGCACTGGTGGCAGTAGAGGGGACCATCAATCCCAGTCCTTCAGGGGTACAGACACCCTACAGGGCAGTCAATGCAGATCTGTAGACATCCATACAGCAATGGCAAACAGACAGTAGACCTTGAAATGCTCAGCTGCCCACCACCACTATCTGACATTTTCCCACAGCATGTCTCCAGCCACTGCACCCTGCAAGGCATTCCAGCCATACACATACTAACTGCAGACAGTCTGCTAGCTAGTCCATGCTCCTGGAGGAGATATGTGCATCCAAAACTGGGATGCGAGCACACCCACCAAGCAGATGTCAGTGATTGGGCCATAGAAAATAGAACCCATAAATATCACTTGAGAGAAATACTAGATTGCACTATGGGGGAACCTAGCCATGCTGTGGTCACTGTGCAGTCAGGGTGAGAGTGACCTCCCAGCAGGACATGCTGGGGCCACCCTGTCCATGCAGGGGGTGGCCCGGCACTACATTGTCCCAGCCATTGCCCTATGCCCTGTGCAGATGCATCCTGCCCAGGCCACCCTGTCCGGGCTACACCCACAGTACCTTGCTCCTCATTATGCACATTGGCAGGATAACACTGGTAACAGTGCAAGCAGTGTGGGCTGAGTAAGGTGTTGGCAGTCACCACACACTGGACAGACAGACACACACTCCCACACCTATGCCAGCATTGTGCAAATATAGAGGCTTTTGGCAGCCCTGGCCACCGCAACAGTCCTGGGCACAGTGCAGGCATGGCTATGATACGCAATACTGTTGGGGTCACTCCCCGGGGTGGTAAACACTGTCAGAAACCAGAACTGAAACACACTCCACAGACATCAGAAAGGTTGCTATGCTGCAGCTCAATCAGCAAATTGTGCTTAACTTAGGACTTGCTATCTGCCATTAATCATAGCAAACTTTTGATATATGTGTAACGTATTCCCAGGTTTAGGGCGGCATTGCTAAGATGTGCAAGTGCTAGTATTGGGAGATGCTGCTGCACGCAGGGCCCAACAGCCTGCCCCTCCATGAGGCTTGGGATAGTGGAGACTGTGGGTGTGGGTGTTTATGCCCCTGTTGGCCGCTGTTTATTTGCCTTTTTGTTCCGTGCACATGTATCACAACTATCACTTTTTAAAGGTTTCCCTGGCTTTGCTGTACATTGCTGACGGAAATGGTTTCTCTTTCCTGTGAATGTGCCTAGCGCAAGGGTTTCACTCACGCTAATTTCTGGAGCTCAATTTCACGGTGTTAGTGTGCAGGGAGCCACTCCACGCCTACTCTCCGCCCATTGACCCGTCTCTCCGCCCCTGGGGAGCCTTCCTCCACCCTCAGTGCTCGTTTCTACCGCTGCGTGCGTTATCGCGCGATACATGACGTCTTTGGCCAGTAAAGCGCCATTATCACGCAATAACATCACTTATCGCATGATAACATCACAGCAGCGCAAATAGCGCCCTTTAGTAAACATACCCCTATGTCTGTTGTGATGTCCTCAACATAAGACAGGTACAGTACTTGAGACCTGGAATGGCCACTATTGGCATCAGGATACTAGGTCTGATGGACCCTTGGTCTCACTCAGTATTTTATATCTTATGTTCTTATAGTGCTGCTAGACATACACAACATTGTAGACATAAACAAAAAATACTAGTCAACACCCACAAATAGGGACTCCGTTGCAAGCAAGGTAATTCTGTGGGGTTTTTAAATACAAGCTCTTATGTATAGCGGTCCAGAATATTAGGAATGGAGGAATGTTTTACATCAACTGGTATTATGGGAAGGAGAGGCTTCTAGAAAACATGTTCATAGAAGAGCATGTTTTTTGATGACTTGGTCTCCATATCTTGAAAAGTTGTCGGCCAGGGCAAGAAATGATATTTTAACAGTGTAATTTGGTATAAACTTTATTTTAGTAATTTAAGTTGGCATAATTAGGACTAGAGTGCTAAAGAGAAGGGGGGGGGATTGAAGGTAAGGGTGGGAGTGGGGGGGGGAGGGAGAGGGAGAGGTGGGAATTGGGAGGGAGAAGGGAAGGGAGGTAGTGGGCAAAAGAGGGAGGGAGATAAAAAGTAATAGTTATTCCCTGTAGTGGGATATAATATTGTTGTCTATTATGCCTTAATATGTATGCTGCTTACAATGTTTCAATATGTTTGTTATTTACAATGTTTCTATATGTAAGCTGCTTTTAATGTTTTAATATGTTTAAAATTAATAAAAAGATTTAAACATAAATACAAGCTCTTTGCCTGAAAGCTCTTACAGGGGTTTTGGTTTTCACTTTTAAAAGCTAATTATTTTTCTATACTGTAAAGGGGGAATTTTTTGTGGTGTTGGGCAAAGCTCTGGGAATTACAGTTCATTGTCTTTTGTTCCAGCTACCCATTCACAGCTAGTTCGTTAAAGCCAGTGACCTCATCAGGTTTTAGTGGTCCTTGATTAGCTTGCTAAGCAGCTAGGCAGTGCTGTCCAAGGGTCTGCAAGGTCTTGCAAGTACTGGAATTCATAACAGGAACGCTATTGCAAGCAGGGCCGGCCCGTCCATTGAGAAAGAATGTTTTTTGCACAGGGCCCTGCGTTTCAGGGGGCCCCCACACAAAAAACATTCCACATCAGCCCAAGTAGATTTAAAAAAAAAACACAAAAAAACGGCTGTGGCTGCCGCCATGGCAGCAGCAGAATCAAGCATCCCGCCGCGGGGCGCCCCCTGCCCGGCACAGTCTCCCTGCAGCATCAGCTCCTGAGTCTCAAAGCGTGGGCTTTCAGAGCCGTGAAAGGAAAGAAGAGCTTCTCTGACCTCTTGCGGCTCTGTTAAACCCGCCGGGGCTGATGGGATTAACAGAGCCGCGAGAAAGGGAAACTCTCGTGGCTCTGAAAGCCTGCGCTTTGGGACTCGGGAACTGATGCTGCAGGGAGGCTCTGCTGGGCAGGGTGGGCCCCGTGACAGGACGCTTGATTCTGCTGCTGCCATGGCGGCAGCGGCAGCAGCAACCGCAGCTGGTTTGTTTTTTTAAATCTATCTGGGCTGATGGGGGAGGGGTTAGGAATGGTAATGGGCTATGGGGGGGGGGGGCTAAGACTGGAAGTGGGCTGATGGGGGGGGTTAGGACTAGTAATGGGTTATGGAGGGGCTAGGACTGGAAATGTGCTGATGGGGGTTAGGACATAATGGACTAAGGGGGGCTAAGACTGGAAGTGGGCTGATGTGGAGGGGGTTAGGACTAGTAATGGGTTACAGAGAGGCTAAGACTGGAAATGGGCTGATGGGGGGGTTAGTACGTAATGGGCTATTGGGGGGCTAAGACTGGAAATAGGCTGATGGGGGGTTAGGACTAGTAATGGGCTATGGGGGGGCTAGGACTGGAAATGGGATGATGGGGGGTAGGACTGGTAATGGGCTGTGGTGGGGCTAAGACTGGAAATGGGCTGTTGGGGGGGTTATGACTGGAAGTGGGCTGATGGGAGGGTTAGGACTGGTAATGGGCTATGGGGGGCTAAGACTGAAAATGGGGTGATGGGGGGTTAGGACTGGAAGTGGGCTGATGGGGGGCTTAGGACTTGTAATGGGCTATGGGGGGGGGCTAGGACTGGTAATGGGCTAAGGGGGGTTCCTAGGACTGGAAATGGGCTGAGTGGAAGTGGGGGCTTGAACTGCAAATAGCTGATGGGGAGGGGGGCTTGGAATGGAAATGGGCTGTGAAGGGATGGAGCTAGGACTGGAAATGGGCTGCAGGAGGGGCTAGGATAGGACTAGAAATGGGCTGTTGGGGGTTGCTAAGATTGGAAATGGGCTGTGGTGGGGGCTTGGATTGAAATGGACTCATGGAGGGGCTAGAACTGGAAGCAGGCACATGGGGGGGCTTGGATTGGAAATGGGTTGAGTGGAGAGGTGCTAGGATTTGACATGGGCTGACGGTGGGGCTAGGAAAGGACTAGAAATGGGCTGATGGGGGGGCTGGGATTGGAAATAAGCTAATGGAGGGACTCGGATGGGACTGGAAATGGGCTGATGTGGGGACCAAAAAGGAGTGGATGCTGGGTGGGGCTGGACCTAAAAAGGAGCTGATGTTGGGGGAGGATTAGAATGGGATGGGGCTGGGAGAGTGAAATGGAGAGGGGAAAGATATTTTGTGTGGGAGGGAAGAAACATCTATAATTGGCCGGGTATTGGGAGAGTAAGTGGGGATTGAGGGTGGAGGGGTAAAATTTGAGTGGATGAAATAGGAATGAGGAAAGAGCAAAAGGAGAAAGATTAGTATGTTAAAGCAGATGTAGAGAGAGAAGGGAAAAAAACTAGAAGAGAGAAGAAAGGACAAATGGACAGCAGACGATGGAGAGTTAGCAGAAACACGAAGAAACCAGAAGAAAGTGGCTGGAGCAATTGCAACTGAAAAAAAAGCACAAAAGGTAGAAAAATATCTCTTTATTTTGAATTTATTAACTGGAATATGTCAGCTCTGGGAAATGTGCATCATTAACGTCTGCGCTTTGTTTAGTACAAGAGGAAATTAATTTATAGTTTTATTTATACAGTGTTGTTGTACATTCCAAGTTTGGCTTTTAGGGTTCCCAGTTTAATTATTGTCTTCCTGTTTCTAAATTGTGATTCCTTGTTTGGTGATGGTCTATGTTCTGCATGTGTAACTGAGCTGAGGTATTCTGTTTATGTAGTTGCTATTTGACATTGCCCTTGTTTTCTTTCCCCAGTAGGTCATGTATTGTTATTCTCTGAAATGTATTGGTTTAATATTTGCAGTGTTGCCTTTTGATAGATAAAGTATGGTGCTTTGTGAGTCCTGGTAGTGCTGTTATGATACGGTGGGTTTGCTATGGGTTCTTAATGGGCAGTGTTTGTAGTAGTTCCTAATGTGCCTGGCGTTTGGCACTGTATTATAGTAATATAGAAGTCTTTTAGTCTTTCTTTATCCATACACTCATTAAGAGGCATGTTTACTAAAAGTTAGTGTATGGTAACATTTTGAAAATATTTATGCAAATGAGGCCCTTATGCAAATGAGGCCCCGCACCAAGTCTCCGCACATGGCCCCGCACCCCCCTTGGGCCGCCCCTGATTGCAAGCAAAGTAATTCTGTATGGCTTTTAAATACAAGCTCTCTGCCTGAAAGTTCTTAAAGGGGTTTTGGTTTTCATTTTGAAAAGCTAATTCTTTTTCTATACTGTAAAGAGGGAATTTTTTGTGGTGTTGGACAAAGCTCTGTCAGTTATAGTTCATTGTTTTTTGTTCCAGCTAGCTCTTTAAAGCCACTGACCTCATCAGGTGTTAGATCCCTCCGTACCTACCCCGGCTTCCACCCACACTATGTGAGCATTTTTGCTTTAAAGGGCAACTCTCCAATTAGCTACACACAGGGGCATAGAACAGCACTGTAAGAACACTTTTAAAAGAAGTTAACTATTTTTTTCTCTTAAAGGACAGCTGAGGAACAGGTAGGAACTTTGCTAGGTCTCTTTCTTTTACTTCAACAGGTACTAAGTGAACAATGGCTGGGAAAAATTGTATTGTCAAAGCTGTTGCCCCCATCACAGCTTCTGCCCCTGTCCAGACAGAGATCCAAATGCCAGTTGAAGGACCAGTTCCATTGCATGCTGAAGCTTTCAGGAAACAAGTTGAGGACCTCAGAGAAGAGGTGGAGAGGCTGAGAAGCATTCGAAACAACGAGAAGGTCATTGATGAGATGCTTCTTGAAACATCCAAACTCTCCGACAGAGGTGATGATGGGAGGCTACAGAATGTAGAAAGTTGGATATGAGTCACTAGCACTGTTCCCTCTAAGCTGTGCGCGTGTGCACGCGCACACACCTTGCCAAGTGAGCGCACATACTTTACAACAGAGCGCACAAAAACTACGGTTCTGATTCTGATAGAAAACAACACAGACGTCTTAAAATTTAAAAGTTGTTGTGTATTTATGGTTTTCTCAAGTTCTACAATATTTTCTAGTGCAATCAATGTGGTGTACATACTGTATTCTGACGTGTAGTCAAATTTTAAAGTATATAACTCCGCGTGTCGTTATGTGGCGCACAAAAATGTAACCTTCCTTCAAAAGCTGCACAGCTGATATTTTATGCGCACACAGCCTACAGAAAATTAGAGGGAACATTGGTCACTAGAGCCTGCAGAATCAACACTCCTCCAGCCCTTGAATTGAAAAACCATTATGCAATCCTGGGAATGGAGGAAGTGAAAACATCCCAGGAAAGGGAAGAAACAGAGTTCGAGCACCACAAAGTGGCAGAATCAGTGACCACAAGAAAGCGAAGGGTAGTAGTGGTTGGTAACTCTCTTCTGAGGGGTACTAAGGCATCCGTCTGCCGACCAGACTTGATGTCCAGAGAGGTGTGCAGTCTGCCAGGTGTCAAAATCTAAGATGTTATAGAGAGTTTGCTGAGACTCATCAAGCCTACCGACTATAATCCGATGTTGCTCATCCATGTTGGTCCAAATGATACTGCTAGATATTCCTCTGAGCATATCAAAAGAGACGTCATGGCTCCTGGACAGAGGGTGAAGCAAATAGGTGTGCAGGTGGTGTTCTCTTCAATCCTCCCTGTTGAGGGTAAAGGCCGAGGCAGAGAAGCTCGCATCCTGGAGATGATTGTATGACTGCATGGATGATGTCATCGAGAGCATTTTGGTTCCCTGGACCATGGGATGATGTTTCAAGGGCTGCAGAGCAGAGATGGCATTGATCTGTTCATGAATGGTTGAAGTGTCTTCAGCAGCAACTGGCTAACCTATTGAAGACAGCTTTAAACTAAATTAATTGGGGATGGGTGAAGAAAGCCCTCATTTAAGTTAAACATTAAATACCTCTGTAGAAATGGATAAAAGTGGTGTGAATAAATGTCTGTAGCATGGGAAATAAGATCCAAGATGTTGAGGCTTTAATGGAAGAGGCTGACTTGGATTTAGTGGCAGTTACAGAGACATGGTTCATGGACAACCATGACTGGGCTGTAATTATACTGGGCTATACTTTATTGAGAAAGAACAGGGCATGAAGAAGGGGAAGAGGAGTGGCACTATATGTAAAAAATAATATTAAAACTATAGAATTACAGGGCTTAAAAGGAAGAGAGAAGGCACTGTGGGTTAAACTAGAAAGAGGAAAAGTGAAATCCATTTGCTTTGGAGTGATATACAGATCACCCTCACAGGGAGAAGATGTGGATGGGGATTTAATAGAAGACATACACAGCATTGCCATGAAAGGAGAAGTGCTACTGATAGGTGATATCAATATGCCAGATGTCGACTGCTGCAGTGTCATCTAGAAGTAAGAAGATCCTGGATTCTCTACAGGGAGAACTATTCAGGCAACTGGTAACAGAACCCACACGTGAAGGAGCCTTACTGGACTTGGTGCTTATCAATGGGGAAAGTGTTTCTGATGTTATAGTGGGAGATCATCTTGCATCCAGTGATCACCAGATGGTGTGGTTCAGTGTTAGGACTAAGGCTGATAAAATCTAGTCAAAAGTGAAGGTCTTAGGGGCATGTTTACTAAAACCCCGGTAAAGTGCGGGCCGCGGTAGTGTGCGTGTGCCATATAAGGAGTGGGCGTTTCTTCCTGAAAAAGAAAAACCGGGATTTACATATGCGATAAGGTGCGCGGCGCCCATGTGCGCCCCGCACATTAGCGCATGAGAAAGCTGCGCAGGAGGCATAAGTGGCGCGCTTATGTGCAAGTAGAAGAGCAGAGCCACAGCACAATGGTTAAGACACTGATCAATGGTGCAGGGAACAGAGGTTCAATCCCCCACAGTGCCCAATGAAGACATCTGGCTGAGGCATTCCTTTAGGAGCCAGTTAAATATTGAGCAGCATAAGGCAGCGCGCTATTGTTTTAGGAGGCACTATTTAATATTGGGCGGCATAAGGTGGCGTGCTATTGTTCTTGGAGGCATTATTTAATATTGGGCGGCATAAGGCGGCGCGCTATTGTTTTAGGAGGCAGTAGTTAATATTGGGCGGCATAAGGCGGCGCGCTATTGTTTTAGGAGGCACTATTTAATATTGGGCGGCATAAGGCAGCGCCCTATTGTTCTAGGAGGCATATTAATATTGGGAGGCATAAGGCGGCGCGCTGATGTGCAAGCATAGGAACAAAGCCACAGCACAATGGTTAAGACAATGACCAATGGTGCAGGGATCAGGGGTGCAAGCCCCCACAGTGCCCAGTGAACAAGGCTGGCTGAGGCATTAGGTATTATGGGGATGAGTGCTATAGGAGGCATTTTATGTTCATTTTATTTATCACTACTAGCAAACGCACTCTCAAAGCGTGTTAACATAAGGCGCCCCCATAAGGCACATGTTAAAGTGCACTGTCCGCCAAGGCACCCTAGAATGTTGCTTATAGGGTGCCTTATAGGGTGCCATATGAGGTACCGCAAGGTCAGAGTACTGATTTTTGATGGCAGCACTGTGCAGTGTAAGGACCGAAAAGCATACGTAGGTGCGCTGACATGCAAGGAGGAGCAGCAGTGGAGCACAATGGTTAAGGCACTGACTGCTGATACAGGGTTCATGAGTTTGCTCCCCAGGGTGCCTAATACGTACGACTGGCTGAGGCATCAGCTTTGCAATGTACGTTTTGTCTCCTGCAGCACTTCATTTGTTGTGTATTAATTGCTGCCAGCAAACACGCCCTCACGTGCCGTAATGGAAAATGCCGTATAAGGCACCCTTTAAGGCACTCCATAGGGCACATTATAAAGTGCACTGTCCGCCATGGCACCCTTAAATGTCCCCTATAGGGCACCCTATAAGTTGCGTCACAGGATAATGTATAGTGCACCTTATATGGACGGGAACCATAAGGTGCCCTATAGGGCGCCCAATAAAGCGCCCTCAGAGGCACCTTATGGGTACAGTACGCTGAGGGTGTTTTTGCTGGCAGCAAAAATGTACATTAAAAATAGATAATGCTTCAGACAGCCCTATCAAATAACCCCACTGTGGGTTTGAACCCATGACTTCTGGCATCACAGGCAGTGAAGTAACCATTGGGCTACAGCTCTATAGCTGCTAGCAGGCCCCTGGCTGGCTGCAGAGAGCCTGCACGTCACCACACAGAGTCTGTTGTGGTCACCAGGATAGGGTTTGCACACCCATACCCATGATGCACTGCACATGCAAATCAGCTGTCCACAGATAAACACAAGATGGGGTATGCACCCCTAAAGCACCTCGGCCTGGTAGGGGGACGTGACCATATGCACCCCACAGCATCTCGGCCTGGTAGGGGGTACTGACCATGTGTGTTACTGGCACAGAGTAGCTACGCACTGTCACATTGTGCGGGTACTGTGCTCACCCTGAGGGTGCGGTGAGGCGCCCAGCACCATGTCCACAGCACCTTCCATGGCTGAAAGAGACCATGATGCAGGTACAAAGTAGTGTTAATGTGTGAGATAGGTAGTTTCTGCAGAAACACCTTGGATATATCTGTCTGTCTCAGTCACATGTTGCCCCTATGGAACTCTAGGAGGATTACCACCACCACCCTCCTCCTCAGCTGAAGGTGGCAAACAGGGTCTCCCATCAACAGATCCACATTCTACCTCCCTGCAATGGTGGCAGTAGAGGGGACTATCAACCCCAGTCCTGCTGGGTAAAAGACACACTTAAGGGCAGTCAATGCAGCTCTGTCCATAACCATAACACAATAGCAGAAAGACATTAGGCCTGTATATGCTAAGCTGCACCCCACCACTATCTGATATTCTCCTGCAGCAAGCCTTCTGCCACTGCACCCTGCAAGGCGCTCCATCCAGACACATACCAGCTGCAAACAGTCTGCTAGTTAGTCCACAGTGCATGTTCCTGGTGGAAATGCATGCACACAGAACTGGGATGGCAGTACACACAAGCAGATAAATCAGTGACTGGGCCCCAAAAGGAAACCCATAAATATCACATGAGAGAAATACTATATAGCACTATGGGGGTGCCTAGCCATGCTGTCATCACTGCACAATCAGGGTGAGAGTGATCTCCCAGCAGGACATACTGAGGTCACCCTGTCTGTGTAGGTGGTGGCCGGGCACTAAAATGTCCCAGTCAGTGCCCTATGCCCTGTGCCGATGCACCCTGGCCCGGCCACCCTGTCCGGGCTATACCCATGGTACTTTGCTCCTCATTATGCACATTGGCAGGCCAATACTGGCAACAGTGCTGGCAGTGTGGGCTGTGGGAGGTGTTTGCAGCCACCACACACTGCATATACAGACACACACTCCGAAACCTATGCCAGCATTGTGCTACTATAGAGGAGTTCAGCAGCCATGCCCACCACACCAGTCCTGGGCACAGTACAGGCATGGATATGGTACGCAATACTGTTGTGGGTCACTCCCCAGGGTGGTAAACACTGTCAGAGACCAGACCTGAAGCACACACCGCAGACATCAGAATGATTGTTATGATGGAGCTCAAACAGCAAACTGTGCTTAACATAGGAATTTCTATCTGCCAGTACTCATAGCAAACGTTTGAGAGCTGTGTACCGTATACCCAGGTGTAGGGTTGCATTGCTAAGGTATGCAGGTGCTAGTATTGGGAGATGCACGCAGGGCCCAATGTCCTGCCTCTCCAGGAGGCATTGGCCAATGGGGCCTGTGGGTGTGGGTGTGGGTGCCCCTGCCCCTGTTGGCTGCTGCTTTACGGCAGAGGTTCCCAACTCCAGTCCTGGTGTGCCAAACACTGTTCGGGTTTTCATGCTGTCCCTCATGAATATGCATGCGCTACATCTACATACCATGGGGGTGGTGCATAGATATGCAGCACAGGCATCTTTATTAGAGGCAGCATGGAACCTGAATGGTGTGTGGCCCTCCAGGACTGCATTTGGGAGACTCTGCTCTAGGTAATGCGCCTGTTTATGGTGTCTGTGCTCGGTGGGGTAAAATATAGGCGTATTAACCATGCGTATGTTCTCAGCAATAAAGGTTTGTCCTTACTATCACGGTTTAGTTGTGGGAAAAATATGTGGACTGGATTGGCAGTAGCCCCAGCTGGGCTTTGAACTTGTGACCTTCTGTTTTTGCACACACTGTCTGTGTGCACTGCACCACTGTGTTGCCACAGTTAGGCTGTATTCCCTGGGGAGTCCATGACTGTACATCAGACAGGGCCTGTCTGTTGCAGTGGACGTGCGAGCCTGCACATGGCTAGGCCACTGTCTGCTGTGGCTAGCAGCCACTGCCCCCTCCACCACCTCTACCCTTCCGCCATCATGCTGACATGTCCTTATCTTGGAAAAAGCATATGACCTGATTGAGTTGTGGCACTCCAGGACTGCATTTGGGGGACTCGGCTGTAGGTAATGCCCATTGTTATGGTGTGTGTGTGGTGTAGGGTAAAATATAGGTGTTTGAACCATGCTTATGTTCTCTGCAATACAGGAGTGTCTTTACTATCTCTGTTTGGTGGTGGGTAAAATATGGGGATTGGGTTGGCAGGAACCCCAGCTGGGATTTGAACCTGTGACCCTCTGGTCCTACAGGTACTGGCTCTGTCTGCTGCACCACACTGTGGCCACAGAGACAGTGCAGTCCCTGGAGATAGGAAACCTGGCCGAACGAGTCAGAAACCCTGCTCTGCACAATTTTGCTGTGGACTCATTCACCTTGCATGGAGACAAAAGGGCAAATAAACCTCAAAAATGACCTCGAAAAAAGGGGAAAAAACACATAACCAAGCTGGGCAACATTGATATCAATGGGCAACCAAAACAAACACTCCCAGGAAAGCTCCAATAAATGGAAATGATTTTTGGAAGGGTCTACGGAGCGTAGACCCTTCCAAAACTCATTCCTTTTTTTTGGAGCTTTCCTGGGAGTGTATTTTAATGTTGCCCAATGATATCACTGTTGCCCAGCTGGATTATAAGTTTTTTGAAATTTGTTGTGGTCATTTTCAATTATTATTTGCTGTTTTGTTCTGTGCACATGTATCACACTGCTCACGTTTTGTAGGTTTCCCCGGTTTTGCTGTACATTGCTGACGGAAATGGTTTCTCTTCCCTTTAAATCGGCTTTAACGCGAGGTTTTCACTCGCGGTATTTTTTAGCTAGAATTTCAGCCCCTCTCCTGTGCGGGGAGCCTCTCCCCTCCCACTCTCCACCCATTGACCCCGTCCCTCCGCCCCTCGGGAGCCTTCCTCCGCCCTCGGAATGCCTTTTCACGCCTCTATCACACTTCAGCGCACCGCGTACTTGTGCGGGCCCGTTAGTGTGACGCGCAAGTGTGCGGGGCACAAAAACACACTATTAGCGTGCGCTACGGTACCTTAGCGCACGCTCAAGGGCGCCCCGCACAATTGCGCAGTTTAGTAAACATACCCCTTAGACTTTAGAAAACCAAACTTTGTCAAGTTGGGACAATACCTCAAGGAGTCGTTAGAAGGACTGTAACAGCTGGGACATGTAGCAAAACAGTGAGCAAAACTGAAAGGGGATATTTTAAGGACAAAAAACCTTTTTCTTAGGGAGGTACATAAATGTAAAAGGAAAAGGAGGCCGCTATGGTTCCTAAAAGGATTAGCTAAAAAAGTGAAGAAAAAGAGGGAGGCCTTCAGGAAATTCAAGATATCACAGAGAGTAGAAGACAGGCATCTACAGTATATTTGGGAAAACATAGAGAAGCTAGAAAAATAGTCAGGAAAGCAAAGAAACAAAAAAAGAAGAAATACTTAATGCAATAAAATGGGGGATAAGACATTTTTCAGATATGTTAGTGAGAGAAGGAAGTGCAAAAGTGGTATTGTCAGACTCAAGGGTGAAGGGGAGGAATATGTAAAAGCTGATGAGGATAAAGCAGAATTGCTTAACCAATATTTCTGTTCTGTGTTCACGGATGAAGGGCAAGGAGCAGGACCTCAGAAATCACCCACAAATAGGAAGAGAAGTGATGGGGAGCATGAAGGATTTTCAGAAGACTGTGTTCACGAGGAACTAGCTGAATTAAAAGTAGATAAAGCAATGGGACCGGATGGGATACATCCGAGAATACTGAAGGAATTTCGGGACGTTCTAGCTGCTCCACTGACTGATCTTTTCAATGCTTCTTTGGAGTCAGGAGTGGTCCCAGAGGACTGGAGAAAGGCACATGTGGATCCATTATACAAAAGTGGAAGTAAGAATGAGATTGAAAACTAAAGACCGGTTAGTCTAACCTCTGTGTTGAGTGAATTATTGGAAACGCTGCTAAAAGAGAGAATAGTGAGGTTTTTGGAGTCCAATGGATTGCAGGATCTGAGGCACCATGGGTTTACCAGATGCAGATCTTATCAGACAAATCTGATTGATTTCTTTGACTGGGTGACCAGGGAGTTGCACCAAGGGAGAGCCCTATATATGGTGTACTTAGATTTCAGTAAAGCCTTTGACACCATTCCACATGGGTGGCTTATAAACAAACTGAGCACCCTTGGGATGGACCCTAAAGTTACTGACTGGGTTAGAAATTGGTTGAGTGGGAGGCAGCAAAGGGTACAGGTAAATGGAGCTTACTCTGAGGAGAAGTAGGTTAAAAGTGGTGTGCAGCAGGGATCTATCCTTGGGCTGATTCTTTTTAACATCTTTGTTAGTGATATTGCGGAAGGGCTGTCGGGTAAGGTTTGCCTGTTTACGGATGATACCAAAATCTGCAATAGAGTAAACACTCAGGAAGGAGTAGATAACATAAGGAGGGATCTAGCTAAGCTCGAAGAATGGTCTAGAATTTGGCAGCTGTGATTTAATGCTAAAAAATGCAGGCTCATGCATTTGGGCTGCAAAAATCCAAGGGAGCAGTACAGTGTAGGGGGTGAAGTACTTCTGTCCGCAAAAAAAGAGCAGGACCTATCTGACAATCTTAAAGTAGCTAAAGAGGTAGAAAAAATGACGGAGAAAGCCTGAAGAATGCTTGGGTGCATAGGAAGAGGAATGGCCAGCAGAAAAAAGGAGGTGATAGTGTCTCTGTATAAGTTTCTGGTGTGACCTCATTTGGACTATTGTGTGTGATTCTGGAGACCACACCTTCAAAGAGATAAATAGGTTGGAGTTGGTGCAGAGGGTGGCTACTAAAATGGTTAGTGGTCATCAATATAAAGCATATGAGGACAGACATAAAGATCTTAATATATGTATACGTTAAAGGAAAGGCAGTATATGTATACTGTGATAAGGAAGCTTATCAGGACATAGAAGAGGGGGGTAAAAAGAAGGAATTTACCTTAATAAAGGGACCCATTTTAAAAGGTCCAGGACTTAAAACTCCATTTGTTCCTAGAAAGCAGGTTATTCCTGGCTACAATGAGAAACAGAGTGCCCCTACTGGTGGAAAGGATAGGGAATACAGGCCCAGGGTAAGGAACCCTTACGTCACTGCATCCCCTAATCACTCAGCTGCCACGAGGGAGTTTGATCTCTCTCACTTGAGAGGGGAGAGGGTGGAGCAGGAGCCTGAGGGGTTTAAGTTTAGCTCAGTTAGGTCAGAGAGAGCAGGACGACAAGGAGGGACAAGCAGAACACATGGAGAGGAACTGGAAGGACTCCTGAGACCTGAGAGTGCTGCAACTGCTGACCAGAGAGAGAGAGAGAGAACAGACGTTTTGCCTACTCAAGAAGGAAGGGAGCAGTAAGAGCCAGAAGCACTAATTGGAGAACAGGACGTGTTGGATGGTGGCCAGAGCATGTAAGAAGTGAAGCTACTACAGGCTTTGATCAAGGTATGAGTCCCAGAAGCTTAGCTAATAAGGAGCACTACGTATTTGCCAGAGACAGCTTTAACCATAATAGAAGGCAGTCAAGTAAGCTATCTGAATCTGAGCCAGAGAGTGAACCAATGGAATTGGGGGAGCCAGATTTACCTTCTGAAGAAGAGGTCTCATACATGGACTGCTCTGCATGCCAGTCTGCCAATTAAGAACAGTTGCCAGGGATGTCAACCGTAAAGAGAAGCCTCCAGGGTCCAAAGCCCTAAGAGCTGTGTTAGCTTGTTAATGTTCTAAGTTCAGGAGAAGTGTGACGCAGTGCAAAGCTGAATCTTCCTGATTATCTTTTGAGAAACAGCTATGAGCAGTGCTGAGCTCTTTTGATGCCGTTTCAACTGAAGGAACTAAGAAATGCTTTTGTTTGACTAACTACTGAGAGAACCTTGAAAAGAGTTTTATCTGCTTGTGTGAATCTGACTATCTGTATGAAGTGCTGTGTTTAAGCATACAAGATAGCCAGGTAATTGTTCTGGACTGGAAAGGGAAAGAAAACCTGGTTTAAAGTTTCTTTCTGTATGTTTTGGACTGCACAGCAAGTTCTGCTGAAAGCAGGTGCTGTTAATTAAGCTGAGGAAAGCTGTTTTGTTTCAGTTCAAGTTATCCTGTAATGAGTTACAAGAATTCCTGGTGAAATATCTGAAAAGGTGGATCTGTGAACCTTAGCGTGTCTTTCTTTTCTTTGAATAAATTCTTGTCAATGCACCTACTCAACCCAACTACAGTGAAGGTGTTTTTTTTTCATCTGAGCCCAAATGATATCTAACTGAACTACCTTTCCCATAATGCATTTAAAGGCATCCAGTTAGAAAAAGGCCAGAAAGTTGAAGCACCACAGTGGCAAAAACAAAACCACGCCCCTCCATACTGCTGTAAGGGGCTAAGGGCGTGACAATACATTAGAGAAAAGGCAGGATAGACAAGATATATAGAGATGTTTAAATACCTCCATGGCATAAATTCACAGGAGAAGTCTCTTTCGATTGAAAGCAAGCTCTGCTACGAGGGGACATAGGATGAGGGCGAAAGGGGATAGACTCAGGAATAATATGCGGAAATATTTCTTTATGGAAAGAGTGGTAGATGCGTGGAATAGTCTCCCAGGGGAGGTGGTAGAGACAAAGTCAGTATCTGAATTAAAAAAAGCATGAAACAAACACAGAGGATCTCTAAAGGTAAAAAGGAGACTATTGTAGTTGATATGGAAGGTCGGACTAGATAGGCCATGTGGTCTTTTTCTGCTGTCATATTTCTTTGTTTAAAAATAGCCCCCTTTTTAAAGAACTTTCATGCAGAGAACTTGTAGTAAAAGTCACAGAATAAATGCTTGAAACGACGCCTCCCCAGGAATGTCCCCTCCCAGAAAGAATATAACTTTGCAATAATTTTATTAGTTAGGGTGGAATAACAACCTGTATGCATCTCAGTTGTCTTCCCTCAGGGAAATCTTGATATTTCCCTATGCTAGGAAAAGCTTCCTTCCCTGCCAGAGATTCCATTGATCACTCCTTATCTATGGAAAAAGCGCATGGGGCTATAAAGTCAAAAGAGCAATAAAGCATTTGGGCCAGATAGCTTAGAAACGGAATCATGCAGAGCCTCTTGTTTTGCTAAAAATGTTTAATGAAGCTCTGGTACCAGGGAAACTTCCCTGTGAGGCAGCAATTTCTGTACTACTACCTACGGAAGAGAAGGACACTGGTTTGTGTGCAAATTACAGAGCCATCTCACTTTCATAAAATCTTCAGTAAGCTTTCTCGCTTTCAGATTTGAAAATGATCACACACAGCTTATACATCCTGAATTAACAGAGTATATCAAAGGGACCTATGGATCTGCACATATACAGTATGGGCTGAATATTTGAAGACAAGACCAAAAAGAAGCAACAAAAGTATCTGTAGAATACGTGAGAACAAAAGAACAGATACCGAGACTGGCAGAATTTTCAGGTTTCAGGGGACATTAAAAAGGGTTTGCAAAACCTGAAAATTCTGCCAGTCTCGGTATCTTTTCTTTTGTTCTCCCAAATATTCGAAGGGCATTTACACAGTTTACAGACTATCTTTACGGCTGCCCAGTTAGCTTCGGCAGCTTCCGGTTGTGTGCCCCGGCATTGAATGTCTGGGTTTAAGGGTTGGTGGTCAGGGCTATGCGCCAATGCAGGGCATAGCCTGCCCAGAAGAATATTGGGTCCTACGTTGACAAATAAATATTATTTATGCCGTTCAAGGTCTGTGTCCTGCTGGCTCTACTAGTACCACTGGGAGTAGGCCTGGAACACCTCATACCCAACCACCTAGATCTAATATTCAGCAACAGCATGCACAGTCAGACTGCACCTGCTGCCCACCATTGGGTTTTCCAGCCATGAACATACAACCAGCAGACGGTCCGCTGGTCAGTACACAGAGCGATCATGTGTACCCACGCTTGGGATATACGGCATGGGCCTCCAGACTTCGTTTTTTTCACCTTGCTGCTCCCTGTGCCTGGAACAAATTACCTGAGTCTGTACATCAGGCTTCTTCTCTGGCCCTTTTCAAATCTTCGAGGCCACTTTTGGATCCTGATCTGCTTAATCTCTTTTGTGATTCCTTATCATTCCCCCTAAATTATCCTTGTCCACAGCTGCTGTGTTGTCTGTCTTGACTAGATTGCAAGCTCTGATGAGCAGGAACCATCTTTTACATGTGTCTGTACAGCGCTGCGTATATCTTGTAGTGCTATACAAATGATCAGTAGTAGTAGTAGAATTAATTTCCATTATCAAACTCAGACAGGCATTCTAACAAGTAGAAGGATTGGATGAGAATCTACCAGTACATAAGGGAAAGGAAGCAACAGAATTTGCAAAAAAAATGAAAATTCTCTTCAAAGAATTAGATTAGCAAACTAGGAACAAGTATCAAATACACAGATACAATTGGAAATATAAAGTGTTACTCCAGGAGCCATTTTTCAATCATACGAGGACACATGAATTGTTAAGGAGAGGTGAATTGAAACCTAAGGATGAGAGACTGATACTAGCAGCCAGGGCCGGTGCTAGGGTTTCTGGTGCCCCCTGCAACCTATAAATGGCGCCCCTTCCCTCATTATTATTAATGGTGGCTGCACCCGACCCTCCTTTTTCCAAAAACTCCTTTGTGAGCTCTTTTCACGTGATGCTAGTATTTCTCCTTCAAATCCAATGTTGTAAAAAAAATGCAGTGAAAGGGCAAATGCAAAGCCAGAATAAAAATAACTACTGAACAGTAAATACTTAGGGGTATGTTTACTAAACCGTGGTAAAGTTACCAGCGGTAAGGGCAGCATTAAGGTACCTGAAGCCATATAAGGCAGTGGGCAAGTAGGGGGCGTGCCGGCGTAAAGAGAGCAATGGGCCATTTAACACATATTAACAGGGCGCCTTGACCGTTTAATGCACGTTAACGGGACATCACACATTAAGGTGACAATCATGCACCTTAGAGCACGTTAAGGCTGACGAGGCGCTCTAAGGGCTGTAAGGCACAATAACTTAAGGCGCCTTAACTTAAGTCAAGGCACCCTAAGGGCTGTAAAGTGCCTTAGGTTAAGGCACTTTAGGTAAAGGCATCTTAAAGCCCTTAGGACGCCTTAACATAAGGCACCTTAGGTTAAGGTACCCTAAGGACGTTAAGCTGCCTTAACCTAAGGTGCCTTAAGTAAAGATGCCCTAAGGGCTGTAAGGTGCCCTAACATAAGGTGCCCTAAGGTCTGAAAGGTGCTTTAAGTTGACAAGCATGAACTGTAAGGCATAAAAATAGCTGTAACCCTAACACTGGATAGAGCACCAAGGAAAGGCAATGAACACGTGATGAAAGGAAGGAGAGGTGGGAGCTGATGGACCTGCCATATCTGCGGACATCCTATGTGGCAGCCAGTAAAGTGGACAAACATGTTGGAGGCAGCTGTACTGATGCACAGGTTGTTGCCAATGTAAAGTGCTGCAATGACAGTGGGTGGCAAAGGATGGGAATACGTGTCCCCCAGTGGAGGCAGAGGTGTCAGGATATTTGCAGTGATAGGAGGACAGAGGAGTAGTGGTGTCATTCAGATCAGGCACAAGAGAGTCAAGCACAAAGAGCCGAAATGCAGAAAAGGGTACATAGTAACATAGTAAATAGCAGATAAAGACCAGTATGGTCCATCTAGTCTGCCCAGTAAGATGGCAGGAGTAGGTGCACCTGCCGCTCCGTGCAGGCCACCCTTCCCCATATCTTTGTTTAGGGGTGAACCCACCGCTCCATGTTGTTGTTGTTAAGTGCCGTCGAGTCGGAGTCGACTCATGGCGACCCTCTGGATAGCTATCCTAAATTGTGTTCGGTCTTCAGTCAGGTGGCTCATTGTTGACAGACTGGTACCCGTAGCTGCTGTTATTGTAGCGATCCATCTCATTGCTGGCCTTCCTCTTTTGCGTTGACCTTCTATCTTGCCAAGCATGATGTCTTTCTCTAATGATCTCTCTCTTCGCATGATGTGTCCGAAGTATGAAAGTCAAAGTCTTGTCATCTGAGCTTCTAAAGAAAGCTTAGGTTTGATCTCCTCTAGTACCGACTGGTTTGTTCTTCGGGCAGTCCAAGGTATACACAGTATTCGCCGCCAGCACCATAATTCAAAGGCATCAATTTTCTTCCTGTCTATCTTTTTCACTATCCAGCTTTCACATCCATATGAGGTTATTCGAAATAACATGGCTTGAACAAGTTGAATCTTTGTATGGAGAGAGACATCTCTGCTCTAAAGAATCTTATCTAGGCCTTTCATAGCCATTCTGCCAAGAGCAATGCGTCGTCTGATTTCTTGACTGCTTGTTGCTTCTTTATTGATAGTTGATCCAAGTAGGTTAAAGTTGTTCACGATTTCAATTTCTTCTCCTTCAACGATGAACCTGTTGATTATGCCAGTTGTCATGATCTTTGTCTTCTTTACATTCAGGTGCAGGCCCATTTTGAGACTATGCTCTTTGATTGTGAGAAACAAATGTTTCAGATCATCTTCACTTTCAGCCAGTAATGTGGTATCATCAGCATAGCGAAGGTTGTTGATGAGTCTTCCACCAATCTTCACACCTCTGTTGTCTTCATACAGTCCTGCTTCTCTGATGATTTGTTCTGCATATAAATTAAACAGGTAGGGGGAAAGTATGCAGCCTTGTCTTACACCTTTGCTTATTTTAAACCATTCTGTTTCTCCTTGTTCCGTTCGAACTGTTGCTTCTTGATCAATGTACAGATTGCGCAAGAGAATGATCAGATGTTCTGGTATACCCATGCTTCTTAATGTGGCCCAGAGTTTCTCATGGTTTACACAGTCAAAAGTCTTGCTATAGTCGATAAAGCACAAATAGATATCCTTTTGGTATTCTTTAGTCTTTTCAAGGATCTATCTCACATCCACAATGATGTCTCTCGTTCCTCTCCCTTTCCTGAACCCTGCTTGCACTTCAGGTAGTTCTTGTTCTAGATATGGCTGTAGTCTCTTTTGAATAATCTTCAGTAGAATCTTGCTGGCATGTGGGATCAGAGCGATTGTGCGATAATTTCCACAGTCAGTTGGATCACCTTTCTTTAGTATTGGTATAAACACAGATCTTTTCCAGTCAGTTGGCCATGATGTTGTCTTCCATATTTCTTGGCAGAGTCTTGTAAGTACGGTAACAGCTGCATCAGATTGCTGCAATACTTCTATGGGAATGCTATCAATGCCTGGTGCTTTGTTCTTTGATAAGGCTTTCAATGCTGCTTCAACTTCTTCTTTCATCACCAATGGTTCCCGATCATAAGGTACAGGTTGGAACGGCTGTTGGTCCACTTAATCTTTATCATATAAAAACTCTGTATATTCCTTCCACCTTTTCTTGATCTTCTCAGCATCATTCAACATAGAACCTTGAGCATCTTGTAACATTCCAATTCGAGGCTGGAACTTTTTCTTTAACTTTCGCAGCTTTAGGAAAGCCGATCTTGTTCTTCCTCTAATAGTTTCTGCTTCTATTTCCTTGCAAGTGTCATTGTAGTACTTTTCCTTGTCCTGTCTTGCTGCACATTGGAAATCTCTGTTGAGTTCTGCGATTGTCTTTCTTTCTCCTCTGGCTTTAGCTTCTCTGCGTTTCTGGGCAATTTTCAGAGTTTCTTCCATCATCCATTTTGGCCGTTTTTGCTTTTTCACCTTTTGTAGACACTTCTCGCTTTCTTCCAGCACAACCTTCTTGATGTCATTCCATAACTCTTCCGGAGCTCTGTCATTTGTATCTAAAGCAGCAAATTGATTTTGCAGGCAGTCTTTAAATTCCAGTGGTATATTCTCAAGGTCATATTTTGCTGCATTCATGAGTGGTTTGCTCTTTTTCAATTTTAGTTTGAGTTTGCATACTAGTAGTTGATGATCTGTACCACAGTCAGCTCCGGGTTTTGTCTTTGTTGATGTTACAGAGCTTTTCTATCATTGACTTCCACAGATGTAGTCAATTTGATTTTTATACAATCCATTGGGTGAAGTCCATGTGTACAGTCGCCGCTTGTGTTGCTGGAAGAAGGTGTTTGAGATGAATAGATCATTGGTATTGCAGAATTCTATCAATCTTTCTCCAGCTTAATTTCTGTTGCCAAGTCCATATTTTCCAACTACTTTGCCTTCTTCTTTGTTGCCAACGTTTGCGTTCCAGTCACCCATGACTATCAGGATATCCTGTTTGCATGTTCTGTCAATTTCAGCTTGTACTTGTTCATAGAACTCTTCAATTTCATTCTCTTCTGCAGCTGTTGTTGGGGCCTATACTTGAATTATAGTTGTGTTGATAGGCAATCCTCGTAGACGAATAGAGATTAAGCGTTCGCTGACTGCATTGTATTTCATTACAGTTCTTGCAAGTTTCTTCTTTATTATAAATGCAACACCATTTCTTCTTTGTCTTTCATTTCCAGCATAGTAGACCATGTGATCGTCTGATGCAAAGTGCCCGATGCCAATCCATTTCAGTTCGCTGACACCCAACAGATCAAATTGTACACGTTCCATTTCATTCTTGACCACCTCCAACTTCCCTTGGTTCATGCTTCGTACATTCCATGTTCCAATGTGTAAGACATCTTTACAGCTTCTGACTCTCATTTCATGCGCAGCTACATCAGCAGTCAGAATTCCCGAGGGCTTTGATCCAACCACATCATAAATGCTGGCTTTACTCTGAAACGTCTTCAGCTCTTCCCCAGTAGCTAGTTGAGTGCCTTCCGACCTGGGAATCTCATCTTCCAGCACCATAGCACAATTTGTTTTGTTGTAACTATCCATTGGGTTTTCATGGCAAGATACAGAAGTAGATTGCCGGGCCTTCCTTCCGTGCAGTTTAAGTATGGTGTTGTTGCCGTTGTCACAGAAATGTGATCCTCCGCCGTCAACACTATCCCATTCTGCTGCTGCCCAGATGGGTGGTTTGTCTTCGTCTGGCACCTCAGCTGAGACCTGTCCATCTTGGGAGACCCTGCCAGTAGTTAAACTACCGATAGTTTAGCTCTCAGCATCACTGATGCACGCAAGCCCTCACAGCACGACAAGCTGCAAACCAAGTGAGAGACCGCTCCATGTAGGACACCCCTATTTGTTGAGAAATTAGATGGTTCAGTTTATTTTGATTTTATCCTGTTGCTGTAAAGGGATCCACTGTGTCTGTCCCATGCCGCTTTGAATTCTGTTACTGTATTTGCCTTCACCACTTCCATCGGGAGGGCATTCCAAGCATCCAGCACCCTTTCAGTGAAAAAGTATTTCCTGACATTGCCTTTCAATTTACCACCTTGCAGCTTCCTTTTATGCCTTCTAGTTTTACAGCTTCCCCGTCTTTGGAAGAGATTTGTTTGTTCATTATTTCTCTTTAAGTATTTAAAGGTCTGAATCATATCTCCCCTATCCCTCCTCTCCTCCAGAGTGTACATATTTAAGTCTTCAAGTCTCTTCTCATAAGGCTTCTGACGCAGGCTCCAAATCATTTTGGTCACCTTCCTGTGAACAGTTTCTAGTCTTTTTACATCCTTTGCAAGATATGGTCTCCAAAACTGAACACAGTATTCTAAGGGGTATGTTTACTAAAGTCTCTTAACGTGCGTGGCGCGGTAGTCTGCAGGATGCCATATAAGGAGTGGGCGGTCCGATCAAAAATAGAGCACAGTAGCGCACGAGGAACACGCCCAGGAAGCATAAGCATGCGCGCTGATATGCAAACAGAGGAACAGTGCTGCAGTACAATGGTAAAGACACTGACAGATGGTGCAGAGGACATGGGTTCAATCCCCCACTGTGCCCAATGAAGAAGGGTGGCTGAGGCACTACTATTTATGAGTAATATTGCATTATGAGGCGTATTAATTTTATTTTAAGTACCGCTGCTAGCAAACGCACTTCCAAAGTGCTGTAACATAAGGTACTGCATTAGGCACCCCATAAGGTACCCCAGAGGGCACCGAACTCTTCTTTCTCATTTGTCTGATGTGGGGCTTCATGGTACAGTCTGGCAGTGGTTCTGTTCCTTCCTCACAGCTCGTTCTTTCTCTGTTCACTCTGATGGTCAGTCCTCCGCTTCCTTCCCTCTTGCTTGTGGTGTACCGCAGGGATCTGTCCTCTCTCCACTTCTGTTTAATATCTTTCTGGCTCCTTTACCCTTGGTGATCCAACAGGTCCCTGTGTCATTTTACATGTATGCTGACGATATTATCCTACTTTTTCATACCTCTCCTCTAACTCTGGATATTACTCAACTTAATCTTTGCCTCTCCCAGATCTCTTCCTGGTTATCCCAAAATTTCCTGCACTTAAATCCATCTAAGTCCACAGCTATGTGGGTCTCACTGAGTGGTTCTTGCCCTTCTTTAGCCCCCTCGATTGATTCTATTTCTCTCCCTCTTGTGTCATCCTTCCGTTATCTTGGTGTAATTCTTGATCCCACGCTCTCCTTCCATCAGCACCTTACTTCCCTTATTCGTCGTTCATTTGCTGCCTTGCGACAGATTAGGGCTGTCCGTTCCCTTCTCCCCTCCTCTTCCTTAGTCACTCTTGTCCTGGCCTTAGTCATAAACCGCTTAGATTATTGCAATGTTTTTCTTGCCAATCTCCCAAAATTTCAGCTTCGTCTTCAACGCATCCAAAATGCTGCCGCCCGTCTCGTCACATTCTCACATCGCTTTGACCATACCACTCCTATTCTTCTCCGCCTGCACTGGTTGCCTCTCTGTTTCCGTTTCCATTATAAGTTCCTTATTCTGATTCATCGTGCTCTTTATACCAATACTCCCCTATATCTTGCAGATCGGATCTCTCTTCACACTCCCTACCGTCAGCTTCGTTCTCTCCATGCCAACCGTCTGTCCCTCCCCGCCCCGTCACAAGCACGCCTTGAACAAACCCGTCATGCTGCTTTTTTCTTTCTAGGCCCAGTATTATGGAATGCATTACCACCACTTCTCCGATTGGAATCTTCATATCCTCAATTTAAAGCATCACTCAAAACCCATCTGTTTCAGCAAGCCTTTCATCTCTCTCCCGATGGTCCTCCCTGATGTTCTCATTTGATATGTGTTTCTGTTTGTTCGTACATTTGTCTTGTCATGTACCTTGTCTACCCATAGTTTGTTTTGTCTCCCCCTATATGGGCCTATTATCTCGTTATATTCTTATGTTTTATTAACCTTATGTTTTTAAAGTATTGGCCCTTTTGTTTTGTTTGTCTATTTTATTTGTCTATGCTTTTATACTTTTACTTTCCTATCTTGCTTTGGCGTTCCTTTTCCTTGTACTTGCATTGCCAACCTTTTATTGTACACCGCTTTATGTTTCGACGAAAAGTGGTCTATCAAATTTTAAATAAAGATAAAGATAAAGATTTTAAAGTGCACTGTCCGCCACGGCACCCTAAAATGTTGCTGAAAGGGTGGCCTATAGGGCGCCATACAGGGTGCCCTATGAGGCACAGCAAGGTCATAGCACTGTTTTTGATGGCAGCACTGTGCATTTAAACGCATAGAAATCTTAAGTAGGTGCGCTGACATGCAAAGAGAAACAGCAGTGTAGCACAATGGTTAAGGCACTGACTGATGATACAGGGGTCATGAGTTTGATCCCTAGTGTGCCTAATACGTAAGGCTGGCTGAAGCATCAGCTGTGACATGTAAGTATTGTTTCCTGTGGCACTTTATTTGTATTTTATTAATTGCTGCCAGCAAACACACCCTCATGTGCCGTAACCTAAGGTGCCGCATAAGGCACCCTATAAGGCACTCCATAGGGCACATTATAAAGTGCACTATCCGCCACGGCACCCTATAATGTCCCCTATAGGGCACCCTATCAGTCACTCCATAGCCTACTGTATAGTGCACCTTATATGGACAGTAACCATAAGGTGCCCTATAGGGCGCCCTATAAAGTGCCCTCTGAGGCACCTTATGGGTACAGTATGCTGAGGATGTTATTGCTGGCAGCACTAATGTACTTTAAAAATAGATAATGCTTTGGACAGCCCTATCAAAAACCCCACTGTGGGTTTGAACCCATGACCTCTGGCTCCACTGGCAGAGAAGCAAACAGTGGGCTATAGCTGCTAGCAAGCCCCTGGCTGGCTGTAGAAGGACTGCAAGTCACCACACAAACAGTCTGCTGTGGTCACCAGGATAGGGTTAACCCACCCATACCCATGATTCACTGCACATGCAAATCAGCAGTCTACAGATGATCACAAGATGGGGTATGCACCCCCACAGCACCTCGGACTGGTAGGGGAAACTGACCGTGTGTGGTACTGGCACAGAGTAGCTACACACAGTCACATTGTGCAGATACTGCACTCACCCTGAGGGTGAGGTGGGGCGGCCAGCACCATGTCCCCAGCAGTGCTAACGTGTGAGATAGGTAGTTTCTGCAGACATACCTTGGATATATCTGTAAGGCTTAGTCAGGTGTAGCCCCTATGGACCCCTAGGAGGATTATGTACCACCACCCTCCTCCTACAGGGCTGAGGGTGGTAAACAGGGTCTCCCATCAACAGATCCACATTCTACCTCCCTGCAATGGTGGCAGTAGAGGGGACCATCAAACCCAGTCCTGCTGGGGAACAAACACCTTACAGGGCAGACAATGCAGCCGCTGCACTATATCAAGACACATACCAGCTGCAGACAGTCTGCTAGCTAGTCCATAGTGCATGTTCCTGGTGGACATGCATGCACCCAAAACTGGGATGTCAGCATACACATCAAGCAGATAAGTCAGTGACTGGGCCCCAAAAGGAAACCCATAAATATCACATGAGAGAAATACCATACACCACTATGGGGGTGCCTAGCCATGCTGTGGTCACTGCACAGTCAGGGTGAGAGTGATCCCCCAGCAGGACATGCTGTGGCCACCCTGTCTGTGCAGGTGGTGGCCGGGCACTACAATGTCCCAGCCAGTGCCCTATGCCCTGTGCAGATGCATCCTGGCCAGGCCATCCTGTCCGGGCTATACCCATGGTACCTTGCTCCTCATTATGCACATTGGCAGGCCAATACTGGCAACAGTGCTGGCAGTGTGGGCTGTGGAGGATGTTTGCAGCCACCACACACTGGATAGACAGACACACACTCCCACACCTATGCCAGCATTGTGCTACTATAGAGGAGTTTAGCAGCCCTGGCCACCACACCAGTCCTCTGCACAGTGCAGGCATGGATATGGTACGCAATACTGTTGGGGGTCACTCCCCAGGGTGGTAAACACTGTCAGAGACCAGACCTGAAGCACACTCCACAGACATCAGAAAGGTTGCTATGATGGAGCTCAATCAGCAAACTGTGCTTAGGGCTATCTGCCAGTAATCATAGCAAACGTTTGATAGCTGTGTACCGTATTCCCAGGTGTAGGGTGGCATTGCTGAGGTATGCAAGTGCTAGTATTGGGAGATGCACGCAGGGCCCAATGTCCTGCCTCTCCAGGAGACATTGGCTAATGGAGCCTGTGGGTGTGGGTGTGGGTGTGTCTGCCCCTGTTGGCTGCTGCTTTACGGCAGAGGTTCCCAACTCCACTCCTGGTGTGCCAAACACTGTTCGGGTTTTCATGCTGTCCCTCATGAATATGCATGAGATACATCTGCATACCATGGGGGTGGTGCATGCATATGCAGCACAGGCATCTTTATTAGAGGCAGCATGGAACCTGAATGGTGTTTGGCCCTCCAGGACTGCATTTGGGAGACTCTGCTCTAGGTAATGCGCCTGTTTATGGTGTCTTTGCTCTGTAGCTTAAAATGTAGGTGTTTTGGGCATGTTTACGTCATCTGCACTAAACGTTCTGTCTGTATTAGCACGTTGTAGTAGTGGGTAAAATATGGGGACTGGGTTGGCAGGCACCATTGCGGGGATTTGAACCTGTGACCTTCTGCCTCCAAACACACTGGTTGTGTGCACTGCACCACCATGTTGCCACAGAGACCATGCATTCCCTGATGATTCCATGACTTTTTGTCTGGCAGGGCCTGTCTGTTGTAGTGCATGCCACCCACCTACACAGGGCTAGGCCATGGTCTCCTCTGGGCAGCTGCCACTGCCCCCTCCACCACCAGTACCCCTCTGCCACCATGCTGACATGCCCTTCTGCTGGTGGTGCTGGTGGTGCGCAGTCTCAGTCCATCCAGTGTGCAGGTAGGCGGCTGCCTATGGTGCGTGTTCTGGGGTAGGGGTGCCTGCATAGACGTCCACGCTTCCCCCCAACACCGCCTGCCAATGTTCTGTGCCCTTGGAGGTACCTGCTGGGTACTATCCCCTGTGACACTGTGTTAAACACACTCTTGCCCATGTTGGGCCCTCATCAGTTGCTGTCTGGCTGCTGTACAGTTTCAGCATTCCTAAGTGCCACCTAGGCATCTGCCTAGTCCGCACTGTGGCCCAGCTGCACCACATCATGTGCCGCCTGCAGCCCTCTGTGGCCCCTTTTCAAGCATCTGTCCAGTTGCCCGTTCCGACATGCCCGCCCTGCTGTTGCGGGACATGTGCACGCCATAGGACACCTGTCCAATGCAGAGGGAAACCCTGATCAGTGCTATTTCTGTGGGATCATTCACCTTGTATGGGGACGGAGCGTAGACCTTTCCAAAATTCATATCTTTTATTTTGGAGCTTTCTTGGGAGTGTTTTTTGATGTTTCCGATTAAGATCACTGTTGCCCAGCTTGGTTATGTTTTTTATATATTTTGTTGGGGTCATTTTCAATGTTTATTTGCCCTTTTGCTCTGTGCACATGTATGACACTTATCACTTTTTGTTGGTTTCCCTGGTTTTGAGGTACATTGCTGACGGAAATGGTTTCTCTTCCCTTTAAATGCTCTCTTGCGCGAGATTCTCACTCGCGGTATTTTTCAGGCAGGTAATTCACAGCGCTCATGTGCGGGGACCCTCTCCCCTCCCACTATCCTCCCCTTGACCTCTTCTCTCCGCCCCTGGGGAGCCTTATACGGACCTTCCTCCACCCTCCCGATGCCTTTCCCCGCCTTCAGCGCTCGTGTGCGCCGCTGCGCGCATGAGCGCGCACTAAAGCGAATTTTTGCCCCGAAATGCATCATTAGCGTGCGCTAAGGTACATTAGCGTGCGCTAAGGTACCTTAGCGCGTGCTCATGCGCGGCGCGCATGTTCAGAACCTTTAGTAAACATACCCCTAAGTGAGGCCTCACCAGTGACTTATACAGTGGCATTAATACCTCTTCCTTTCTGCTGGTAATTCCTCTTTGTATGCAGCCCAACATCCTCCTGGCTTTTGCCACCGCCTTGTTGCACTGTTTGCCACCTGGAGATCTACAGAAATAATCACACCAAGGTCTTTCTCCTGATCCATGCACACCAACCTCTCGCCCCCTATCGCGTACATTTCCCTTGGATTTCTGCTACCCAAGTGCATGACACTGCACTTCTTTGCATTGAATCTTAATTACCAAGCATTAGACTATTCTTCCAGCTTTTGTAGATCTTTCTTCATGTTAACCACTCCCTGTGGGGAGTCGACTCTGTTGCAAATTTTCGTTCATTTTTTCTTTCATTCATTCTTTTATTTGTTCATTTTTTCTTTTGTTCGTTCATTTTTTTTTGTTCATTCGTTCTTTCATTCGTCCATTTTTTCTTTTTTTTTTTTCTTTTTATTTATGCAATTTTACAAAATTAATCAAGCAATACGCTTGTACAGCAAACAACAACTTGTAAAGAAATTGTTAATATACTAAAGAAGTAACAGGAAATCAAAAATACAAGAGTATTTTAGCCCACAATAAAGGGAGAGTCGGCTCGAGGAAAAACAATCTCAAGGAAAAAGTGGTTCCTTGATGAATTAAAGAAACAAGTACCCAGAAATATAAGATGACGGGTAGTGACAGAGAAAAACCATCATGATAAGGACACCCAATGATAACATTCACTGAGGAGAAGAGGTAACAACCATCTGCGAGCTAATAAACGAAGATAAATCTTCCGGCTGAAAAAATACATACTTATTAGCTCTAAAGGAAACAATACATTTACAGGGGAAACGCAGTATAAATGAAGCGCCAATCTGAACAACACCAGATCTCAATAACAGAAAAGCTCTGCGCCGTTTCTGAGTCTCCCTAGAAACATCAGGGAACATCACAACCTTCTGCCCCAGAAATAGCGCAGACCGTTTCTTAAAATACAATTTTAATATCCAATCCCTGTCTGATGATATCGCAAAAGTCACTAACATTGCAGAGACTGATAACTGAGCTTCTTTAGGTGATTGTAGGAGAGCGGAAACATCCAAAACATCCATATCTATACCACCCTGAGATATATTTCTTTCTTTCCTAGCTTTAGGCAAAAAATAAGCTTTTACTACTGGGGGAGTTAAATCAGCTGAAACATTTAAAACTTCCTGTATATATTTCTTGAACAATTCAATCGGGGACAATCCTACTAATACTGGAAAATTTAACAATCGTATGTTAGAAGCTCTCACAGCATTTTCTAAATTTTCCAGTTTCATTCTTATCGAAACATTATCTTTCATAATAGTGTCATTTACTAATGAATTCTGAGTCACTTTCTGTTCCCCAACTTCAATCCTCGAACGAAGATTGTCCAAGTCTCCCCGCACCCCAGACGAGACACTCTCCAGGTTCTCCAAACGCGAAGTTGTCAATTCCACGTGCTGACTAACTGCGGAAGAAAGCTGTGAAATCGCTTCCCATATTGTTTCCAATGAAACCTCCTTAGGGCGCTTCAAAAAAATACCTCTAGAAATATCAGCCATCAAAGGTATTGCCTTTACTTCTACTTCTTCCTCTAAGCGTAAGGGTGTAACCGCCTCCGATATTGACGAGGAAACCGCATCCACAGCTCTCCTCACTGAGAGCTGCACTCCGGGGCTCTCCTCCAGCAAGGCCCGCACACCAGACGCAGCACCACCATCTCCGGGCGGGGCTGCCTCTCCTCACGCATGAGGAGGCTCCAGGCAGGTCCCTCGTGGAGGCGGCAAACGCTCATTGGGGGAGAGAGACATCTCCAGGGCAGGAAACACCGGAGCCACTACATCCGACGTCACAGCGCCCGCTCGAATCTCCCCCTTCTGCTTCTCTGTCAGCTGAACAAATCGATCCATAGGACCAGCAGAAACTGTAACAGGAATGGCAGGTATGGGCTCCGCGGGAGGAGCCTTCTGTTTGCCTTTACGTTTAGGCATGTTCAGCCCAAAACGCTCACGCCGCCATCTTAGAGTCAGCCACTCCCCCCCATTCGTACATTTTTTCATTCATTCGTTCTTTCTTTCATTTGTTCATTTTTTGTTCATTTGTTCTTTCTTTCATTCCTTCTGTTTTTTCATTCATTTGTTCTTTCTTTCTTACATTTGTTCATTTTTCGTTGATTCGTTCATTTTTTCTTTTTTTCATGCATTCATTTTTTTCGTTCATTCGTTCTTTTATTCATTCTTTTTTCGTTCATTCATTTTTTTGTTCATTTGTTCTTTCTTTTTTTCATTCATTCGTTCTTTTTTATTCATTCATTCCTCCTTCCTTTCATTCATTCATTTTTTCGTTCATTATTTTTTTCATTCGTTCATTTTTTTGTTCATTCGTTTGTTCTTTCATTTGTTCATTTTTTTGTTCTTTTTCTTTCATTCATTCTTTTTCATTTTTTGTTCTTTCTTTCTTTCATTCATTCATTCGTTAATTTTTTTTCATTCATTCTTTCTTTTTTCATTCTTTCGTTCATTTGTTCTTTTGTTCATTCTTTCATTCATTCTTTCATTTTTTCTTTCATTCTTTCTTTCGTTCATTCTTTCATACATTCGTACATTTTTTTCATTCATTCATTCTCTTTTTTTCATTCTTTCTTTCGTTCATTCTTTCATTCTTTCATACATTCGTTCATTTTTTCATTCATTCGTTCTTTCTTTCATTCATATATGAGATAAAGTGATATGTTCTTGTTCCGTATTTCAAGGAAATCCATTCCATCTAAATTGCTTGATGTATATAGGGGTAAGTTTGAGTTCTTTTTTGTTTAGTATGAGTACCCCCTCCTCTTTTTGATTCCCGGTGGCAGTTAAATAGGTCATATCCCTGAATTTGTAATTGGTTTATTAAAATGCTGTCAGCAGGTGAGAGCCATGTCTCAGTGGCACATAGGTGTTTTTTTTGTCCTCGAGTAGATCAGTAATTATTGGTATCTTATTTCTTATAGATCTTACATTGATAAATATGCATTTTAATTGAGTGAGGGGGGACTGTGTCTTTTGTTGTATCCATATAGTTTGGATCTGTATTTGATGTTTTTCTGATGTGGCTTATTATTGGGTGGATAGTAGTTTATTTGGTAGTTTGAATTTTATTTATTTTTTATTTATTTATTACAAATTTCTATATCACGTTTTCCAAAAGATCAAGCGTGGTTACAATTAACAACAATTTGAATAGTACAAAGAACTAGTACATACTCAGTTACATAGAACAATGTTAAACTATATACATAAGCATGGCTGACATAGCTCAATGGTGACGAAAATAAGAACTATATACAGCTCTGGACGGGGTGTAGAGTGGTGTTTTCTCTTGGTAGGTTTTGGGAGGAAGGGGGTGTTGTATCAGGAGCATTGTATTCTACTTGTGTGTCAAAATGGAGGGTAAATAGGTGAGTTTTCAGTTTTTCGCGGGACATTTGGAGGTAATTATGGGGCATGTTTACTAAACCGTCTTAACGTGCGCCCAGCACTAGTGTGCAGGCTGCCATATATGGAGTGGGTGTTTCAGTCTTAACGTAGCAAAACAGGATTATTGCACGATAATCATGTTTTGCTACGTTAATGCGCGGTAATCTTAAGTAGGCGTGCAGAGATGCAACCACATAAACAGAGCTGTAGCACAATGGTTAATACACTGAATGATGGTATTGAGGTCATGAGTTTGATCCCCTAGTGTGCCTAATGAATAAGGCTGGCTGAGGCATTACAGTTATGTATTGCTTTTTGAGGAATTTTATTTTTATTTTAATTAGTGCTGCCAGCAAACACACCCTCACAGTGGCGTAACCTAAGGTGCCGCATAAGGCACTCCATAGGGCATATTATAAAGTGCACTGTCCGCCAAGACACCCTATAATGTCCCCTATAGAACACCTTATAAGGCGCCCTATGAGGCACCCTAAGGTTACAGTACTCCAGAGCTACTCAATTCCGGTCCTGGAGGTCTGCAACCCTGCAGGTTTTCGGGATATCCCTAATGATATGCATGAGATATATATGCATTAGAGATAGCCTGCCAACCTGACTGGTTTGTGGCCCTCCAGGGCTGGATTTGGAGACTCCTGCCTTACACCTCTGTCATTTAAGATTGTGAGTGGGCAAGGTACAGATGTTCTAGACATCAAAAGGGTAGATAGAATGTGTCACATTCCTCCTAGATTCTCAACACCACCAAAAAGTTGTCTAATAGACAATATTTTGGTGGTGGTGAGAAGCAAGGAGGAATGTGACAAATTCTAACCTTTTCGATGTCTTTTCGATGTCACATTCCTCCTCGATTCTCACCATCACCATCACCAAAAAGTTGTCTAATAGACAATATTTTGGTGGTGGTGAGAAGTGAAGAGGAATGTGACACATTCTATATACCCTTTTGATGTCTAGGACATCTGCACCTTGCCCACTCACAATCTTAAATGACAGAGGTGTAAGGCAGGGGTCTCCAAATCCAGCGCTGGAGGACCACAAACCAGTCAGGTTGGCAGGATATCTCTAATGCATATATATCTCATGCATATTCATTAGGGATATCCCGAAAACCTGACTGGTCTGCGGCTCTCCAGGACCAGGGTTCCCCACCCCTGGGATAGACAGACACACACTCCCCACACCTATGCCAGCATTGTGCAACTATAGAGGTGTTTGGCAGCCCTGGCCACCGCACCTGTCCTGGGCACAGTGCAGGGATGGCTATGGTACGCAATACTGTTGGAGTCACTCCCCAGGGTGGTGAACACTGTCAGACACAAGACCTGTAGCACACTCCACAGACATCAGAAAGATTGCTATGATTCAGCTCAATCAGAAAATTGTGCTTAACTTAGGAATTGCTATCAGCATTAATCATAGCAACCTTTTGATAGATGTGTACCATGTTCCCAGGTTTAGGGTGGCATTGCTAAGGTATGCAAGTGCTAGTATTGGGAGATGCACGCAGGGCCCAATATCCTGCCCCTCCAGGTGGCTTTGGATAATGGAGCCTGTGGGTGCGAGTGTGTCTGACCCTGTTGGCCGCTGCTCTAGGGCAGAGGTTCCCAACTCCGGTCCTGGTGGGCCAAACACTGTTTGGGTTTTCATGCTGTCCCTAATGAATATGCATGAGGTACATCTGCATACCATGGGGCGGTGCATAGAAATGCAGCACAGCCATATTTATTAGAGGCAGTATGGAACCTGAATGGCGTTTGGCTCTCCAGGACCTCTTTTGGGAGACTCTGCTCTAGGTAATGCGCATGTTTATGGTGTCTGTGCTCTGTAGAGTAAAATGTAGGTGTTTTGGGCATGTTTACCTTATCTGCACTAACGGTTCTGTCTGTATTACCACGTTTTAGTAGTGGGTAAAATATGGGGGCTGGGTTGGCAGGTACCACAGGTGAGACTTGAACCTGTGACCTTCTGCTCCTGAACACACTGGCTGTGTGCACTGTGCCACCATAATATAGCATTCCCTGGGGATTCCATGACTGTTCGTCAGACAAGGCCTGTCTGTTGCAGTGCACGGCACCCACCTACACAGGGCTAGGCCATGGTCTGCTGTGGGCAGCTGCCACTGCCCCCTCCACCACCAGTACCCCTCTGCCACCATGCTGACATGCCCTTCTGCTGGTGGTGTTGGTGGTGCGCAGTCTCAGGACATCCAGTGTGTGGGTAGGCGGCTGCCTATGGTGCGGGTTCTGGGGTAGGGGTGCCTGCACAGCTATCCACGCTTCCCCCCAGCACCGCCTGCCAATGCTCTGTGCCCTTGGGGGTACCTGCTGGGTACTATCTCCTGTGACACTGTGGGAAACACCCTCGTGCCCATGTTGGGCCCTCATCAGTTGCTGTCTGGCTGCTCTACTGTTCCATAATTGCTATGGGCCACCCAGGCATCACCCTAGTTCGCACTGTGGCCCAGCTGCAGCACAGCATGTGTCGTCTGCATCCCTCTGTGTCCCCTTTTCCAGTATCTGTCCAGTTGCCCATTCCGACATGCCTGTCCTGCTGTTGCGGAACATGTTCACGCCATAGGACACCTGTCCAATGGAACGGAAAACCCTGATCAGCGCTATGTCACTGTGGGATCATTCACCTTGTATGGGGACAGAGCATAGACCCTTCCAGTATTCATATCTTTTTTTTGGAGCTTTCTTGGGAGTGTTTTTTGATGTTTCCCATTAATATCACTATTGCCCAGCTTGGTTATGTTTTTTATATATTTTGTTGGGGTCATTTTCAATGTTTATTTGCCCTTTTGTTCTGTGCACATGTATCACACTTATCATTTTTGCAGGTTTCCCTGGTTTTGCTGTACATTGCTGATGGAAATGGTTTCTCTTCTCTTTAAATCAGCTCTAACACCAGGGTTTCACTGGCGTTAGTTTTCAGCCTCGGATTTCACAGCATTAGTGTGCAGGGAGCCTCTCCCCTCCCACTCCCCTCCCATTGACCCCCTCTCTCTGCCCCTGGGGAGCCTTCCTCCGCCCTCTGGGAGCCTTTCTCCACCCTCAGCGCTTATTTGCGCCGCTACGCGCGTTAACGCATGCTAAGGTAGCTTATCGCCTGGTAAAGCGCCATTATTGCGCGATAAGGTACCTTATCGCGCGATAATGTCGCATAGCGCACTTTAAGACGGTTTAGTAAACATGCCCCTTAATCCTCTAAAGTTTTCTGGTAGAGCGTTCCAGAGGTTAGGGGCAACATGTGAGAATGTTTTATTATTTGTTAACTTTCTGGATTTCCTGAAGTCCATCGGTATACGAGAAGTTTGTTTTTGTTCCTGTTGTGTTGATTACGATTGAGGGTTTCCTTTGAGTTGCGTGTGGATAGATACGAAGGGGCAATGTTGTTGATTCAGTTGAAAGTTGATAAAAGGATTTTGTAATTAATGTGGCTTTGAATGGGTAGCCAGTGAAGAATGACTAAGGGGTATGTTTACTAAAGTGCGGTAAATGTGGCTAACGCGCATTGTACGACGTTAACGACCGTAAGTGTGGTATAACGCGCGTACCGACGCGCCAACGACCGTTAACGTAATACTACGTGCGTTAAGCACAGTTAACGATTGTAAAGTCCTGCGGCGCGTTAAAACAGCGCAGAAGGTGGAGAGTGGGCGGAGAGAAGGGGTCAATGGGCGGAGAGTGGGCGGGGAGAGGCTCCCCTCACACTAACGCACTGAATTCCTGAGCTCAATGCCAACGCGAATGAAAACCTGTCGTTAAAGGCATATTAAAGGGAAGAGAAACCATTTCCGTCAGCAATGTACAGCAAAACCGGGGAAACCCACAAAACGTGAGCAGTGTGATACATGTGCACAGAACAAACTTTCACATAAAACGTTAAAAATGACCACAAGAAACATTGTAAAAAGCATAATTCAGCTGGGCAACAGTGATAGCAATGGGCAACAAGGCACAACACTCCATGGAAAGCAGCAAAAAAAGGAAATGATGTTTGGAAGGGTCTACGCTCCGCAGACCCTTTCAAAGATCATTTCATTGTAATGGAGCTGTCCTGGGAGTGTTGTTCCTTGTTGCCCAATGATATCAGTGTCGCCCATCTTGGTTATGGGTGTGTGCCCCTTTTTTGAGGTCTATTCTGAGGTTTATGTGCACCTTTGTCCCCATACAAGGTAAATGAGCCCACAGTAAACGTGTGCAGAGCAGGGTTTCTGACTCGTCTGACTCGTTTAACTAACTCCAGGGACTGCACTGTCTCTGTGGCCACAGTGTGGTGCAAAAGACACAGCCAGTGCCTGTCAGACCAGAGGGTCACAGGTTCAAATCCCAGCTTGGGCTCCTGCCAACCCAGTCTCCATAGGTTTACCCACCACTAAACAGTGATAGTAACAACACCCCTTTATTGCAGAGAACATACACATGGTTCATACACCTATATTTTACCACACCAAACACAGACACCAGAAACAGGAGCATTACCCAGAGCAGAGTATCGCAAATGCAGTCCTGGAGGGCCAAACACCATCCAGGTCCCATGCTGCCTCTAATAACGATGCCTGTGCTGCATATCTATGCACCACCCCAATGGTATGCAGGTGTATCTCATGCATATTTATGAGGGACAGCATGAAAACCCGATCAGTGTTTGGAACACCAGGACCGGAGTTGGGGAACTCTGCCGTAAAGCAGCAGCCAACAGGGCCAGACACACCCACACACACACCCACAGGCCCCATTGGCCAATGCCTCCTGGAGAAGCAGGACATTGGGCCCTGCCTGTATCTCCCAATACTAGCAGTTGCATACCTTAGCAATGCCACCCTACACCTGGGTATATGGTACACAGCTATCAAACGTTTCCTGTGATAACTGGCAGATATCAATTCCTACGTTAAGCACAGTTTTCTCACTGAGCTCCACCAAAACAAGCATTCCGATGTCTGCGGTGTGTGCTGCAGGTCTGGTCTCTGACAGTGCTTACCACCCTGGGGAGTGACCCCCAACAGTCTTGCATACCATATCCATGCCTGAACTGTGCCCAGGACTGGTGTGGTGGGTATGGCTGCTGAACACCTCTATAGTTGCACAATGCTGGCATAGGTGTGGGGGTGGCTGTCAATCCAGTGTGTGGTGGCTGCAAACACCTTCCACAGCCCACGCTGCCAGGAATGTTGCCAGTATTGAGCTGCCAATGTGCATAATGAGGAGCAAGGTACCATGGGTATAGGCCGGACAGGGTGGCCTGGCCAGGGTGCATCTGCACAGGGCATAGGGCAGTGACAGGCACATTTTAGTGCCAGGCCACCACCTACACAGACAGGGTGACCTCTGTATGTCCTGCTGAGAGATCACTCTCACCCTGACTGTGCAGTGACCACAGCATGGCTAGGCACTCCATAGTGCTATATAATGTTTCTCTCATGTAATAGATATGGGTTTCCTTTTGGGGCCCAGTCACTGATTTATCTGCTTGCTGTGTATGCTGACATCCCACTTCTGGGTGCATGCATCTCCACTGGGCACATGCACGATTGACTACCTAGCAGACTGTTTGCAGCTGGTATGTGTCTTGATGGAGTGGCTTGCAGCAGGAGAATATCAGATAGTGGTGGGGTGCAGCTTAGCATATCTAGGCCTAATGTCTGTCTGCTATTGTGTTATGGATGTGTACAGAGCTGCATTGCCTGCCCTGTGGGATGTCTGTTCCTCACCAGAACTGGGGTTGATGTTCCTCTCTACTGCCAACTTTGCAGGGAGGTAGAATGTGCATCTATTGTTAGGGGACCCTGTTTACCACCCTTAGGGGTGTGGGGGGGGGGGCCACCTGGGGGTCCATGGGGGCTATGCCTGACTGCATGGTGTTTGTGCAGAGACTACCTATCTCACACATTAACACTGCTTTGGACCTGCGTCATGGACGGTGCTGTGGACCTGGTGCTGGGTGCCTCACTGCACCCTCAGGGTGAGCACAGTACCCGCACAATGTGACGGTGTGTAGCTACTCTGTGCCAGTACAACACATGGTCAGTACCACCTACCAGGCCGAGGTGCTGTGGGGGTGCACATGGTCACTTCCCCCTACCAGGCCGAGGTGCTGTGGGGGTGCATTCCCCATGGTGTGTATCTGTGGACAGCTGATTTGCATGTGCAGTGCATCATGGGTGTGACTGGCACGATCCAACCGTGGGAAGATCCAGCGCTTGCTCACAGGCTCTGATAAACCATAGGCCGTCACACGTACATCTGTTAGCATAATGCATAGGTGCAAGACACCCTAAAGTGTCTGTACTATAAGGTGCCCACGCTGGTAAAAACACACGTACCCACGCACGATTGTACGCACGCACCAACGCACGTAGCTACGCACGGGGCTACGCCCGTAACAACGCACGCAGCCACGCATGCACCAACGTACATGGCTACGCGCACTGCGAGAGTGTGTTTCAGTAACCACTATTGAACGTAGCGACAAACATGCCTCCTCATTCCCTATGTGATGTACAGGGTGATGCCTGGGACAGCCTTCTGCGTTAGGCACACTGGGGACTCGAACCCATGCTGCCTGTAAGAGCGGTGAGTACACTAACCATTGTGCTACGGCTCTGTTTCAATGATTTGTGTCTGTACGCCTTCATACGATTAACGCGCAGTAACGCACCACGGCGCCCTGTAACGCTCGCTAGTTTTTGGAACGCGCGTTAGTGGTTACGATGTCCCGCCCATGTCCTTTTTTGGTTTTCCTTTCACTAACGCGGCTCCTAACGCGATTTGCACTAACGCAGTTTAGTAAACATACCCCTAATTGTTAAAAATATTTCTTGGGGGGTGTTTTGGTGCTTTTATATGAAGTGAATAATCATGTCCTGGCAATGTCCCAGTTTTTATACTATTTCCTACTATGAACATTTCCTTTTTTAATTGGTCTTGTTTTATTTGATATTTTTATGTGTCTAATATGTGTGTATATAAAGCCATTTCACTGGCAACTTTTTTTTTTTTGAGATATTGGACATTAAGGCACTGAACTACAAGGGTGCCAATAATGTTCACCACTGTATATAGCCAAATTTTAAAATGTAACTTTCAATATTAATTTTTGATACTAAGGGGTATGTTTACTAAACCATCTTAATGTCGCAGCGGTGGTATTATCGCACGATAAGTGATGTTATCCCGCGATAATGTCACTTAACGCCCGATAATGTGGCTGCAGCGTTAAGGCACACTAACGCTGTGAAATCCAGGTCTGAAGGGTGGAGTAAGGCTTCCCAGAGGGCGGAGAGAAGGGGTCAATGGGCGGCGAGTGGGGGGGAGAGGCTCCAGGCACACTAACGCTGTGAAATCCTGGTCTGAAAACTAACGCCAGTGAAACCCTCGCATTAAGGCACATTTGCAGGAAAGAGAAACCATTTAAGTCAGCAATGTGCAGCAAAGGCAGGGAAATCCAGAAAAGTGATAGTAGTGATACATGTGCACGAACCAAAAAAGGCAAATAAGCATAGAAAATGACCAGAACCACATTTAAAATACCAATAACCAAGCTGGCCAATAGTGATATTAATGAGAAACATAAAGCAACACTACTGACAAAGCCTAAAAAGGAAGATATCATGTCTATTCTCTGTCCCCCTACAAAGTGAATGATCCCACATTGAAATAGCGGTAATCAGGGATTTGTTCGTTTAGATTGGGCAGGTTTGTTATGGCTTGCCCATGTGCAGCAACAGCAGAGTGGGCACATAGGAAAGGGCAACTGTACTGATGCTGTACATGGGATACAGAGGACTTCAGGCGGCACGTGCTGTGGTCCAGCTGGGGCACAGTGCAGACTAGGCAGATGCCTAGGTGGCACATAGGACTGCCGAAACTGTAAAGCAGCAGGACAGCAACTGACGAGGGTCCAACATGGCCACGTGTGTGTGTCCCACAGAGTCCCAGGGAACATTACCCAGCAGGTACCCCCAAGGGCACATAACATTGGCAGGCAGTGCCGTGGGGAAGCGTGCATGTCCATGTAGGCACCCCTACCCGAGAAACCACACCATAAGCAGCCGCCTAGTGGCACACTGGGTGGCCTGGGACTGCGCATCACCAGCACCACCGGCATAAGGGCATGTCAGCATGGTGGTGGAGGGGTGCTGGTGGTGGAGGGGGCAGTGGCATCTGCCCGCAGCAGACCACGGCCAAGCCCTGTTTAGGTGGGTGCCGTGCACTGCAAGGTCTGTCTGACTAACAGTAATGGTATCCCCAGGGAATGACTTGCTTCTGTGGCAACAGGGTGGTGCAGTACAGACAGCCAGTGTGTTCAGGGGCAGAAGGTCACAGATTCAAGTCCCAGCTGTGGCTCCTGCAAACCATGTCCCTACATTTTATCCAGACCTAAACAGTGATAAGAAAGAAGGAACCTTTTATTGCAGATAACATAAACACGCCATAAATGCCTATAATTTACCCTACAGAGCACATACGCCATAAACATGTGCAATCCCTAGAGCAGAGTTTCCCAACTGCAGTCTTGGAGGGCCAAACACCATTCAGGTATCATGCTGTTCCTACTAAATATGCCTGTGATGCATTTGTATGCCCTGCCCCCATAGTATGCAAATGCATATTCATTAGGGACAGCATGAAAATCTGAACCGTGTTTGGCCCACCAGGACCTGAGTTGGGAACCCCTGCCCTACAGCAGCAGCCAACAGGGGCACAAACACCCACACCTACAGGCTCCATTATCCAATGGCTCATGGAGAGTCAGGCTGTTGGGCCCTGCGCGTAGCAGCAATGCCATCTTAAACTTGGAAACATGTTCCACATATATCAAAAGGTTGCTATGATTAATGTCAGATAACAAATCCTAAGTTAAACACAATTTGTTGACAGAGATTCATCATAGCAACCTTTCGGATATCTGTGTAGTGTGTTTCAGTGTTTGCTTCTGACAGTGTTTACCACCCTAGAGAGTGACCCTAACAGTATTGAGTGCCATAGCAATGCCTGCACTGTGCCCAGGACTGGTGTGGGGTCCAGGGCTGCCAACCACCTCTATATTTGCACAATGCTGAAATAGGTGTGGGAGTGTGTGTCTGTCTATCCAGTGTTTTGTGGCTGCATACACCTTACTGAGCCCACAATGCTTGCACTGTTTCCAGTGTTAGCTTGACAATGTGCATAATGAGGAGCAAGGTATTGTGGGTATGGGCCGGACAGGGCAGCCTGGGCAGGCTGCATCTGCACAGGGCATAGGGCAATGGCTGGGACATTGTAGTGCCTGACCACAACCTGCATGGACAGAGTGGCCACAGCATGTCATGCTGGGAGGTCACTCTCACTCTGACTGAGCAGTGACCATAGCATGGCTAGGCTCCCCCATAGTGCTGTATAGTATTTCTATCAAGTGATATTTTTTGGGTTCCTATTTCTGGGGTTCAATCACTGACATACCTGCTTGGTGTGTGTGTGTGTGTTGGATCCCATGCCTGGGTGCACTGTGTACTAGCTAGCAGACTATCTGAAGTTAATATGTGTATGGCTGGAGCACCTTGCAGGGTGGAGACTGACTGTGCCCTTTGCTGGTGAATGTCAGATAGTGGTGGGGGACAGCTAAGCTTTTCCAGCATTCTGCCTGTCGGCCATTGCCTTATTGATGCATACAGATCTGCATCAACTACGCTGTAGGGTGCCTGTTCCCCAGCAGGACTGGGGTTGATGGCCCCCTTTACTGCCACCATTGCAGAGATGTAGAATGTGGATCGGTTGGTGGGAGATTCTGTCCCCCACCCTAAGCCACAGAGAGCAGGGCGGGTTGGGTGGCACTACATAATCTGCTTTTGGGTCCAAACACCCCCCCCCCTTCATTTATAACATGTGACCATGGCACCCACACAGGATATGCACTATTCTGGGTGCCTCATAGTCCACAAGGGCTAGACATAATTGGGAAATACAGATGGACACAGGTGCTTCCTAGGTGTGTCTGCACAGACTATCTATTGCACACTAGCACTGATGGCAACCTGCAGCATAATCTATCTCAGTCAAACCAGGTGCTGTGGACCTAGTGCTGGGCGCCCCATCTCACCCTCAGGGTGAGCACAGGACCCGCACAATGTCACGGTCTGTAGCTACTCTGTGCCAGTAACACACATGGTCAGTTCCCCCTACCAGGCCAAGGTGCTGTGGGGGTGCATATCCCATCTTGTGATCAGCTCTAGACTGCTGATCTGCATGTGCAGTGCATCATGGGTATGGTTAGGTTTACCCTATCCTGGTAACCATAGCAGACAGTTTGTGTGGCGATCTACAGTCTTTCTGTAGCCAGCCATTGGTGCAGTAGCTCCCATAGTGATGTAGCACAATGGTTACTACAATGACTTTAGAAGCAGAGATCTCGGGTTCAATTCTTCTCTGTTCTCCTTTTTTTTTTTGACTGTCCTACACAACTACGTTTCATTCGTGTAACAGTCATATCTGTCAGATCTGTGCTGCCGCCACATTATACCCTCATCACTGTTGCCATCCATCCTTCTGTCCGTCTATGTGTGTGTGCCAGCTGTGTTGTGTCCTGCCCTAATGTGCAGGCTGCTACCCCATGTCCTGCACTGGTACATGTTTATGTATTGCAGCTCTTCCTGGTTGCCTCTCCTGTGGCTGCTCTGCATGGCACTGCTCTCCTCTGTCCTCCTGTTATTGCACTTATCCTGCCACCTCTACCTCCTCTGGTGGACATGTATCCCCATCCTCTGCCACACACTGTCATTGTTGCACTGTACAATTACCATCACCCTGTACATCGGTACAGCTGCCCCCGATATGTTTGTCCACTTTACCTGCTGCCACAAGGGCTGCACGCAGATTTGGCTGGTCCATGAGCTCTGTCATCTACTTCCTTCCATCACCTGTTCATTGCCTTTCCTTGGTGCTCTGTGCAGTGTTATGGTTACATCTGTGTTTGAGCCATACATTTCATGCTTGTGACCTTGGGGCACCTTTGTGCCCCTGGGCACCATCTCCTGTGTCACCTTAGCATCCCTGGGGCATCTTTCACGGCACCTTAGGTTTGGCCAGCTTATGGGTCGCCTTATATGCTGCCTTAGAGGGTTCCAACCTTTCCTGTCGCCCTCTGGGGCACATTATGACCTGCCTTGTATGACGTGGTGCTTTATGATGTGCCTTATGGTGCGCCCTAAAAGGTGCATTAGGTTGCGGCACTGGGGTGAGGCTTTTTTGGCTGGCAGTGCGGATTGTTGGGATGTGTCTGGCTGTAACAAGCAGGAAAAAGGATTTGCTCAGACAGCCTTTTAACCAAGCCCACTGAGGGATCAAACTTAGGACCACTGTATCAGCAGGCAATGTATTAACCAGTGTGCTACACCTCTGTTGCTGTGATGGTAGGTCAGCGTGCCTAATTAAGGCTAATGCATGTTAAGGTGCCACAGCTCCCTCTATCACGCAATAACAGACTTGGGGGTATGTTTACTAAACCGTCTTAATGTGCGCCCGGCGATAGTGTGCAGGCTGCCATATAAGGAGTGGGCGTTTCAGTGTAAAGTAGCAAAACGGGATTAGCGCGTGATAACGTGCGCTGCTGCGCACATTATCGTACAGAGCGCCGCTAAGCGCGTTACCGCGCAGTAATCTTATGTAGGCGCACAGACATCCAACATAGAAACTGAAGTGTAGCACAATGGTTAATACACTGACTGATGCAAGGGTCATGAGTTTGATCCCCCAGTCTGCCTAATGCATAAGGTTGGCTGAGGCATCAGCTTTGACATGTAAGTATTGTTTCCTGAGGCATTTTATGTGTATTTTAATTATTGCTGCCAGCGAACACACCCTCACGTGCCGTAACCTAAGGTGCCGCAGAAGGCACCCTATAAGGCACTCCATAGGGCATATTATAAAGTGCACTGTCTGCCACGGCACCCTATAATGTCCCCTATAGGGCACCCTATAAGGCGCTCCATAGGACACCTTATAAGGCACCTTATATGGACTATAACCATAAGGTGTCTCAGAAGGGGCTTTATAGGGTGCCCTATAAGGTGCCTTATAGGGCGCCTTCTGAGGCACCTTATGGTTACAGTACCCTGAGGGTGTTTTGCTGGCAGCACTAATGTACATTAAAAAAAGACAATGCTTTGGACAGCCCTATCAAATAACCCCACTGTGGGTTTGAACCCATGACCTCTGGCTCCACAAGCAGGGAAGTAAGCAGTGGACTACAGCTCCATAGCTGCTAGCAAACCCCTGGCTGGCTGCAGAAGGACTGCACGTCACCACACAAACAGTCTGCTGTGGTCACCAGGATAGGGTTAACCCACCCATACCCATGATGCACTGCACATGCAAATCAGCAGTCTACAGATGATCACAAGATGGGGTATGCACCCCCACAGCACCTCGGCCTGGTAGGAAGAACTGACCGTGTGTGGTACTGGCACAGAGTAGCTACACACCATCACATTGTGCAGGTACTGCACTCACCCTGAGTGTGAGGTGGGGCGCCCAGCACCAGGTCCACAGCAGAGATAGGCCATGCTGCAGCTCCCCAGCAGTGCTAATATGTGAGATAGGTAGTTTCGGCAGATACACCTTGGATATATCTGTACTTCTCAGTCAGGTTTAGCCCTCATGGACCCATAGGAGGATTATGTACCACCACCCTCCTTCCCCCGGGGCTGAGGGTGGTAAACAGGGTCTCCCACCAACAGATCTGCATTCTACCTCCCTGTAATGGTGGCAGTAGAGGGGACCATCAACCCCAGTCCTGCTGGGAAACAAACACCCTATAGGGCAGTCAATGCAGCTCTGAGCATATCCATAAAGCAATAGCAGACAGACATTAGGCCTGGATATGCTAAGCTGCACCCCACCACTATCTGACATTCTCCTGCAGCAGGCCTTCAGCCACTGCACCCTGCAAGGTGTTCCATCAAGACACATACCAGCTGCAAACAGTCTGCTAGCTAGTCCATAGTGCAGGTTCCTGGTGGAAATGCATGCACCCAGAACTGGGATGTCAGCATACACACCAAGCAGATAAGTCAGTGACTGGGCCCCATAAGAGAACCCATAAATATCACATGAGAAAAATGCTATATAGCACTATGGGGGAGCCTAGCCATGCCATGGTCACTGCACAGTCAGGGTGAGAGTGATCTCCCAGCAGAACATGCTGTGGCCACCCTGTCTGTGCAGGTGGTGGCCGGGCACTACAATGTCCCAGCCAGTGCACTATGCCCTGTGCAGATGCATCCTGGCCAGGCCACCCTGTCCGGGCTATACCCATGGTACCTTGCTCCTCATTATGCACATTGGCAGGCCAATACTGGCAACAGTGCTGGCAGTGTGGGCTGTGGAGGGTGTTTGCAGCCACCACACACTGGATAGACCAGGGGTGGGCAAACCTGGTCCTGGAGGGCCGCAGACCAGTCAGGTTTTCGGGATATCTCTAATGAATATGCATGAGATATATATGCATTAGAGATATCCTGCCAACCTGACTGGTTTGTGGCCCTCCAGGGCTGGATCTGGAGACCCCTGCCTTACACCTCTGTCATTTAAGATTGTGAGTGGACAAGGTGCAGATGTCCAAGACATCAAAAAGGTTAGATAGAATTTGTCACAGTCCTCCTCACTTCTCACCACCACCAAAAAATTGTCTATTAGACAACTTTTTGGTGGTGGTGAGAATCGAGGAGGAATGTGACACATTCTATATACCCTTTCGATGTCTTTGTGACTACTCTGGGTGCTGAGGCAATGCTGAAGGGAAATCTTTGTTTTGATAGTGCTGTCCCTGATGGTGTAACCAAAGGGATTTTCGGTGAGATTGTTGGCTGCGAAGATGGGTGTACGAATCCTTGTGATCTAGAGAACAAAGGCAGTTCTGCCTGTGTAGGTCAGGAAGTACTGTTCATAGACAAACTATTTTGAATGTCTGTTGGAACAGGAACTTGTTCAGTTCTCAGAGATCTAAAATGGGTCTGTGACCTCCTGTTTTCGTTGGTATGAGGAAATTTGGGGGGAAGAACCCAGAACCCTGTTGAAGGTGAGGTACCTCTTCCATTGCTCCTTGAGGTAAGAGATGTTTTACCTCTGGATTCAGTTGGGGGGACCTTCGAGAACTGAATGTCCTTATTATTGTAGGAGGCAGCAGGCTATGTGAATGATGCCTGTACCCTCTTCTATGATGGACAGAGTCCAGGGTTCTGATGTTATTTGCCTCCATCTGTGGATGAGGTGACCTAATCTTCCTGGGATTGGTGAAGGTTGTTTTCTCTGGAGGGCCAGGAGGGTTGGTGGCATATTTTTTGTAACGTTTAATTCTCCTCATAGCAGACTCCACCATGATGGAGTGATCAGGAAGGTGTCCTTTCTGCAAACCAGGGGACGGAGGCACACGATACATAGTAGACACCTGTGAGAATGTGGAGAGGTGGTAAGAGGAATCTCCCACATTCTCAAAATAGGATTCCTTAAGATCTGATGTATTGGCAGGATGTCTGTCTCCTTTGGAGTTTGGTGATATTGGTGAATCTCTAGCTCCTGTGGCCTGTGCTCACATTGAGTTACTAATGAAATGGAGAGGACCTTGACTACATGTGTGTGGAGATCCAGGAAGGACATAACCTGAGGAGGGGACAATCTCCTCTTGGGAGAGGCAGGCTTGTCCTGGAGAGGTACATCATTACCCTCTGAGCTGTCAGAGTCATCAGACCCCTCAGGAGATTGGATGTATCTTCTCTACGGTGGCTCAGGTAAAGTGAGGTATCGGTACCGATTGGCCTCAGTATCGGAGTGATATGGTACCGGGGTGTGGATAGCGGTACTCATCAGCACCAATGGTGCAGTTGCTGATGCCGGTCCTGCAATTGCTGCACATACCGGTGCTGGACTTTGCAGGGTCTGTGGTGGAACCAAGGTCTTTGATGCCGCAACGAGAGCTGCCAGACTGCATTCAATGGCCATGATCCTCTGGTCAATCAACACTGCCGATGTCTGTGTATGAGTACTGGCCAAAGCCAGGACCCCAGAGCATAGCACCAGGTGGTCAGACCAGGTTGAGGCCTCCAGAACTTCATGGAGTCCCAAAGAGGCTTTGGAGGCCAGGAACTCCCACCGGGGCTGTTTGCCCGGAGCGTGCTCCTCAAGGGCAATGCCAGTGGCAATCCGATATTTGGAGGGGGATCTACCCTTTGAGGAACGGACAGATTTGTGTTTGGTTACCTGAGATCCACGGGAGGAAGAGGAAGCCCTTGACAACATGGCTGCCACCGAGGCCACGTTGGAGGGAAAGAGGGTACTGAGCTTGCCTGCTCTGTTCTGCCAACCACTCTTGGATAACATCCCACAGGCCAAACATTCAGACATGGATTGATCCGGCCATAAGCATTTGCGACACCAATCATGGTTGTCAGTGACGGAGAAGGTACCGGCACATTATTAGCATATTTTCTGAACCCGAGGAGTGCTTTTCCATGATGGAGGAGGGATTAGGGCCTAATGCCAAACCGGGGGGGAGACCTACAAAGGGGATTTTACCTCTTTTGTTAAAAAGGTTTGTTTGTGTGAGGGAATCTGACCTTTTTGAAAAGAAAATTACAAGACCGGTGGTACCAGTAAAGAAAAACAGGCAGACACTGCCACAGGAGTGGCACTACAATAGCTGTTTTTCAGCAATGACAGGAACAATGATCTGCTGGCTCTGTGGAAAACAACGAACTGGAGAGAGGCATTTGGGAAAGGCAAGATGGCAGCACACAGGCGTTGTGGGATGCTTCCAATAGCTTTCCTATTGGACACTGGAGAGCATTCCCACGCATGATACCCACATGTGAGGACTACTTCCTGCTTGTTCCAGGAGATTACCTGTTCCCAGTGCCACCTGCATGCGTAGCTGTGTCTCTGGGCATGTGTGCAGTGACACCTATGTGCAGTGTGCCTGGCACCCTGAACACACCATTCCAGTCCCCTGTGGCCCCCTTGCATGACATTGCATGACCATGCCACATTTGGATTGCCAATGATGGTGTCCAGGGTAACCCCCCTAACCCCGCATGTGGTCTGGTGAACACATTTGTGTTGTCATGATCTACACACATCCTCGGACCCAACCCCACTGGCAACATGATATCCTAACAAACATGGGTGCTGTGTCCATACATGGGACATTGGGTGGGTGGCCCTGTTCACCTTGCCAGGGGCCACTACCATGACATTTGGGTTTCTACGAGGCCCAGGATAGCAATGCTTGACCCACTACAAGCATTGTGTAACGTGTCTCTCTTGGGGATACTGCTAGGTACGTATAACCTAGTTTGGCCACTGTTGCAAAGAGCATACTGGGCGTGAAGGACGAGGGTGTGACCCAGTATGGGCTATCTTATGTTGTTATGTTCCTATGACCTGGGCCTTGTATGCTTAGGGCAGGTGTGGTTGCCAACACCAGGGGCAGGGGCTATTGCACCAGAATAGGCTATTGCCACCTGTGCTCATGTCAGGGTTTCTGTCTGTGCTGTGCAACCACAACAGGTGCATGTATCCTTCCAACACCATCAGTAATGTTCATCTGCAACAAGGTGTGGGATTCCTAGCAAGTGGGCAGATGTGTGACCTGACTCAGCATACAGTTCTGGGGACATGGCTCTGTTACAGGCCTTTGTAATCAGATCTCATAGCTCATGGGGGTGGGGTGCTGTTACACACATCCACATCTGCACCTAGCATACCATCTGGATACATCAAAGACGTGTGTGATGAGGTGCTGACCTCACAGACTAGGGGAGATGTGCAACCTACCTGTCATAACCTAACACAATATCTGAATGACATACCCACCATTGCAATCAGGTCTCTGGCCCCCTGGGGGTTGGGTGTCCTAGCACACATCATCAGCTCCATACACCATAACACCAGGGTGACTGACAGTACACCTTACAAAGGTCTCAGGACTCCTGGGGATAGGGAGAATGTATTGAACTGTTTAGGCACACAGGACCATATCATCAGGGTGAGTGACAGCCCACTTTGATGGGCTCTCAGGACTCCTGGGGATAGGGAGAATGTATTGAACTGTCTAGGCACACAGAACCATATCACCAGGGTGCCTGACAGCCCACCTTGATGGGCTCTCAGGACTCCTGGGGATAGGGAGAATGTATAGAACTGTCTAGGCACACAGGACCATATCACCAGGGTGAGTGACAGCCCACTTTGATGGGCTCTCAGGACTCCTGGGGATAGGGAGAATGTATAGAACTGTCTAGGCACACAGGACCATATCACCAGAGTGAGTGACAGCCCACTTTGATGGGCTCTCAGGACTCCTAGGGATAGGGAGAATGTATAGAACTGTCTAGGCACACAGGACCATATACCAGGGTGCCTGACAGCCCACTTTGATGGGCTCTCAGGACTCCTGGGGATAGGGAGAATGTATAGAAGTGTCTAGGCACACAGGACCATACCACCAGGGTGAGTGACAGCCCACTTTGATGGGCTCTCAGGACTCCTGGGGGTAGGGTGGATTGGAAAACAGCAACAGCAGCATATTCCATACCAGCACAGTGTGCAGTGGCAGCCAAGAAAGCAAGAAGAATGCTAGGAATCATAAGGAAAGGAATTGAGAATAAAACCAAGGATATTATAATGCCTCTGTATCATTCCATGGTTCAACTGCACCTTGAATATTGTATGCAATTTTGGTCGCTGTATTTTCAAAGGGATATAGAAGAATTAGAAATGGTACAGAAAGAGCCACCAAAATGGTAAAGGGGATGGAAGATTATCACTATGAGGAAAGGCTTAAAAGGTTGGGCTCTTCAACTTGGAAATGAGATGGCTGAGGGGAGATATGATGGATGTCTATAAAGTAATGAATGGAGTGAAACGGGTTAACATAGATCGGTTGTTTATGCCATCAAAAATAGAAAGACTAGAGGACATGCAATGAAGCTACAATGTAACCCATTTAAGATAGGTAAGAGAAAATTCTTTTTCACTCAATGAATAATCAAACTCTGGAATTCGTTACCGGGGGATGTGGTAAAAGTGTAGCTGTGTTCAAAATAGTTTGGACAAGTTCCTGGAGAATAGGTTCATAAACCATTATTAAGGTGTACCTGGGAGATCCACTGCTTACCCTAGGATGGGCATTGTGGAACCTGTGTGCCTTTTGGAAACCTGCCAGGTACTTGTGACCTGGATTGGCCACTGTTGGAAACAGGATACTGGGCTTGATGGACCTTAGTGAGACACAGTCGTATGTTCTTATGAATACATCTCTTTAGAGTTTTCAGCTTGGTATTTTTAAACAGCACCCACACCTGATGTAAACTGCTAAGCTTTATTTAATTTAACAATTCATATTCCAACTTTTCATCCAAACAGATGTACAAAGCAAAATACATAAAACCTAGAATAATAAAATTAAACATAAGCCAAACAAGATAGACATTACAATAAACAAACCTATCCAAAACTAAAATATTTATATTTACTGTGAAACCAGTATATAGCATTTAACATGTAAAACAGAATCAAAAGGATGGATGGTGGTCCTAGACATTGCTTATGTAGTGTGCACAAAAACAAGTTTTCAGTTCTGACGAAAGGATGGGTAAATCTCCTGCCTCTTCAATTCAATTGGGAATTTATTCCACAAATCTGGTGTAACCCCATTAATTGCACTACATTTGGCTGTCATCCATCTACAGTATATGATCTCATCATAGTTGGACCAGATTGCTTGCTTCCCTCGATCTTAGTGGTCTAGTTAGTTCGTATAGTTTTAGTTTGTGCTTTGTGAAATCTGGAGCCCTTCCTCATAAGGCACATGAAACCAAGCATGTCAACCTGAATTCTACTCTTGCCTTGATGGGAAGCCCATGGCAACACATACTGTAACTTCCCTGCATGGTGCATGGGGGCAGGTATTAACTAAAACAAGTAATATACCTTGTCTATTCATTTCTTACTACACAGACCTGTTCTGCTCCTCCTGTAATGGTGTGGAGGACTCATCCAGTGTTGCCTGAGGCTTGCAGAATGAGGTTGGGAGCACCTATTGAGACTTCAGAGTTACGCTCAGCTATATTTTCCCTGCCCTATGGTAAAGTGCCAATTCTACACTCAGTTTTTCACTAAACTTGCACCTATACTTCAGCAACTCTTATATAGCCTATATGTAAATCTGACTATTTGTTCTAACCAGGGCCAGTGTTAGGTTGCTGGAGCCCCCCCTGCAAACTATAGATCGGTGCTCCCTCCCTCATTACTATTAATGCTGGCTACAATTTTCCAAAACACCTTTCTGAACTCTTTTCACACGATGCTAGTATTTCTCCTTCAAATCCAATGTTGTAAGAAAATTGCAGAAGGGGAAAATGCATAATTATGCAGCATCATATGAACAGGCTGTGATAATCCAAGAGTATGCTAAATTTTAGATATGGATCATAAAAGAAAAACACTCAGCTTGTATGGACAGCTCAGAACTATTTTACTCATTGAAAAAATATGCAGGAGAAAGATTTTGTACAGAATGTAGGAATCAGCAACATGATAACCCTGCATCAATGTACATCTAAGAACTATAAGCAAAACTGGTATAATGTTGATGCAAAGAATAGTTGCAATGTAGTCGGTCACTATAGGACGACAGAGAAGACATTATCAGGTTTTATTGATAAGTCAGTAGGTTACAAGCTGTAGCAATGTGAAGAAAAATTAGTTAAATAGGCCAACAGTATACAAGCATGTCAATAGATTGCTGTAAAATAAAAAATATACTCTATATATTTGGAGTGGAGGAGGAGCCTAGTGTTTAGAGCAGTGTCCTGGAGACCAAGAGAGCAGCATTTAATCTCACTGGCACTCCTTGTGGCCTTAGGCAAGTCTCTTTACCCTCAATTGCTTTGGAAGAAAGGCCAATCAACTTAAAACCACTTTCTCACACCTACAAATACAAACCATATAAAGACATGCATACCGGATTCATTTGGTCAATGTTATGACCAGCTTATTGTTGTGGAAAGATATAAAATGAGAAAAACTAATCCTGGTAGCCATAAATTCAAGATCATAGTGCCCAGGTTAGATTGGACCTTTTGAATCTTGACTCACCTGATTTCCTTGTTTTTTTTACCTTTCCCCCTTGTTTTATCCCTGTCTTCACCTTCTGTGTTGTCTGTCTTGACTTGATTGTAAGCTCTGTTGAGCAGAGACTGTCTCTTACATGTCTGTGCAGGACTGCGTAAGACTTGTAGCGCTATACAAATGCTCAGTAGTAGTAGCAGTAATTGGACCATGTTAGAGCTGAAAGAGCCCAGAAATCAGCAGCAGTGAAGCTTTCAGATTACTAAACAAAATGAAACTGAGTTCTCTTAAAATCTGAGATTTCCTCAAATCTGACGTGACAAAGCATTTTAAAATTTCAGACTGGCAGCATCAAGAATGCAAAACTGCAAATCTCAAAGACAATTCAGATTGTACTACCAACCACCAACAGCCTACAGTTGACTACACACCAAGAACCAACAGTACAGCAAATCTACCATTGCATAACAGCACTAACTTCCAGAAAAGGGCAGCAGCGTAAATACTGCAGCAGAACCTAGAACATCCATACACCTACTGGGAAAGCGGAACAAGTCAGATTCTTGCATGGAAACTCCATACCAACAGAATATCTGGCCTCAGTCAAACACTTTAGAACATAGACAGACCATTGCCAAGTACAGAATCGACAAAAAGAAATATGTTGATAAAAATTAAACTGAAATCCCAAGAAGCCAAACTCCACGTGCAGAGCAGCTCCAGAGAAATAGATAGTGATGCATTTCTGCCAGTACTATTTATTTATTTATTTATTTAACATTTCTTATATACCGCACTATTATCATCAGCGCGGTTTACATTGAACTAAACATATACATACAGAAAACTGTAGTGCATTTTTACAGGTAACAGGAAATTGAACTTGGTAATAGAGGGAAACTATGTACACTATGTAACTATATACAATAGTCTATATACATTAATATACAGACAGCAGGTGGAAATTTCAAAAACTGACATAGTCCAATCACTCAATTAAAAACTAAATTCTTCTTTCTACCTTTGTTGTCTGGCCATTTAATCTTTCTACTCATGTTGGTCCCAGTCTTTGGTTTCTGTCTTCTCTGAGCCCTCTTTACAGGGGCCTCTGTCCTTTTGTCACTTTCCTATCTCTTTGTGTCATTTTTGCTTCCTCCACTACATTCGACACTGAACTTTGCTTTCAGCTTTCTTCCATTTATTTTTCTACCTCTCTATCCACTCAGATTTCATTCATTCTTTCTATCTCATCCCCACTTTCCCTCTTTCTACTGTACCATTTACTGTACCATCTTATTTATGCCCCCCTTTCAGCACCTTTATGGGACTCTCTGCTGGCCACCCTCTCAGAGGCTTCACTTCATTACCCCCATCTTCTGATTTTAGGGGACTTCAATGTACATGTCAACTCCCCTTCTACCTCCCGAGACCTTGCTTTTCTTACTTTCTTACCAGATCTGTCCCTCTGTCAGTTTGTCACTTTCCCCACTCATGCCACTGGCCACTCTCTTGATCTTCTTATCACCTCTATTTCTTCCCCTTTCCCTCCTTTTCTTCCTTTTCCCTTCCCTGGTCGGATCATCTAGTCTCCTTTTTTCCCTCCCCTCCCCTTTCCTTCTCTTTCTCCTATTTCTTCATCAGGACCCATAACAATTTCCATACTAGTTCCAATTCTTCAACTTTCACGTGCAACATTAATGCCAATACTCTCCTCCAGTTTCCCTCCTCTGATACCGTATTCCCCACTGATTTCCAGTCACGCTCTGTTGATGTCCAGGCTCACCTCTGGAATTCCTCTCTTTCCGCTGCCCTCGATAACGTCGCCCCTCTCTGGCCCCGCCCCTCACTGTGTCACCACCCCCAGCATCCCTGGTTTCATCCTGGTCTCTTCCTTCACCGTAGGTATCTTCACCGCGCAGAGCATCTCTGGCGTAAGCATCCCTCTTCTTTCAACCTGCAACACTTCCGCCTTTGTCACCATCACTATCGCTCCCTCCTTCACTCAGCTAAACGTGACTATTATTCTAAGCTCATCTCTTCCTCTTCAAATTCCTCTCGTCAACTCTATTCCGTTCTTCGCGTCCTCTCTGCATCTCACTCTGCACCATCTCTCTCCCCTTCCCCCTCTTCTCTTCCTGATTCCTCTTCCCTGGCCTCCCATTTTGCCTCCAAGGTTCTTTCCCTTCGTCTTTCTTTTCCTTCTTGTCCTCCTCCCCTCTCTCCCTGTCGTATCCCCTTCTTCCCCCTCCCCTTCCTTCCCCCCCTCCCTCACTTACTCCCTCACCTCTGGTCTACCTTCGAGCCTCTCTCCCTCGCAGTTCTGTCTAACACCTTCTCTTCCACTCGAAAAACTACTTGTCCTGCTTATCCTATCCCTTCTCGCTGGCTTTTGGAACCTTCCCTAGCCCTCTCCCCTTTCATTCTTTCCCTTTTTAACTCTACTCTCTCCTCTGGTATCTTTCCCACACCCTGGAAGCATGCCTCTGTTCATCCCATCTTGAAAACTAGTTCTTCTGATCCCTCCTCTCTTTCTAACTGGCACCCCATTTCCAACCTTCCATTCCTTTCAAAGCTACTAGAAAAACTAGTGTTTTCCCAACTCTCTTCCCATCTTGAAGCCTCCCTCACTCTTCATCTACGGCAATCTGATTTCCATCCCGGTCACAGCACAGAATCTGTTCTTCTCTCTCTTCTTAATGAACTACACTCTGCTCACGATCATGGCCTTTTCACTCTTGCTGTTTCTCTTGATCTCTCTGCTGCTTTCGATCTGGTAGATCACCGCACCCTTTTAGCTCGTCTTCAGGAAGCTGGCCTCTCCGGCATGGTACTTCAATGGTTTCATTTTTTTCTCTCCTGTCGGTCTTTCTCAGTTATCTCTGGGTCTTCTTCCTCTTCCCCCACCCCTCTTCCCTGCGGTGTTCTCCAAGGATCTGTTCTCGCTTCCCTCCTATTTAATGTCTTCCTTGCCCCCCTCACCCTTCTGGTCCAACAACATGGCATTTCTGCATATTACCACATGGAAGACATATTCTCCTTCATCACACAGATTCTTCCACCCCTGGTATCACCCCCCTCAATACCTGTCTCTCCGCTGTGGCTTCCTGGCTCTCATCTAATTTTCTTCATGTCAATCTTTCTAAGACCTCCGCTATTTGGTTCACTTTTGGGAGTCCCCCCCACACACACTTTTGCCCCCTCACTCTCCTCCCTGCCTATCCCTCTTGTCCCTTCTCGTCGATATTTGGGTGTTATTCTTGATTCTTCTCTCGCTTTCAAAGAGCATATTTCATCGGTTGTTCAGCGTTCTTTCTTCTCTCTAAAACAACTACGTGCTGTCCGTCCTTTCCTTTCCCTCTCCTCTCTGAATACCCTGCTTCTCTCTCTTGTTATATCCCGCCTCGACTATTGTAATGTCTCCCTGGCAGGTCTTCCCCAGTCCCAGCTCACCCATCTCCAACATGTTCAAAATACCGTTATTCGTATCATAACTCACGCTTCCTGCTTTGACCATGTCACTCCCCTTCTTCTTCGTCTACACTGGCTCCCTATTCCCTTTTGTATCCAGTATAAGTTCCTTATCTTTGTTGACAGGTCAATCCACACAGGCACTCCCCTTTACCTTGCTGACCAGGTTCGTCTTCATACCCCTCACCGTTCACTTCGGTCTATTCATATTAATCGTATGTCCCTCCCCACCCCCTCACAAGCTCACTTGGAATCTATCTGCTCTTCTGCTTTTTTCTTTCTTGGCCCAAGACTCTGGAACTCGCTCCCCCCCCCCCCCCCCCCGCCTAGAATCTTCATTTAAGTCCTTCAAGGCTAAATTAAAAACCCACCTCTTTTGTCTTGCGTTCGATCTTCCCCCTCCCTCCTCACCCCTTTCCCCTCCTCCTCGTTGATGTACATATTACTTGTTTCTCTAGCTTTTTTTCCCCCTCTATCTTATTTTAAATTTTAAATGGCTTTCTTTTCTAATTTTCTGCAGCTTGTAACTTTATGATTGTAAACCGCCCAGAAGCGTTTGTTATGAGCGGTATAATAAGTTTTAAATAAACATAAACATACCTATCTACAGCTCATCTTCTTCCCTCACCCTGGCCATCCTAGTCTCCTTGTCCTTATTTCCCGTTCTTTCACTAACCCTCCTTTCACTCTATCCTCCATCCAACATCATCTCTCTCTCCCATCTCCTTCCATCCAACATCTCCTCTTCTTCTCTCTCTTTCTCCACCCCCTTTTCCACCAACATCTACTCATATTCTTTCTCCAACACCCTTTTCAGCAAACATCTATTCTCTCCGCACTCCATTTTCCATGCATCATTTCTTCTGTCTCAGTACTTTGCCCTGTATCCAGCATGTCCCCCACCCTCACCCCCATGTCCAGCATCTCTCGTATCCCTCTGCTCTCTCCATGCCAAGCAATCTGCCCTGTCATTCTAATTAGCCGGTCTCCCCAGTATCCACCCCTTGTTGTGCTGGCCTTCCTTTCCCTATCCCCAAGCCAACATATCCCCTTGCCACCCTCCCTCCTTCCTGGATCTGCCATTTCTTTCTCCCATCCAGCACCTCCTCCTTCCACCCCCACCCCCGACTCAGCATTTCCATCATGTATCTTCTACTATTCTGCCCTATCCCCCAGACCAGTATAGTTTTTCAATCACTCCCCCTCCACTGATGCTTTCTGAGATCTGTTCCCTGCGGCTGCGGAAAAGAAAAGAAATCGCAATACAGCCGTGGGGACTTTCCATCAGTGTCACTATAAGTTCTGACGGTCCGTCCCCTTTAACTTAGGCTTCACCTTCCAGTTGTTGAGGACCTGGTACCAGCAAAGCTCATAGCGACACTGATGGAAAGCCCTTGCGCCTATGTTATGATTTCTTTCCTTTGCCGCTGCCGCAAAGGACAGATCTTAGAAATGGAGGGAGCAGGGATACTAGTAGTAGTGGAGTGGGGCCATGGGGAGGGGGGGGCACTAGCTACAGTGCCCCACTGACATCGGCGCCTTCCTGCTGCGCACACCTTGCTTATGAGTAGCGCCGGCCCTGAGGCTGGCCCAACATGAATAGTCCAGTCTATTCTAGTCACTTTGTTAAACTTGTCTGCTAACTGAAGTGATAGAGGAGTTTGAAATCGACACACATAGCAAGCTCCTCTGTTTAAAATGCTATGATAAACTCACTAAGACCCTCTTTAGGTATACTTCCTCAGACAGCTAATTGTTTAAAGTGCATGAAAGTGTTTGCTTGCTCCAACTTCAGTAATAACCTTATCAATTTCATGACCACATACAGTTATTCTAACTACACCAGCTGCTGGAACGGAAGAGTGAAAGCACATCGAGAATGCTCCCCTTTGCTATGAGCCTAAAAAAATCTCTTAAACACTTTACTTATTTTAGCAACAAAATGGCCCCATTTTATTACACTCAAAGGCACTTTCATAGACCTACTTCTCCAGAAGTGAGGGCAAAAATAGACAGAGCAATCCAAATTATAAATTGATCATTTATTGTGGGAAAAACACTGCTATACTTAAAAGCAATGCACAGAGATAGGGAAGGTGCATATTCATGGCAAAAACAGTCTTTTCACCTTTGCACTCCTTGCATAGTTTACAAAGTCATGGTTTTAAGGATTAAATTCAAGTTCAATGAAAGTCATTTTGAAAAAAAAAATTGTCTTGTGGCTGTGAGAAAATAGAGATATGGACAGTTCTTGATATGTGTAAATGCCACTTGATGGTTCAGATATGTCTAGCTAGTTTGTAGGGAGGTGCACAAAAATTTGGTTCCTTTTTCTTTTTTTTCCAATTTTCAGGTGTTTTTTGTTAGTTTCACACATTAATTTTAATAGAAAAACTGTAACGTGCTACAGAAGTCTAATGCACACTACTCAACTTAACATATGCCAGTTTGTAGTTTAATCCCTGTTAAATCAAGTTAGCATGCACTACATTTTTAAGGCACACTAACGGCACAGATGAGCACTAATGAAAGCATACTCCTAACAGTCTGTGAACAGCATCAACCCTATTCTTTAGGGCTGGCAAGCAAATCTGGGTCATTTATTGCCGCAGCCAGACTCTGCCTGCCAGGGTCAGCTGCCTTCTAGTGCAGAGATCTGCATTCATTATTGCGCCTTAAAAAATTCAGAGGCCAATGCATTTACTTGCAGTAGAACCATATGCTAGAGCTCAGCGCTTGGTTTTCTAACACAAGCCTAATGCTGAGAGTTAGCTCCCCAATGCAGTAAACAAGAAGGATGCAAATGGACTGTGCGCAAGAATCGTGGGCTACCATGGAAAAGCAGGCACAGACCCCTGTACACATGCCAGACCCACGCATGCATTTATCCTCCTCGAACCTTGTGTTAAAATGCTCCCGTTGTGCTTAGCCTTCTGGGCTCCTATGCACGGCTCTGTGTCTGTGCTGCAGAGTTAATTGTTTCATTACCATCCATTTAGATGGCTTTAAATGCGTTGTGCACTGCTGTCTGCCCAAGGCTTTGTGCACAGTTAGTTTGTGCTCAAAACTTGCTCTTACATTGGTAGTGCACAACGTTAGTATGCCAAAGCTGAGCGTGCTTTTCTGCATTGGTCTTTTAATTGGTTAAACTATAAATGAACACATCTAAAGGCAATTTGTGCATGATGTTTTTAAAACCTGTTTTATTTATTGGAATAATATCCCATGTGCCATGCAAAAAAGACTGCAGGACAGTGTATCATGACACAATACAGTAGAGCATTAAGAGTGGCGCCACATGTCACAGGAGGCCACAGTAACCCATTGTCGAGAAGACCAAAATCGTGAAATGAACACAGTGCATCATGAGGTATGAGATCAGAAGCATGTATGGCACAAAAGGACACTGCGTAGCAGGATTCTAGTCAAATCTCATCCACCTACAATAATAATATTTATTTGAAACAAATGTGCAAAGGAATAAACACATTGGGCCCGATTCTGAGACAAGAATAGCGGGGTTATATGTCCTGATAGGACGTGCAGCCCTGCTATCCGTTGGGACCATATGCAGCCTCATATTTTCTCCGCACGTACAGAGCTACTGTGCGGGGAGAGCTGGACGGGGGCGGAGAGTGGGTGGAGTGGGGGTGGGCCAAGGCACCCGGATGTACAGGGCTGATTCAGGTCACGGCCTTGTATGTCTGGCAGATGGGGGAACGACGTACTACCTATTCCACCTCGGAGGTGAAATAAACAATGATGATGGTGACAATCGGGCCTGGCAGCCCCCCCCCCCCAGAGAGGACGTAGTGTCAGGTGAGACCTCTCCACCTGATCCCGGCCCTGGCAGGCCCCACTGAGGGTGGGGCGGTCGGGAAATGACACTGCATCCCACTTCGTGCAGACTGTGCTCCTGCTGGGCATCCCAGTGCAATGGTGATGGGACACCAGCAGGAGCATAGGGTGGGCTGGTCGTGCTGTCCAGAAGAAGTCTCCCGCGGCGGGAATGTCTTGCTCCCAAGGTGCAGAATTGGCTATGAACTGAACCCATCCAGTGTGTGGACGTCAGGAAGGCCCAGACGTGCCCCTCACTGAATGGGGCTCATTGTGAATCCAAGACTTTATCCTCAACTTTGAGCATTAGTGCAATGCTGGCCTCAAAAATATTAGAGAATGGCTATGGAATTTTATGGCTGTGCAGTGTCTGGGTTTTATTTCATGGTTTTAAGAAATACTTATGAATTTATTTGTGAAAGGTGCCCAGTAGACAGCAAGGAAAATCAAAAGCCTCCATTACCAACACCACTCCCTGTCAGTGTGTCTTCGATTACTTCTGGAGGTAGATCATTTGTGGTGAAAGAATATTTTATTCTTTGGGCCCAACAAATCTTTTCTGTTTCTACTAAGACTGTTGTGAAGTATAACAGTCCAAGTGAGTTGTGGGGTAGTTTATCCAGAAGGATCTAGCTTGCCCACCAAATCTTTTTCAGGAGGTAACACTGACATAAATAGGATTGGAATTGGCAAACAAGGTCTGTATCGTAGCACTACACCACCAGGCTTTCTAGTGCTCTTCAGGCTACATTCTAGAGTGAGAAGAACAAAAACATTTCAGCCTTTTTTGGCTAAAACTAAATGTAAGATCTGAACCATATTCCTTCTTGGCTGAGACTCAGGAGGGGTTACTGTCCTGCCATCCAACCCCACTAGGGAAGTGGAAATGATTCTGGCAGAAACAGAAAGGTTAAACTTCATATTTTAAAAAAATCCCCAGAAAAGGCACTTTCTCAGAAGTACCTCAGCCATCCCATAGATGGCAGAGCTGAAATAGGAAAAGAGTCAAGTTAATTCTGAAAACCTTGAAGGATATATATATATTTCTGGGCTTTTGGTGGGGATAGGCGAACTAGCCTTATATTTATACCTTGCATTTCGGTGCATTCAAGTGCTAATAATGGACAGTCACATTATACATCCCATCTACAGTGGTTTCATATTCATATGTGCTTTGCTAAGGACTGTCCCTTTTTAATTTAAACTGTTATGCAATATGAACTCTCCTGAATATACAGTGGCATTGGTGATTTATCCAGGCTCTTCAAGTACAAACCCATAAATCTTTGGCAGTGATTGTTCTTAAAATTACCAGTGAATGGAAAATTCAGAAAACTTCTCATGGTGTCGTCTTAAGGGTATTGCAGCGATTGATGGCTGCTGTCAAGGATAGCCAGTGAACCTTTCCTACACCGAAAGCACTCACAACAACTTTCCTTTCCACGTTCCACAGTTCAAAGAAACTCACTCGCTGTGGTCCTGAATGCCTGATGTTGCTAATATAAACTCAGCACCTCTCTTCATGCTCACAGCAGTCCGGTCTCCCGGGCCAGCAACACTATGAAAGTCAACTAGCTTCTCTTAGCTCACTCCAGCAACACGTAACGTTTTAAGTTCTTCAGTGTGAACTGCCCAGGGACTTTGACTGAGCCAAAGTATTGAAAGATAGACTCAGACAAAAACAACAAATAGTTTTAAAAAAACCTCGCATATATCCAAACATGGCAATCTGCAGCTGTCATAAACATTCGTCAGTCCGAAAATGAATCCTCCAGTCAGTAGCGGCTCCTAATGTTATACTGCTGTTTCCGTTCTTCTCACCCTTCTTCTGTGGAGATTTTGCAGGAGATGAGTCTTCTCCCGGTGATATCTGGAAACACAAACAAATCCACCTGAACTACAGAGCCGAGCAAAACAGTTTCCGACATGCTGGGAATGAAATTAATGTATAGGTGTCATAACAATATGGACAGATTTAATTTGATTCACTGCGTTTATGAAACTCTTCTCAAGTCAACCTTACGGAAACTACTTTTTAAGTCATTGGGAGTAATTTTATGCATATTTATTTTATTTATAAAACATGAATATACTGCCTTCCTGAATGAGCGTTCAAAGCGGTTTACAAAACATAAAAACATAAAGGCTTTCTTGCATGCATGAGCCGGTGCACATGCATAACACACGCCCTATAAAAGTGGAATATGTGTAAAAGCTCCTGCAATAACAAGCATGTGCAGACAGCTACGAAACTCCAGTGTAGGTGTCATGGCAGTGGAGTTTGGGTGGAGCAGGGCAGAGTCGTGATTTACGTGCATTGTTTTTACAATTCGTGCATAAATGCATACTTCAAGGGCATATATTTATTTATACCCATTCCCAAATGGCTATACATGTGTGTATTGAAAACTAACCCCTATAAAGTGAACCAAAAAACTGTATCCTAATATAGAAGCTCACTTGCTATGTCCCATATGTGATATCAAAACATGTTCTGAACAGTAAAGTTCAACCAAAATTTGGATTTTTTTGTCGGATCATCTGTCGTGAGGATGTAACAACACACTCAAATGACAGACCCTCCTTTTATTCAACTTTTTTCAACTCAGCTATTCTATGTGGGCATGACTACGCGATCTATCCGTAAACGTTTACAGGAACATAGATCGCGTATTAATACCAAAACCTTGACAGCCCCTATAGTCCATCACTGTCTGTCTAATTCTCACAGTTTTTCACAGTTACGATGGACGATTTTGGACAGGGTGCCTCCGCTAGTGCGAGGAGGGGACCGTCGCGCTTTATTGCATCAGCGTGAACAACGATGGATTTTCACCCTACATACAGTTACTCCCTTTGGTATGAATGCAGAGATTGAATGGTGGTCAATTAAATGAACTTCAGATTTTGTGTTGCAGACATCATCTTTAGTTCCTGTGCACAATGATGATGTCATCAAGTGTTGGAACGGAACAGGAAATGGGATGGGTTTAGCTTGAAAAAGAGCCAGTATCACAGCAGGCTTGAAACACAACGGTTTGTGTCTCAAGATAACCCAACCTTTGCTCGATTTGTCCATAGAAGATTAATTAGCGGGCTTATTTGTGGGTTTGAGGGTCTGTTGGTGTCATTTGAGGAGGCAGACCAACTTTAAGATATCACGTTTGGGAGTATCTGTGGAATTTCATCAGTTGGAGATTTTACAGAGTCCTCATATCGGCAATCCTAGCTCATTGGATATTCTTGAGCTCAGCTAAGTGTTTTTGCTTCTATGTTTAAATAATTGCATATTCGTTTCTGAATAAGAACGCTTTCATATTATGCACTTTAGCATTTTGTTTATGCAGGGGCTTGTCCTTTTTGGGCTAATCATAGCCTCCAGCATACTTAGGTCGAACTGACCTTTTTAAAAAAAGTTGAATAAAAGGAGGGTCTGTCATTTGAGTGTGTTGTTACATCCTCACGACAGACGATCCGACAAAAAATCCAAATTTTGGTTGAACTTTACTGTTCAGAACATGTTTTGATATCACATATGGGACATAGCAAGTGAGCTTCTATATTAGTATACATGTGTGTAGGCTCATTTTTGCCAGGTACCACTGTGTCCTTATATAATTGTCTCAAAATAGGTGCCTGCTTGCCCTTTACACCTAGAAAGCCAATAAGAGCTCTACAGAGTTGCTGAACCTCAGCTGCAGCTGGACATTTCAAATGCCTGACTTTGAATTTTGATTTATTTATCCTCTCTTGAAAGGCCTTATTCCTTATTTTCCATTTAGCTTTCAACAGGAGGTTATCTATGGCCACCAGCGTTTCTCCCCATTTTCACTCACATTCTCCTTTTATACATTTAACAATTGGCATAGCCTCCTTGGACTCAAACAGGTAGCCCAAGAAATGGAAGTCCGAGCTGGGAACCGAACCCAGGTTCCTTTCCTGGTAGTACATTGCTAAGATATAATTGGAAGCTGCTTCATACAAGCATCAACCCACTTCCAGTCCTAACCCACCATCACCCCATTTTCAGTTTAAGCCCCCCCATAGCCCATTACCAGTCCTAACCCCCCCATCAGCCCACTTCCAGTCCTAACCCCATCAGCCCATTTCCAGTCTTAGACCCCCATAGCCCATTACCAGTCCTAACCCTCCCCATCAACCCAGAGCACATTACCAGTCCTAACCCCATCAGCCCACCTCAAGTCCTAACCCCTCCCCATCAGCCTATTTCCTGTCCTAGCCCCCCATAGCCCATTACCAGTCCTAACCCCCCATCACCCCATTTCCAGACAGCCCCCCATAGCCCATTAGTCCTAAATAAAAGTAAGTCCTAAATAAAAACTTTGAGCCCGATATGCAAAGGATTTATGTTCCTAAGTTTGAGAGTTATGCTCCTAAATTGGCCTCTTTGAAAATTCACTGGGGCTGAATGCCTATATTTATACTCAACAGCTCACTAAATTCCTAAATTTAGAAGCATAAAGACTGGGTAGAAATGGGGGTGGATGTAGGGTGAGGAAACAAAGTTAGGAGCTCAGCAATGGTTTTCAGTGGAAGGCTCATAAATTAGGCTCAAATCTAGGCCAATGAATAGCTGGTCTAAATTTGCAAGCATAACTCTTTAAGCGCCTAAATGAAAATGACTCCTGGTAAAATGCACAATTTTACTGCAGCTTAGTAACTTCCTCCAGAGGCTCCTAAGTTTGGCTGAGAATAGGGCACAAATTTAGGAGCATAACCTAAAAGCCTAAAATTTGGAGCTCAGTGTTTTTTTTTTAATAATAGGCCCTTTCTCTCTGATTTGGGAGTGGATCGCACATTTGTTTCCTTTCTGATTTGTTCCCCAACTATCTCGCTGCTACACCAAACAGGGATACGATGATGATATAAGGGCATGACGAGGCAAGAAATTGCTGAAACTGAGGACAGTCTAACTTTCTTTAAAATATTCTCTTTTTATTTGTACGAGGCACTGTCATTTTGCAGTTGAACCTGTAAGTAACGAGTCAGCCCAGCTGATTTTCTGCTAGGTTGAATTCTGCACTGTAAATTGTCAGCCACAGATCATCCACTTACTTGGCAATAGTCTTCTGGATCTCCCGCTTCTCTTCCTCATTTAGTCTGAGAAGAATTGATTCCAGTAAAGGAAGATTAAATTTTATATACTGAGCTACCTGGTTTTGGAGAGACAAAACAAAGCGATCATTGATGAAGAGTTTGAAAAGTAGCCAGACAGGAGTAAGAAATAAATGGACACATACGCACATCACTGCTGACTTCCTCTGCATCTCTGTCCATGAGGAAAAACTTGACAATCTTTTCCGAGGGGCCTTGCAGGATTCTTTCCCACAATGGATAGTCTGTGCTCCTTAGTCTTTTCTTTTCTGGAAATGGAAATCAAATCAGTGATTTGTGGTTTCTATAACAACATCATCATTGGGACTTGCTATTGTATTTGGTTTCAGACTCATCCAGTGGTTTGCTTAACATCCGGTCACTATGGAGGGAATAGGGAGGCATTCAGTTCATAAGCATAAATGTAGTACATAAGCTGATTTAGTGCTCATTAACCTATGAATTAACATGTGTTAAATCTATTAGTGAACATTAAAAAGTTCTAAAGTAAATTAAAAAGTTATTTTAAAAATGTGTGAAATTAACCAAAAAAAAAAAAAAATCCAAAAATCAGGAAAAAGTCCAAATTAAAAATAAATTGAAATGTTTTGTCTTACCTATCCCTAGGAGTCAATAATCCAATGAATACTTAATTTTAAGGCTACAATAAATAATTGCTGTGTTTTATGTGGGCCACTGTGTTGTACATGTTGTTTGTTTTTTTATGTTTTATTTGGCTTCTATGTATCTACTGTGGTCATTCGAGAAGACATTATATTTGGACTGGTGGAACGTAATTATCTATGAAATAAACAAACATCTGCGGAGTTTGCTGCAATAATAAAGGTAAAGTAGATGCATACTTTTTGTTTGATTATTGCCTCATGAAAAATAACTTGCACACATTTGCTCCTACTTTTTGTGGGGATACGTTTTCAAGGAAAAAGCATGCATGCAGTTTTGATTCCTTAAAACTTCATGTGTACAGTACTTATCTCCCCCATCTATTTTCACCTTGGGAGCACCTCTAAGCACCGCAGATAAAAGTATGCCTGCACTTTTACACACGTATAGAAGCACATACTTTTCCCTTGTGAGAGATAGACTCCCTCCTTAACTACATCTACATCCTCTCTTGCAATTTCACCCAAGTCAATCTGATGTGGTAGGCAGCATTTAGTGGTGTTTTTGCAAGGCAGTCAACCCTAGGGATGTGCATAATATCAACTTTTCATATAGTTTTTAATCCAGATATGACACTGAAAAATCCAAAATTAGTTTTTCCTTCCAGTTTTGTCACAGGCTGGTCTGAAACTAGTAACCTTTAGGTTAGAAGGCAGGCATTTTGCAGAACAGCCATCACATCTCCTTGAGGAGCTACCTCTAGATAGTCTGCTCTTCAGTCTTGTATTGTTGGTGATCTTCCTGTTTCCTGATTGGCCCAAAGTTTGTCTGGTCTGGGGCTCCATGGAAAATGCTAACTGGATTTCTTTGCTTTGTGAATCTATTAGCACCTGCTGTAGAGATTCTTGTGCCAAATATTCTGTGAAACCATATCTAAGTATGCTTTCAGAGATATTTACCAAGCCTAATCCAGATCCTGGTTTTCCAATTAGTGATCATCAACCATACATTTTAAGAAAAAGTTATGTAATTGCCATGGATTATTTTTTCCATTGTTATATTCTTTGAGTGAAGCATGCTGTTTCTTTTGCACATATTTGAAAGTAAAAGCAATATTTTGGAGGCAAATGATGAGCACATTTGAAGCAGATCTTGCAGTGTATAAATCAATGAGCTCTTTGATGTCTCCAGGTGATTTGTAGACATCCTAAGTGGAGAATATGCAAAATAAGAAATATATTAACTTTTTGGACATTTTGGGGCCACATTTGTAAGGGAGTCACATAAAGGTACACACCAGGGAGCCACATAAAGATATACACCATTTATTTGTGTAAGTCATCCATTTTCAAGGCCTTCTTCAGGTGAATGGACACGTACACATGTGCTTTAGGCGGTGCTATTCTTTAAGAGTGCAAATTGACATGTGTAAGTTATAAAGTGCTATGATTTATGCAGATTCCTGAAATTTCTAGGCGTGGGCATTAACACCTTCCATAGGGCAGGCATAAGTGCTCGTGTCTGGTTTGCATGCATGTTTACACCACTTATCTATGCACATACTTCATTTTAGAAAACAGGTCTCAAACGCACGTGCAGAAACTTCACAGGAGTTGATAAATTACTCTCCTTGAGAGTAATTTTATAATCGGGTGCCTAGTTAATGTGCGTTTTGCAGGCATACTTTACGCACATACTTGACTTTATATAATAAGGCATGTCTGAATGCATGCTCGTCTGTTAAGGCTTGATAATATATATCAGCCCTCAGGGGAGGCCCAAGGGGGTTGCGAGGCCATGTGTGGAGACTCGGCGTGGGCCTAATTTGCATAAGTTGCCTCATTTGCATAAATATTTGCATGATGTTACCATACACCAGAGCTACTCAATTCCAGTCCTGGTGGCCCGCAACCCTGCAGGTTTTTGGGATATCCCTAATGATATGCATGAGATATATATGCATTAGAGATAGCCTGCCAACCTGACTGGTGTTTGGCCCTCCAGGGCTGGATTTGGAGACCCCTGCCTTACACCTCTGTCATTTAAGATTGTAAGTGGGCAAGGTGCAGATGTCCAAGACATCAAAAAGGTTAGAATTTGTCACATTCCTCCTTGCTTCTCACCACCACCAAAATATTGTCTATTAGACAACTTTTTGGTGGTGTTGAGAATCTAGGAGGAATGTGACACATTCTATCTACCCTTTTGATGTCTAGAACATCTGTACCTTGCCCACTCACAATCTTAAATGACAGAGGTGTAAGGCAGGGGTCTCCAAATCCAGCCCTGGAGGGCCAAACACCAGTCAGGTTGGCAGGCTATCTCTAATGCATATATATCTCATGCATATCATTAAGGATATCCCAAAAACCTGCAGGGTTGCGGGCCACCAGGACTGGAATTGAGTAGCTCTGCCATACACTAACTTTTAGTAAACATGTCTCTTAATGAATGTATGGATAAAGAAAGAAAAAAATTTCTACATTACTATAATCCAGTGCCAACTGCCAGGCACATTAGGAACTACTACAAACGCTGCCCATTTAGAACCTATAGCAAACCCACCGTATCATAACAGCACTACCAGCACTCATAAAGCACCAAACTCTACCTATCAAAAGGCAGCACTGCAAATATTAAACCAATACATTTCAGAGAATAACAATACATGACCTACTGGGGAAAGAGAACAAGTGGCAATGTCAAATAGGAATTACATAAACAGAATACCTCAGCTCAGTTACACATGCAGAACATAGACCATCACCAAACAAGGAATCACAATTTAGAAACAGGAAGACAATAATTAAACTGGGAACCCGAAAATCCAAACTTGGAATGTATAACAACACTATAGAAATAAAACTATAAATTAATTTCCTCTTGTACTAAACAAAGCGCAGACGTTAATGATGCACATTTCCCAGAGCTGACATATTCCAGTTAATAAATTCAAAATAAAGAGATATCTTTCTACCTTTTGTGCATTTTTTTTCAGTTGCAATTGCTCCAGCCACTTTCTTCTGGTTTCTTCGTGTCTTCTGCCAGCTCTCCATCGTCTGCTGTCCATTTGTCCTTTCTTCTCTCTTCTAGTTTTTTTCCATTCTCTCTCTCTACATCTGCTTTAACATACTAATCTTTCTCCTTTTGCTCTTTCCTCATTCCTATTTCAACCACTCAAATTTTACCCCTCCATCCTCAATCCACACTTACTCTCCCAATACCCGGCCAATTGTAGATTTTTCTTCCCTCCCACACAAAATATTTGTCCCCTTTCCATTTCACTCTCCCAGCCCCATCCCATTCTAATCCTCCCCCAACATCAGCTCCCTTCTAGTTCCTGCATCAGCCCAGTTCTAGTCCTAGCCCCCATCAGCGCATTTCCAGTCCTATTCGAGTCCCTCCATCAGCTCATTTCCAATCCCAGCCCCCCATCAGTCCATTTCTAGTCATTTCCTAGCCCCACCATCAGCCCATGTCAAATCCTAGCTCCCCTCCACTCAGCCTAATTCCAATCCAAGCCCCCCATGAGCCTACTTCCAGTTCTAGCCTGTCCATGAGTCCATTTCAATCCAAACCCCCACCAGAGCCCATTTCCAATCTTAGCTCCCCCCAACAGCCCATTTCCAGTCCTATCCTAGCTGCTCCATCAGCCCATTTCCTGTCCTAGCTCCCCCCCACTCAGCCCATTTCCAGTCCTAGCTCCCTCCCCTCACAGCCCATTTCCATTCCAAGCCCACCTCCCCATCAGATATTTGCAGTTCAAGCCCCCCCTGCCAGTCATCCCAGTTCCATTCCATGTCCTCGTCCCCATCAGCTATTTGCAGTTCAAGTCTCCCCTTCCACTCAGCCCATTTCCAGTCCTAGCCCCCCATAGCCCATTACCAGTCCTAACCCCCCATCACCCCATTTCCAGACTTAGCCCCCCCAAAGCCCATTACCAGTCCTAACCCCTCCATCAGCGCACAGCCCATTAACAGTCCTAACCCCATCAGAGCACCTTCAGTCCTAACCCCCCATCAGCCCATTTTCAGTCCTAGCCCCCCATAGTCCATTACCAGTCACAACCCCCATCAGTCCACAGCCCATTACCAGTCCTAAACCCATCATCCCACCTCCAGTCCTACCCCCCATCAGCCCATTTCCAGTCCTAGCCCCCCCATAGCCCATTACCAGTCCTAACCCCTCCATCAGCCCACAGCCCATTACCAGTCCTAACCCCATCAGCCCACCTCAAGTCCTAACCCCCTCCATAGCCCATTACCTGTCCTAAACCCCCCCCCCCCCATCAGCCCACAACCCATTACCAGTCCTAAGCCCCCCTCGGCCCAGGGAAAATTAAAAATAAAAAAAAAAGCTGGCTGCTGTCGCTGCCGCTGCCGCCGTGGCAGTGGCAGAATCAAGTGTCCCGCGGGGCCCTCCCTGCCCGGCTGAGCCTCTCCACGATGGCTTTCAGATCCGCAAAGGGGGAGTGTCTCCCTCACGGCTCTGTTAAGCCTGCAGGGGCTGATGGGAAATTTCCCATCTGCCCCTGCAGGCTTAACAGAGCCGAATTTCCCATCAACCCCTGCAGGCTTAACAGAGCCGTGAGGGAGACACTCTGCCTTCGCGGATCTGAAAGCCATCGCGGAGAGGCTCAGCCAGGCAGGGAGGGCTCAGCCGGGCCAGGGGGCCCCCGGACACTCGATTCTGCTGCTGCTGCGTTGGCAGTCGTAGCAGCCAGCTTTTTAAAAAAAAATGTAATTTATTTTTAAAGCAGAATGTTCTTTGCGCGGGGCCCCCTGAAACGCGGGGCCCTGTGCAAAAAACATTCTCACTCAATGGACGGGCCGGCCCTGCCCTAGAACTGAAGTGAATGACTACAAATCTTTTTTGCATGTATGCATGTAAATTAAGGAATTGTATAGTCTAGATGTGGATTTGCTCACCCCATCGATCCTTCCCCAAACTCCACCCATGTGCATGCCCACAGTGAAAGTACATGCAGTGCAAACAATGTGTGTATTTTTATGCTAGTCAATACTTTATAAGAGGTTACTTATGCTTGTAAATAACTATATTACTAACATTTACCTATTTTCGTGCATGTAACGCGCACCCACATATAACACGCACCCACATATAAAGCGCAATTTTTGGCCAGTCCTGCATTGAATTTCTCACATAATGCGCACGCGCGTATAACGCGCATGTGTCGACTGCACTGTGAGGTGTATAAAAGGCCCTCGGTTCCATTATACCTTACATAAAAACTTTCCGATCTCTTCTATTGTAATCCAGTCATCATGCCCGGAATTAAACGCAAGTCTTATACTGCGGACTTCAAGCTGAAAGTTGTGGCAAAAGCTGAAGAAACAAGCAACAGAGCAGCAGCAAGAGAATTTGATATTGGTAAGTCATCTGTTCACGACTGGAGAAAGGAGAGAACGGCGCTAGAGGAGATGAACCGCGAAAACGTGCGCGTCGGGGTCCCAAAGAAAAGTGGCCAGAGCTAGAGAGTGACTTAAACAAGTGGATTCTGTCTAGAAGGGAGCAAAATCAAGCTGTCTCAACTATCGCAATTAAATTCAAAGCAAAACTGCTGGCCAATGAAAGAGGAATTTCAAGTTTCCACGCTAGTTTCAACTGGATTTGCAAATTTATGAAGAGGAATGGTCTTTCTGTGTGAATAAGAACAACTGTAGGCCAGAGGATTCCGGATGACTGGGAACAAAAGATGGCGGATTTCGGCACATTTGTCAGCAAAGAAATTTCTGAGTTCAGCATTTCGGCAATGGATGTTATTAACATGGATGAGGTTCCTGTGTCTTTTGACATTCCACCAACCAGGACGGTAGCTGCTTCGGGTTCAAAAACTGTCGCAATAACAACAACTGGACACGAGAGGGCTTGCTTCACTGTAGTCCTGGGTTGCACAGCGAGTGGGCATAAATTGAAGCCAATGGTTATTTTCAAGCGAGTAAGCATGCCCCGCGAAAAATTTCCACAAGGTATTGTTGTTCACTGTAACAAAAAGGGGTGGATGGACTCTGAGGTCATGAAAATATGGATTGATAAATGTTATAGGGCCAGGCCTGGAGGTTTCTTTTCTAAAAGGTCTTTGTTGATATTCGATTCCATGGCTGCCCATAAAGAAACAAATGTGCAAAATTATATTAATTCGGCTGGTGCCCATATCGTAGTTATACCGGGTGGTCTTACTTGCAAGCTGCAGCCGCTAGATATAGCTGTTAATCACCCCTTCAAAACGTTCATCAGACGAGAGTGGGATAATTGGATGCAGTATGGAATTCATGAATTCACTCCATCGGGACGATTAAAGAGGGCTACATTAACGGAAATCTGCAATTGGTTGTGTTCTGCTTGGGACAAAATATCCCCGGAAACCATCAGAAATGGATTCCGAAAAGCCGGCATTGTTTATAAGAATGAGGATCGGGTGCGCAGTGATGACGAAGATGATGATGAAAACGTCGAAAGGAGTGACGATGAAAGTGCATATGTTACGGAAGAGCGTCTCCAGACGGTTTTAAATTATTTCAATGATGATGTTGATGAGGGGAGTGATTTCGAAGGTTTTATGGAATTGGATGATGAAAATTAATTAAATATTTTTTTAAACCAATATGTTCTTGTAAGGCCTCTTTTTTGGGATCGGTTACTTGTAATAAAGTTTAGGTATAGCGAGCCCTCGCAAATACCGCGCAGGAGGGTTGTGCGGTAGGTAAAAAAGTGTATAGCACGCACGGTATATGAGCAAAAATATGGTATGTGTATACTTCTTTCATAAATCTAAGTGAATCCTTATAAAATGACCCCCTTTACGTGGAGCGTTTTCAAGTAAAAAAACATGTTGTTATTGTTAAGTGCCATTGAGTCGGTGTCAAGTCCTGGCAAACCTCTGGATGGTTGACCTAATCTTTGTTCGGTCTTCAGCTAAGCAGCTCATTGTTGATAGAGTGGTATCCATCGCTACTGTTATTGTATCGATCCATCTCATTGCTGGCCTTCCTTTTATACGGTGACCTTCTACCTTGCCAAGCATAATGTCTTTTTCTAATGATTTCTCTCTTCACATGATGTTGTCCAAAGTATGAAAGTCGAAGTCTTGTCATCTGAGTTTTTAAGTAAAGCTTAGGTTTGATCTCCTCTAGTACTGACTGTTCTGTTCTTCGGGCAGTCTATGATATACACAGTATTCGTTGCCAGCACCATAATTCAAAGACATCAATTTGCTTCCTGTCCATCTTTTTCACTGTCCAACTTTCGCATCCATATGACGTTATTGAAAATACCACGGCCTGGAAAAGTCAAATCTTTGTATGGAGAGAGACAACATCTCTGCTCTTGAGAATCTTGTCTAAGTCCTTCATAGTCATTCTACCAAGAGCAATACGTCATCGGATTTCTTGACTGCTAGTCCTTTCTTTATTGATTGTTGATCCAAGTAAGTTAAAGTTGTCAACTATTTCTTCTTCATCAATGATGAACTTATTCATTTTGCATAAAAAGACCTATTTGTGTGTTCTAGTATATCTTAAGTTAATTTGCCGTTATAAAACATGCATGATATAGACAGGTTTGGGGGAATATTTGTAGGCTTCCTGTTATAAAATTACCCCCGTACATTCAACTGGCTGTTCAAAGTTATATCTTTTTTTTCAATGTAGCAGTTACTGTACATGTATAACTATCACTGAAAATACTTAAATTTCTGAATGTCCATTTATGTGTTTAGAATTTGAACAGCGGCCACACTTGAATATTTGCTTGTAGGTGTTTGTTGGATAAACAGCAGAAAAAGACCATTTCACCTAGTATTCTCTCTCCATGTCCCTTGGATCCGCCACTCTATTTTTGTGTCTTTTCTATGCAGAGAATGCTTTTAGCAGCTGATGAACCTTCTTTCTTCTTTTCTGCTCCATAATTGTTCTCAGCAGTGAGCATTGCAGCTGGTGATAAGGGGACGGACTGTGCATGAGCCTGGAATGTGAGAGTGGTAAAGACGGGGCAGGGGAGAACGTTGAGGACTGGCTGCTGGAGCGAGACAATGGCAGAGTTGCCAAGTTACCCATTGCCGGGAGTGAGATTTTAAGCCAGTCCTGGAGTTCTGACAATTTCATTCTGATGTGTTATGGGATCTGCAACACAGATTTCAATGGGTAAAATCGGGGATTACACATACCATATTGCACTGCAAATTTAAAACCAGAACTGGCAAAAAATCTCACTCTTGGAACGGAGTACCTTGACAATTATGGAATGGCAAGGCTAGGGTTGTGGGAGAAGAATGCCTCCATTGTGTGGAAGAAGAAGATAGGGTTGTTGTCCTGGGGAAGGATTATGCTGTGGAGAGAGAATAGTAGGCAAGGGAGCATGTGCTGCTGACTGGGACAATATTAGTATTGTTTTGTGAGGACAGTAGATTTGTGTTATTTATTTGTTTCAACCAGAAAAATATCCTGCAAACAGTATCTGTGCCAACAGTAAACACATTTTTTTTGTATCTCAGAAAACCTTCCAGTTAGCTGGAAAACATATATCTAAAAATAGAAGTGCTAATTACAACTGACTGGACTAATGTAACCCTGGTTGAGTGGCACAGTCAAGACTAAAACCAAAACTCCAGGAGTTTGTTGTTCCTGAGTTCATGTTCTGACTCAGAGAACCCTAATTGATCAATACCTGCCTGGATCAAGGCAACAAAATCAGAACTAACCCCCTACATACTAAATATAGTGAACCAATCATTACTCCAAGGCTTCATATCAAATGAACTCAAGTGCACAGCAATTCACCCTTTACTTAAAAACAAGTCACTAAACAATAATGACCCTACTTCGTATCGGCCCATCGCTAGCATTCCTTTCCTAGCCAAGATCATCGAAAAAGTTGTCCAACTTCAGCTGCAGGACTTTATTGACACAACTGCCCCCCTAGATGAGCATCAATATGGGTTTTGGCCTTTCCATGGTGTGGAAACCCTCCTCCTGGCCCTCTTTGACTCTCTAATCAAAGGCATGGACAACACTAAGAAAGTCTTTATACTTGTATTTCTTGACATTTCCTCCGCTTTTGACAGTGTAAATCACAACATTCTCATTTCCAGACTAAATCAAATAGGTTTAAAGGAAATAACTCTCGATTGGTTTAAATCATATATATCTAACAGGGTGCAATATGTACAAATCGATCAAGTCTCCTCATCACCCTTCCCACAAGAACAGGGAATTCCGCAAGGCTCCGCGCTTTCTGCTCTGCTTTTTAATCTGTATCTTCAACCCATATGCTCCATATTCAAAAGATACAATATAAGCTATCACATATATGCGGACAACATCATGTTGTTCTCATCAATTGACATATCTAACCCCAATTACGACGCTCTAGCAGCCTGTCTCTCTGGAGCGGAACTATGGCTCCAGTCAAAGAATATGTTCATAAATTTCAAAAAGATGGAAGTGTTATTTATTTCAAGAAACCCTAATTTCACCCCCCTCCAGTTATCAAGCTTCAAAATATCACCCTCCCAGTTAAATAGGAGGTAAAATATTTAAGAGTTACCCTTGACAGGACACTCAGCTTAACCACACACAAAACAAAGAGCTAGAACTATCTTCTTTAAACTTACGACCATTCAACAACTCAGACTACTGATAGATGGAGATGATTTTAGGACCGTTGTACAAGCTCTAATCACACCACACCTAGACTATTGCAACGGTATTTTGCTAGACACAACCAAGAAAAACCTAAACATACTCGAAATGGCCCAAAATGTCACTGCTCGAATTATCTTTAAAGCCAGGCTATCTGACCACATCTTGCCTATATTATACTCCCTTCACTGGCTCCCAATTGCAGTAGGATTCAGTATAAATCCTTACTGACGATCTTCAAACTAATCAATAAAATTGCCCCATCTCACCTCTCAACATTGATTCAACCCCCCCCCCTGAAAACAGAATGAGAAGAAGGAAGAATCTCAACACTATTTTAGTCCCAGACTCAATACGAAAAACAAAACAGATAGCAAGCAACAGTGCTTTTTCATACATTGCACCTGTTCAATGGAATAATCTCCCAGTAAATTTAAGAGAGATCAAGGACCTCCAAGCATTCTGAAAGGAATTAAAAACGTACTTGTTCATTCAGCATTTTTACAATCTAGATCATACATCTAATCAAGCCCCTCAAACACAATCCGACCATCCTACCTAGGATTCCACCTACACAATCTCAGTCATAACTTCACCCTTCCTCATAAAGCTTTTTCACCGCACACCAATGTAAGTGCCTCAATATATTCTGATTGCTAAATTTATAAGCTATAAGAATGTAAATAATTTCTATTTTAATTGTTTATTGTAAATACACTAGTTACTAAGTTGCAATTGTTTTTGATGTGCTGTTCTCTGTAAACCGCCCCTGATCTCTGGAAGGTGTGGTATAGAAAAGCTTCCAAATAAATAAATACGTAGACCACTAGAGGCTACCACTTAAGACTGCACCCAATACCTTTTTTTCAAAATTTTATCATTGATTTCTAAGCTTACAGCATGTGGTTCTTGCCTCAAAGGCTTTTAGCAAACATGTCGATTTAGAGCCAGGGACCTACAGAGCTAAAAACCTCAAGCAGGTCAATATGGCACGAAGCAGCAATGATCCACAATCAAAGCATGAATACAGACTACATGAATGTAATGAGCCCAGCGAAGCAATCAATGCTAGAACCAAAATTCATAGCCTTTTTTTTCAGAAGAGACCTCAGCTTATCGTCTAAGTGGATCTATTGGAAAGAATCAGAATGTTCATTATTTATTTATTTATTTATTTTAGTTTCTTATATACCGCACTCTTTGAGATCAGCGCGGTTCACATAGAACAAAAACAAAACCAGAACAACAGGCTGTTCGGTATTACATATAACAGGGGTAACAACTTGGAGCAACCTGGGAGAACTATTTACATGGAATATGTAATCTGTTAACTAGATA